>JAWNNL010001456.1:633736-1267473 GCA_035045005.1 Liodrosophila aerea
TAAATTTAATGATCTCCGCTTTACCTTTTACTCTGATAACCCGCTTTTTATCACCTCCTTTCTCCTACAACTTCTTTAACTTTTTTTCTACTTTTTTTACTGTGTTTAAGTTCTCTACTGGTACCTTCGGCCATCTATATATTTTGACTTGTATTATTCTACTATAACTCCATTTCCCAATCTAATTCTCTTTCTATAGTTGACTTCCTTATTTGCCTTCCGTTTTCCCCTTTTTCCACTACTTTTTCTAGTTTTTTCTCCGTCTCAAAAATTAACCCCTAATTCCCTAAATGTGCGTGACATTACTGGACACAGGCTGGACCGCAGCTTTAACCCCTTGAAGTCGTCTGCAGCCAATAGAGGCCACAGCTCCAGCTGTGCTTGCCCAAGACTTCTAGCTCTTTCCTCACACAAAATGGCGATCGATCTATATAGTATATAGCGTACAAGTCTGCCAGCTTTACATAAAGCCCAACATGGTGTTTATTTATTCGGAAATGCAAATGCTGTTGCTGCTGCTGCTGCTGCTGATGTGGGCATGCTGTGCCAGCCAAAGGCGCAGGCGCAGATGCCAGGCCCAAGTTGAAGTCATAAATGATGATGATATTGATGATGATGATGATGATGATGATGATGATGATGCCTTGGCCGAGCCCAGAGACCGCGAACAGACCAACACATTTCGCTTTTGCTGGGGCTTGGCCTGAATTGGCTCTTGGTGTGGCCTCGGCCTATGTACAGGCGAGATATCAAGGTCTGGCCAATCAAAAAGCCAACTAAGCGCATATAAATCGACACACACACACACACATATTGAGGCTGGGCAGATTGTGTGTGGCTGTGTGTGTGTGTGTGTGTGTGTGTGTAGTGATCGACGACAGGTGTGAAGCTTCAGCTACGCTCTGGGCAATAACAAACCGTAACACGGCGGCAGATAAGCAGGCAGTTGTCCCCCTCCCCCTCCACTACACGCCACTTCATCACACACACACACACACTCTTCTCTCTCTCTCTCTTGTAGCTCGCTCATTCGCCTCAGCGCAAAACCTGCTCAGCTTTTGAGTGTTGTGAGTGCTGTGAGTGCGGACTGATATTCATTCAATGCGCTTGGCCAACAGCTCGCTGTATTCGTTTCTGGCTCTCGGCTGTCGACTCTTGGCTCTCTCTCACAACGGCACGAGCTTGACAACAACAACAGCAGCAACAACAACAACAACAGTGAGCAACAGCCAACCAGCCAACAACAAACGGGCTACGGCTGCGGCTGGGGCTGGGCCAGGGCCAGGCCAGAGCTGAGAGGCAGCCAACGGCAGACGACGACCAAAGCCAAAGCCCCACAGAGTAAATAAGTTATCAGTTGAATTGTAACTGGAAACGCAACAACAACAACAGCACAACTCAATGAATATATAAAAGGGGAGGCGTCAACAACAGCAACAACAACAATGAGCATAACAATAAGCTGAAGACTACGACGCCAGTTGACAAAGATCAGAGCGCGTCTTGGAGACTGGGCACACACACACACACATACTCCCCAAGTGCGTGTGCGAGAGTGTGTATGGAGTGAGCACAACAAATGGCGATTTATAAGTCGCGCGTGCCCATTCAAATCTGAAATGCGTATTACGAGCAAATTATTTGCCATAGTACTTTGCATTGTTCCTCTTATCTGCTGTGCAGTATTATGACCAGACGAAATATGATAAAAATAAAATAAAAATTATATAAATACTATGCATGCTATTAATAACAGAGTTGACTATACATTTTGGTAATATTGTTAGTATTAAATAAATACTAAGTACACTTTAAAATACAAATACATTTCAGCCTTGAGTACTAATGATATGTAAAATAATCATTTTCATTTGTCTACTTATTTTACGTTTTTATTATAATATACTTCATTATGTTATATTTTTTGTACAAATTATTTAAATTCATTTAGTTGTTATTCATTGTTATTGTTATTGTTATTCATTCATTTATACATTTATAATTTACTTATAGCATAAGATTGGTTTACATTCAACAAATGGAGTTAAATGTTAATTTAGTTTAACTATTATTATTTTAACAGCTACTATAATTGTAAATGAAATTTAAAATTATTCAATCACATTTTAAATATTTGAACTAGAATTCAAAATATACAAAATATTAATTGTATAATTAAAAAAAAGTTTATAAAAATTTCATAAACTCTTTACAGAATATGTAAAATATGACAAACTAAAGTTAATATAAAACAAAGATTTAAATGAAAAGAACTAAACGAAGTTTATGATTAATAACAGTAGTTAAAAATCTAAAATAAAAAATACTAGCAAAGAAACCTAAAAAAAATCTAAAAAAAATTTAACAAAAATTCTTTAAAATTCTAAAGAAATGATTTTACATGAAATGTAATCATGATTACTGTGTACTTGCACCGCTTGGACTGTTGCCATAGACTTAACTAAAAGGTGTGTGTGTGTGCGGTGTGTGCAACGTGACAATGGCATCTTAATAATAATAATTACGGGGTACAAGCTGATAATGATGCGGGGAATCAAGACATTGAGAGCTACAGCCATGTAGCATGGAGCATTGAGCAATTGAGGGATTGATTGGGGGATTGACTGTTGTGTTTGTGTGTGTGTGAGTGTGTGTGTGTGTGTGTGTGGTGCCATCTCTCCGATATTAATCGCCAAGGCAAGCGGAAATGGGGAGTGCCACACACACAGTATAACGCAGAGAGCGAGGTAGTTGTGCTTCCAGGTGCGGGCTGGTGGTTCCTTTTTGCCTCTAGCCTGCACCACGAGTGCCATGATTGATTTATTCATTTGAGCTGCAGACGCACGCGTCACAGTCAGTTGTTGTTGTCGTTGTGGGCATTGGCAACGTCATTCGCGTTTTGGTCTTGGTTTCACATTTTAAAATCAGTAATCATTGAATTAAATTATGCCAACAACGGAGCAAACCAACCCAAAATCCGTGCCATCATCAGCCACAACATGATGAACAACAATATCGTTATGATCATCATGAACATCATCATCATCATCACAATCATCACAATCATCATCATCATGGCAGTCAGACAAACCATCCATCTAAGCAACTATCCATCCGGGGCTGGGCTGTAGCCGCACCCACACCTACGAGCCAACGTTCCACAATCTACAGATTGCAGCACGCGTCTTGGTTGTTGTTGCTGTTGTTGTTGTTGTTGCTGTTGTTGCTGTTGTCGTCGTCATTCGGTTGGTCACATGCCAAAACTGTTCATTGGCTGTGAAGTTTTTATTGAATTCATCTCAAGCGTCAACACCCACATGCCAGTGCAGAGAGTGCAGTACAGAGAGAAAGAGAGCGAAGGGGAGCAATGCAGAGAGGGAGAAACAGGGAAAGAGAGAAATGAGAGGCAGAGAGTGGGAGTGAGGGGCGCCTAACAGCAATTCCAACTGCAGTTCTAAGCTCAGCTCAGCTTTGTTGCCAGCTCCAATTTCAGCTAGAGTCCAGCTCACACACACACACACCCGCACACACACACACACACACCTTCTCGGGATGCTGACCGAGCAGTTTGCTGTGGTCCAAGTGTAAGTCTCTGGTAGATCTCTCAGCTGGGTGTGCCTCGTCTCTGGCTGGCTGCGTGGGTCGCATTTTCAATCTGCGCTTCGTGCGCTATTTATAAACTGTATTTCTGAATGAGCAAACAGAGAGACAGACGCACAGACAGACAGACAGACAGACAGCCGGACAGACAGACAGACAGACACCTCAGTTAGTCAGACAACAAATAATAATTGCGCTGCTCAATTAAAAAAAAACCAATACCAATACCGATACCCGTACCCCAACGTCCACTGCGGGTTTCATCTGCCACAGCTCACGTTGTGGCAGGCAGGGGGGCATGTGGTTAGGTGGGGGGGTGGGGCACTGTTTTGGCTCATATTTTGACATTGCGTAGGCGGACAAATGTTGCTGTTGCCAAGCCTTTTGGGCCGTTTAATGAATGACTCTTGGCCCTGGCCCTGGCACTGGCTCTGGCACTGGCCCTGGAACTAATCAAATGTGTGTTGTTGCAGCATCCACACAGCCAGTAGGGTAGGGCAGTGTCAGGGGCAGGGGGCATTATGGGCTGGCTAATTTATGCGCCGTTTATGTTTGACAAAATGAAATCAACATAAATCCCTGTTTCCATTCTAGCCGTAGCTTGAACGCATTTCCGCGCCGGAAGCAGCCGGTTCTAGTCTCAAGTTGCACGTTTGGTTTTGCAACTAGTGGCACGTGCTGCAGCTAGCGCAACAATAAAAGCGAAGCTCATTGAAAAAATAGGCAAAAAGCAAAACAAATAGCGAAAAAAACAGAAGGAAAAACGCCAAAAGGTATTTCGAGGCGCGTGCGCCGACAAAGCAAGGATAAGGAAACAGGAGAACAGCAGAACAGCAGAGCAGCAGAGCAGCAGCAGCAGAGAAGACTTTAAGCCAGCCAGCGAGACCTGAATGGAGGCGCCTGTCGCAATCACTCAAAATGTTGCCTCACATACATATACATACATACATACGTATATATATATAGTATATTTTGCGGTTTGTTTTGCTCACTGACTACACAAATTTTCAGCTGCACAGCTGCCACAAGCCCGCAACCCAACGCCCAACGCCCATCAGCCACAAATGCCGCCACCCATCCCCTTCCCCCCTGCTACCCCAAGCACTCAACCCGCAGTAGTACAAAAGGTGCCAAGTCCGCTTTACACTTTGAATGCAGTGGGTGGCCTGGGTGGGTGGATGCTTGGCTGGTATGGCTGGGTGTATGGCTGTCTGTCGCCATTGAAAGTGAAAAGTTTGCCAAAGTGCGAAGTCGTCGCGACGTCTGCGTCTACGTCGGCATCGACACTGTCGTCGACGTCAGCGTTGGCAGCGGCAGCGGCAGCGGCAGCGACGTCATAAAAATATGCGCGTCAAAACAAATTTAGTAAAAGATTCATTAAGTTTTGCCACTTGGCTTCCATTTCTTTCGATGTCTACGCTTTCCTCGGGCATTCCCAGCGCCAGTATCTGGTCAAACGTAACGCATACGCCATGTTGCGCCAATGAAAGTTGTGCTACTAGAGGTAATAGGAGTAGTTTCACTTAAGAAATACCATATAGTAAATGAAATGTGTATGCACTCGTAAACAACCTTTCTATACCTATACGTATGCCTATACATATACCTATACCTATACCTATACCTATACCTATACCTATACCTATACCTATACCTATACCTATACCTATACCTATACCTATACCTATACCTATACCTATACCTATACCTATACCTATACCTATACCTATACCTATACCTATACCTATACCTATACCTATACCTATACCTATATATATCTCTATATATATCCTAGGACTCTGCAGTTGCATTTGCTGCTTAAAGTAGTTTTTTTTGGTTTGAAATTTACACACACACTCACACACATGCAGAAATATACACACACACATGACTGTTGTCTCATGCAAGAACTTTAGCAGGGGTTTTTATTTCGTGAATTGTTTTTTATTCAAACTGCGCTGGGCTTTGTTTTCGGCTCGCTTTTTTGTTGGCTCCGCAGTTGGCTTTGGTTCTTGGGTTTATTGTTGTTTTATTTTTATTTTTGACGAAAAATTAAAAGTGGACTGAAAGTAGCAGGCGGGAGGGATGGGGGGAGTGGGAGGGGCAGGAGGGGTAGGACGGGCGAGGATAACAAAAGCCAAAAGAGTATTTAAAACAAAAGAAAGTGCAAAACAATTCGTGCGCCTGGCCGGAATCCGAATGTGAATGTGAATGTGTACGAATGTGAATCCGCATCCGACTCGGTAGTGCCGAGTGCTAGCTGCTGCTGCTACTGCTGCTGCTGCTGCTGTTGTTGTTGTTGCTGTTGTTGTCTGGGCTTTTGACTTTGGCCGGCCGACTGACTGCGACCGCCCGCTGTCCCCAGTGTCGAATAAAAAACGGACACGGATACGACGGACTGCGGATGCATCTAGTGAGGAGCCCGGCTCGCTCAATTGTAACTGAGCTGGAGCTGGGACCAGGACCGAGACCGAGACCGGGGTTAGGGATAGGGATATGGAACTGGAGACTTGGTCGCCGCAGCGGAAGCAACTTGCTGAGCGCTGTTGTGGCTGATTATGCTGCCAGTTGCAGAGTCTGGTGGCACAGTCGTCGCTGCTAGCTTTTGACTCCAGCGGTGCAGCAGGATGACGAGCCAGTCGAGTGACAAACAGAGCGGGGGGTGAGGAGGGAGGGAGGGGAGCAAGACAAGTGAGTGCAAGATAGACATGCATATAGTAGTACATCTAGCACTCTGTCCGCTCATTCGCCCGCAGCTTCAGCTACCAAATTGTTGCAATTTATTTTTAGGCTGTGGCCACCACCCAACCACCAACCCCCCTCTGCCCAGCACTCCACTCCACACACCACTTTCCACACAATTGTCCTGCAGGCTCCCAGGCAGGCATTGAAATGGTGCATGCCCCGGCTCTGGCCAACAGTTACCCCTACGGCCATGCTCAGTTGAGCCGTTTAAGCCGCAGCTGGACAAAAGTTTGACATCCACATGACGACACGAACAGTTGCTGGAGTGGGTGGCGGGTGGAGGGAGGAGTGTGGGGGAAGGGGGTCGACTGTTATTTGTTATAACAATCGCTGGGGCACGGATTCAATGTGGGCCTGACAGAGACGTTGCCATGGCAGGCATGCAACTGGAGCCGGATAACAAAGCCAGCGGACGCGGCCACAGTCGGTCGCTCATTTAATGGACACTGTTTGGTCGATAATCAAATTAAAAGCTAAATAGAGAAGCTAAAAAAAGGCACTACGTACTATGTGCTATGGCCTAAAGGGGAAGATGCCGCACAGCAGGTGCCACTGCCAGTGCCACTGCCACTGCCACAACCAATGCCCACTCTCCACACCCATGGTCCGGCACAATTATCGATTCAACTACTTTGAGGCCAGCTGGTTTCTTTACTTTCGCACTGGACCGACCGACCATGTGCCGCTCGATTAGCGTTGACCGCTGTAAACTGTAAACTCTAAACTGTCTGTCAGCTCGAGTCGAACTCAAGCGGAACCGCCACGTGGCGGTGCTCAAGGGTTGCCAAATATTGGTAATCGTGGAGAAAGTGGTGGTGGAGGGGAGGGGAGGGGGTAGCTAAACTCAAGGCAGGTGAACTTGAGACAAGAGCCAAAGGCATGTGTATTCATACTAGGTATGGGTTTGTCATTCAAAGTAGCGTAGATAACACAGAGTACTAACTTGTAGTATGGTGGCTAGTGAGTACGACTTAAATTAGTTAAGAGCTCGATTGAATTAGAGTATCTTTTGGAAAATGTTAACGTGTTGACAATACAGTATGCTAACTATTTGAGAATGGGTATTGAAAATACCTTTAGCTAGCTGCACTTGACAGAGTCTACTTTAACAACAAATGCACATATTGTAATTGATATACATATAATAATAATAATAATAATAGATAGATAGATAGATAAATAGATAGATAATAATAATAGATATATATAATAATTTACACTATTAACGTAATATAATCCATTGGCCAATCTAGCTGCATTTATATGTAAGTTCTAGGTCTTTACTTTACTTTTTTCGTATGCTGTAAACAAAGTTTAGTATCAGAATAAAATCTGTTATTGAAATCTACTTAATTTCCTACTAATTTTACGACATATGTACATAATATCGTATTTTATTTTAAAATTATGTAAGTAATATTTTAAAATATAATTCAGAAAATATAAAGTAATGGAGACATCATGTATAAATTCTGTTTATGTGAAATGTAAAATAAATTTATGTGAGAACTCAAGAGCTGCTAGTTATACTCTATTTTTATTTAAACAAATATTTCAAAATATGTGTAGAACGAAACGGTTAACAATTTAAAAAACCACACATGAGTTCGTTTAATTCTTTATCTTACTACTTATCTAATTATAAGCCCAGTAACTCGTCCGTTAGTACTATGTTTGTAGACTTTTATTAAACATAAATTTGTATATAAAAAAAATTTGGAAAGCTACAGTAGGATTCAATCGACAATAGGAGACCCTGTACTTTTCGTTGCACATACACACGCTAATAAACACTCACACATGCACACATAGCGCAAAGTCACACGCATACACCCTTATGTACATACATTAAGTGCATGCTGCTCCCCCTTCCCTAGTACGGAAACTTTAATCTCGAATATCTTCAGTGTTTATTATTCGATTGAGCCACATTTCACAGCACAGATAAAGGTCACCATACGATTATTGTATGGTATCAAAAATCTAACACAAACTTGATCTGCTTGCACTATAGGGACATCTAACTGCCAAATATGATGTCTCTAACTCAAACAGTTTACGAGATCTAGGTGTTCATACGGACGGACAGACGGACATGGCTATATCGTCGCTCAGCTCGTCGTCCTAAACAAGAATATATATACTTTGAGGGGTCTGGCACGCCTCCTTTTGCCTGTTACATACAGTGCTGAGTTGCACAAACCTAACAGACCCTTTAGTACTCTTTTAAAGTACATGGTCTAATAAACAGAATACAAATATATACATATACGCAAAAATATGTGAAAATATAAATAGCGCAGGTCTACTCATCCTTTGGTCAATTTAACCATATCCCATTTAGATAAAATGTGAAATGATGCGTAGGGAATGTTAACACACCCAATGGCAACGGCATTTGGCAATGTGAGTGGGCGGGTGAGCGTGGAGCTTGTTCTCGGAAATTACTCATTTAACGGAGATAAGAGTGCCATGACGAAATCTTGTAAATTCGGAGATCAAAATGAGATTCCAACAACAACAAAGTGGAACGTGGAGAAAACTCAAATAATAATGAAATTGTAGCAATTAATTATGATATGAGGCAGACGAACAACAACAATCACAACTGCCACACCTGATGGAGCTGATGGAGCCAACAATTTATACGGCACGATAGCAGGGCCAGAGGGCCAGAGGGCAAGGGGGCAAGGGGTAATCGAACAAGAGCAATTTTGGGCCAAACAGCCAAACAGTTGAATCGATAAGAGGGAGAGCTCGTTTCAAATTCGTTTCTTATTTTTTTTCGGTGGTTTTTTCATTTTCGATTTCGATTCCGTGCTATATGTCTAATTTCGGGGGACAGAAGACCAAAAAACTTTCGCAGTGGGACAATTAGAGGCAGCTACAACGAAATTCTTATCAGTTTTACGGAGAAACAAATTGTGTGTACTACTCGGCCCGATTTGCCACTAGAAGGTGCTGTGCCCCCCTCTGCCTCCCACACCTCATACAGTTGCTTTTGATTTGTAATACAAATAAACCGAAAAAAAGGCAGAGCAGAGCAGAGCAGAAGAGTAAGGTGGGGTGGGGGGAGGAGCAGAAGAGACAACAATAACAAGACAAACAACTTTGCGAGCAATTAAAACTGTTTGACGACATCGAAACAGTTAGCTGCTGGAGTGGGTGGTGGCCAGAGCTCAGGTGAGGCAGGGGGGAAGAGTTTGAAGAGGTTGGGGCAGCTGCCCGATAAATGGCCAGCGCACTGAACGTGGCAAGTGCGTCATTGGGCAGTTCAGGGCTGGACTCCACTCCACTCGACTCTTATCTAGATAACGGCGCAGATAACACTGCTTACCATATATGACGGCGGGGGAGAGGGGCGAGGCCTGAAAAAGAATCTCTGCCAAAACATTCAAGGAGAGCACGCATACACCACTCGCATTTTATGGCCATGATACGGAAATGCCCAAATATGACTGCGAATCCGCTGTGTGTGTGCGTGTGTGTGTGTGTGTGTGAGTGTGTAGGTTTATGGTTATACGGCTCTGATTTTCCTTTGAACTAGCCGTGACCAGGCGCTACAGATACACTAACAGAAACAAAAGCAAAATGTATTTGTCATGTTAATTGCGCCATACGGATTGAAAGGCCCGCCGGACAAACAGAACTCGAAGAGAATAGCGTAAAAATAATAATAATAATAATAATAAGTAATAACCCAACTAAATTGCGGCCATCGTCGTGCCAGTCCGGAGGACGTTAACTTTACAACCGCCAACGCAAAATAAAAGCAAAATCGCTGGCGAAAAATCTGAGAAATCATTGCAAACACACCTAAACGGGCGTGCTCTGATTTCGGAGCGTTGCGATATCATTGCGATAACCGTAGCAACTCGTGCGACTACGAGTCTAGATATAGAACACACAGAGAGAAAAAAAACAGAAATCAGAAATCAGCGAAAATCGAAGAGCATAAATATTAGTAAGCGTGCACTATAGCTGATATGTGACACTCATGATGTACGATCCGATATCTGGCTATATGCTAGTAGTAGTATTTTGTGAGAGGTCAAGTTTAAAAGTTTTCGAAAATTCCTAATCAATCAAATTTGAGCTACACTGAAATCTCTTATGAATTTCGGCACTAAAGGAACTTTATTTCAAGTAATGTATTATGTAGTAATTCCAGTATTTAAATATGTTACTAAATACTAAAGTTCCAAAAATAAATTCAACTTATTTAAGTTGTATCAGAAGTTTGTATATTAGTTACCAAATTTCAAATAAAAAACTTAATTATATAAATCTAGGAAATTCATATATACATATGTATTCAAATTTATAACAGAGGATTTATTTCAGAAGAAAATCGTTGAAATTATATTTATTGCCATATTACAACCTCTACTTGGCGTTTATTGTTTATCAAGCCAAGAGCTGAGATAACTAAAATGGTTATAGTGGTTCATTGCTTCGAATATTTGTAGTTATAGTAATATGTATATAGAATACTATTTAAAATTTTGGAAATTTAGCAGTCGTATCAAAATTTATGTTATTTATGTACTGAAATTCTATATTGATATGATAATAAACCGAGAGTTTGCTCAAAATAAAAAATATCTTATACCAAATAAAATAATATATCGATATTTCGAAACCGGAAAATTTCGAATGCAAGTAATTATAATGGTGAAATTTTATAAATACTTCTCTAACCTTAAATGAAATAAACAAAAAATATATGACATAGGGTTTATTGCTAGTTTTTGTGTAAATATTCAACATATGGAACTATTATCAGTTTAATGTGAATGCATTTTTACAATATATTCCAACCAACTATAACTGTTTCATCACATGTACATTTGGTAATAGACTTTCCATAGGAACTCCCTAGATTATATTCAATAGATATTCCCGTATTATAATTAACAGCAATTTTTCACACTGTACGCTAGCCCACCCACAGGTGTCACACACAGATTACGCTTGGTAATACTTTTGGAAACTTTTTGAAAATTGCAATCATCTGGTCACACTTTCTCACTCCAGCTTTTCGATGTAGATTTCTTTTGATTATATTCTTACTCACCTTGTGCAATTCGAACCGCGGGCATTTTAATTCTCATTTTTGTTTCAATTTCCAATGGGGTTACAAAACTTTTGCGAGCGGCACGCCCCCGCAATGGCAGGTTGGGCGGCAACTCCTGCTCCGGGGAGGGGTATTCTCCTCTCCACTCCTATCCACTCCGCTCGTATCGCTCAGTTTCCGTCAGCTGTTGCTGTTTGCTTTTCCGCTTAGTGTAGTTGCTGTAGCGGGTTATATTTTCTGATTTGATTTTTATGCTTTTATAACTTGATTCTTATTGCACTTTTCTTTGTTTGTTTCTTTTCTTCTTCTCTTCTTTATTATTACTTCATTTCGTATGATACAAGTGCAGTTTAGAGGTACTGGTAAAAAACGCACTGATTTTTATGATAATTTTGTGTTTTATTATTGTGTGGTGGCCTTTGTTTTAGAACTGTTCCAATTGGAGGCCACACGGCAGCTTGAGTTTAGTGGATTTGATTCTCGCTGTGGTCGTGGTGCTTGTTGTCATTTTGCAGCCTGTTAGATGTCAGATCTCAGATGTTATTAACAATATATTGGGAATTATTTAGAATTATTTTCACACTCTCGAACAAAACAAAAAGCAGAAAAAAACAAACAAAATTTTCACTGGCAGCAAAGCACGCGTTTTGTATTCTGCTTTGTGCTGTTGCTTCCTGCGGCTCTAGCTCTCTTTCGCTTATAGTAGGAACCGTTATGCACTGCAGTTGTTGTTGCTGTTGTTGCTGGGATTCTTATTAGCTTAAACTATGTTTTGTTTGCAATTGTTGTTGTTGTTGTTTCTGTTGTTGGCAGTTTTCGTTTTGCTTTTGCTTTTGATTGTTGTTTAGCGCGTTCTGCATGTTTCGTTTGTTTTCGTTTGGTGTTTTCCAATTGGCAATGCATTGACATCCAATTGGATGCACAGCTCAAAACACAATACACTTGAAAAAAAAAACAACCAACACACTCTCTGTGCAGGTGTGTGTGCGTGTGTGTGTTAACCGGACAACGGAAGCTGTAATGGATCAAATCAGCAAAGACTCTGGCAACGCGTCATGTTTTGTTATTGTCCTGTGGCTAACTGTTTTTATTCACTGTTGCAGTTTACGTTTCACTGCTACTGCTAATGCTGCTGCTGCTGCTGCGTGCACCGCGACGGCGGTGGCAGAGCCTCGTCAGAAAAATGTGTGGTGCTAACGGTAACGGCGGAAGTACGCGACTACTGCGAGGCGTCGAGCGGCGAGCGCGTCTTCGCTGGCTCTGCTGCGGCTGTCGCTCTGTTGTCGTTGTCCAACCAACAAAGCACAAAGCGCTGTGACGACACACCAACACCAACACCAACAGCGACACCGACAGCAACAGCAAGACCACTACACACACTCCAACACCAACACCAACACACGAGGCCAGTCAGTGAATGAATGGGCAACGGGCGGCGTAGCGACAGCGACAGCGAACTTCTACGCTTCGTCGTTGTTGTCGTTGTCGCTGGCTTCGGCAAACGACACGAACGAAAGCTTGACGAGCACTGGACGAACGAACAGTGCGTGAGACTGAGTGAGTGAGCGACAGAGCGTGAGCGAGCGAACGTATGTGTAAATATATTTATATGCATGCATGTGTGTGTGTGTCTCTGTGTGTGAGTGTTATGTGAGAGAGCGTACAATTGAGTGTGGTGTATGACCAAGCTTATGCGAGACCAAAGCCAACTGAGGCTGTGACAGCGACTGAGGCAGCGGCAGCGACACAAGACGAAAGCATGTCCGAACGCGACGATGTCCTGCGAGCGACTGTGGACGCACACGTTTAGATAATTCAATTTTATTTTAGGGTTTTGCACTTTAATGCCAAACTCAAAATTTGATTTTGGCTAAAGCGAACGCCACGCGACGCCAACGCCAGCTGCGACGTCGAAGCCGAAGTCGAAGTCAACGCCAACGCCAACGCCAGCCCTTTGCCTGTGGTGGTGGATTGTTGTTATTGTTATGCATAGTTGTTGTTGCTGTTGTTATTGTTGTTGTTGGTGATGGTGGGGTGGTGGTAGTGGTGGTGGGTTGGATGGGTCGGTCTGCTTGTGTTGTCGCGTTTTGTTTATTTGGTTTGCTGGCACTCGTTGGTCCGTTGGCCGCATGTGTGTGCGTATGTGGGGGTGGACACGACGCCGCTGCCTGCAAGCGAGACAGAGAGCTTGCGCCAGTTGAAACAAATGAAATAGCCAAGTTCGATGTGACGACGTCGACAGCGGCAGTGGCAGTGGCAGCGGCAGCGCAGCTGATAACGGGTCATACATGTGTGAAGGCAGTGAGAGACAGGGTGGTAGGGGGTGGTAAAGTCGGAAAGAGGAAGAAGCTGCTCAGCTGCTGCTGCTGCAACCCTTCGCAACCGGCGTTTAGCTTGTGAATGGAACAATAACAGGAATAACAACAACAACAACAACAATAACGGGAATCACAACAACAGAATGCGCGCGCAGCTTAAGCGACGACTGCGCAGCGACGCAGCAAATCGAATCAGGAACAACAACAACAAGAACAGTTAATAATGAATAATGAGTACAATACACACACTCGATTAAACAGTTGCGGTTTATTCAGCGTATTCAAACGGAATTCATATTCGAAATTGCAAAATAATTATCTGTAACAATGACAACACTCGACGATATTCCGCTTCGATATTCGTTATCGATATTCGTTATCGATATACGCAATCGTTATCGATAAGTCGGGAGCGCGCGCGTATTGGTGCCACGCGTTCGCATTGACCGTTGCCTCTTGTGGCAAATGCTGCAGGAACTTTTGTGGCACGTCCTCACCACGCGACAGCTCGTGTGCATCTAATAAACTAAACTTAGTTTATGCCCATCTTCCATTCAAGAAGAGGCCACTGTGGCGCTGCCACTGCCACTGCCACTGCCACAGACACAGTTACAGCCACAGCCACAGTCAGAGCCATAGACATAGCCATAGCCGCAGCCACAGCCACAGCCGAATGCCAACCGACCAAACCACTCGCAACGTCAGCGTCGCCGTCGACGTCGCCGTCACAGTCGCTGTCGCTGCCAACGCCAACTGGCCGCATTGTCGTGCGGAGAGTATTAGCCGGTGTTAGTGCTGCCTCTGTCGCTGCCTCTGCCGCTGCTGCTGCTGCGAACGAACCTTTAGTCAATGAGTGTTTCTGGGTTGAAGTTCAGCTGTGCTTGTGGGTGTCGGTTCGAATATTCGGGCACGGGCAATGGGTACTCGCTTTTAACTGCATTCGAGTGCTTGCCCACTGAACGGGTATTCACTTGCAGTACTCACATAAACTCGAATATTCATTTCGAATAATATTATTTATTTGTGAGTAGTCTATTTCTATGGATATGAGTGTATTTGTGAATATGTATTCATTATCGTTTAAAATAGACTGGGTATATTCATGAATATACCTATGAATGTATTCATGAGTGCACTCACTTCGAAAATATGACTAATGTAGATTATTAATGAGCTGTACTTGTGAGTTTATTCACGAATATATTTGAATGTACTTGAGAATACACTTATGAGTGTATCCATGAGTGTATTCGTGAGTCTTAGGCGGTCAACACCGGCTAATGCACATTAATCAAACGCGCAGCGACGTCGACGTTGACATCGGCAGCGACAGCAGTGGGTGGGCGATGGCTTGGGTGGGTTTCGGTTTGATTTGGTTCCATGCAGCATGTTGCAGGTTGCAAGTCGCAAGACGGACTACGAGTGGACGCAAGCTGTTCAAACCAACCAATAAACATAAACACACACACACACACACGGCAAAGCTGCTGTCAACGCTGGCGTCGCTGCCGACTGCGCTGCCCAGCATTGCACCCATTAATGTCAGCGCTTTGATATGAGAAGCACAACACGTGTGAGTGTGAGTGTGTGTGTGTGAGAGAGTGTGTGAGTACGAGTGTGTGATGCTGGCCCAAAAGTGAATGCGAATTGTTTTTATTGCAAAGGTTTGCCTTATTGTTAATTGTGCTCCATGTGTGTGTGTGTGTGTGTGTGTGTGTGCGAGCGAGATAAACAGAGATCATTAGCGGCACACATATGAGTGTATGAGCGAGTGTCCACTGAGACGCAACTTCAGCCCAAACAGTCAACCCCACCCCCCGCCCCAGCCACAGTGTGTTGCCAGGGACTTTGGTGAGTGTGAGTGTGTTTGAATCGTATGACACTTGCATGTCCCCCCACCCTACCCCTTCCACCCGAAAAGCGCTGATAACCTCAAGCTTAACCCATTGTTGAGTCCTTCCCCCCAGCCACTGCAGCAGCAGCTACCCCCTCCCCACCTTTCCCCTACACACTCTCTGCCTAACACACGCATGTCTCATATGCTGCTCGGAGCGTGGCTTAGGCCCTCCTGGCTGTAGCATATGTAGCGGCGCCTTTGCTTATGTGCACACACACACACACATGTGCACGCACACACTCATATGAGCGTCGCACACGCGCGTTCGCCCCATCGATTGGCCATCGTGTTGCTCTCCCACTGCCCCCCTCCCCCATTACCCCTCTCACCATGTGGTAACCCCTTCACTCACCCCACACTCCACAGTCAAAACACCGTTACTCGCACACGCTCTCTCGCGCCGCGTACAGGTAGCACACACTGAGAGCGAGAGAGCGCCATCAAGTGAGAGGCAGAGAGAGAGCGCGCTGTCGCTGTCGCCGCTGCGGTTGCTGCTGCTGCTGGAGCTACCCTTGGCTCCCTCAAAGGAGCGACAGAGCGCGCATCAAAAGCCAGAGAGCCAGCCAGACTCACACACACACACGCACACGAATTGAGAGCAGCAGCCAACTTCACTTCGGATGGGGTTAGGCTCTCGTCTGTGCAGTCGAGCTTTGGCATCTGCCGTACGCTTATCAGTCGCCGCGCCAGCGTTGACAACGCCGGCAGAGCCCACACGCCGGCCGCAGCGTCTTCGAGCTTGATCGGGATACCAATCAATTAAATGCTGATTAAAATTAATACATGGTTGAGCTAAATGTATTCAATTAAATATATTTAAACTACATTTTGATGCCACTACACTTTACTTATGCTAAAGCTAATGAACTGACTGCAATTATTTTAAGTTGAACTCTATTAGAATCTTATTTAGACTTTTCATCCAACAAAGTGATGATGATTTTATTACAGTGTAATATTGAGTTATACAATGAAAATTATATTTTAATTTACTATGTGATCTTAAATAATAAATTTCAAATTAATGTATATTATTGATTCTGGTTAAATAATATAAATATATGAAAATGTTGAATTAAATTTATTTAATGCCAACAAAATTCAATGATAGATGTGTATATTTATAGAAAAAAAGTAGGGAAAGTTACAGTCGGATGCAACCGACAGTAGGAGACCCTGTACTTTGATTTGCCCTGGATAGCATCAGCATATATGTATGTACATACTCACATACACATACAGAAATTCAAACTCACAATCAAATATCACGCATACGCCCTAGTGGCCGCGTACACTGTGGCTTCCCCCTCCCCCAGCCAAATGCCTACTACAGAAACCTAATTGTCCAGTATCTCCGGTGTTTATTATCCGATTGGGCTGCAAATCGCACCAAACATTCAAAGCATCTAAAGCTTTATTCATGCAATTTATTTAAGATTACCTCGGCTAGTATGTATTACAAAACTAAGACTAAGATGCAATATTAGTTAGGGAAATTAATGAAAATCGATAAATTATTAGATTAGGTTACGTTAGGCTTCGACTACAAATTGAGGTCTTTAACAAACTTAGATTAGATGAGGCTCATTCAGTCCAAAGCATTTCAGAATCTTTCCAGATTACTTGGTTTTACTTTCGCAAGGCCTCTCAGGTCTGGGAGGTAATAGAACCCTAGGTACCAGAACTATAAAAAACAATATACAGAGAGCAGCAGTAGTGGCATAGACTAGTTACTTGTATAGAAAGTGAAGCATAAATAATGAGGAGAATATTGGGTTCTACGAAGATAAAGTAAATATTAAATGAATTTCATCACAGCTCATATAAAATGTATCTCAATAATAAATCTGACATTTCAGCGCATAGCTTCATTCGTATGATTGAGGTGAAGCCACTCACCTTTGGCAAGTCAAATCAAATATCACGCATATATTACTACTATGAGTTGTTGGATTTCTATAGTTTTTATATAAAAGTTTTGGAAAATTTGTATTTCTTATTATTGCTGTGATTATTATGTGTTTTGCTTGCATTTCGATGCGGAATGCGGTGGAGATCAAAGAGAACGAAAAAGGAGCACTCGTAATTACCCCTCGTGTAGCGGCATTTCAATAAGTATATAACGAGAGGGGGCAATTGCAGGGGGAACGGGGGTGTGTCTAGTTGCAGAGGTACATATGAATCGTATATATGTATATATATTCGCATAATATATGCATATATAGTCGCTCAGTCGCTCTTGTCGTCGGCGAGATGTGAGAATTTTGAAGAAAAACGCGAACAATAACAACAACAGCAACTAAAATTACAGAATTGCCGACAATTACCACAGCTCTTAGGGGCAGGGAGTGGGCAGCAGGGAGGGGGGAGGCAGTGTGACATATGCCAACTTGGAAAATAAAACAAAAACGGAAAAAAACTGAAATCGCTGCTTGAGTTTTGAGTACACTCCGTGTGCTGCAACTGCAACTGCAGCGATTGCAACTGCAACTGCAACTGGTCTTTGTTGCACAGCAGCAGCAGCAGCGGCAGCAACAGTTGGTGTGGTGCTGCCATCATTATGTGATCCTGCGGCGCATGTCCAGCATTAGAAGTGTCGACAAATTGGCCGATCGTTCGCTCAATCGATCTTTGAGCTGGGCCACTGCCACAGCACCTTCACTCCTGGCCAAGGGGCAGCCGCTACTGCCACTGCCACTGCTGCTACTACTGCTAGTGTTGCATTAGCATTAGCAGACTGCGTGCTAGCCTCATCTGACTGGCCATGATTGCTCCCTAAGTGGCGACCGTTCAATCGCTACCAATTTGCAATTGGCCAAGGGGTCCATAAGCTGGCCATTATCACGGCTACCGTTGTGCCACAATCGCTGTTGTTGCCACCGCCGCTGCTGCTGCTGTGGCTGGGCAGGGGCCGTGCCAGGCGTCGCCACGGCGTTGCCCAGCTATTAATTGTCGCGTGAAAGAGGCCTTTTTTTGTTGGATCGATTGCGGGTCACAAGAGTTTCGATAGCACCGCTATGTCAACCCAGGCAGCACCCAACTAAACGGACAGACCCAACGACCCATCAACCCACCAAAAAAACGACAGTACACTGATAAAAATGTCAAGCTCAAACTATGATTTTGATGAGTAGAGATGGAATCATAATAGCCTCAACTATATCGACTGAGGTGGAGGTATACAAATTGTTTACACATCTTAGGGTTGGTGTTTAGACCCTGTACTTTAAAAAAGTGCAAGTCAGATATGTGTGTAACAGGCAGAAGGAGAGGTGGCAGACCCCACAAAGTATATATATTCCTGATCAGGACGACGAGCTGAGTCGATATAGCCATTTCCGTCTGTCGTTCTGTCCGTCTGTCTGTCCGTCTGTACGAACACCTAGATCTCGTAAGCAGTCAGAGCTAGAGACATCATATTTGGCAGTTAGATGCCCTTATAGTACAAGCAGATCAAATTTGTGTTAAAGATGCTTTGACACACAATAATCTATAACCTTTATCTGTGCTGTGAATTGTGGGTCAATCGAATAATAAATACCGAAGATATTTATATATCTTTTATTAGTTGTTCTGCTCAAGAAAATACTTTTTCAATATTGGAAACTATTAAAAATAGTTTAACCCACTTTTATGATTCGGATTTAATGGGTAAAATTCGTAACTCTACCCATTTTTGTTATCAGTGTACCCACATCCGTGGCACCAATTGAACTGAGAGCTCTCAATGCCAAGCGGCTGGCCGTTGATCGATTAAACTATTTGCCTATTCCTTTTCCATTCCTAGTCCATAACATTCCACACCATTCCATTCCATTCCGTTTCATTTCGTCCCGTTGACAAATTGTTGATTGACGCAATCCGTTGGCCAGGGCCGCGTAGCCATGGAATCTGAAGCTCGCTCTGTTTTTTGCGGGTTGCACTGTGGTTAGGCTATTGGCTATGATGGTGTTTGGTGGTGGTGGTGGTGGTGGTGTTGGTACTGCTGGTGTTACTGTTACTCTTAGGGGCCGGCTGGCTCTTGTTGTTTCCGTGGGCTAAACAAAGTTTATCGATTTAACAAAATTCATTGAGCCCAAGACCCAAAGAGTGCCACATTCGGCTCCCAGACACGACCTGGGCCCCGGTGGTTTTTTCGTTCTTTTTTTTTTGGCTTTGTTTAGATGACCCAACAAACTCAACGCTCGGCCCGTTGGCCGGGCACTGCCAGGGGCCCAAAAGCACCCGCCGCCACCCAACTGATCGATTATACATTCGATGGCCATGAAGGCTAACAACATTTATAAACACAACGCTTTTGTCCTCAATGACCTTCTTCTGCTTCTGCCAGGTGAAGTGTTTTTCGAGTAACACATGCCATATCTGAAGGGAGGTATGAAACTATATATAGAACACCGAATAAAACTATTGACTCCTCACTGCCAAAAGGAAGCCTAGATCTGTAGCTAAGACATTCGGCGGATTTTTCTTATAGAACTTCCAACAGAACTTCTCATAGAGCTCTCTATAGAAGCCCTTATTGAACATCTGAATATGAACAAGTTACTGAACATCTCAGCTTCTCTCGATCAATATCAAAACGTCTAAATTTATAAACGATTTTCTTAGAAAAGAAAAGAGAATTCTTAAGA
Source organism: Liodrosophila aerea (assembly GCA_035045005.1). Lineage (NCBI taxonomy): Eukaryota > Metazoa > Arthropoda > Insecta > Diptera > Drosophilidae > Liodrosophila > Liodrosophila aerea. The sequence continues at coordinate 654,005 of JAWNNL010001456.1, forward strand.
GAATTGCACACAGATCTACTGTTATCTAGTTTCCTATATGCTGTCTTATTAAATCAGATACACCTCCTTCTTAATTTTAGAGCCTACTAATAACACATCCATAAAGCAATGCCTCAATGACAACTTTAACCTCTCTTGAATCCAATCAACGAGAAATCTAAGTGAACATGTGTCCTTGAAAGGATATATATGTGAAGAAAGTACTTACCCCGTTTAGCGGTATAACATCTGAAGAATCAGTGCCAGGTTTCTTTCAAATGCTTAATTGAAATTTCAAACGATACAAGTGCCAAACACTTGACATCTTAAGTGGTTCACTCTCTTGCCTGGAAAGAAAGAAAGAAGGATGCAGTTGGAGAGTGAGAATCCTTTGCGGCAAGTCCGCATTTTAGACGTAATTTAAGACTGCCTGTAGTCGCCCCCCTGGAGATCTTGTTATTACATTTTGTGGACAGCTCTAAAACTCTCGAGATGTCTGTATAAGTCGATGAACTACTACTCTCCTATAGCTAAGATATCGGACAATAGCAATGATTTTTTAGATATTTGTGATATGATATAGTTCAAATTTTTAATGTGGAAACTTGGAGAGTATTTTCCCTCTCAGCTCTAAAAACTCTCGAGATGTCTGTATAAGTCGATGAAGTACTACTATGCTGATTGAGTCGGTCTCCTACAGCTGAGATATCGGACAATAGCAATGATTTTTTAGATATTTGTGATATGATATGGTTTAATATTTGATGTGAGAAACGTGGAGAGTATTTTCCCTTTCTCAAGTGCAGTGCAGATGTGATTCCACCACCCCCTCTCTCCTCTCTCCCTACTACATTCACATTAGAGAATGTCCAAGTGACGACATTGTGTATTAAGGCCCGAGAGCAATGGGAAACAGTAGCAATTGCCATAAAACACAAACAGTGACAACATAACATGAAGACTTTTTGAACATTTCGGGCAAATGGGAAAATAAAATAAATATTTTCGAATTAATGGAATCTCAAGTGTGTCCACAAATGGAACATTGACAATGAGAGGCAATGGGGTCGTCTGATCGATGGAGACAGCGACCAACTCGAAAAGGGAATTTTGCCGTCATCGTTGGGCCAATGACAATGTCAAAGTCGCCAGCAACAGCAGCAGCAGCAGCAGCAGCAACATCATCCGGCAACATCTGAAGCAGCCCCACGGCCAGTGGCTGTGGCACTGCCTGTGTCAGTCGTCCGTTCCGCTGACTGGCATCGCCTCATGGACAAACATATGGCAGACATGTGTGAGCGCCCGCCCAGCATTGCGGCGGGCAGAGTTGTACGGACGGACATCGATCGCAGACCGGGACTCGCGGGCGTGTTGTTATTTTTAAGCATCGTGGGGACGCGGGACGTCGTCTTGGGCACTGTCAGTATCCAGATCACAGATCGCTTGACAGTGACAACGGATTCGGTTGCACACACAGAGAGGGCATCGTGCACCGTGCGGCAATCACATTTGACCAGGCAGCCCCTTGCCACTGCACTAGACACAGATCGGGCCCCAGTCCCAGCCCCAGCCCCAGCCCCAGATCCCAGAGCAGTGCCCATAGCAGGGGGTGAACTTGAAAATGTTAACATTAAGTGTGCTATATTTATATATTTCCACTATTTTCCATTTTATTTTTTATGGTCGCCACGAAATTCAGCAGAAGCCACAGCCGAATGAGGTACAGTTGTGGCTGCAGTTGCTACTGCGTTTTAATTGCATTCGAAATGGTCTACATTATGTGGGATACAGATTGAGTGTAAGATAAGTGCTAATACTAGAAAATACTATTCAAAAATAGCGTTTAGTTCTTAGTACAAACAGGTGATTAAGGCCTTATGGTGTAGGTTGTGCGGAGAACGATCAGAAGTCAAAGGTAGAAGTTATGGACAGAAGTTTGCTTTAAATAATAAGGCAAATATTGCTATATTTTTAGAATAACTGTTTATTTAATCAGTTCTTTATTTATTAGTAATATTAGCTCAATAAATTCTGGAGTAAAATAGTTGTAGCCAGACTAAATGGAGCCCAAAATCATCGTAAGTTGCTCTTCAACATATTTCTATATTAATATTTAGTCTTCATTATACTCTTATATTTATTGAATTAAAAACTTTGAAAAACATATTAATATATAAAATTGTGTGTTAAGTCAAGAATAACTTTCAAGGAATGGTGTATTATAATTTTCACTACTTTAACTAACTTGATTAAGTATGAAATGGGAACTCTAAACTGTATGTTTTAATGTGAAAAAGTAACCTTTACTTAGGGCTGGTTTATTCTGATTAACACCAACTTTAGTTTATAGTATTTTACGTATTAAAGTTTATAAAGATAAGTGAAATTTCTTTGCAGAGTTGAGCTTGCTATGGGTAGAGTTAATGGAAACCTTTCACTACTTGCAGATGCGCAACGGATCAACCTTAAGGCTGATGAGAAAATCTCTAGCTTGATTCTCAGGCATTTGAGGCGATTGTTTGACTTTTGAGCAGCTTAATTTAGTTGGTATTTTATTTGGTATTTAAAAATGCATTGGCTGGTCCGCCTTTGAGGCATTAGGGCACCTGGACTGAATGGAGGCAGAGTCACGATGGCATCGCCAATGGCTGCAACGCAACGGCAACATCGTTGACAGTCCCAAAACCAATAGCAACAACAACAACAACCACAACAACAATAATGATAATAATAATAGAACGGTTAGGGGTTAACTAGGGGAGTAATAGTAGGTAACTTTGCTCTGGCTAAATACCCGTATACTCGCCGCGTTTTGTGGGTTTATCTTAATTGCAATATCTCTGGATATCTCTTGATTGCAATCAGAGGTGCATCATAGAGCACAAACTGAACTTATCTCAGACTCTGGCATGCGATTTTCCCCACTCTATCCGTGTGTGTATGTGTGTGTGTGTGTGTGGCTCTCCAAGGTGCATTGCGATCGAAAAAATAAAACAAAAAGAAAAACAATGAGGCGGAGTCGCAGTTAGAGAAGTTGAGACAATTCGCGCATTGTCATCTGTCTCGAAAAGAGGAACAAAACGATGTGAGTCGAGTTGAGTGTACGTACTACTATTACTATATAGAAATCTGAAGAAATACTTTAATATTCATAAAATGCAATCCCAACTAAAATCAGAAATTTATTGGCATTAGTTTGACACACTTTGATACGCTCTCCGTCTCCATAGAGTATACATAATTCAATCAAAAGTTTTGCAACTGGTAGTAGTGGTTTTTTTTTGTCTGTTTTCTTTCATATTTTCTTAATATTATATCGTGGAGTCTCTTTTGTTATGTTTGCTCTTTAGCTTAAGCGGCGACAACCCACGCAGTCTGCCTATGAATCGAATGACTCGCCTGGCTAAAGCTAAGCATAATGAATGAACTGCTCGCTCCCTGACTGCCTGACTGTTTGACTGTTTGACTGACTGACTGAATGTTTAGCTGGCTAAATGACAAATGGGACTGGCAAAAATGTTGTTAAGGTGGCGCATGACACCAAAATAACAACAACCAGCCACAACAACAACAACAACGTCTCTGAAAACAAACAACAATTACTACTGCAGGCCAGCATTTAGTCAAGCCCAAGCTGCTGTTGGCCAGGCCCACATTGAGGGCCACAGAGATCTGTTGAGTATCGCTAAATGGTTTACTTAGCTCTCTTTTTTCTTATGCCCCACTACGGCTAGTTATGATTAAGCATTCCCTAATCTCTGCCACAGTCAAGCAGTTGCTTAAGATCTGATAAGCGACAAGTATGTATAACATTTGAGCAGGGTTCTTCTGGTATGTGAAAGGTTTCAGTAATACGCATGCAAAGTTCCAGTTGTACTACTTAGAGTTAATAGAAAATTTCAGCTTAAATTGAATGCTAGTAAAGTACTTTAGTATATTTATTTACAGTGTAAAGTTTGAGGCATGTAAAGCTCTGATTTTAGCTCAATTTTACCCCCTTGCTGAGCTTCCTTTTTAGTAGTTAATAATATTTGTAAATAAAAGTAATTAGTAGATATACTTTATGCTATATTTTCGAACTAAGTCAGCTATCTTTTGCTAGACTCTATTTAATAGTATAGTCCATCAATCAATTCCAAAGATACACATTAGATCTTAGCTTCAGCTTACAGTTAAAGCTTCAATTACACTTGAAAGTAGTCAGAGCTATAGAGAATAAAACGAGTAATAAAGAGCCCAGAAAGCTACAGTCGGCAGCACAAGTTCATATCTTTAAAATTGAGGCTGTGGTGGGAGGGGGAGGAGGTATCAAAAATCTAGCACAAACTTGATCTGCTTGCACTACTTATAGGGGCTGATCAAGAACATATATGTAAATATGTATGTATATGTACTTCTGCCTGTTACATACATTTCTGAGTTGCACAAACTTAATATACCCTTTTGTACTTTTTTAAAGTAATATATGATACAGTTTTCATTTGCAACTGTTTTAAGGAATCTGATCTAGTGATATATCTACTGCAATATCTGATATCTGGTTTTATGAATGTATCTCGGTCGCACTTTTGCCATTTCCTGTGTGTGTGCGTTAGGTGGGCATTTAGTGGGTGAGGTAATTGTAATTGCAGTTGCCACAGCCTGAGCCTGAGCCACAGCTACAGCCAGAGCACAGCGTGTGGACTGTGCCACGGATGCCACTTGCACACGCACACGCAATCAGGCAACGTGGCCGTGCCCCTGGACGGAGTTAACAACAAAGCAACAGCAACAAGGAGAAGGAGGAGGCAGCAGGCAGGAGGCAGGAGGGCAGATCGGACTCAATGCTCCACATTAATGAATATCAAATGAGCTAAGGCGTACCTGCGATATGTCTTGCTCCCATTCGCAGCGATATCTCTCTGCATCTGTATCTGTAGCTCGGCTCGGCTCAAGCTCACGCACACACGCTCTACGCTCTACTATGCCAGCGGATGAGAAATCAGCGCCCAGATATCATTTTGGGCCACAAAACAAACGCTGCGAGTGCAGCTGAGCGTAGGCTGGGACAATTTTGTACTTGTAAGTGATCGCACTTGGTCTTGCCATGGAATACGGAATACTATGGGCTATGGGCTGGGAGGGGCGCCGTTGGGTTTTGCTTTTGCTTTGGGACTTGGTTTTTATTTTTTGCTTTGTCTTCTTTCTTCTGTTCGTTTCTCTGCAGTGTTGTTTTTTTTTTCTTTTTTGGGTGTGCGCGCGCCCATGCCCAAGCTGGGTGAATTGAGGGGCATGCCAGCCACGCCCAGTTTTTGTGGTCATCAATGGCATCACAGGCAGAGGCAGAGGCAGAGGCACAGCTACAGATGATGATAATATTGTTGTTATTGCTGTCGAAACGCGACACGAGACACGAGATGGAGCTACACTCGCCGAGCAGAAGAAGAAGATTAGAACCAGAGCCCAGACCCAGAACCCAGAGAAGACTTTTTCAGTGGTGTATAGTACTGTGTGTACTATTTTCGGCTGGATTGTCATGCATCGACAACGTTGAACTAATCATATGGCACCAATATGCGTGAGCCGGCATGGAGACTTTATGGCAGAACTTGACTCGAGCACAGAGAACGCCAAGAACGCCAAGAACGAAATTGAACAGAACTCAGCAGATCTGAGCTAATGAACAGCTCAAGCATATATAGTGCCATATACCCTATAATAGAGTCTGTAACAAGTGGGGTCAGATGGCTGAGAAGTCAAGTGGTGGAAGGAGTTTACTAGTAGCCTTAAATCATCACAAGTTGCTCTTCAAGCAGGAAGTTTACTGGACAGAAAAATAAAGTTCTCGACATATTTATTTATTAATATTTAGTCTCCATTATACTAATATATTTATAGAATTGAAAACTAGGATGAACATATATAAAATTGTCTGAAAAATCTTGTATATTTTCAAGGAATTATGCATTATAATTTTTACTAGCTCAGGAGTAGTTCTAGGTGTATATATTCTATAATAGACTGGGTTGTTAAAAGGAAGACGAACTAGTGCCAACTGCTGCAAAAGTGTCTTAATAAATTCTAGTCAAAATTGTTTGATATTCCCCAACTACTCCCTACTGTAGCCTACCCTGTATTCAACTTGTTGTCAATCGGTGTGATAGATTTCCAGTCCTTACATAATGCTTCAAATTCCCCATGGATTACCTACATGGTATGTTAGGGTCAGTCATGCAATGATTCTACACTATTTAGACCCTGTTTTATTGGTCCGGTAACGTCAGTCCGTCAGCCAGTCAGTCCGTCAGTCAGTCCGTCAGTCAGTCCGTCTGGGCATAACAACAAATGTCAGACTTGAGTTGGCATTTGACGATCGCCGTCGCATCTTTTGGCCGGTCAATTTCAAGTGCATAATATTTTGCATGTGTTTGTGTGTGTGTGTATGTGTGTGTGTGTGTGTGAGCAGCTGCCTTTGCAATTTCTCGCTTGAACAGCGATGACAACGACAACGTCGGGCATTCATTTGCGAGGTCAAAGTGCGCGAAATCGCACATAATTCGTACAGAAATTGAAAGTAACTCTCTGGACAACAGAGAAAGAGAAGCGAGAATGGCGAGAGAAAGAGAGAATGACTTGCCACTTTGCATTGTGGCACAAACTGAGGATTTCTGATTTCTAATTAGTCATGCCGCTGGCAGTGCCACATCATTAGGTAATGCCCAATGGATGACCATATTGCCCAACTGACAATCTCAGCTCAACTCCAGTCAAAGTCAACTGAACGGAACTGAAATGAATTGACTAACTGACTGACTGATTGACTGACTGACTGTCTGACTGACTGTCTGGCAGCTGGCATAGATCGGTTTGGGAGGAGAGGAGCAGACGATCTGTGGATCGACTGAAGACTCACAACCTGGGACAACTCAAACTGGGCCGCAATATCCAAAGCCATCGATGACTTGCTGTGACAGCAGGCGCAACCACACACAACCACAGACAAGCGATGCGGAGGTGTGCGAGTGTGTGTGTGTGGATTGACTGCAACTTCGACTTACGGCCTCGACTCCATGGCTCATTATTTAAACGACGCTGGCTTGGCTGTTAAAAGCCATCAATAAAACAGAAACGTATGGGCTAGCCACAGATGCAGCGAAGCCACCGCACCACCACACCACACCACACCACCGAACCACCACCAGAAGAAGATCTGCTGACCAGCGTGTGCACAGGGCTTGGCAATTGTTGCCACATGCAAATGTGAGTGGGTGGGCAGCAGCAGCAGCATCAGCATCAGCGACTTGGACGCTCCCCCGAAACAAAACTCAGTCAACAATTGGGGAGCAGCACCTACTTCAGCCACAGATAGATTGACGCTCAGATTTCTCAGTATATACAGATCCGAATCTATCTCCGGCTACTACGCTTCACATATCTGCCGTTGAGGGGTTAATGCCAGGCATAAAGACAAAACATATGACAGCAGGCTGACGGATGCGACAAAAGACCCAAGGGAGCAGACAGAACAGGCAAGAATGAAGTACGAATCAATCAAAGATGCTTAATGTATCTATTTACTTAATATCAACTTGTAAGTGAAGGCGGCAGAAACTCTGTTCTATATTTTATGTATGAAATTGCAATTATTACAAGCAACTTTAAAAACACAATTTAAATTAACTATAAAATTGATAGAAAATGTTAAAATAAAAGAAAAGTATCTACATATTATATAAAAAAAAAGCATACAAATCAATCTTTTTTATCTATATCTTTATATATCAAATTGCATTCCTTATAATGAAATTAAAAATAAGACGCCAAGATACAAAAGTATCTACATATATGAACAATTATTGATAAGTTTGCGGATAAATAAAATTGGAACTCAGGCTGCAAATTATCATTTAGTATTGTCCATTTTCGTTACAGTAAAAAGGAACTAATGAGTTTCGATAAAACTCTTGTCAAAATAAAAAATATAATAAAGAAATAGATATATAAATATATCTTAAACATGCATGCAAGTATAGCAAAACTTTTTTATCCCTTTTAATCACTAGCTATAGTCAAAAGACAGGCATATATATTTTTTATAATTTTTAATACCAATTAAAGTAGACTTTACACTTTTGTGCATCTGTTTTTGTTTTCACTATAGTCTTTATATTTAAATAAAATTTACTTTATCTACGATTTGATTAGGTTAAATTTTTTGCGTGACTCTCCAACTTCAACTGCTATCCATTAGAGCTAATGCCCTACCTAGCTAATGCACTGACTCACACACACACACACACGTCGTCGACAATTAAACTTTGCTTCAATTTCGAAAAAGGACATGCCAGGACATGCTGAACAAAGAACAAGTGAGTGTTGCTCCTTTAACTTCTATGGGACAACTTCTGGTATCGGCTTCTGGTTCCCTCTCGAAGGCATTGTTGAAAAATGCATGGCGATGCTTATCAACACCACACACGATGATGGCGATAACCAAAAAATTGGAAAACAAAACTTTTGGTTTTCATGCCGGGCACATTCTCTAAGCCAGCTTGGGGTTGGGGCTGGGGTATGGGGTGGTGGTTGGACGATTGCTGGCCATTTGTGCGGGTCTATGTACCTGACGACGACGCCGACGACGACGACGACGACAATGATAGCGACCCCTTGGCCCATCTTTGACCAAGTTTTTATTTTCTTTTTTGTTATAAGGTAAACAAGCATGCTGTTGTTGTTGTTGCTGTTGTTGTTGTCTCCGAGCTGGGCCGGCTTCACACTCGAGTGCCCACAATTAAAATACAGCATGTCCAACTGATAAGCCTTCATGCATTCTTTTCACTCGTCGACCATGAGTTCCACTTACACCCACACCCCAACCACACACACGCACACACATTCCATACTCCACATAAGCAGCCCCCATCCGCAGCAGTCCCCACCCCATGCTCGGACGACTTTTGTCAAAACAAAAAATTGAAAAGTTTGCTAAAACGCAAGCAATTTGAAAAGACTGCGGGGTGTTGCAGATGGCGGTGGTGGTGGTGGTGGTGCCAGCAGGCTGGCATAGCTAACACACACATGCGATAAACACATGACTAGGCCAGAGCACTTTTATTTTTCGAATTAGTTGGCCAACTCCCCACTCCCCACAGCTCCACTACCTTACCTCGAGCTCCTGGCACATTCAAAGACTTTGAACGCATACAAAAACTTTTAATTTGGCCAGTTTGAAAGGTGAAAGGTGAAGCATTTGAAGCATTTTCAGCTAGGCGATAAGCAGCTTGGCCTCTCTATCAAATATTCATGCCGGACACTTGCTCTTTGAAGTGGTAGCTGTGGGTAAGTAGTCGGGTAGCTAGTGCTGAGTATGCAGTGAGACTCTCAACTCGACTAATAGATCTTAGGGTTAGAAACTGATTGATGATTGGGCATATTAAAGCACTCTTAACAGGGAAGTACACAGATATTATTTACAGTGTACGGTCTCTGTAATTAAGCTGTATTTTAAACTGTATCTTAACTAGCTGTAAACTAATCCAGGCTGCGCTCTGACTAAGCATGATTGCCACAATTGCTGCTGGATCGATCAGTCGAGACACTGCAGCTGAGTGGGGTTGCTGCCGTTTGTGTGGGCAGCAGAACATTGCCACATAATGGGGTAACGTGTGCTGTGGCAGTGGCAAGTAACTGAGACACAGCGGAAGTCATGACTAGCCAAACACGAAGCGATGAGATGAGCCTACCCGTGTCACAGTAAAGCAATCACAGTAACAGCAGCAGTCTACTGCAGCAGCAGCAGAAATCAAAATCAAAACAAAAAGTAAAATTAAGCAAATGCTAAAAATAATGGAAAAACAACAACAGGCAAGTACTACGTTTTTCTTTAAGAAAGTTCAGAGATTATTTCGGGCAGACTCCAAAATGCTCAGTCGTATAATTTGTGCGCGTGAAAGTGAGAAAAGTTCCAATTACTTTGATGGCAATGCGATGGGATGCGATGCGAGACGCGAGTCGCGAGATGCCTAAGCAGAGCATTTTCCATTTTCCATTTTCCGTTTCCCAACTGCCAAGAGGATCACTGGGCACCCACATGCAGTAGGAGCACCCCTCCCATTCCCCTCCCCAGCCCAATGCGAAATTTGTCATAACCACGATTACGATTGCCTCGGTGAGTGTACATGGATGCCCAATGCTGTGAATGAGCGTGCCTAGTCCTATGTGTTTCTATATACATGACTGTGTGCGTGTGTGTGTGTCCCTATGTATCTCTATGTGTGTGTGTGTGTGTGTGACAAACACGAGCACGTTGTAGTACCGCGTGGCGAATTTCGCGCTTGTGTCCTAATCGTGCTGCAGTTTGAGATTCGTGCGCTTAGCATACACATGTTGGATGTAAATCATTTGACAATTCCGCAAAACACAATCTAAATCCCCGAATCCAGATCCACAAATCCCCAAAAATTCATATATACACAGCTACCGTTAGTCGCATTAGCTCAATTGTGTGCAGTAATAAGAGACTGTAAATGAGTTGTAGTACTATAGGTAAACGTAACTTATCGTAATCGTAATCGTTATAATATATTATCGATAACATATGATTGTAATCAATCATTGATGCAATGCAGACTTATCAGTCGTTATTAGAATAACGATTGTTATCGATCGACTTTTACACAGCTCGATAAACGTAAAGATATGAAGGGATCGCTCAATACGATAGTTATCGGGTAACTATTGGAATCGTTATAATATTTTATCGATTAAATATTACTGTAATCAGTCCTTGATGCAATGCAGTAACCAGTTAGAATAACAATTGTTATCGATAGTTCAATACGATAGTTATCGGCTAACTAAATTATAACTATCGTTATAGGCAGACTGTGTTATCGAACCACTGTACCCAATTCCTATCAAAATGTTACATTGTTGGCAAATTTGTCGATTTCAGCTGCGTTTGCCTGACTCACTCGAGTCCGTATTCCTTGGGTCTGCTGCCTGGGCATTATTAATATTGTTGGGCATTTTATTGTGGTGCAGTGGTTGGTGGTTAGCTGGCTGGCTGGCTGCCTGGCTGGCGACTGCCTTGTGGTTTCTCGTGATTTATTTTTTAAGCAAATTGTCGCCGCGGCAAAACTGTCGCCAAATGGTTGCCGTGTAACGGGGCCAATGAATAAACGGACCGTGGGAGTGCATGGGGAGTGTGGCGGGGTTGCACTAGGCGGAAGGGAGGGAGGCAGGGGAATCGTGCATGGCAATGTGTAGTAGTAGTACTACTTGCATCTGCAACTGAAGATTACCACCTCCCTGGTCGGTGCTAGGCAACTGTTGTTGCTGCTGCTGCTGCTGCTGCTACTGCTGCTGCTACTGAGCAAATGTCGCATGTGATTTCCCAAACTGTTTCCACGCTCGCTGCCCACAAAATCAACAGCAGCAACAACAACAAACGACGGGACAGCAGCTTCTGCTGCTGCTGCTGCTGCTACTGCTGATTATCATCAAAGATCGGAACTTGCAAAGACAAACGAAGACGCTCTCATGTGGCTCCATGGAGTGCCTCTGCCACTGTTAAAGCGGCAATTGTTGCTGCTGTTGTTATAGCCAGCACCCTATTGAAAATGCCCATAAGGGGTATATGGGTTTCTGCACTCTGAAACATTCGCACTGCTTGAAATCTTTAACTCTGTGTAGTATAGACAGGAATATAACTCTCTAGAAGTAGAATCAATCGGCATAAGTATATCATGTTTGCACTGCTTGAATTTCGATTTTATATTTATGCAGTCAGACTGCAGGTGATTGCACTGTTTGAGTTGGAATGCTAAGATTCTGAAACTAAAGATGAAGGCTTGGCTGTGATTGCATTGCCTACACTGCTTGAATTTGAATTGTAGGATTCTGAATACAAAATGTAGTAAACGGCTTGCCCTGCTTGAATTTTAAACTGAGAAATTCTGAATCCCAAAGTTAGTTTAGCTTGCGCGTGAATAAATTGAGTGCACTGCTTGAATTTCAACATGGAAATGTGCCACACTTGTAGCTTTTTTATAATTTCACACTGTTTGCACTGCTTGCATTTCAACATAGATTTATGTAATAAAAAGTCGTAACTCTAATACAATTACGAGTAGTTTTAATACATTGTGCACTGCTTGCATTTCAATTGTGGCTTATTGACACTAAAACATAAATTAAACTGCTTGCACTGCTTGAATTGCAACATGGCAAAACACAAACAAACAACAGCTGATCATTAACTTCCGTTCAACTACTACCTTCTATATTACGATTGTGAGTGGCATCATTGTGTCGAGCACTCACGACTATAGCAGCATAACTAATAGTACTTGCTGTCGCTTGTGCTGTTGTTTGTTGTTGCTTGTTGGTTGTCTAGTGAAAAGCAGCGCGTTATGCCCTATAGCCACAGGCACAAGCAACATCATGTGGCACAAACGAGTGCAGCGAGCAGCAAGCAGTAAGCAGTGAGCATTTTCGTGGCAAATTAAAGTCCAAGTGCGAGTCAAATTATTTCTTTACAAGTGAGTTACTGTTTTCATTGCGGCTCTTAATGTAACTAACTGTTTAGAAATATTTATTATTATTATTATTTAGTTTTATTTGTGTGCTCGCTCGCTGCTGCTCCTTCTTAATGCTCGTACGATGATGACGATTATTGTTGTAGTAGGTGACGTTGCCGCTATTTTTCCATTGTGATTATTCATTGTTGTTGTTGTTGCTGTTGCTGTTGCCACAGTTGCTGCTGCCTCGTTTAATCGCCCCACGATGATGATGATGATGACAACAGTCAACGCTTATTAAAACTCAGTCGAAATCTGCCTCAAGACTCTACCGGAATGGAATTAAACGCCGGCCAGGCGCATCTAACCGCTACACAGACCGCTCAGATGCCCATGGGCCGATAAGCCCATATCAGCCAAAACAGAGCTATGGCTATATTTGTATGGTTTGTTCTATTACTACTACAATTATTACGACTACAAGTTCATCATATCAAACCACAATATTAAGTTGAGCAAAATGTCTTCTATTCGATTTGAAGTTCAGACTAAGCAAAGATTCTCAATAAGCCCCATATAAAGTACATTTGGTAGGATAAATACATCATTCCCTCAGTAAGCTCTTCATTAATTTAGGCATTTATTATTTTCAATATCAGTATATGTATTTTATTCTCATTCTAATTCTTTTTAATATCAATTCTAATTCTTATTAATTCTTAGTCTCAAATAAACTTAAGTAAAATATTATTATAAAAAGTTTGAATTTGTGGCGCTGTTAAAAAGTAAAAAAATGTAAATATAAATATAAATTAAAATATATAAAAATAAAACAAACTCTTGTTTGTAAAATTGTTTAATAATATTAATTATAATAATAATATGTCAGCCTAAAATTCACTTCTTATCTTTGTAATACCAGGCAAGAAGTATTAGTTAACTAATGAACTGATTTTTGAAAGGTTTTTACTTAACTTTAAATAATTTTAAAACCTGTCTTTCACATATTTATCTATTTATAGGAAACTGAGAATTATAGAAAAGTTGTTCCTTTTTTTGTTAAATTTTTTTAAGTATTTTTAAAATTTCCCAAAATAAATATAGAAATGTGCGCTCAAGAACAACACGGCATATTTCTGTGCTATTGTAATGCAGCTCAATTAACTTTATAATCGCAACTGTTGTAGTTGTTTGTTGTTGTTGTTGTTGTTGTTGTTAGGTTACTCATGGGTATGAGTTATGAGCAGTTGTTGTGTTTGGAAATGATTGTCGGGCCAAGTGCAACGACTTTTAGACTTTACTTAAATTAACTTGTGTGTCATATGAGCTTGGACATTGCATACAGATACACACACACACACGCACACACTTACATGGCAAACAAACACATGTATAGATACCGAGACAAAGATAACAAAACCAGAGGAGGACAGTACTTGGGCTCTGGAGGTCTAGCCAGAGCTGGGCTGAGACTGGGGCTAGGGCCCAAAGGCGCTGGTCGGTTGCCCTTGTCGCTTTGCGGCTCAGTTAATGTTAATGTTAATGTGGCTCCAAACTATTTGTTGTCTTCCTATGTGTGTGGATGTGTGTGTGTGAGTGTGCGTGCAATTGTGACCAGTGGGTTAAACCAATTTCACGCCGGTAAAGCGCCAAGAGCGTTGCAACCCTAGAGCAATGAGAAGCTTCTCGCTCGTGGCCAAGAGCCAGCGCCTCTATCCGTGTGCGTGTGTGTGTGTGTGTGTAGCTAAATGTGCATGACATACAGTTTTGGACACACACATACTTAAATACAAATATTCATTGCATACACTGAGCGAAGCATTCAAGCAATAAGTTGGCTATAGGAAAAACTGAACCTGAGATGGAGTAAAATACTTAGTGCTCAAATTACACTAGGCAACAACAGATTTCTACCTCTCCTTTCATTGGATATATGACACAGTTTTTACGGAATATTTAACTTTGAAGTTCATAGGGAAAATCTAAAGAAATTGCATCTTTTCATCTATCATCTTAATGGTCAAATGTTGTTTACACAATTGACTGGGTTTTTTCTTGCGGTGTGCGCAGTGTGTGTCGCCAACGCGCTGATCTCTGGCCGTCTGTAACCACTGGAACCACCAAAGTCGCGCACTTTCATTCAGTCAGTGGAGCGCAAACGGAGCAACTGAGCCCTGGACGACTGACTGACTGACTGACTTGACTTGATTTGACTCGAGTCGAGTTGACTAGAGTTGAGTTGACTCGACTACACTTGGCCACATTATCAAAAAAGCGTCGCTGGTCGCAGCTATTGTCAATGTTTTTTAACGACACGCACACACACGCACACACACACACTCGGTGAAGAGTAAGAGACAGAAATGAGAACTCATATTAGGCCATTAAAAAAGAGCGATAAGAAAGTTCAGCGGAACTGAAGCGCGCAATTTCAGGCTTAGTTTAGTTTTGGTTTTAGTAGCTGTAGTTGTGCTTGCAGTGGATATGGAGGGGGTGGGGGAGAGCAAGGTTGTGGCGCTGTCTGTATGTTATTTCGAGAGCGAGAGACAAACGTGTGTCCACTACAAATATCACGATCTTGCAATACATGCCATACACATGTCGATATATCGCACTCAACCACTCGCGGCGTGCTCAACTTTGAACATAATTTTCGCAACAGCTCGGCAGTGGAGTGGTGTGTGGTGCTGTGGAGAGATGCAGGGAAGAGGGTAGAGTGGTAGGTGGCTTACAGTGGGTTAGCTTAAACAATTTTATTGATTAATGAACCATAATTAGAGACATTTACAATGAGCCACAATAATTCTTCATTACCAAAAGCAGAGCGAAGCAAGTGCCAGCGACAGCAACAGCAACCACAACAGCAATCCACACAGCTAACTGTGGCTAGTCTGTAGGCGACCGTTGGTCGTACCACCTCCACTGCTCAACCAGTGCACCACTGCACCACTGCACCACCTTCCATCCCACCCCCTCGCTACGCAGTCACTGATCGTGGCTCACGCGCACAACTCATTCAATTTCCATGGCAGACACGATTCCACACAGCAGACAGCAGAAGTCAGTGGTGCAGTGGTGCAATGGTGCAACAGTGCAACAGTGATCATCCGCATTTGGGATTTTCCACGATCCACACTGAGTGAATGAATGAATTTCGCGTCTGTGCATTGCCAGCATTCGCCACAAAAGTAACTTGCAATCATCTGAACTTTCTGTTGGATTCGCAGGCGCATGGAACGTGTCAATCGCATACACACACACACACACACACACACACACACACACACGCACACAGCAGACAGCAGACAGACGTGAAGGTGGACGCACATGGACTCTAATCACTTCCGACTACAAGCTCATAAATCGCCTACAAGTCTCCCTCTCTCCCCCTCCTCAGTGCCACACCTCGCCTCGCTCGCCCTCACTCTGTAGCGCCAAGCAAATTGTATTCGCATTTACTTAACACGTTTTCCCATCAATTTTCCCTTTGATTTTTCTACCAGATGCACAAAACTATTATGCAAACATTTCTATTCTGAAATTTATTTCTGAATATATTTAATTTAATTTACTAATATTTTGCAACGGATTTATAGTCACTATCGATATCTATCGATGTTTAATCCAATATGGTAGGCATCTTTTGATATCGGATATTTTCGATACGATATTTTATATGTTTCCCTAAATAAATACCGATATCAGTTTCTAATCGATATATCGATATAGTCAGTATCATTTGATATTGGATATTACAGATATGATATTTAATATGTTTCCCTAAATGAATATCGATAGCCATTTCTAATCGATGTATCGATATGGTCAGTATCTTTTGATATAAGATATTTGCGATATGATATTCAATATGTTTTCCTAAATGAATATCGATACCCATTTCTAATCAATATAGTGCTGAAATAAGAATTCCTTACCTGAGCACTGGCCTAATAACAGAAGTGGAGTCAGCACAGTTTCGATTATCGATTATGCAGAGCAAATATGATAATTATGTATTCAAAGAGCTAAGCATGCATTCAATACTATATAAATATTATTAAAATTATTGCCGAACGCTTGAGGTAGTTTTCACTTCGATTGATTTCTCCATGCCACAGCCTATCGATAACCGCAATGACAGCAGCAGTAGCTGCAGCAGCAGCAGCACCTCTCAAATAGATTTTACAGCGCAATTTACAATGCATATTTATTTTGGGAAAATAAGTAATCAATGTCGCGACTCTGGCAGGGGAGTAGTGAGTAGGGTGTAGGGAAAAATTGGCAAATAAAAGTGGATGAGAATGGGGAAAAGGGCATAGGGAGACGGGGCGGCAGGGAGGCAGGTGAGTGGCAATGGGCAATGGGAAAATGCAACCGAATTGGCAGAGGAAACCGACACGCCATAAAGACAAACACGACAGACAGCGACGACCAACTGTTGCTCCCAGACACACTATCCGACACCCCCCGGCCCCCCACACCCTACACCCAACAACACAACAGAGTGAAAACTCAACAAATGTATAAATAAATAAAAGCTGATTTATGTAATTTCACAAATTGCGAGCTGGCTATGGCGAAGAGTCTCGTTTTGGCCAAGCCGCATGATCCAAATCAATGGCAATTATTAGCGGCCAGTAATCGTGTCGGGCTGACCAAGTCATAGGCTGAGGCTGAGGCAGAGCTAGAGATGAGCCTGAACTATCTCCCAGAAGCTAACAGCGGCAGCAGCAATAGCCCCAAGCCAGGCAGCAGCACCCAGCAGCAGCAAAACAAAGAAACGACCTAGATGATGATGATGATGATCAACGCGATGATGATGACGATGATGATGTTGCTGGCGCGGTGCGAAATTTAAATTTTCGCTCGAAACGCTTCTGGGGACATTGTCGCGGTTGCAACAACTACACTGCAGTGCAACTCGACCAGCGACCAACGACCAGCAAATGCATGCAGCATGGGGCAAGCAGAAGGCATGCTATTGCTACACAGAGAGAAACAATGAAGCATTCAAGCTTGATATCTTACTAAGAATAAAGATTCTTAAGTGACTTTGATAAAGTGGTATACATAAATTATTGAATTAAATTTGTTTGAAATTAAAAAAATGTTAATAAACTTTTTCCTTTTGTCAAACTTTATTTGAAGTTTAAGAAAAATATTTACCCTTAAGATTTTTAATACTTATTTTAATGCAAACATTCTGTGTAAAAATATCAATTGATTTCATTTAAACTCAATTTGATGCCTCCATATTTCTCTCTGTGCATGGGGGCATGCCGCACTTGCCGGCAATGGCAACGTTGGTGGACATGGACGTGGGAATTTTGTGTCTAGGCAGCTGCCCCTTGGCAAACGCTGGGCAATCGCTGCCGATTGTCGACTGCTTGCAACCGGCAACTTGCAACTGGCAACTGCTGCTGCTGCTGCTGTAAAGCCTTGCGGCTGTAGGCTTGGCGGAATATCGCGCACGATTGAGGAGCCACTGGCAGGCCAGAAGAAACAATGCAGCGAATAGTCGGCCAAACGTCAACCAACAGCACCACAGCACCGCTGCACCACTGCACCACAGCACCACACTGCTAAATGTACAGTTGTAGCTGCTGCTGCTGCTGGCTGCCCACTCCCATCGCATCCCATCCCAAGCTGCAGCTCCGCTGTCCAAGACAATGGAGCTCGCGATGTGTAGCTGTGTGAGTTTGGATCGATTAAATTGGTCGCTAAAGGTCGAAATTAAATCACGAAATAATTGTTACACCAAATAAGTTCGTTCAACATTGTGGCATCTTCGTGCTGCATGCTGCAGGCACTAGACACTAGGCACTGCCATTGCCATAATATATCAGATCGATCAGCCTTTGACTGACCGTCACTCGTTCCCCATCAACATTATATGAGCAGAACCCCAAGCCAATGACTCGACTGGTCAAAGAAGAGAGCAGTAGAATGAGTAGTAGAAAGAGCAGTGGTCTGAAAGAGTAGTATTTGCTGCCCCAGGCAATTACCTCGTGTCACAATAAATTGTTTTCCTTTTTTCTTCTGTTTGTGTTTGTGTTTGTTGAGGCACTGCAGAAGCTGGCTAGTCCAGGCCAGGCCAATGGCTACAAATCTTGTTTCAACTGCCGTGTAATATGTAAATTGAAAATGCTAAACACCAGACATTAAACGATACGCCAACAGATACAGATACAATTACAGATACAGCTACAGCTACAGCTACAGATACAGATACAAATGTTTAGCCATAGATTCACAAATGGAAATTTAAACGTCAGTCCTTCGCTTGTCCAAACACAGTTTAGCCCTGAGCTTTGCATACATATGAGTACAAGTACTTCATAACATTTTATTGTATTTATCTTATTTTAATTTTTATGACTTTAAATTAATTTTTATATGGATGAAAATATGAATTATACATAGAGTGCTGAAGTCTGATGGTAACGTGAGAAGTTATAAGTCTTAAATTAAATATATTTAGCAGTGGAAACTCGAACATAAATATCTTTAAAGTAAATACTTAAATTAAATTTAAATAAATGATAAAAAAAACTAGTATAATTTAATTGACAATAAAACCAAGTATACTTAAATATCTTTTAATCTTATTTACTTAAGCAATTTATTAAGAATTCATTCAGCTTGTAATAAAATGTCACCCGAGCAACTGAAGCCTTCAGGCTGTACTCGTATATAAGCATTTGATTCTTACTCATATATTTTTAATACAATTTTTAAATAATTACTATAATAAACTCACGATGATACTAAAGCTAATTAATATATAAAAGAGCTCTGGCAAATACGAAAAATATATTTAATTCTATTTTGATTGATTAGCATAAATTTTACACTGTGACTTCCCCCCCTCCCCCCGCCAAATGCCTAGTACAGAAAATGGTTTGTCCAATATCCCCGGTGTTTATTATCCGATTGGGCTGCAAATCGGACTAAACATTCAAAGCATCTAAAGCTTGATTCATGCAATCCAGTCATGAATCCAGTATCTAGAGCTTCTAGATAATATCTGTTTATGTCTAGAAAAAAATGTAATATATGGGAAAATACTCGCAAAATAAAAATAAATCCTAGCACTATCATAGTTATGTACACACAGTCACAAATACCCCATTTGTTACGCCTTATAGACACCTCTACTTGAGACTAGTATGTCATACCCCATTTGAAGTGTTTGCAGGGTATACTTCGCAGCTGTTGAGCTATGTCTGGTTTTAAGTTGTGGGCTGTGCCCAGATTGTCCATCACTTGGTCGTCAATCAATCGAATGTGTGTGTGTGAGTCTGGAGTGTTGCCACAAGTTGCAAAGTTGCAAAGCTGCAAAGTTGCCAGATGATTATCTAATATAGCCGTGTGGCGCCATTCTCTTTCTGCCTTTCTCTCGATGCGGCTAATTGAAAACTAAAAGTAATCTCAAGTAGAATAATATTTTGAAAAGAAACATAACTGCACCACTAGCACCGCTGCCACCGCTCTGTGCTTGTGCCTGGTGGCAATTGACAAAACGATTGCCAGTGCACAGTGCCAAACAAATTGAGCTATTGTAATTGCCCAAAACGTTCAAATCCATCTTGAGTGCCCCCGTTGTATGGTTGTCCAACCATCACCATCACCGTCGCCATCACCCGCTCCGTTGCCGTCTTCAGCCTCACCTGGGCAACAGCTGGGATGCTGCTACTACCAAGTACAATGCAAAGTACGTGGGGCATGCCACACACACATGCATACATCCATACATACTACTGGGGAATTCAGTGCCACGACTTCTTGAGTGGCATGTGAACGAGCCACAATGTTGTTGCTACTCTTGTTTGTGGTTATTGTTGTTGTTGGGCCGCTTGCGAAATGCGACCAGAGCACGATGCATTTGGTCCTCCGTTAGTGGGTGAGTGATTCCAACTGCCTCGGCCTCTTACTCTGCCTCAGCTACGCCTTTGTCTTGCTGTTTTATTCTAACCGAATCTCTCGCTCTTTCTCTCTTTGTGAGTGATTGCCAGCGAGTCAAGCTGGGGTCAGGTGACGGACTCTACTTTTTTTTCAACTTTTTTGGCGACTGCAACGCTGACTTCGACGTCGACGCTGACTGCGGCGTGCCATGAGTGCAGCGTGCCGACATGTTTGAAAATTACACACGATCATTAAAAGATTGTATGCATGTTGCTAAGTATCTACGATACACTGTGGAAAAAACCGTCTACTAAGTGTGCCAATTCAAAATTCAAATATTATTATAAGTCTAGATTTTCAGCTTTAAGCTTTGTATACAGTGAAATTTAGAAAGATTTCTGTAAATTCTGTTTAGAATGCTGTTAATATCAGTTAACATTTTCAGCTAACATTCTTATGATAGGTTAGGTTCTTATGATAACTTAACAGAGAATATAGAGTAGAAACTGTTAAAAGCAGCACGATCTTTTCTACTACAATGTTAACAAGTATTTCAGTTTAGAATGCTGTTAATATCAGTTAACATTTTCAGCTAACATTCTTGTGTTACCTTAGCAGAAAATGCAGAGTAGAAACTGTTAATAGGAGCACAAATCTCTCTACTATAATGTTAACAGTTTCTCTGTATACACTGTTAAAAAAGAGAGTGTTTAAGCTGCGACTTGTTGCTGCTAGACTGCTGTTGGGGCACTGTTATGGCTGCTGCTGTTGCTGCGGCTGGTTGCATGTCGGGCGAGCGTGCATCTGCTGTCATAAGCGCGGCAGCCGCGCCAGTCTTTAATGGAGCAGCAACGGCAGCAGCAGCACATTAGCGCCACGAGGAAGCAATGACAGCCTCGGGTAGCGGGCAACTGACAACCCACAGTCGGCAGCAACAGCAACAGCAACAGGCAACTGGCAACTGGCACTGGCTACAGCGAATGGTAAACGGCAACAAGGTTGTTTGTCCGACATGATGATGAGTGTTTTAGGCAGTTGAAGTAACAACAACAACAACAACTACGATATAATCATGACTGCCCAAGTTGTTGCCGAACTTTGAAGTTTCGAATGATCTGAGTCTTGAGCCGCCGAGCGGATTCAAGAGCGCGCCACATGTAAATGAGCAGCGTGAAAAGAAGACACAAGCTGAAAGCTGAAGCTGTCGAATATCAAATGTATATATAATATACTATAATAGTAATGATGATGATGATGATAATAATGACGAGTACTGTTGACTGTGACTGTGACTGCGACTGCGACTGTTGCTGTTGCTGTTGCTGATGCTGCTGGCGGTTCGACGTTATTGTGCCAAGGTAAGAGACGGTTCCGTTGCCAAATAGTTTTCAAATTCTTAAAATAGAAATAGAAAAAGGCAAAATGCAAAATGCAGCTCGAAGGATTTCTGCTGCTGCTCTCTTTGCTGTGGCTGTTGTTGCTGTTGCTGTTAGATTTGTTTTTGTTTTTTGCCAGTCACCGCGACGAGTGCAGAAATCTGTGCAACAAATCGACAACCTCTCGCCCAGGCAGCGAGTCAGAGTCAAAGCTAGACCATTGCCAGACCAAACCGAATGTTCGTTCGGTTTCACAACTCATAGAGCACGATGAGAGGTATCTTCTAATAGGGTGGAGGTGGGGGTGGAGACGCAACAGCAACGGCAACAGCAACAACAACAGCACAACAGCAACAGTTGCCGGCGATCTGCAGCTGTATTGCATGCAAAAGGTGAGCGCTGCTGAAGAATCCTTTGAATTGTCAAAATATTGTATGCCAGATTGACTCACGAGTTGCCAGTTGCCAGTTGCCAGTTTTCCCAGCATTGGAGCCCGGTCATGGGCCATGCCATAACTTGGAGTGAGCGGGCCAAAGTCAAGCCAAACGAGAAGTGAAGCTCGATACATGAAAAGGCAAAAAAAAAACAACAAAACAACAAAGAAAACGACGGATTGCAATCGATGATGTACTCGATGCTCGATACTCCAACTTAGACTAAATGGCAAAACCAAATGCAATAAATGTCCAGTTTGAAGCTATTGACATATTTGCATCTGGCATGTGGCATGTGGCATGCGGCAAGCGGCAAGCGGCAAGCGGCATACGGCATTGAACCCAGCCGAAGATCCACCAAAATGTGGAACACAAATATCAGCAACAGGTGTGTGTGTGTGTGTGTGTGTGTGTGTGTGAGTGTGCGTGCTTTCTGGTTCAACTTGAAGCACTTGAGTTCTTCATAATGCTTTGACCCATTTTGTTGTAGTAGAATGAGTTGCTTCTATTCAATAAGTTCAATAGAGTTAACGAGCTCAATTAATTAACATTTAAGTAGATTTATAACATATTCTAGACCCTGTACTGTGAATGAGTTCAAAAGGGTCTATTAAGTTTGTACAGAACAGAAGAAGGCGTGGCAGACCCCAAGTATTATATATTATTCTATTTGAGTCGATATAGCAATGTCCGTCTGTCTGTCTGTTTGTCTGTGTGAACACCTGAATCTCATAAACTATAAGAGCTAGAGCCCCATATTTGGCAATTACGTTCTCCTGTAATGCAAGCAGATCAAGTTTACTTTCGAATTTTGATATCGATGACATATATTAATAATTCATAAAATATAGCTTATATCTACAGTGAATAAGAGTCCTTTGATTAATATAGAATTCTTATCTTATTCAGACAGTGATATCTGCAGACTCTGAACAATCTGTCGTTGTATAAACTTTAATGTCTCTATTTATGATTACTTCATGCACTTGGATTCCGGTTGACCATGCGCGAAATCAGCAGCTAAAACTAGCCCCAAGTTGTATGACAACTCAGATGAAAATGATGACAAAGATTCGACTGGGCAAAAGGTGGCGATTGCCAACTTGTTTGCTACCAAAATATAATATAGTGGAGGTAGGAGGAACTCGTGGAGGGGGAACTCGCCTGAGCTTGGCTATGCTATAGTAGGAGTTGGAGGAGGTGCGGCTAGGCTTGCCCAAATAAATGTTCATAATTCTCAAGTTGTCAACGGGAGCGGCCGCAAAATGCAGCAGCTTCTGCAGTGCCAATAAAAGCAATTGTGCCATTTGGCTAATGGCTAAAGTCCATGTTAAGACGCTCCTCACAGTCAGTCAGTCAGTTCGTCAGTCCGTCCGGCAGTTAGTCAGGCCGACAGTTAGTCAGCCAGACGGTTGCTTGGTTAGTCACTAAGTCATTTGGTTGATTGTCCAAGCTTATGCATTCACCTAAATGCCAGCATGAAGAGTGACTAGGAAGAGGAGGAGGCAGAGGAGCAGCAGGCTGCAGTCGGTGGACGGTGGGCGCTTCAGTAGGCAACAACAAGTCATCGTCAGCATTTCCTACTGCATCACGTTTTGTGGCCAAAGCCAAGCGAAGATTTTGACTTTTGATTAGGGCTAAACTGAGCCGAAGCCACAGCCGCAGCCACAGCCACAGCCATGGCCAGAGCTAGGCTCTGTGCCAAAAGAGTAGCAACTGCCTGCACTCTCTCCCCCTGTCTCTGGCCCTTGGACAAAAGCTGGATTGCCCCCCAAAAAAGGGATAACCTGCTGTCCAGTCCAGTCCAGTTCAGTCCAGTCCAGCCCATGGGCTCAGCATTGGGGTTTGGTCTATTTGAAACACTATAAAGTTCAAACAATTTGAACTTTTTGCCCAAAAACCATGGAGATCCCATAGCTCACGGCTTCAACTGGCAGCGCTGCAAGTGGCATGGGGGCATGTGGCATGCCACAAACTAGACAAAAAAAACTGTTGAATCATGAATTTCACAGCAGTCACATTAGGTTATATTAGATTTGCAGCGAAAGAGAAGTAGAAGATGGGAAAAAGTTGAAAGAGCAGAAAAATATGTGAAGATAGAGGCAAAGCCAATGCTAAGTCTACAGAGTGATTCTTCTATTCTCATTCTCAGCTCCGTTGCAGTCTGGGCAGAAGTGGAATAGCTCCATAAAATGACTCTCTACGAATGTCTTCTTGCAGACTAATCGAACAGTGGAATTGTTCTCAGCACTGACTATTAGCTTTCCAAAATACCAAACTGTTGTCTTTTTAGGTAAACATTTTAGATCATCATAATTCCTATCACATGTGCGTTTTGCTTTGCAGCGCTGTTTTTACACGCACAGTCGAAGCTCTCACACGTACAGGCATCACGCTTCATTCATTGTCTATATATAATATTTACCCAAACTCATTTTGGACAAATACTTTACTTTTTATACATACATATTTCCTTAGCTGTTTCTTTGAGAATCCCATAAGATCTTTAAATACTTTTCAGATATTAACTATTTGTTCTGCTTCTGGACAAGTACACCAGCTGAGGACATTTGTCTGGTTCAGGTTTGGGCGTCTGGTTGTCTGTGTGTGTGTGTGTGCATAATCCTATCAAATAGATCTCACATATCTAATGGATTTTGCACACATTAGGACAGTCCTGCGATTTGGCAGGACAACGGGTACAACAGATGTGCTAACCATAAAGGAGAGCCAGAAGAAAGCGACGGACAGCCCAAGGAAAATGGAGTAGGAGTAGGAGTAGGAGAGTGTGGATTGGCAGTGACAGTGGCATCTATAGTTGTCCTCTGATGTTATCCAATATTGAACAACGGACTGTTTGAAGTGCCACAAAAATGCAGCTTACTGTCGCTACCTATCTCTTCCTCTTCACTCCCTACTCCTGCTGCTGCTGTTGCTGCTGCTGGTCTCCAATTAAAATCAATCACATTTGGAATGCTCAACGATGCGAACGGACAGAACCGTAAGCAGATAAGCTATTGAAAAATGATCATCAGCATTATTAAAAAAAAAACTCCCCCTCCTCTCCAGCGTGCTGTCTTTCTTTTTGTGTGTGCGTTTTTTTTTTTCTTTTTGCTGCCCCTATTTTTTAAGGGAACAAACGGCGTGCGAAAAAGAATAGCATCCTCAAGGAGCTGCACGGGAGAAGAGAGAGAGAGGAAGAGGGAGATTTGTAAAAAACAGAAACCGCTAGGTATTTGTTCTTGAAGTACTATGTGTTCATCCCACGTCTTCTGCTGTCTGCCAACCCATGTCCCCTGGTTCTCTACTGCGCGTCGTCCGGCGCGGGTCCATTTTTGCTATTTTGTGAGCGAGTATGGGGCAGGATGTTGGTACCGCTATAAAAACGGTCTTAGCGTCTTAAGTTTCCTTTTCTTTTCCTTTCATTTCTTTTCTTTTCTCTTCTCTTTATCCCATTTCATTTGCTGTTGCCTTTTGTCCGCTATAATAAGTATGTGATCAAAATTAGAAAGCAGATACCATAGAAGATTCGCCGTCCATATAAAGTAGGTGGATATCCCCCACCCCCCACATCAGCAATCCCCCCAGCATCTAGGATCTCTGCTTTTATCATTTTCCTATACTATTTCGCAAGTACTCGACTGTTTTCTACACCAGCTGAGAAGAGAGAGGTCATTGCCATTGTTGAGTATCCGTTGTCGGTGCTCGATTAATTAGTTTGAGTCTCTGATTACAGTGGAATAAATGCCATTATTTGGCTGTAAATTGTAGTAAGTAGTTTCTCTTTAGGCTTGTAGGACCTGAAGACGCTTGACTATAGCCCAGTCTAATTTAATCTGAATATGCCCTGAATATTCGTGGATTACAGTGGCATGAGTGCCATTATTTAGCTGTAAATAGTTGTAGTTTCTCCTTAGACTTGCAGGACATGAAGACGCTTGACTATAGCCCAGTCTAATTTAATCTGAATCTGCCCTGAATGTTCGTGGATTACAGTGGAGTGAATGCCATTAATTAGCTGTAAATAGTAGTAAGTAGTTTCTCTTTAGACTTGTAGGACCCCTAGTCATGGCCTAGTCTAATATAATCTGAATCTGTCATGGATTTTCTTCTGCTTTCCATTGCCAAATGGTGTTAAATTCTCACTTTCTTTGTGGGAGACAACAATTGATTTGCCTATCCAATAGACCCGTGGGATAATTTTGTACAAAAATCTGTTCAAATTCTCTCGCTCTCCCTGATGGTATCGCGTGGGCGTGTAACTTGGGCACTGATTGAAAGGAAACGCCAGCAGGCGGCAGCAGCAACATGTGTGTTACAAATTTCCCGAAGCCAGGAAAATTATGAAAATGCCCAGAGCCCAGTTGAGGTCTGGGCACAGTGCAGCCGATTTCCGGCCGTGTTAATCACACTCACTCTCACTCTTACTCGAGAGCAAGTGCAGTGCCGAGGACACAGTACAGAGGACACGCACAGGACTACTCACGTATCTGCTGGCTTTGATCTATTATTCCATTTACAGTGTGTTTACAAACACATCACAACCTCTGCCTCAGTTTCTGCCTCAGTCTCAGCGCCAGCCACAGGACATGGGACAGCGTGTCTCTGCTACCTGACTACCTGACTGACGGCTGGGGTACACACATCTGGTACCGTTAAGCGATCGAATCAAGGCTCACAGCAGGAGGTTCTCTCTCATGCGGGGTCAGCAATGGGTCAGTCTGTCTGTCCGACTGTCTGTCACGAATTTCGATTGCACTTGGCAGTCGATTCATTTCCGTGTCGTGTCGTGACTGCGGTCAGTGGACTTCCTGATCCCATCCATCCTATTCGAATCTATTCCGGCCATATTGTCCGTCACTAATCTGCGTGTTTTCGTTGCACTGAATGGAACTATGGAGAGCGTTGATGAGCTGAAATTGCTTAGCTCACCATTTGCAGGTATCCATTGTCCTTTGTCGGCCTCTACGTTTCTAATTACTGCCGGCAATATCAAATAAAAAATAATAATAACAACACTGCAACCACAGCCTCAGCCTCGGTCATCCTATTGCGGATCTACACCTTAATTGCGCTTAAAGGAAACACTAAAAAAAAGAGGCGCAAGAAACCAAGTTAATGAAATCCCTCGAGTCAATCGATTTGGCCAATTGCCAGAAAGGATACGGATTTTGTTGTGTGGAAGCAACTGACAGGATTAAGGCACAGCACAAGCAGGACTTATGCTATGAGGAAATGTGCAACTGCAGAAATAAATCTTTAGTTTTGCTTAAGAGAAAGTTGTGCTAAAATATAATAATAATATAATAATATAAATGTATATACAATAAATAATAAAATAATAATAAAATCTAATAAATATAGTCAAATCTAGCTGATTTTTCTATCAATTTCTTTTTTTTACACTTTACTCAATATCAACTAAATACAGTAGTGGACCGAGAGAAAAGTACAAAATAGATAAAGGCAAAAAAACAATAATTTTTTACTCTTCTATTAAGCTGGACCCCAAACTAACAAAGAAAGAAGTGAAGTTAAAAATGATATAAAAATAAATCAAATAATTTATTTATATTTATATTTAAATTAAAACTGATAAATATGTTTTCAAAAATGTAATTCAAACTTTATTCACTTGAATTCAAGTCTCTGCCCCTGACTCTGATACCCTTTGCTCTGCACTCAATGAGCACATATATATGTATGTATGTACATATGTGTTTTTTACACTTTCCCAAGCTTCTCGTATGCCTTTTAGTTGAAATTGGTCAAACCAGCATAGAGAGACACAGGATGCATAATACATTTGAATACTGCATAGAGCAACACAATGGCAATCACAGTGCACAACCCCTCGTAATGCTGTTTTTTTTACCTAGCTGACCTGCCTGAGATACACTACAACAACAACAACAACAACGACAAAAAAAGAAAAAAGGCAGAGGGTGCGAAATTGGTTGACAATGTCGTGGTATTCGAGTCGCGGGTCATCGAGGTCTGCCAATGAAGTTACCCTGAAGATGCGGCCGATGCTGGCGCTGACAACGATCCGCGACCGTGCCCTGGTAACCCCGTAACCCGTACCCCATAGCCCATAGCCCATAGCCCATAGCCCGTAACCCGCTAACCCTTGTGGCATTCGCATATGCAAAGGACGCATGTAAATTAATAAATTATAGTCAACTAATGAAAAGAGAGAAGCGGAAGATACACATAAAAAACTATGCATGTGATCCATGTCAAATGCCTATAAAAAATTGTCCACGACCTTTTTTAAATATGTCTGTGTGTATGTGTGTGTGTGAATATTGCATAGTTTTTTCTATTAGTTCCGGTTTATTAGGGGGTAAGAGTTTTTTTCTATTTACGTTTTTTGCGCAGCCCTTTCACTGCTCTGTCTTTTTCTGGCTGCACTACTTGGTACGAGGCGTATTTAAATATTAAAAAATCGAAAGAGGAAGAGTAAAGAGTAGGAATAGACATTAGATAGTCCTATTCCGGTTACTGGATATTCAATATTCGCGGGTAGCGAGTTGCAGGAAGTGCATATGCCACATCGAGAGAGAGAGATACACGAGTATGTGTGGAATATTCTGCATCTACTTAGCCGGGCTTCGATGTCTTCTGGTCTCTTCCGTGGGAATTGAAATGCGCCCAAATAAATCAAAATGCAACACAGCAAAAGATACAGCTGCAGCTGAAGATACAGATACAACAGATACAGATACAGATACAACTGGTGACTGTGGAGCAACGACATCATTAGCAAGCGGATGCAGGCCTCACTGCTCCACTCAAGTCGTTCTCTCGTTTTAAGCCCAGTAATGGCAGTGGATGGGCTGGGGGTGGGGGTGGTTAATGGTCACATATGGCCACATGCTCCAACCCTCACTCTTGCATTGTCATATAAGTGTATACAGTGCACTCACATCCTGTGCAGGTACTCGATTCAGTTGCAGCCCCTCGCCAACTGCGGCCAACCGAAGCCAACTGTACCTGCCATGGGATGTATCTGATGGAGCAACAAGCGATTGAAGCGGACAAACGGAAAGTACAGTAACACAAATTGAAACGGACACTAAAAATAGCCACCCCTCCGCTACCTTACCTCCCCCCTTCTACACTCCTGCCCTCCCTTCCTCATGGCTCCCAGCCTATGCTTGGCCTTTGCCATCGATGAGCACAGCGTCTGGGGCGCATCAATACTACTAGTTGTTGCGGCTACAGTGGGCCCTGCGGCGTGCAATGTTACGGCGGACGGACCCGTACTCACACACGCACACTCGCACACACTCACACTCGCAGTCTGATGACATTAAGTAAACATTATAGCAACCATGTCAATGTCAAACGCACTCGCCACATGGGTGCTGCATCTTTAGTAAGTATGCCCACGCGGCACACACACACACACACACACGCACGTACACACGCACAGAGAAGACGACACACATGTGCCCAGCGATGTAACGGAAAATGTTGTTCAAGATACTTTTTCTTTTGGACACCAAAAGCAGGACGCGCATCGCTCGAATGCATTGCCATCCATAGGCTACGTTTGCTGTTGTATAAGTGCTGCACACACACACACTCTCTATTTCTGTGTGTGTATTACGCACGCACAACGCGAGTATCTCTCTGCCACTGCGGCATCCTCTCGGTCACCGTCCACGCATCTGCAAGTAGCAAGGCGAAGATTTTGTATCCAACGGATGCGCATGTTTATTTTAGTCACTCGCATCTATATCTGTGTGTGTGTGTGTGCTGTACCGAAACGGTTATGCAGCCACAGCATACAGTTCCCCCCAACCCCGCTTCTGCCTGTCCCGACCGCTTAGACTCCCCCGTCTCGAGCACAGCCATGAGTCCTAGTCCTACAAATATTGTCTATTTATGTTCGACTGCATCTCGAGTTCCTCACACTCCGCCCTATTCCAAAGTCAAAGTCAAGTTCAACGGTGATCACATGTATGTATCGAATGTATGTATGTATATGTATGTACATATTTCCAAATCTTTCTCACATCATTTTCATTTCGGTTTTCCACTCTGCACGAAATGAAAACATTTCCGCCGCAATCATTGCTTGGATCTGAGTCAATTATACCAGTTGAAGATGAGAATATTATATTATAAAATACATTTATTAATGAATATGTCATGTATATTAATCTTAGTAAAATTTTGTGGTTTCTTTTTCATACCTTTTCATGGCTACTTACGCCTTATCCTACATTTATATGTGAAGCCAAATTAAATTATATTTTTACGGTGTAGCATGACCTATCTAGTACTAATTATTGCAATTACTAGGGAGGCGGAGGGAATATGGAACATCAGAAATATACTTTACCTGCTTATGCAATAAACGAACCTAACAATAAAAGAATTAAGTCTCTAGCTGTTATAGTTTGCGAGATCTAGGTGTTCATACAGACAGACGGACAGACAGACAGGGCTTTATCGACTCAGCTCGTCGTCCTGATCCTGCGCGTGATGAGCTAAAATGTCAGTCAGTCAGTGAGGGCAAATAACTTTATATATATAGAGAATATGTATGTACATATATCAGCTGATGTCTGAAGCATCCTGCACTAACTAAGAATGCTAGCAACTAAAAGTCGTCCGAGAGAAGGATGCATACCTACAGAGCTCAAGCCACATTGACTTTGACTGTGGCAAAACAGTGCCAGAACAAAAGGACACTCACACACACAAAATGTAAATATGCATATGCATGTGTGAGTGTGTGTGTGTGTGTGTGTGCGTGCGTGTGTATTTGCTGAACAAAGAACCACAATGGACTGGCAAATTGTTTTATTGGCAGTTCGAGCATTCGGCCCGGCGATAAAATCAATTTACTGTCCGTTCAACCGCTGTCCAAATCGTAGCCAATGTCTGTCCGACTGTCCGACTGTCTGTCTGTCCAGGCGTGAGGTTTAGATACGTATGTATGCAAAATTGCCAAATTGTTGCCTTGTGCCTGCCACATGCACGATTTATCTAATCCATATTCAAATTTCGGACAATGCCTCCCTCTGAAACTCCGCAACTGAATGCAACGTTTGTTTGCGGTTGAGATTTATTTTTATTGAATTGCAAAAAATTAGCAGCCCCCGTGAATAACCGTAAACCCAAACCCAAACCCAAACGAAGCAAACTTTGTGCCAGATTCTGACTCTAGGTAAATAGTCGAAATGTTTTTTCGAAATATCTGAATTGTTATTCCCTTTTATTTTATTGTGTGTTTGCCATACGTTCCGCTCATTTGTGTTCTCAAGAGCTGAGTACGATACTATTAGTACTAGAAATACTGCAGATTAGATAATGCCCAGCCGAAACTTCTTGACTTTGATCCGAAGATGACAAGAGGTCTAGGTCTATAGTGTACTTTTTATTGCACAGATTTACTATATTTAGAATACTTTGTAGTCTGATATCATTTTGACCAGAAACCATATAGAAAACACACGAATTATATTCTCTAGGGTCGCTTTCCAGCTATCGATAGTGAAACAGTTCACACAAAATGATTACGATGTTCCTATCGAATCAACCTAGAATTAATCGATAAAGTTAAAGTTAACGTAATCAGCTGCTAAGCTATTTACATTGCCTGTCAAATATTAGCCTAGTCAGTCCGGCATTGAAAATGAAAGAAAAAAGTAAGTTATCAAAAAAGATGGAAAATGGTCCATATGGACTACCAAATGGTGCCAATCCTAATGCTGGCAAAGGGGCATCACGGCCACAGTCTGAGCCGAACAATCCACAGTCGAATGGAGGTGCCGCTGGAGCCAGTGTCCCTGCAGAATCAGCCGGCAATCCTTCTATTCCAGCATGGAATCAGCAATTGAATTCTACGACAGATATCTCCCAAGGAGGTGGTGCTCCAAATCCATATCAGCAATCGAATATATTGCAGAGTGGTGCAAGCACTGTATATCCAGGATCAAATCCCTATGGTCAACAAGCGCAGGGAAGTTCATTTATTCTATATCCAGGACAGAATCCCTAT
This sequence comes from Liodrosophila aerea, assembly GCA_035045005.1. Lineage (NCBI taxonomy): Eukaryota > Metazoa > Arthropoda > Insecta > Diptera > Drosophilidae > Liodrosophila > Liodrosophila aerea. The sequence continues at coordinate 686,217 of JAWNNL010001456.1, forward strand.
GCTCAGCAATCAAATCCACCGCAGGGTTTTTCATACTCTGTATATCAAGGACAGAATCCCTATCTCCAACAATCAACTGCACCGCAGGGTCCATCATACTCTGTATATCCAGGATCAAATCCCTATGGTCAACAACCAAATCCACCGCAGGGTCCTTCATACTCTGTATATCCAGGACAGAATCCCTATCTTCCACAATCAACTGCACCGCAGGGTCCTTCGTACTCTGTATATCCAGGACAGAATCCCTATCTTCAACAACCAAATTCACCGCAGGGTCCTTCATACTCTGTATGTCCAGGACAGAATCCCTATCTTCAACAATCTAATATATATTCAGGCTCGAATCCGCAGCTTCCAGAGTCGAATATATCGCAAGGCGGCACAAAGGTCTCACTTCCAGAATGTAATCCGCCTATTCCTGGATCGAATATATCGCAAGACAGTACTATTGCTGCTACAGTGAGCCATGTTCCAGTATCAAGTCAGAAGGATTCGACTTTGCAGCCGAAGAAGAAAGGATCACGGACTTCAAAGAAGGATTCGACGTCAAAGGTCAAGAAGCAGAAGAATTCGACTTCCAGGACTTCAAAGAAAGGTGTCATGTTAAAGGCCGTGAAGCAGGCGTATCCGACTTCAGCGAACTTGCAGCTGGGCGATTCGATTTTAGAGGGTTTACAGCCTAAGCCCAATGATTCGACTTCACAGTCAAATCAGAATGTATCGTCTTCAGAGCCTTTAAAGATGGATTTCATGTTAACGGCCGTAAAGCAGGAGTATCCGAGTCCAGTGAACTTGCAGCAGAGCGACAGGATTTCAGGGATTTCAGAAGGGGATTCGAATTTACAGCCTAACCACAATGTTTGGACTTCACAGTTAATTCTGAATGTTTCGACTTCAAGGACTTCCAAGAAGGATCTGAAGTCAAAGACCTTGAAGCAGAAGAATCCGTGTTCAGCGAACTTGCAACAGGGCGATTTGATTTCAGAGAAGAATTCAAGCTTACAGACTAAGCAGAGTGTTGCGATTCCACAGCCCAAGCAGAATGTTTCGATACCACAGACTAAGCAGAATGTTTTGATTCCACAGCCTTTGCAGAATGTTTCGATTCCAAAGCCTAAGCAGAATGTTTCGGTTCCACAGCCTAAGCAGGATGTTTCGATTCAACAGCCTAAGCAGAATATTTCGTTTCTACAGCGTAACCAGAACATTTCGATTCTACAGCGTTACCAGAATATTTCGATTCTTGACCGTACACAGAATATTTCGATTCTACAGCGTAAGCGGAATGTTTCGATTCCACAGCCACTGCCAGTTATTTCGTTGGATTTGACTTCAGAGGAAGATGGGAATTCGCTACCAAAGCAGGAAGTTTCGACTATACAGCCAACACAAGACGTTTCAAGCTTACAGCCAATACAGGTCGTTTCAACTTTACAACCAAAACTGGATGCTTCGACTTCACAACCAAAACAGGATGCTTCGACTTCAAAGCCAAATCAACGCGTTTCGACTCCAAAATGCTTGGAGACCATATTCGAATCAGCTCGCACCAAAGCCAAGCGCTCGTTCTTCCCTAAAGAGCTACCAACCGGGGCAACCTCTACCTTGAAGTTTCCCATACCTAAGCGCCCTTTGGATCTAAATTGTAAGGACTCTATCTATAAGGCAACACGTACCTACTTGGGAATGCCAAAGAGTTCCACCAAAGAACCGAAGAATACTACCACCAAATACCGCAAAGCTTCGGAAGCTCATTGTATGCAGCTTCTCGCCAAGCTCAAGGCTGGCCAAGACGTCAAGTTTAACAAATTCCCCCTGGCACGCAAAACCAATATTCCATTGATTCCAATACGCTTGCCACAGCCAAAACCTGACAAAAGCCTAGTAGGTGCCAGCAAGGAGCGCCTGCTTTCGGTACATCTCCCGCACTGGAAGCAGGTGCGTGTCAACTGGCAGCGTCAAAGGAAGGCATACGTACAGGCTCGTTTCGGGTTGCTCGACGAGATAATGGAGGCGTTGAACAAGAAAAAAGACTAATTACAATATGTTAATCAATTACTTTATTTCACTTGAGTAAATGTTTATTCCAATGCCTATAAAATGTACTTGATTTCCTTGGAAAAGTGTTGGGGGGGAATGCTGAAAGCAGAGAGTACATCTCTCCAACATACTGGTCACGATGATGATGATGATCTCCTTGTTCTACTTAGTGGCACTTTGAGTAATCAGGGCAGTTTAGGCAATGACGGGGGGCAATGATGGGTTCAATACCGTCACTTCAGTCCTGAAAAAGTACAGCAAAAGAGATCCAGACAGACATTCAGCTTGAGCTCAGTAGTTACCCTTAGAAACAATTTTTACAATTAACATCAAGTACTTTTCAGTACGTTCATTCAAACCTATAACTGAGTTTTGGCTTCCAATAAGAGTGCTCTTCCCTCCAATAGCCAGTTGTTCTCTTCTGTTTAGCCTCATTTGTTTTGGGGCCAGGCTTTCATTCGATATATGTATCGCTTCAACTGTTGATAATCAGCTGATTTGATATCGATACCTAATCCATTTGGTATTTTTTAGCACACTTCAGAGTACTGCCCTGTGAAATGCTTATCACATTCTTTTCACTCACACGTGCTCTGCTTAAGGCGACTCTTGCCATAAATTCTACAAATTATCAGTAATATATTTGTAGTATTCTCGCAGTATTTGCAATGGACCACAATAAGCCATTGGCTGAGGGGTAAGTCAACCTGCTTTGCATAGTTAATGAAGTTAAGTTTGGAATACACATAAATGAATTCCCTTGTAAATCACAGTAACAAGTAGCTGCTGCACGGGGTGGGGATTCTCTAACCACTTCCAGGCGTTATGTGGTCAATGGATTGGCCGGGTGGGTGACAAGAATTACGGACAAAACACTGTACTGCTATCTGATCAGTGCTGCTGGACAGACTCAGACGTGGGCCGGCCATTCGATCCATCATCATTGTCGGATATGACCGAAGTCTTATGGAATGGAATGATACTATAGAAGATTTTGTTGAATACTATGTGAAAATGGAGTGCCAGATGTTAGGGTAACCTCTTGCTCTCCATTTCTACGTAGTGGTCCAACACAATCTTGGATGCTACCATTAGCTTCATTTGCTCTTTAGTATTAGTAGAGGCTTTGGTCAAATCTGATGACGACGATGGATCGAATGATCGGCCAACTTCTGAGTGTGTGCAGCAGCACCGATCCGATGGCCGTATATATATTGCCCGTAATTTTTGGCATCCAATTGGCCAAGTACTGTATGGAGGAGCAACGTGACATTTTCGAATGAGATCTATCGGAACTGTGGACGACTGATGGACAGCAGTATAGTAAAGGACAGCTCACTAGTGGACTCAGCTTGCGGTGGTTCGTGAATAGAACTAAACTGTAGCAATGGGATGGATACCTCACAACATCGCCAAGGTATTCAGAAGGAGCACTCTCTGGCAGACTGTCGAACTATCATCAATCACTTCTTAAATGTTGTGGGTCTTGGAGTTTGCCGACTGCTAAATGTCAACTATACAACTTGGGGTCGGGATCGTCACTTGAGCTACAAAGAGTGCAACTGTTCAAGGAAGCTTCAAGTCTTTTAAATACTGATAAAGCTATCATAATACACATAGAATTCATATTGTAGATTCACAGTCAGCTGGTATAAATTGTAAACACATTTCCTTTCGCCTGTTTTATCAGTGCATATCTAAAAAGTATAAAGTAAAATATTCAAAGAGTTGGTCAGTCCTTACTCCTTTTACTGTTGTATATATAGTACATATTTTTTACTGATTTCTTAGTACTAGCTAATCAAGGAGAATGTAGGCGCTCCTACAGCTGCCCTTGTACAGATCAGTTGCTAAGGAGCTCTAACCCATTCCATTGTTATTGGGTGGCCAGGGCAGGGCAAGTCAGCCGCCTCGGTCTTTGTCCAGTTTTGCAGCAGGAATCGATTGTACGTGCGTCGAGGCGAATGCTGGCTGTAGATCCTTATGTTCTTATGTGCTTAATATCCTTATAGGTCGATTGCATGCTGGCTGAGTTGTGTGTGCATATGTTTTTTACGAGTATTTGCCTCAGGACAATGCCCAACCCAAAAGGTCAGCGTGCTGTTGTTGTTTTTTATTCTGTGCGTGTGTGTGTAGCTGCCTTTTGTTTCGCATATTTTGCGGTTTTTTATGTAATCTCACGTTTGACGTATTGGTTTCAATATATGCCCCTGCTCCTCCAGTCTCTGCCGAGCTGTCAAAATTTTTTCGCTCAACTGCCTGCATTGGGTGGTCCAGCTCAGCTTATGGCTGCGGCAACACGTTCCACACAGCTCGTCCCCTGACCCTTATGCCACGGATGCAACATCATCAAAATCAATCAGCCGCATCTTTTGTTATTGCACATTCGACACGACTGCAGCGCTGCTAATTGGCACAACATGCCGCCCTCTCTTTATACACACACACACACTCCCAAATATCCAAATATCGAAGTATCAGGAGTCGCACAGTAGACAGTGGTACTTGTGGCACAATCAGTGCGGTCTATTGTTTTTATCGACGTATGCAAATTGTTGTTCTAATCAATGTGCATATGAATACGCATAGTTTGCCCACTTGTCAATGCGATTCGATGTGGTCCAATGCGCTTGACATAGCGGCTCATCGTCAGCCATCAAAAGTCATCAAACAACTCTACGGCATATCACAATTTCCGTTACGGAAACTGTGAAAATTTCCATGAGATTTCCGCTATAAATGTCTCTTGGCTAATAAAGAGCTCATGTTCGGTTTTCGCTTTAAATAAACAAGACTTTTATATGGATTGATTCCAGTTCGGATTGCCATCACAATTTTAATTGCTAAACATTTATTTTGAGTATAATCTAAAGCAAAGTAATTAAATCTTGCAGCAAAACCATTTGTTTGTTTATTTATTTATTAATTTATTATTGTTATCGACGATAGTTATTGGTTTCAATTGTTTGATATCGAAATAATCTTAAAACAATATCGATACAGCCCATGGAATTTCGCGGCAAAACAATTGGTGAAATTTAGTACTATATATTATTTATACTATTTTTATTTATACAGATAATAAAACAACAATTAGTCCTAGTACATAATATTCATAAGGTGTCAAGTTGTGCCGATTCGTTTGGAACAAGTTTAATTGAGCCATTCCCTGAACTGAATGAACGAACTTAAGTCCTCTTCACTTCGAACGATTCAAAAGATTCGATGGTTCACTACGAATTGAAAAAATGAACTAAATCTTTGAATTAAACTATAAGACTCAACTGTAATAAGGTGTTTTATTGGCTAGAATAAAGTTAGAGAAAAAGTGATAAACTTGCATAATAAGAGGTTAGTTTTGGGATTGATTTGAGTCAGATTAAACTTCATTTAGGTACAGAATATTTTAGTATAGTACAGAGCTAAAACTTTAAATATATACATCCCTAATGACATATAAATCAGGCCTCGTCTAAGAACTAGTGCAATATAAAGTATCTGTTGCAATCGATAGCATCGACACTGTTAAAAATTATATTTTTGAAACTATTTACTGTGGCAACATATATGTTTTTGCTAAGAACCCAATCCCCATGGTACAGTTGGTCTCAAAAGTCCATATACAAAACGATTTGACATAATTAGATGATGCCTGAACAGGGCAAATGTTTATCTAGTATTTGGTTAGAGTTGCATGTTTGCATCTAATGCGGAAAAACACTTGAAAATGCGGTACGGTTTTTCTGATCAGTTGACAGTATACGGTTGCATTAGTCTAGGGATGTAGGGGTGGGGCAGTGTAGGGGTGTATCGAGGTATGCGGCTTGGCAAGCGCCAGCGTTGATGGACACCAACAACTGCAGGATGTTTATCATTGTCACTTGAATCTCAAGTTGTTTTATTCCCCGTTGCAGCAGCGTCCACTCTTCGCGGGGGTGTAACGCACACACGCATAACACACACACTCACACACACACTCACACCAGCTCCAAATGCCTGAGCTCTCGAGCATTTTATTTATGGCATCTTGAGTTTAGAGACGCTACCAGACACACACAATTTGGATCTCTGCGCTCTCGCAAGTGGCCCCGTTATGTTAAAGCATCCAATCGCGACCTTAGCACCGCGACTTCGCCTGCGACTGCGACAGAGGCTGTGACGCCGACTGAGGCTGCGACTGCGACCGCGTTCATTCATCAGTCGAGCGAGCATTTTGTTCGTGTTTTTTTTTTTTGTTCTTGTTGTTTGGATTGCCTTTCACTAGCATTGCTATCCTTTTGTCCGTCTCGAGGACCCGAACAAATGTACAGTTATGTTCATTTTCCATACTCATATGTGGCATAACTCTTGCACAAGAGATGTGAGATTGGAGTTTTAGTTATTATTGAAATATATACTCGCAATAAGATGAATAGATGAATATCTAAAAATTTAAAATGGACTTGTTGAAGCTATTAATATTATTTTTATATATTTACTAACATTTGAATACAGTTGTATATAATAGTTGACTGATATTAAAATTATTATTTCAGAAATTAATTATTTCTCCAGTTCAAAATATGAGAAAACATTGAGAAAACCGAAATAATATTTTGACAGGCAAAAGATTAAAAAGAATATAAAATGTTTGTTAAATAAAATTTGCTACAGTTTATCACCTTATTTTGAATATTGTAAGCCGATTCAATTAATTTTTAAATTAAGATTAACTTCAAAACTAAATGCAAATTGTAATAATTAGCATAACGTTTAAAAATGTATTAAAAACATTTTTAATTAACTTCAAATTTATCTCATTTTATAATTTGATACAGAATTGAAGATTTATCACAAATGTTCTGTTTAATAAAATATTTTTAATTTAATTCAAAACAAAATCACGTGCTTGATATCAGTCTTATAAATCTGTAATACCGATTTCATAATTTTATTAAACAGATCATCCAATTACTCCAGCCTAAATAGATATTAATGCTCTTCAATTGTTGTTAATCATTTATATATCTATTTTTATCTTTTTAATCGTATGTCTTTTATTTTATTGTCATGTATTTATATTATATTCAGATTACTCTCAGGTGCTTGCATTTTATTCTCTTAATTAACTTTAGTTCTGCTTTGAAATACGAACTTGACCAAAGTACTACGTATTCGTCAATACCCAGCAAGCATTTTGTGAACTTTCTGATCAAAAAAGACTCTTTTTTGAGTCTTCTTTCTGATTAAAATGAGCATAAATGCGCTCGTTTTCTGATCAGAAATAATCACCTAGTCGGGAGAAAATGGTATGTTAGCCGCGACACTTCCAGAGGAGTCTTATTTAACTCCTTTTTTTGATAATAAGCGACTCATATTCGAGTCATAATTCAATCGAATTTCGATCGTTTTGGAATCATATGCGACTCTTATTCGAGTCATATTTTAATCATTTTGGAATAATACACTGAGGGGAACAAAAAAAATTAGATTAACCGCCATTTTACATATGTTGCACATTTTTAATATTTTTATAATTTTTTTTTTATAAATTTTTTTTTATTTTATAAATTTCTTACATTTATTAAATTTGATTATATCTTTAATTTTACATACCAAATTTACTTGCCCGGCTTCTCGGTTTGAACTCACGACTCCTCCTTGGTTGGCACACGGCAACGCTGTTCACTGTCGACTTAGACCCTTGCGCCGCAAAGCTTTAACAGTTTGCACATCCCAAAAACGAAATACAATCCTTATGAACAGATTGTAAGAATGCAGAATGCGGACGACTCGGGTTCAAGTCCAGGCAGAGAAATAAGTTTTTTTATTTTTTATTTTGCACTCAACTTGCAAAGTGAAACCAATGAACAAAAATGCAAAGAGCAACAGCTTAAAATTTACGCAAGCCGTTTTACTTATCCAGTTACTTATCCCGTTACTTGCACAAATCACAACGCTAACAATCACATTTCAATCCCCTGGATGATCGATTTTTGATTGCTTTACTTTTTCTTATTCCTATTTCATGAATAATCTTTTTTTAATCATTTCAACGACTCGAAAAAGACTCTTCAAGACGATCTTTTTTCGATTGCTGTACGTTTTGTTAGTGTTATTTTAATGAATCATATTTTAAATATACGAGCGAGTCATTTTCGAGTCTCCTTTTGATCACCAATCATTTTTTAATCAGTAAGGTGACTCGAAAAAGACTCCTCAAGGTGATTAATGTAAAAACGCTCTTCCAAATGCTTGCTGGGTATACACATATGCCCATATGTGTTTGTGGCTGTGTGCGTGCATATGTGCTCACATGTGTGTGTGTGTGTGCGTGTGTGTGTCCATAAAACCACCCTAAAAGTCGAGCAATTCGTGAGTTCCAATTGGCATTTACATGTGCGCGTGTCCAATCAGTTAGCAGCGCCATCTGTTGGCCAAACGTTGAAACTGCAGTGGCCAACAGGTGGCGCTTTGGTGCAGCGCCAATTGGAACTGCCGCAAAAACTAATTGAGCAAGCAATTTAATATAATTTATGTATGAAATGGAGCAAAAATAAAAGAGATTAAAAATAAATGAAAAGAAAGAAACCTTTGGCTATAGTTTTCTTTTAAGGCGGCAATATTTATGGCAAACGACAAAGCTAATTAATGAGCTCGCTTAAAAGTATGCAATGGCAGATCCTTGCCATAAAAGTGTTGCTATAAACTGAAGCGAACACACAAACCGATCAAATTTTAGGCTCCCATAGAGGGATGTCCATAGGAGAGATTTGCCAATGGCTTGGCATCGATTGGCATGGATGGCGGGGGGTGGTTTAATAGCTTAGTCCATCCCCTAACTGTGGGGCGACCACACACACACACACACACATACAGTGGCTGCCACATACGAGCTGCCACACGAGCATACATATGTACATATGTATGTATGTGGGATACATACAAAGTCCATGTGCAGTTCTGACATTACACATATACGCATTTACATACACATACACATACACACACACACACATGTATGCTCACATACTATGTATGTCGTGCCACCCTCGCCTTTACATATGACCAAAAGTTGACGGCCCTGATAAAGCGCAGGACGTGCCCGGGTGGTTTTTGCCAATGGTCCAACCTCATGGTGTGGGTTGTCGTAAGGGGGTGGGGGGTAGAGGTAGCGAAAGTCGGGAGAGGGGTGTTTTGAAATGGCATGGAGCTGGGGACACATGGCATTCTCTATATGCTGAATATTTTGCAAGTGTTTCGCTGTGTGTGTGTGTGTGTGGTGGTGGTGGCCAGACTGGTGGTCACACCAGGGCCAGTGGTGGGTTAGATTCATTTCGCAAATGTTTGCCCGTCCAGACAGCCCGCAACCCACCCACTGAATCCACCACCCCGCCTTGAGACCATTGCTTGATTTGCCTGCTCGTTGCTTTGTTGTATGTTATGGCCATAATAGCATGGCAGACACACACACACACACACAAACACACACGTAGTGGTGTAACCACCCCCATGTTGGCCAGAGCTCCACACACAGTGCCACAGTGCTTGAGTTTGTTTTTGCTTTTTGTCTACCTTTTGGGCTGTGTTTGCTGTCCCCTTTTATGCTTCTGCCTGCATCTCATCTGCTTCTCCCCTCCCCGCTTTCTCCCTTCCATCCTGCATCATCAGCGCAACAATGTTCGCAAAAAAGGACATTTTATATGTGCGCCATAAAGGCATTAGCATTATCGCTCGTTATGTCCTTGCTTACTCTCTCTCTCTCTGTGTGTGTGTGTGTGTGTGTGTTTGTTTGTCCACCCTCAAAGCTCAAAGCCCGACGACAATGGCATATGCAAATGAGCACGTACAGAGCGTTAGAGAAATTTTCGCAAAAGCCATCAATACACATAGTTGGGCAATTTCAAATTCAAATCCAATAAAGTCCCTGTCCCAGTCCCTGTCCCTGTCCCTGGCTAAGCCCATGCTGTCCATCTGCTGGGGTTGCTCTGCTCTATAGAGACTATCGCACTGGAACTGCACTCCACACACACATCCTCGATGGCAGAGCAAACACATCAAAGTTCAAAGGACAGCATTTACTCACGCTTACGCTTCAACTGAACCACAAGATGTTATAAAATTTTAGTCTCAATCTGTTATAATCTAAATTGCTTTAAATTCGAGAGGAAAAACTGCTCTTAAATATAGCCAAACCGTAGGTCTCTATCTGTACTTGTATTGAAAAATATATTTCACATTATAAATGAAATTAAAAAATATATAAAACAAGCGTTTTAAATTATAAAGTTTAGTTTCCATTTAGTATGAATTTACTCTCGAAAGTTTACATCAGTGGTGCCCAAAATTCACAATTCCTATTACATGTGCGCTTTGCTCTGCGGCGCTGCTCTCACACGCACAGTTGATGCTCTCACACAAGCACACTGTTTGATAGTATGCGTTTGAAGGGTTGGACTCAAGATCTTTTTGTTAGCTTTAGAAATGTTCTTTAAATTATTAAGTTAATATTTAAAAATGTAAATAAAAAGTTGTTATATTAATGGGAATGATTTATTAAGATTTAGAGCTATTTTTTATTCATTGCATTTATTTTGTAACAGAAATATTTATCGAGCAACCTTCTGATTATAATTTAATAAGGGAAAGAAGTCTTTGAGTGCTCCATGAAGCTAGTTTGATGACAAGTAGTTTTTAATTATTTTTTCATTTTTTTCTATTGTTTATTGTTATTTTTTAAGTTTAAATATTTACCAATACTATTCAAAAGCTTGAAATTACTCAACACTATATTATTTCTAACTTGTTTATTATTTTATTGCCTCTAACTTATTGTATAAAGGTTTTCAAGTAGGAAACACCATGAATAAAATGTACTTGCTATAATATTATACCTACTGTGCTATAATATTACACATACTACATACATATTTAATATATAGTATATATTTTTTTTAATATACCAACTTTAGAAATGATAAGTAATACAAAAATCAAAGTCTGAGGTAAGACTTATTGCATATACTAGCAAGAGGATTTCAAAAGTCGTCACAGCCTCCACTGGCCTTGATATGTTCTTAAAATTTCAAATTCTGTCCAGGCACACACACATACACACACACACACAGGGCATGTCAGTGCTGCTGGCCAAGCGTGCTCCGTTAAGGAGTATTCTGATGCCAATCTGAGCCAAAGAGTCCAACGTATGTACATATATACATATGAATGAATATGTAGATGAAGGTCTGTACATAAGCACATGTATACATGCATCAGTCATACATAGATTTTATGTACTGGCAAGCATCCAAAGCGCATTAATCTAACGACCACATCCGGCACACAAAAGCTACAGACTCGCCATCAGACGAGCTCCCAAGCTGGAAGACTCCAGCTGAGTGTGTGTGTGTGAGTGTGTGTGTGTGCGAGTGTGTGTATGTGTGTGTGGTTAAGCTTGTGGTTGAGGCAATGAGGCAATGTGGTGGCTCTGTGGCTCTGTGGTCCTTATACATTGCTTATGCTTATGTCCTTTGCATATTTGTCATTTGGATGGCGATGGCGATGTCGTAGCGTTTGCAAATTCCCGATTTTTGCACAAATCCTCTCCATCTCTACTTCGCTCTCTCTATGTACACACACACACACACACATATATATTGCTGTTTCAGTCTGTGTGTGTGTATGCAAATGCGACGGGGTCTTGTCCACGCCCCTGAGACGACGATGTGTTCGAGTTGTTTTGCATATCAAAAATATAAATCACTTGGCGTAAGACCAGCGCACAATCATACACCCCTCTCCCCTCTCCACACTCCCCACTCCCCTCTTAAGCATTGCTATCGGACCTGGTCTACATGAATGTCTGAATGTATGGCCTCTGCTCCTGCACTCGTTTCGCATTCGTTTCCTATTCGTTTCGATTTGCAATTCCTTTTTTTCTTTCCGCTTTCCTTTCTGCTGCTTCTTCTTTTTGCAGGGTTTATTTTGAATTCGACAGCTCGTTCCAACTGATTTCATAGAGCGTGGAAGAGCAGTGAGCGATGGTGGGGAGGGGGAGGGAGGGAGGGTGAAGTGGGGAGTACTGGCAGCAACCACAGTCAGAGTCACATTCACATTCACTTCTTCGGCAAGTCACTTGGCCTGCAGTTCGCATTCCGCAGTTGGCAAACTTTTCTTTTCTTTGCCACCCCCACACACTCCCACACACACACACACACGCACACACACACTCGCACAGTTAGCGTCAGTTTTGAACACTTTTTGCTGAAATGTTTTCGGTTTTAGCATTCGAATTCCGCAGCAGTACAGTTGAGTATGAAAATGACATGTGTGTGTGTGTGTATGCCATTGTGTGTGGTACATGCGCACACACCCACACACATACGTGTAAAAAACAGAGAGAGAGAGAGAGAGAGACAGTTAGCGAGAGCGAGAGCACAAGTTCCGTTAGAGCTGAGGAAATTGTCTGCTTTATCGAGAGGTCAACAAATCGAAGCAAACGACAACAATTGCAATTCAATAGAGTGCACACAGCTCTCCTCTCTCTCTCTCACTCTCGCCCTCTCGCGCTCTGTAATGCCGTTAATTCTGCTTTCGTCTTACACTAATTAAGGCGAGTGTTTGCTTATCACACTTTATCACACAATCAAAGTATTTACCTCAGCTTATGCTTCTGTTGGCCTGTACTCGAGAATCTACATGGTGTGTGCTGCGTTTGTGCAAGTGTTAAGTTTTTTTAGACAATTAGTTATATATTATAATAATAAATAATAATAATATTACTATTTTAATATACTATAATAATAAAAATAATATTAATACTAATATATATCTTAACAGAGTTGAAAAGTGGCCCAAGTTTCCTCTGTGATTTAGTCAATTAGTTAAATATATTAGTACTAAACTTTATATATAATATTAGTACTATGTAATACTATAACAATAATAATAATAAATATTTTAATAGAGTAGAAAAGTTGCCCAAGTTTCCTCTTTCATATTCATTTAGCATACTATCCTTACTACTATGGCCCAATAGGTTTCTGTGTGGCACGACATACCAAGCGGATTACCTATCGCTACTAGCCGATAGTATCGCAACTCTACTATCGCAATTTAGTACATACTCGTATACTGGGCCTCTGCTCTTCACCCGCTTTTGTTGCAGTGACTGCTGCCATTTTGTCCTCATCACTGGACAAAACACATTTGCCAATTCGTTGAGAATTCGTTACGAATTTCCTGTAATTCCACCCTGAAACGTTGAAAAGGAAAAAAGAAAAGAAATAGAATGCTAAAGTGCAATTGCCATTGACCACACCCTCCCTTTTACAAGCGCTGTCCGCATAGCCCTCCCTGCCTCTCTGCCTGTCTGCCTGTCTGCCACACATCCTGCCTGTCTGGACGGACATGAGCCTATGTTCCTATGCCATGTGGGTTGTTTCTACACACGCGTGTGTAGTGTGTAGTGTGTGAGTGTGTGTATATTGTGGTTGATTTGACCAATGTGCGGGCTGCAGCATGTAGGCGATGGCGTCGAGTGTAAGTAAGAGTCGACACGAATCGAGGTCTTAGTATAGTCAAGTATTTATATATTCACTTTTAGTTAAGCTATAGTTTATGTCTGTAATTAGTGTAATATATAACTAAATATAAGAATACTATGCCAACAGAATTTATTATAATAAAATATTTGTGTATATTTAATAGTACGACTCTCCTTCTGTCGGCTGCGTCCTACTGTAGCCCTACCGAATGTAGTTAATTATTTAATAATTTATCCCTTGTTGAAGTTCAATCTTTATTTTGGAATTCGTTATTGTTTTATTATTATTATTTGTCAGAGATTCATCAAAGATCTATTGTGCTCTCTGCCCAATTGAGTTACAGCTCTTCCGCCAGTTCAATCGAGCGCAGAAATGCGATGATTTTGCCTAGCTGAAGAGCTCTTATCTCCAGACTGTCTAGGAAGTAGTTACCTAAGTGAGCTAGCCATAACCTACTGACTGCCGGGCCTGTTCCCAGTATGTGCTCTGACGTTTCGTCTTCTTCGAGACAGAGCCTACGGAGTGTATCTTCAACAATTTTAGGCTTGTTGAGATGCCTGCATAGCCTGCAATGTCCTGTAAGTAAGCCGGTGACTATTCTAAGTGTACTTTTGCTCATTCTTAGGCAGTCCTTAGTTCTCTTCTTGTTGTAGCTTCCTTAGAGCATTTTGCTCTGCCTGGCTCCCTGATAAGTTTTCCAGTATTCTTCGCTGTCCCTTCGTGCCTTAGAGTTTATACTTTGACAAAGTTGGGACCAAGACTGCAGAAGGGTTCCTAGAAGAGGCTCGCTAGCCCCTCCCTAGCTAAATCATCCGCAAGGCCGGGTACCCAGTATACGGTCACTTTATTTGACTTTTACTTGAAATACGTTAATTTATGTCTAAGTATATTTAGTAGACCGAAAGAGTTAGCTGTGATTTCCACTAATTATGTCTCTTTGTGCCACTGCCACATGCCACATGCCACAAGTCACAAGTCACTGCGTGCCACTTGAGTGTGATCGACAGAATATCTGTTGTAGCTGAGAGGAGAACGAGAACGAGCGGAGGTCAAAAGAATGTGCAGAGTCTATAGAGAGTAGTAGCTAATAAATTATGCAGAGTCTGAGTAACTGTGCGATTTCTCGGAGTTCATTTCGCAGTCAAGCAGCCGCCACAGTTGCCCCTCTATCGCCCTTGCCCCTACCACTACCCGACGTGCCACACTGAGGGAGGCGCCACTTTCACTTCGCCTTGGCAGCAAACTTGCCAACTTGTTGCACACTCAATTTCATTTTTTTCCTTCTTTCTTATCTCATTTGAAATTATTTGCTTTAATGGCAACACACACACACACACACACAGAGAGAGAGAGAGAGACTAGAATGAGATACATAGATATAAAGACAGACGGATGGAGTGGGTGAAAAGTGTGTATAAAAAAATGAAAACAAAAGCAGGCAAAACAAAAAAAAAATGCTCGGAAATAAAAGGCGTCTCGCGCCTCCTTGCCCCCTCCCTGCTCCCCCAACCCTACTCCCTTCCAGCGCCAGACACCGCACGCGACAAGAAAAATAAAAACTTTTTCATTACATTTCCCATTTCCGCATTAAAGAACTCATGACGCGACGACCTTGAAAAAAAAAACGGAAGATGAACAACAAAAGCAGCAGAATAAGAGAAGAGAGAGAGAGTATGGAGAAATCATAATAATAATAATAATAATAAAAAGAAATAAAGAAATGGCAGCAAGAGCCTGAAAATAAATCAGTCTACAGTCACACAGCCATTCCCCCATCCACTTGCCACTACAGTCCCCCCTCCCTCCACACCACTGAACCACTCCACACCCCCCAAAGGTCATAGCTAACATTATCCATAGCGTAATTTCTAACAACAACAACGACAACAACAAACTGTGAAAAGGCAAAGAGCAGAAGGAAAAAAATACTACGGAAACGTGGGCCTGGGGGTTGCCCCGTGCTCGGCGCGGAGAGGGGCAGTGCGGGGGTTTGGGTCCCGGCTCAATGTCGTCAATTAGAGACTCATTACGCTCTCATTGCAGACGGCGGCCAGACTTCATCTAAATACATACTTATATACATTTTCTTTATATATATAGTATTTTTTTCGCCTTCCACTTTTCGCCATCGCGTTCGTCCTTGGTCCTTGGTCCTGCATTCCTTTATTGTTTCTTTTCAGCCGGCGTTGCGTTTTGTTGTTCCTCTTTACTGTTTTCTTCTTTCACTCGGTCTTTATGTTTCTTCTTTTTGTATTTTAGAAAAAAATTCATTCATGAAAAGAAAAGCGTAAAGTGTGAGTAACTTGGACAACTTTTGGTGTGTCAGCACACCGCCTCCCCCCATCCCCCTGCACACAACCAAGTGTTTGTAGTTAAGTCTCAAATGTGGCACAGTGTCCTGCCGGGCACCAGCAGTACTTTTTTAAGCAAATTCTACCTAAAGAATATGAAATTGTGAGCGTATAATAGGCAGAGTATCAGTATTAAAATAAGTTGAGGAGACTGCAGTCGAGCGCACTAAACTAAACTTAACTAAACTGTCAGTCAGTCTGTCAGTCAGGATAAGCTACTTAATATATGCTATTGTAGACGATTATACTACATGCAAATTCCTATCAATAAGCTCATACTCTAACAGAAGTCTTTCAAGATATTCAAATCTATAGATTAGGTCGCTATGTCTAACCGATTGGGCTGCTCAATGTTAGTCAGTCAGTCAGTCTGTTAGTCAGGATAAGCTACATTATATATGCTGTTGTAGATGATTATACTTACATCCAAATTCCTATCAATAAGCTCATACACTAACAGAAGTCTTTCAAGATATTCGAATCTCTAGATTAAGTCGCTATGTCTAACCGATTGGGCTGCTCAATGTTGTCAGTCAGTCAGTCTGTTAGTCAGGATAAACTACATAATATATGCTATTGTAGATGATTATACTACATGCAAATTCCTATCAATAAGCTCATACTCCAACAGAAGTCCTCACTCTGCTCTGAGTCTAAATTCACCATAGATTAATCAGCCAATTTGAATTTTAATTTCAATTAACACAATTAAAGCTTAATTAACATAATTTTCACAGCATTTTGCGCTAGCGTCTAACCACTGTGCGTCACTCTGCCTGTAAATAGATGGAAAATTGTGGCATTTAAAATTAAAATTCAAATTGAGACTTGAGTGGCAAGGACGTGCCACAGCCACAGCCACAGCCAGACTAGAGCAGCGCCAAACCACCCAACCAGCCAGAGCCAGCCAGAGTCAGCCAGGCAGGAGCTGGCAGCATTTTTCTATTTGCATTTCGCTTTTCTTTTATACAAAATTTTTTTATGGCGCAGTTTTTCTACTTTTTTTAGGTCGCATTTTTTAAATACTTAACGCGCAGCAACTGTTGCTGGGGCAAAGCGGCGGCAACTGTTGCTGCTGGGGGCAGCTTTAAATGACCTTCAATTGTAGCTGCTTGCCACGCCTACCTCACGGCTGTAGGCAAACCAAACGCCAGTTGCATTCAATAATTTCCAGCGTAATTTATGCCAAGTGCCAAGTGAGATTCAGGATGAGGTTTGAGCACACTCGACACGCCCCGGGGCATTTCTGACAGGGTTGTGCATAGTACTATTTCAAATAGTTCTAGTACTATATATGTATATGTACGTGTACAGTTATTTTCGAGGCAATTCTTTGGCTGCAATGGCGTGAAGACCACTTGAATAATTTACATTGAGCAGGCATGGGCATGTGTTCATCTACTCCTCAACTCTGTCCGTCCGATGGTGGTGACTCTCGGAGAACGGTATCTGCATCGCAGCGGGCAGCTTAATCATTTCATATACAGCTGTTGCCACAGTTTCACTCTGAGATTCATCCTTATCGATCCTGGCAGGCGACAGTGTGTGAAGAAGTGCTCGAGCAACGCTCTTCATCCCATCTGCGATAAGCTATTCTCCCTGATACTCACTTATACTTAATTCTCCATTGGCCAACTGAGCAAATGGCATTCAGTTCAGAGTCAAGATAATTTGATATACAACCGATCTAAAAATCTGTAATAGTTCATGAGGAAAACCGAGATCTATATACTGAATATCATGCTAAAATATTTGGTAGTTGATACTCAGCACAGTTTAAGGCAAAAGTGTATTACGTTGTGAACTAATACATATAACAAAATGTTCCACAAACGGAGGAGTTGTTGTTCTGTCGGAGGTAGGCTGGGAATATAGTTATTATCATTTCACTGAAGAAACATCTATCTGAAGAACTATATGAAAAACCAAATGAAGAATTACAAAAAGAACCGTTGGAAGAACCATATGAAGAATCATATGAAGAACCATATAAAAACCATATACACAACTAAATTTAGAACCACATGAAGAACCATATCAATCATATCAATAAGATTCACATCAAGAACCATTGGAAGACCATATGAAGAATAATATGACGAATCATATGAAGAACCATATGAACAACTAAATTTAGAACATGAAGAACTATATCAATAGCCAAATACAACTCTGAGACCATATGAAGAACGAAATGAGGAACCATATAAAGAACCAAATGAGGAACCATATAGAGAACCATAGGAAGAACCATATGATGAACCAAATGAAGAGTAATATGAAAAACCTTATAAAGAAAACCCAAATGAAGAACCATATCAATAACCAAATACAACTCTGAGAAACTGAAACTCTTTTCATACACTTGTGTAAGAAACATTATTCCATATGTAAGAACCGTTTCTCTTTTGTAAGAACCGTTCTTTTTACAATCATTTACAACTATTTCTACACAGATGATTATTTTTTAGGATTTATGTAAAATTTCTCAAAATTCATTAATATCATTGAAGAAAGATTATACAGATTATACAGATTATACAAAAATCTCTGTAGTGCGTATGGGTAGTGAGTCGTTTTGATATAATCTCAAGTGATAACTCTATTAGTTCCATTTGATTTAGTAACACCTTTATTCATTGTTCATTGTACATTTTACATGTATGTATATCATATCATACTAAATAACTAAGCTACTTTCAAGAACTTAGCTAGCTTTAAAGTTAGTTATTTCGTATTTCTGTCTAGTATATTTGGAGACACTTGCCTCCTTCTCCATCGAAGCAAATCGAGTGGAGTCTACTTATCTTCTGACACCGACTAATAGTACACACTTTTGCAAATTGAACACAAAATTCGATTGAAAACTTCGAATGGCATAAATTAGATGAGACGTGACGGCGATACGGGTTGTGGAGTTGGCATAGATGATACGAGGAGTAGTGAGTGCTGGAGGGTATACGGGCTGAGTAATAATTTTCACGGTGTTTATGGTGCGTGTGTCATGTTACATAACTCTAGGTAACCGCTCTGTCTGACACACACACACACACACTCACACACTCACATATAGAGAGACACAGACACACCCTAACCTTTGTGAAGAAAACTCCTCATCGCTGCCCAATTTGCATGGGTAATAATTTTGTTGCAATGCATTGCCGCTGCTGCTGCTGCTGCTGCTACAGTTAACCGTTACATCGTCTGTCAATCGCTCTCAAAGGGAAATTTATACCTTTTTTCGAATTTTAATTAAATGGCATCGTCTATCGTCTGCCGTCTGTCCACATGTCGGAACGTCGAGTCTGTCGTCTGTTTGCATATTGCGATTTTTTCAGTTGCGACTCGAGGGACGAATGTGAAACGCGGCTTTCTCTAATTGCGGCGCACATGCACATAACGAAGGGTTTTCCACACACACACACACACGCACACTCGGATACACACACATCTTGACTGTAATACTTTTGATGCATTGAGGGATTGGTCTTCAGTTTGCATATCCATCACACAGACCGAGATAATTGAAGTCGGGGCGCCGTTTGAAATTTACATGTGCTCATAGTTCCAGACCCTCGGCCCCCTGGCCCTACTCGTACCCGCTACCCCTTTCCCCGCAGCACCCTAACTGACTAGGCACGACCCTAGACAACCCCTTGCCCTGTGGTTTCTGCATTGAGCTTGTAATTTGATTACGCCAAAGACGCTGAGCGTCCCGAAAAGACATTCGACAATGCTAACGAACCCGTACCCGTACCCGTACCCGAATCCCAACCCATACCCATCCCGGGCCAAGGGGCAGCTTAACCCCACACCCATTGACGACTCTTTCCCATAGACTGTGTATGTATCCTGCATCTTTGCATACTGCATACCAAAGCCCTTTCGCATGCAAAGTAACCAACTTGCAAGGGTTGAGCGTGGCTTAACCATAATTTTCCTTTAAGAAAATTCGCACGATAAGCATGTTGCGAAAATTTTCCTATAATTTACATGACCTTTCCGTCCAGCCGACCGACGGATAAACAAATGACATCTTTGATTGACGGGCCTCAGACTCAATCCGCTGGGAAATTGCAATTTGCAAATGGAAAGCAAACGCAAAGAGATTTTCACTAAACTGCATGTCTCATATTTCTGGTACAGTCTTGATTAATACACTTATGTGAGCCAAACAGTCGGACGCACTCGACTGTGAGACAGGCAGAGCTGCAGAATATTATAAATTCCACTGCACTCCCAACTTACTAACACAGTTTCAAAGATATAAACTAGAGTTTTAGCCAACAAATGGCCCGCTGCGACATTCTACGTCATATATAAGGCAAGCTGTAAGATATACATTTATATGTAATATATAAGATAGTAAATTAATATCTGGTAAATTATTATGCTTCATATATCCTTATAATCATATAATTATATAATCAAATTTATGACATATTAATACATACGTCATATGACAAGCTATAAGTGGCGAAATATTTGGGGTCATATCTATGACCAATAACTGTCATATAAATAAGACAGTCATATACATGGCAAGCTATATAATGCTCTAAGGCATCATACATATGGCCTTTAGCTGACATATAAATCGAGCATATGACAACCTATGTACTAATGGCTTACGTCATATATGTATATGGCAAGCTATATAATGCTCTAAGATAGTGAAATATTGGGCATCATACATATGACCTTTAGCTGACATATAAATCGGACATATGACAACCTATTAATGGCTTATGTCATATATATGGCCAGCTTTATAATGCTGAGATAGTGAAATATTGGGCGTCATATGTATGGCTCTTTTCGCCATATAAATCGAACATACATATGATAATGAAAGTTGTAATACATATGACCCATAGCTATCATATAAATATACATATAGCAATATTAGAACTGAGGAATTGTTGTCTTTAATCACGAAGTATTTAAATGAACATTAAATTTTCATTTTTAATATTATCAATTTTTGATTGATATATTTTTCAATAAAATACATAAAATTTTGATTCATTTACTTCACTATAATAAAATATCTTTTAAATATACTAGTAAAGAGTATACTCGTATGCCAAACAAACAATAAAGTAGTTATCTCGTCAACCGATAAGTTATCGATACCATGAGTTATATACAACTATATATAACTGATATATGCATATAGTATACCAATATCCATCCATATGTATGGGTTTTCATGCATCGAGGGAAAATGTTTTCCACTAAATTTTGGGCGCTGTCAAAAGTTGTGAACTGCTGCCGTAATTGAAAACTGTACCTTAGAATAGATACACACACACACACACCACACACGCATACACTCACATGTGCTCAGCCACACGTCAGCAAAATGTATTGACTTTTAACTTGGCAACTCCTTCCACACACACACACACTCCACCCACAGCTTAATGTCCGTTGTTGTTGTTGTTAGAAACAGCGCGCAGCAGCAAAGATAAACGAGCAGCAAATGTGCAGAGCGTGACCGAAAGAGACAGCACCACAGAGTGTGAGAGGGAGAGGGGCACAGAGCGAGAGAGAGAGAGAGAAACCGAGTGAGTAAGAGAGTGAGTGAAGTGAAGCCGCTTGGGTCCGGAAGCGGGTCCAAGCCCCAAAGCAGACTCCGCAGAGCAGTTGAGTTCGGCATATACCGAGTATTGGCCCAAATGGCAGCGGCTTCTGACTCGTGAGATTGTCCACACACACACACACACACACATGTGGCACATGTGAGTACACTCACACACACTCACACACACATGCATACGTCAGTTGTTGAGCCAGCGAATTTCACTTCATTTGTTCTGAGTTGGCAGCCAGCGCCATTAACATATTGAAATCGATTTGCACACACACACACGTATAGCTATGCAAATATATGTATGTGTGTGTGTGTGAGTGTGTATTCACGGTGTGTGAACTTAATTAGGAAACAACTCGCATGTAGATAAAGCAAAACATACATTCATATGTACATACTATTGTTGGAAATACATTCTGGAACTGGAGACTATCGATATGTTTGATTTTCGATAATGTGAACTATCGATAACTTCAAACGAATTTCCTTTTTTCTTTTGTAGTGATGATGATAAGCACTATATCTAATTTTTATAACCATTGATAATACACTCTTGGATTGAAGACTATCGATATGTTTGATTTCGATAAGGTGAACTATCGATAACTTCAAACGAATTTCCTTTTTCTTGTGTAGCGATGATGATTATATCAAATTTTCATTACCATCTTTAACATCTTTAACTCACATATCGACTTACCATCTTTAACATCTTTAACTCACATATCGACTAACTGATGTCCGATAGTATTTATGGTGGCAACGACTTGCGATGCTTATAATTTTAGGGCTCTTAACCATTAACAACTCAGCCATATTAGATCTGTTTCCACTTCGAAACAGCTAAGCTATTGCTTCAACAGTTCGTCAGTTAAAAGTAGAGTAATTATATTCATCATCGATAATGCAGTTTATCGATATTTTATTTCAGTTTTTGAATAAAAATGTTCGATATGTGAAGTTTAAATTCGATACATATATTTATTGTTGCTAAACTTGCTTAGATGTAAATGTATTTTGGATGCCATAGCTCTCCGATACATGTATCGAAATATCGATACTTTTGATTGCGATATAACCTCTTTGATTTATATCAAATCGATATTTGAGAAACAAAATCAACATGCTCAACACAAGTACATACAAGTATTTTTATATAGTCAGCAAATGCTTTGGTCATACGCCTCCTGCATGTGTGTGTGTGTGGTGTGTGGTGTGTGGTGTGTGTGTATTTGCCCACATATGGGCAAAATGGCCGCTTGGTGCTCGGCAAAAGCCTCTCATTTGCCAACAACAGCAAAACTAATTTATGCGCATGATACGCGGCTGTAGGCAGCGAGTGAGGAGGTGTGTGTGTGTGTGGGTGTGTGTGTGGTGTTAGTGGGGAGCCTAATCAGCCAGCGTAGACGTCGACATCAGCGCCAACCTCACACAGCCATGTCATGCATATGTGTGGTCGCCATCAATTCAACCAAGCTAGTGGTGGGAGTGGATGGGTGGTGGGATGGTTGGGCGTGTGGTCCAGCCACCCTCTGGAGCAGCGACGTCGGCGTCAGCGACTGCACCCTTTTCTTTTTGTAGAGGAGATTTGGTCAGGTCATTGAGTGGTTGGACGTGGTGGGCAGAGCGCAGAGCCAGAGCAGAGCACACACGACTGACAGAGCAATGGCAGACAGACAGACGGACAGACAGACATGTGTGAGGGTGTACGCTGTATGTGTGTATGTGTGTGTATATGCATGTGTGCTGCTCGCTCGCTCGTCTGTATGTGTGTGTGTGTGTGTGTGTGTGCCTACCCCCATCGCATTTGCAAGGGAAGCAAAATGTATTGCTCATCGAAGGCTATCGAATATGTGTGGTCGTCGGTTTTCGTATCGCAGCAGTTCGTGCTCGTGCTGCCCGCGTCGCTGCCAGCGTCGGCGTCAACGTCAACGTCAACGTTGCCTTGAGTACAGAGCTCTACATACAGGGCCTAAGCCATAGCCAATGCTGCTGCTGCTGCTGCTGCTGCTGCTGCTTAACAATGGCAGCAACATTGCTGCTGCTGGCCGAACATGTTGCGTTGTCGTTGTCCATTTTGTTGTGTGAGTGTGTGTGTGTGTGTGTGTGCGAGTGTGTGTGTGTGTATGTGCGCAGCCCACACATGTTGTCTCACATGGCGCTTCGTGTTTTATTACTCGACCTGCGTACTATTCGAATGCGAAGACCCCACACATACACACGGGCATACGCACACACACACACACACACACACACATACACACACTCACGCACACACACGTAGACGTGCGCGCAAAACGAAGATGGCGACGGCACATACATTGAATATTAGTAGCAGCCGAAACTTTGTAGCTCACCCACACACACTCACATATGTGGCACACGCAAGTGTAGGTGTGTGTGTGTGTGTGTGTGTGCTTTTTCGCACATTTTGAACTTGCGTTTGCTCCATCTCGCTCGCCATATCGCCGCATCTTTAATTGAAGGACTTTTGCGCAGCTTACAGGCACACACACACACACACACACACATATGCATATGCTGATGTGTGTATGTATGCATGCATGTATATGTACATACATGTATGCCTCACCTGGCGCACTAACTCATACGCGGAGCAGAGCCACAGCTTCAGCTGGAGTGGAGTGGAGTAGAGTGGTCCATGGCAGAAGAAGAAGCAGCAGCAGCAGCAGAAGAATGGAGAGCAAATGAATATCTCAGGCTTTTAATGGGCATTGCCCGGGCAGAGAACGACAGCGACAACACACACACACACACACACACACATACAGGCAGCGACGCTGACTGCGCTGCTGTGGCTGAGTAGCCCTTTGACTACTGTGCAGACGTCCCACGCCCACTTCACATTGTCTCCTGTCTCCTGACTCCTATGTATGTCCACACACACACACACACACACTCTCTCTATGTGTGTGTGTGTGAAGCTCTTTTAAACATATGCACATTTCGTGCTATCAGCAGTAGCAGCAGCAGCAGCGACGGTCATATGAGTGCCAAGCCAAGCCAAGTGCGGGAGTGAGCAGCAGCATTAGACAACAGACAGAGAGACAGGAAGAGAGAGAGAGAGTGTGTGCTGCAGGGAGAGAGAGCGAGTGCTAGAGCAAGCAAGAGCTAGCAGCCAAACGGTCGAAACTCACTGAGAGGCCAGTGGAGAAGCTTATGTAAGCCAATACATACACAATGCGTGATATTTATGTGCCCCACACACACACACACCTTGTCACACATGTGGCAGCACTTTAATATTCGATATTTCAACTTACTCGAACTCTACGACTTTCTTCGCCTATTGTTTACTTTGACTTCAGCTGAAAGATTTATCAATGAAAGGAACTTGTATGATTAGAGCAAAGAATTTGAGAAGGAATTTAAGTAAAAGCTCTGACTGACTATGCTTAACTGTACTTAACTGATATGTGTTCTGAAATGAACTTCTATAATACTGAACTTCTAGTGTACTGATAAAAAATCAATCACTTATAAGAAAACGTATTTTACCATATCACTACAATGTTTTTTCTCCGAGTGTTGTATTAGAGATGAGATTAGTATAAATGAGATGAAAATCTTGCCTACTTTTACTACTGCCTTTAATTCGAAATCTACGACTTTCTTCTCTTATTGTTTAACCCTGGAACGTCATCCTTATTTTTAGTACATAAACGTCATCCTTCGTCAATATGACTACGACCTATTTTATGTTAGTCTAAAATATGTCGTAAGCAAAATTAAATACCAAAATATATTTTTTAATTATATTTAAACATATTTCTTTCAATATTGTTTATCATTTTTGTAATTTTTATTTAATCTTTAACTTAAAAAAATCATTTCACAGCTTGCCTTTTTTTGGCAAATAGCTCGTTTTCAACAAAAAACTACGTCGTTTACATACAAAATATGACGACTTCTTTCGTAAAAATCAAATTATCAAATACTTAGAATGTGTCTAGTGCATTGTCCTACTTTGACTACCAACTATTAAGTTCCTGGCAAGTACTACACGAAAAGGGGGACCAAAATAAACAGTATAAATAAGTTTTAATTCAAAAATAAAATAGCGCGTAGTCATTTTGACGAAGGATGACGTTGCAGGGTTAAAAGATTTATCAATGAAAATAACTCATATGATTTGAGCAAAGAAATTGAGATGGAATCTAATTTACATTTTCAAAAGTTAAAAGCTCCGACTAACTATGCGTAACTGTACTTAACTGATATATGTTCAATTAGATATAGTTTAAAAAAAATAGTGGAACGCCGAACCGTTCGAAAAAATCGTAATATCAACGAAGCATGACGCCTGTACATGTGAGTGCATTGACTGTGCATGTGAAAACAGCGCTGATACACTACTATATACACTATACCGATACAATGTTTTTTCTCCAAGTGTAATTCAATAAAAAACCATACCTACTTCTACGACTGCCTTTATCTATCTGAAACCGTGATAAGCCAAGCGATAAAAGGCAGAGTGCTCTCGATGGTATCCTTATCGTTTTCACACCTTTCCAACTATCGCATATAGTACATCAATTGGAGAAATTGCCTAACGAAACGGGATCACGTAACTGAACTGCAGTGAAATTGCAAATGGGATTGAACGTGCAAAGAGAAAGGGGTAACGGGGGTTAGTCCCGTATGCAAAGTAGGTAGGCCGATAGAAAAAAAGGGACCGGATGTGCAAACTTTGTAGTCTATAATTTGAATATTCAAATTTCAATTTCACATTTTGCATTACAATAATTCGATATAAAGAAATGGCGAATGTCGATTGTCGAATGTCGATTTGTTGAGCTCGAAATTAATTATTTGCCAAAATGCTGAAAATTAGGATGCATCCCCGAAACGCGATCCCAAATCGCATTGTTGCAAAAGGATAACAACAACAGCAGCAGTAAAAATTCTGCATTTGCATATTTATTGATTTGAATAGGGCAGCGGAACAGCAACAGAAACAGGAAGCGGAAGGAGAGGCGGCAAAAAAAAAATAGATTTAATGACGGGGCATTTTCATTTGTGCCTTTCGCTCCTGCATTCCCCCTTTCTCTCGAGCACGATCTCTGCTTCTTCTTGGTCTTTGCATGCGCCTACTGCAGCATTATAATCTTCTATACTCTATTCCATTATAAATTCTATGGCAGGGTTCAGCGTGTTACTGAACTAGAAACAGAAGCAGAGCAGTAGACTCTGTTGTTGTTGCTTTGTTGCTGTTGTTGTACGCCGTTTTTTAATCCCCACAAAGCAACAAAATTATAAATTTGCATAAGTTTTGCATGATATAAACTGAGAATAAAAAAACACAGTAGGACTTGGAAAATGTATAACAGATGTCCCAGCACAGCACAGAGAGAGCAGAGCGTCTGTCAGAGATCACAGATAGGAGAGCAAATACTTCTATAATTCCCAGTTGCTCAGCTACAGTAGAGGATGTCACATGCTTCTACGCAAGCTAGAGCTGAAGGTGAGTCAAAGAGCATTTCTAACTAGTATATAGTGTATATATAGTATATAAATCTCATAGAGTGAGCAACAAATAGAATTTTATTATTTTCAATTACATTTAGTTAACTAAGGTATCCGTAATACAGTTAAACTTACGATCAAACTTATAGTAACTATGTGTAACAACTTTTTTAATCCTTTCTTAAAGCTGATGAATCATATTATTAGAAACAGTATAGTATAAGTTATTTAGACTATGACGAACTTGTTTATTACGAATTTTTTCAAAGAACATTGAATATATTTTATTTTACAAATATATTATACTATATATTACGAATTTTCTACACCAAGAAGTTTATTTTCGATCCCTTAAACTTCGCTATACGGAAGTTTGATTGTACATATATTCTGTGCCTTCATAAGGTTTTTTCAATAAGGTTGTTTTCGACCTATTACACTCTCATTTCCTTCCTCTTCTTACTCTCTTCTCTTTTTAATATTTATCTAGTTATTTATTATCTATCAAAGTTTATTATGTGTAGAGCACTAAAATAAATAAATAAATAGAGTTTTCATTAACTCTCTTTAGCTAAGGCAGCAACAACAATCGATTAAATATAATACTACTATATACATACATAATTCTTTTTTAACATGAGAAGAGTTTAGAAGTGTGCTTTATTATTTATCTTTTAATTTTGTTTATTTTATTTTTTTAAATATGGAAAATTAAATTCCAATTTGACAATTCCAAAATAAAACGTTGTATAAAACAGTCTTTGGAATTGCTCAATAACCAACATATGTTTCGAATCTCTCCTATAATTAAATACTATACATATATAATTTGTTAAAGCAATAATTAGTTCTTCTCAAAATTTCACATTTGACAAATGAAATGAATTTGCAGTTTGTGAAAGCTAAAGACTTTCGGGTTTTTTCAAGATGTATCGAACGGGTGGGTCATGTGGATTATGCACACATATCACTATCACAATGCCTGTCATGTGTCGCACACAAAAGGACGAAAGGACTAAAGGACGAAATATGTATGTGAGAGACGTCATAGGGAGACACACTCAATCTCATAGTATGAGCATTGATCGTGCTCGACCGCGTCTTCGAGCTCCAAGTGAGGCAAGGGTTAGCTTATGCTTACTACTCGCCATGATATGAGGTAGTGCGGGGCAAAAGGGTGCAACAGTTCAGGCGCTGTGGTAAATTTCTGTTCCTTTAAATTTTTCATTCTCTTTGCTGCTTGTGTCAAGGACGTCAAGAATGAGGACGCGTACTGAATTAATGAGCGTGAGGCGGAAGGCAACGTAGCAAAAGCAACGCTTGATTGACACGTTGACAGTCCGCAGCAGCAGCCGCAGCCGCAGCAGCAGCGGCAGCAGCGGCACTCGCAAGTCCCGTTAACACAATCCCAAGCCCGGTCAGTACAGCTGGTGCCGGGTCTCCGATTCACGATCTGGATCCCGTTGCGATCCTTGAATGAGATTGTTCTACGCTCCGACACAATGCACATGACTGACCCCTGCTGCTCAATTGTTTTAGGAATACATAAAAAATACACTAATGAAAAAAATATGGCGTACGGCGAGTACAACAACACAACTCGCGTCGTTTTTCGTTGTTTCCTTTAATTTCTTCTTTCTTTAGCAATAACTGCTAAAGTTGTATTAATGTCACTAATATAATAAATTTATGAGCATTATGCATTAAATGCAACACTTATTAACCCTGGAACGTCATTCTTATTTTTTGAACATTAACGTCATCCTTCTTCAATATGACTACGACCTATTTTATATATTTAAACATATTTCGTTCAATATTTTTATTATTTTTGTCATTTTTTTTTAATCTTTAACTTTAAAAATAACCTCACAGCTTTCCTTTTTTGGCAAATAGCTCGTTTTCAACAAAAAACTTCGTCATTCACATACAAAATATGACGTCTTCTATAGTAAAAATGAAATGATCAGATGTTTAGGATGTGTCTAGTGCTTTGTCCTACTTTTACTACCAACTATTAAGTTACTGAAAAGGGAGACTAAAATAAACGGTGTAAACAGATTTTAAGTCAAAAATAAAATCGGGCATAGTCAATTTTGACTAAGGATGACGTTCTAGGGTTAACAGCGACGCCCTCACGCTTTGAAAATTCGTACAACCTCATTCTATCTTGTTGTTGTCGTTTTGCCGAATTTTGCGCGTGATTTTGCGTTACTCTCGCTCACGCTCTCTGCGCTGCTCTCTGCAGCATCTGTTGGCGCTCTTGATCAGCTGTTGCGTATGACGCTCACTGCATTTGACGCTTGCCGTTGTGTTAGCTAAGCGCGCTCTGCTCCCACGGCTAACGGCAATTAGGAAACAGACAAATGACAGTGATGCTCAAGAGCGGCAGCCAGTGATGAGCAAATGTGATGATAGATATTCAATAAAAATACTATATAATATTTATATATATTATATATAATATTTATAATATTTATATAAACATTGCTCAATAATGTTCTTCAGTTTATCATATTATTATTAACAAATGAATAGTAATAAATTAATATGTACTTCGATTCATCAAACGTAGCTGTAATTACTTGGAGAGATGCTAAGTGTATTACTGATAAGGAGCTGCCTCTAATCATGATCACTTAAAGCTTGCAACGTTCTATGGCTAGTTGTGTTGCAACTTAAGCACTTGTCGCTCGTTGTTTTAATAAATTAAATTCCGGAAAATCCACAGGAAGTCTGTCTGTGCATATTTTT
The DNA here is from genome assembly GCA_035045005.1 of Liodrosophila aerea. NCBI lineage: Eukaryota > Metazoa > Arthropoda > Insecta > Diptera > Drosophilidae > Liodrosophila > Liodrosophila aerea. The sequence continues at coordinate 715,976 of JAWNNL010001456.1, forward strand.
CCCCACTGTGCGCTGTTTTTTCTCTCTTCCTTGTCTAACTCTTGTCTGCAGTCGGAGGGAGGGGCAGGCGGAGGTTGTTGTGTAGGGTGTGGGGCAGGGAGGGTGATGGTACTCCACTGTTGCACTGGCAGCCATTCATTCTATCACTTCCTGCCCGGGCGCAGCAGCGCATGCCGGCACGGACTTAATTTCATTTAAGGACTCGCCTCGACTGCGGCTTAGACAAGGCACAAATAGACAGACAGACGGACGGACGGGAACTACTAAATGATGTTGAAAATAAATGTAATAAAAATGAAATGCAAGTGCGTCTTGCATGTATATACTTCACTTGCCACATGCAGCAATGGGGGAAACGAGAAATCACAAATCAGAAATCACAAATCAGAAATCAGTAGAGCAAATTTCGAAACCAGTTTCATAATTCAATTGACTAACCTCCTGGAGGCAGGCCAAGTGTCTAATCAAATGAGCAAATGACCAAAGGACCAAATGACCAACACGTGCCACACACTCACATGCACACACACAAATACACACATACCGAGAGCATGCCAAGTGCGAAGGTCACTGCGCACCAAATTCTGGGTTAATTTTATGAAAAATGAAAAATTAATTGAGAAATAATGTTGACAAGCGCTGACCACCACCATGTGACCCAGGAGGAAGGACTCACTACCTTAAGGACTTGTCGACCCCCTGCTCGCCGTGTCAATGGACTGTCTAATGCGATTGCCAAGTTTTTGGCCCTTAGTCCTTGGTCCTTGGTCCTAGGTCTTCGTCTTCAGCGCGTGCTGGGTCTGACCATTGGTCAAAAGTTAAGCAAGGCAAGCAGCGCCATTTTGTGCACGCCCTGCCCTGGTCCAGGGGTCCAGGGATTGCAGGCAAATGCAAATCCAAAGGTCAGCCATCATCATTATCACGCTTATAAAGAGGCGCACGCGGGGGGTATGAGCTCGATGCGATGACCAGTGCTAGAGGGTAGGGTCAGCAACCCCAACCCGCCTCTCTCTCCCTGGGCTACCAGCTGCCCCTTGCTTTTGGGGTGGATTATTATTTGTTCCCTGTTGTCGTTACTGCTCGCTGAGCAAATCAGTCCAAGCAATTGGTATGCAAATTAAAGTAAACTTCTTTCCCTGATCGTTGTGCGTTTAATGAATTTGTACCGGTTCCCAGGAACGGGTCAGTTCGGGTCTATGGGCCAGTTTTAGGTTTGAGTTCAGGTTCGGGTTCGGGGTGTTTTTTTTTCGGGGTGAACAAGGCGAACGGGCGCATGACCAGCGGTCAACTTGATTAGTGACCAGGCCCCGAGGTCGCTCTCGTCATGGTCGTCATCGTCGTCGTCCAATGGCAATGGGGAGTGATCTCTTTGGTAAAAACATTGCATTTTCCACATTAAACAGAACATAAATCACGGAATTAATGGAGAACAAGCGGGCCCCTCAACAGCACGACCCAGCAAATTGAAAGGACACCATAAACAGGATGTTGGTCAACGAGTGATAGACCGACAGACCGAAAGACCGACCGAGTGGGCTGGCCACACGATCAAAACATGAAAATATTTGACTTACTGCTTACAACGCATAACTCAAATGAATTATTATCGAATTGGAGGGAGATTGCCAGGACTAAGGCGATTGGTCCCCAGTGAGTGGCTCTCAACTCTCGACTGTGACCGTTTATGGGCTTGTTATAACATAATATTTCCACAGGGATTATCATATATCATTGAGAACTCTTCTTTAGTTTCGGTTCTCATTAAAAGACAAATTATGTAACAATTTGTGTTCGTATTTTTTACATTTTATCTTTCGTATTTCGTGTGAAAAAGAGTCTTTATTTTAACAAGATTTATGTGAATTCGAGAGATAAAATAAAAGGTTTTTCAATTTCAAATCAAATTGAACTGTAGGCTGTTGAAGACTTCAAGGAAAAAGAAAGCTGAAAGCTGCAGTCGGACGCAACCGACAGTAGGAGACCCCGTACAGCAGCAGCATATACATACACACATACACTTATACATACACATACATACTTTTAAGGCAACCTCAACTACAACTAAAGCCAAACCCTAAATACATATCTAATGCTCCCAATTAAGTTATTCAGTTGTTCTGTACATACTCACACCAGAACCATAACTTTCTATTGCAAGTCCACAATGAAATACTCTTAACATTCCCGTACAAATTTATAGATATCTATTCAAATATTTGACTCTACTGTAATCCTATATTTCACTCGATTTTTACTTACAGCAATATCTATCTATATTTCACTTGTAGTTTCTTATGTGATTATGCAAGCTCAGCTTTTGGTCTGCATTAAGTTCTTACATCCACAGAACCCATGCCCAGCTTCCCTTTCCTTGTGCGTGGCTGGGATTCACCTACAGCGAGCGTATGGCATGATAAATGCTGTTGACATTTGAACTAAAACCGTTTTCTTATAATATGGCAAATAATAATCCCCAGCCAGATGCTTAAAACGGAAACTATGCCACTGACAGAGCTTATAGTACTTTCCGCCTCAGCTAGCGCAACTGCTTGCGGCATGAAGAGTTGCTACCTAGTAGCCCCCTCCCACTACGAACCCCCAAAAAGCCTAGAACCCTCCCTAGAACACCCAACCAACCCAACTATACACCTTACTGCCTCCACTGAACGGCTTTTATTTACCAAGGCGTATAGCAAACAAGCAAAACAAGAAGAGGAAGCAGCAAAACACACACTGAAAATGATAGAGAGAGGGGGAAGGAGGATGAGGAAGAGGAGAAGGAGCAGGGGGCAAAGAAAGAGAAACTGTAATCCCAAGGAAAAGTAAATTGTATTTCTGAGCAGACTTGTTGATGTATGAATGTGCGAGTGTGTGTATGTGATTGGTAGGCACCCTACAACACCATAGAGCATATCTGCACCGAGAAAACTTGTTGTGCTTAATTAAAAAACTAAATAAAATTCGAATCAAATTAAATTAAAGTTCATTAATAAACTTAATAGTTAGATAAGTATATAAGTAGGGTATTGTGGGATAGTGTTTCTGCTATAGAGCTACCCTACTGTAGGGTGCAGCTACAAATAGATACTTAATCACATTCACAAACAGACACACACACACACACACACACTCGCTACTCACATGTCAACTGAGTCTTGGCTTAGTTGTCAAGCGTTTTCATATAGATGCGTTGTTGGGAGAATATGCCCTTAAAGCTCTGCCTAGAACAGGCATGGTTGGCATAGGGTAAAGGCTAAGGGCTGAGGGCTAGGAGCTGAGGGGTAAGATGTATCTAAAAACTAAGTCCTCGAAATGCTTATCACGGATATGCTTTTGCCAGGCAACCAAGCCAGCGAATGTGCACAAACAATGACAAAGCGAGACTGAATTAACCAAGGAATTACCGAAAGGAGGACAAACTGGATGAATGATAAGAATCAAGTCAGATCTGACGGAGCGAGAGTTATGATATGATATGGCAAAAAGATTGTAAGATTAAAAAGATATAACAGAAAAAGGCAAGGTATACTCACATAGTTCGAATTTTAAAACAGAATTTATGTATTAATCGTAATAGTCTTTAAATATGAGAGAAAGTACTTGGAATAAGTTAAGAATATTTATTTTATTTAATTATATAAAATATCAAGATTTTTAAATTAAGATATTTAGGTTTAAAATTTAAATATATGTTCGAATAAACAGTAATCTACTTATAGATCTGTTTCCTGTTATTAATTAACAAATAAGTTCATTTTGAAAGTTCTTGGATTGAATTAAAATTTTAATATATTCGTGTAAATAATAATCTGACTTATAGGTCTGTTTCCTGTTATTAATTTAAATTTTTTATTATTTTTTATTTTTTACTAAGAACCGACTGTAAGCATTCATCGAGTTCTACAACTCTAAATTCCCCATTTTAGATTCCTTATTTTATCAGAGCTCTAATCGATCTTACTACTCAGGGAGTAACCGCAATTTGTCTGACAGTCCAAGCCCAATTATTTTCAATTTCAAGAACCGTAAAGAAGCAAATCGATGCAGCTTCAGTTACCAAATGCACTTGCCATGTGTAAGTGCAGCTGGATTTAAGGCATGAGTATGGAAATTTCTTGTATATGGCAAGGGTTAGACTAAGGGCGAAGGGGGCAAATGCAAATGTAAAGTGGTAGGTGAAAAGGGTTAGAGGGGTGGGGGGGGAGGGGCGTCAGATTGTGGGTGATGGCTTACAAGTGCCACATGCCGACCGAAACTTCTCATCGCGTCCGAATTGTTCGACTTCGAGTTCGAGTTCGGTTTTTGGTGCTCGGCTTGGCACTCAACCATGTCCTCGTACGCGTCCTTGTCGTCTCATCAGTACTAATGGAACATTTTCCATAACACATTGGTAAGCACAGCAACAATAACAGCAACAGCAACAGCAACAACAGTAGTGGGGAAAGACGACAACATTCGCCCTGGCAGCAGCCAGTCATTCGGTTGGGCATCTATTCCACCCACCCAGTCAACCCAGGCCCACTCCGCCACCGCCACCCATCGGCCATGTTCATCTCTACAATTCCCCGATCCCAATGTGCTCACATCCTTGCCATGATGTCGTCGTCGTCGCTGTCGCTGTCGCTGTCGTCCGCTGCTTGCTACTCAAACCACTTGGCTCGGCTCCACTCTACTCCACTCCACTCCACTTCACTTCACTTTGCCACCCTCCGATCCCTGCCGCCCTGCTCTGCTTCGGTCCACTCCTTCAGTTTGCTTCCGTTCACTTGATGTTTTCACGAGCTCACAAAGTCGATAAATATGTATACACATGTACTCACACACACACATACACACACATGTGAATCTATGTATACATATATGTACACAACATGGTGGGTGAGTCGGTCGCTTGAAAAGAGTTTTTCGGCATCTCAACTCGGGTTTTGGGCACAAGAATAGGAATCAGAGTGGAAATGGTATTGCGTTGTGGGTTGTGCGGATTGAGGGGGGCTAAGGGGAGTTCTTACCCCCGCCTCTCGGCTGCACATGTCAGGCTCAAAGTTTTGTAGTGAAAGGCTGCGGCGTCTGCGAACGCCTCGCGGCTCCCTCGAGCTGCCAGGACAACCATTCGCAACGAAATCCGTACCATACGACATAGTTACCGTTGCTCAAAGACCTTGCCTAACGACCAACATCAGGCCAGACTCGAGTACCCCTTCTTCCCCTCTTTCCCTCTTTCCCACCACCAAACCCCACCTGATAACCACTGAAAAACTTTCTCAGACAATATGTGTGCTGAATGTGACTTCTTACAATTCTAACGATATGATATAACCTTTTATACATCACGGAAGATGCAACGATTTCAGATTGCTTCAACGATCTCAAGTTCCGTTTAATTAAAAAATTAATTACATGATTATATAATAATAATTATATATTTACATTTAATTTTCTTGTAGGGTAGGAGTAGGTCCGAATATTATTTTTAAAAATTAGTTCTGATTTATACAAAGAAAAATATGTAGTCTATAAAAGAGTCTGTAATCACGCACACTAAAATTATAAAAATATTAGTTTTTCTTAAATTAAACTATATTAAATTCCTCCATTATTCTATTATATCATCATATATATTTTAAAAAGCAGAAATAGTTCCAAGAGAGAAAAAACATATTATAGCTTGTTATTTGTTAATAAAAATATTATATAGAAAATATAGCACATTATAATGTTTGATAGTTTTTTCATACATTTTTTATGGGTATCAATTATCAAGTATAACATTTTATAGAAAATTATATAAAAATTTGCATAGGCGTCAAATATCAAATACACTGTTTAAGCTGGTATACAATTTTTTAAAATGTAGGAAATACTATTAAAAAATTTAGAAAGATTAAACTTTTTTTTTTGCTGTATTATTAAAAGAATATTACAATCAAATTAAAACTCTTTATAAAATTGAAATAAAGGAAAAGTTATTAAACAGCATTAAAAACAATTTTTGTACACTATAAAAAACTTAAGCAATAATTTCCAAGTCGCTGAATATTAAAAATATATTTAGGAGAACTTAATAATATTACTATGCTTTCAATATTTTCCAAATTTTGTACTATTGCTAGCTATGACCAGATATCAATAGTAGTACATCAACTCCAGATCTAACCAAATGCTAAAAGTAGTCAGCATGTGGATAGTGAAGTGGAAAAGTTACGGAGCAAATGGAAAAAGATTTTCAAATTACGAAAATTTCACAAGTTAGTTAGAATTTTGTATATTTATTTCTGCTTTTTTCGCTTTTTGTTTTATTTTAGTTTTTGAAAATTGTATATGAGCTGCGAATGTTTGTCTGCGTGTGTGTGTGAGTGTGTCCCCACTATGTATAGCAAGCAGCGAGTCGTAGTTCGAAAGAGAACGACAGATATGTGTAGACAAAGACAGGGACAGAGTGGGAAAATGCGAGGTGGGGAGAGGCAAGGGGAGAAAAGCTCACATGCAGGGTACCAAAAAGGATTTTAGACCTTTATGTTCATGGAGTACGTCAGTTGGTTCGCCACCGCACGAATTTCAAACTTTTCACACACACACACACACACACACACACACACACACGCCAGCTGAATTTTCATTTGGTTGTGTGTGAGTGTTTTTGTGATTTGAATTAAACTTTGGAACTCACATACGTACACACACACACACGTATGTATGTGTGTATACACACACACACGCGACTCGTAGCTGCAGAGCATGGAAAATATTACTGCAGACAACAAAAGGCTTGAGCCGGTAACTGCCATCCATGCGGTAGAGGGAGGGGGTGGGGGAGAGGGGTAGCCAGAGGCGTGGGGTGTGGAGAGGGGGAAGTGGTGGGGTTTCTGCTGGGCTCTGTAGCTTCAGCTGTCGCTCTGGCAACGTTTTGCTCTCCCATAGTTGCTAACGTTGTTGTTGCTGCTGCTGCTGCTGCCCAGCCCCCACTTCTCCCCCTCCCCCGCCCCTCTCAGCGCAAGTGCTCTCCATCGTTTTGCCCACTCTCTGTCGTTCCATTACGTTTTGCTTCTCTACTTTTTGGAAGTTTGCTTCAAAGCTTTGTTATTGTTGTTGTTATCAGCACTGTTGTTGTTGTTGTTATTGTTGCTATTGGGCAAGCATGTAGCATATATGTATGCATGTAAGTAGGTATATATGTATGTATATAAGCATGAATATACATGTTCTGCTTGCTGTGTGTGTATATGCTCACTGTATGTGCGTGTGTGCGTTGCGTATGTGACAAAGCAGCAACTGTGACAGCTTGTGGTCTGCCCGCGACATTTGAACATTCATTTTGTTTATTTTGAACACACGCTTTGGGCTTAATGCGACACACAGACGCATGTCGGGCATGTCCTGATGACATCCCCATCTCTCCAGCTCTCCATGACCCCCATACATACATATATACCCATACCCCCTTCTCTTATACATTTCACATTCTTGACTCCTGATGCTGCATCGCGAAATATTACTAGAGAATACTCTGGTAAAAGTTAAACGCTATATCTATTCGAAATATGCAAATATTCTATAGTATTTTAAATATTTAAAATTCATTCTATTAATTGACTAATTAGTTCATTTTAAGTAAAAAATTTTCACTTTAAACCAATGCGGGATGCGTTTGAGCCCAATTTATATGTATCTACATCAGTGGTGCTCAAAACTCATCATTCCTATTACGTGTGCGCTTTGCTGAGCAGCGCTGCTTTGACACACACAGTATTTCGCGTTAGATGCCCCTATAGTGCAAGCAGACCAAGTTTGTGTTCGATTTTTGATACTAAGTAAAGGAAATCGAACGATATTGAATATGAAATAATGTGCCTACGTTTTTTTTAGTTTTTATTACTACTCAAATTTATGCGAAAATCAGTTCACACTTCTCGACTTAAGGGAGATTGATTTATACTTAAATGAAGTGCTAAAAGTTGGCTTTAAATTGAAAAAAGGAATTTTTGATTTTTGTTTATATTTTCTTTTTTAATTTAAGCTCTTTGCTAAGCTTAAAATTCCACGCATTTTTATACATTTCGCACTGTACTGAAATTATTTCAACCGCATTTTCTTTGCATTTACCTTAAATAAGATTATTTTCTACTCTTTTACATCCTTTACTGAGTTCACTTTAAATTCTTTCAATATATACTATATTTAAAGTGAGCCTCGATGTAAATGTCCCATCTAAATATACTCGCCACAGCAAACGATTCCAAGAAATCAATAATTACCCAGCAGATTACGCCCCTTACCTTAGCGTGGGCAAAAGGTAGCTAAAAACAACCCAGAACAAGGCAGTGGTCATTCCAAAACAAAATGGTGAACAAAACACTGAAATGTGCTGAATCAGTACTGTCCCTGCCTCCCCCGCCGAAGCAAAGGACTGTCGACTGTCGGCTGTCGGATGCCGATTCCTGGACCCAGACACATAAACAACTCGCTGCTGGCAAAAAAGGGGAAGCCATTGCTGGACGACTAACGGGGGAGTCAGTGGGGGGGAGGCAGTGGGTTCATATTTTACCCTTACCGATTGGACAACGACGACATGGACATGGCCAGAGTCCGACGCTGGGGATAAGTAATAAATATTTCACGTCAGCCGTCCGGATCACGGGCACGTTCAGTGCTCATAGCAAAGAGTCCCTTCCCCTTCCCCATCCCCTGTTCAATATGGACATGGACTTCCTTCTGTTCTTCTTCTGCCCTGCCCATTGTCCTTATCAAGCTTGTCTCCACTTCCTGGGCGAAAAAAAAAACAAACACAAGCAAAAAGTTTTGCGGTAACAATAAATACACGAAGTTTTGGCCAGTGTATCCCCTTTAGAGGCAGACGCCACTTGCCACTCGCGACTCGCCATTCGATGCCTCAAATTGTGCCCTTGAATCATTTCAATTTTAAGCAAATTGACATTACATTGCCCAGCTGTTCCCCCTGTCCAGTGGCAGACCGACCTCCATGCCACAAAATTGGAAATACTTACGGCTATCTGTCCCCTTGCTCAGATAGCCTACCCCCCAGCCTCCCCCCTCCTGTCTGTTCGCCGTACCTCGGGCGACTCAATAACTATCAACGTCTACGGCAACAACGAATCGAATTGGATACTTGGCAGCAACAGCAGCAGCAGCAGCAGCTCCTTGGCTTCATCTCTCCCTTCCTGTGCCGACTCCATGCCTTCTTCCTTCCCCGTTCCCCTTCCCATTCGCATTTATGTCTTTGTCCTGGCCACGGGGCAGCCGCGCGTTGACTGACAGCCGGCCAGGGAATTGAACTGGCCGAGACTTTGGGGTTTGAGCACTCCCCGAGGGTTGGACCCAGCACAGTCCCTGTTTCCCCGTTCCCATTCCCGTTCCCCGTTCCGCATTCCTTCATTTTCCCCGTTATAAGGGAAGCTGGAGCAGCACCAGAGGTAAAGGCATGTGCCGTAGTTATGAACGGAAAGAAGAAGTTACTTACAGGCCAGACGCGTCGGTACACAAATAGACCAACACTTAATATAACCAAGCTTCGGACACGTATACCAATATTACACACACACACACCCAGGGCATATACTAATTCAAAATGGCTGACACTGCTGGACCAACGCCAGGTAAGTACTGAGTGTTTGGTATAGAGAGTTAAAGTTGAATGTGAAGCGAAATCAAACAGAAAAATTGCTTTGAGACTAACAGAATTGATTTGAATTCATTTATTATTTATTTATTTAGTAACTAATTAAAAGCTTTAAGCCATAGGCTGTATGTGTATGAACGCTCAATGACTAGACTAAATGAATGACTAAATATAATACAGAGTTTTTTACAGTAGATATTAAATATTTAAGTTTGGGTTTATTATGTCTAGATAGCATTTATGTATACAACGATATTTTTTAAATACAATACGAATTTATTATTGACCAAGTCTGTATAAAAACATACAATTTTTAAGAGCTTAACTTAATTGAAATTAAATGAGCAAAATGATCGAGAGTTATTATAAAAGTAAACATATAAATTAAAGTAACTAATATTCTGAATAATATTTAGAACTTGTCGAGAATGTCTTGAAAACAATATCTAGTAATGGCAAATATGAAAGTAAATTAATTTCCGAACAAAAACCAAACTCAACTACAACTTTATTTCAAAAACTATTAAAGACATTAAATATTCATATGGTTATTAGCAAAATAAAAGAAAGAGAATAAGGTTTAAGTATTTCAGTCTGTTGAATTAAATATTATTTATAATTTTATATTTCTCGATCTAAAAATTTATGGTGAATATTTTGAACCCAATACTTGAAATTGTTAAAATCTTTCAAGACCTATAATCTTGTATTAGAAGAGTTACTTATATAAGTTTTAAGATATGCCTTTATATTACACTAATCAGTGTTTTAATTGGCTATTCATTTGATATATTTTTTATATTTCAATACTTATATTTTCTTTAATATTTTCATAAATTTTAATAGTCCTCAATTCAATGGTCTATTCTAAATAGAACGAATCGCATAGTGGGGTATCGAATCGATAAAGCTGTAGCCCCACAGACTATGTAAGCTCTTAAGTTGTACAGTTTGTAAAATACTCGTAGTAGCAGTAGTATAGTAGAGATAAGTCCTCAACAAATTGATATAAGCAAGGAAATTAATTCCGTCACGTTTGTATAGTCATCTTTTGTATGGGAAGTCGCAAAGGGTTGCCAGAAATTTTGGTTTCTTGATTAAAAAAGTAATTAGAAAACTAAATGAAAGTTTTACGCAGCGGCGTGGTAATAGCAGCAAGAGGGGGGTGCGATAAGGGGGGCAATTGGGGGGGTGAGAGTGCAGAATGTGTAGTCGTTTGGCGAAATGGTAAATAATGTAAAGAGAAATAACTGTACATGGTCTTCACGCCCGTTACACCCACTCGAAGTCGATGCTCATGTGTGTGTGTGTGTGTGTGTGTGTGTGTGTGTGCCTTTTGTTCTATGTGTGAACGGACAGACGCATAGACAGACGGAGAGAGAGAGAGCGAGCGAATGAGAAGAGAGACAGAGCGACGGGAGAGGGAGGAAAGTATGCCCATTGCTCACCCCTTTCGACGGTGAGGAATGTGTCCTGTAGGGTTCACTACATACCAAATGAACACCCGCAACACACACACCACACACACTCACACGCACACACACTCATATGAGCTCATGTGTTGTATAATGGCGTTGGGAATTGGCAGGGAATCGGGATGGGGGTTGCCATTCGCCGGGCTCTTTCGGCTGTTGTCCTCCACAGCCTGATGGGTGGGTGGATGTTTATTGGGCGGTTGGGCGTTGCGCTGGGTTGGTCACATGTGAGACGAGCTCACTTGAAAGCGTGTGTATACGTGTGTGTGTGCGAGTGTGTGGCGCAATAAATGTTTTCGAATGTCATTTGCTGCAAAGATGGCGACCATTAATATGGAACGAAAGGATTTGTTTTAATTTCGTTGCCCGTTGTGCGAGTGTGTGAGTGTGTGCCTGTACATATGTGGGTGGCTCAGAGGGTGGTAAATTTACAATAGTTGCTGCCACGCTGAGTGGCAACTTCTTGAGCCATATGTGTAAATTAAACTCCCACACACACATGGAGAGGAGAAGCGTCCACAAGTCGTTTAACTGGAGACTCCCTAGATTGCGTGGATCTGTAAATGAATACATATATATACACACTCATTATATATACATATGCTGGGGCATATTATATGGCTTCCTATTGGGAATATTTGGTGCGCCCTTCACACAAACACAAACTGCTTTTCGGGCTCTCCTTCTTCTCTGTATCTCTCCTTTTCATTGTAGTTCTAAAACGAGTAATTAAAAGCAGTTCTATGTGAAATATTTCCAATATAGGGAGAATACTTACGACTGAGTATAGAATTTACAATTGTTGTAAATATGGCAAACAGTTTCATAAATTACGGAAAGAATTGAGTTTAACATTTGTTTGCTCTGATATACATAGTTTCTTTTAAGTGTTGGAAAAGGGCTTGAAAAATTACAGTGCTATATAATGCTTGCCATATTTCTGTAGCAATATACCGATACTTAGTTGGCATATATATTTTAATCTAGGTATTTACTGAATTAGTACTACAAATTCAAAAGCATTTTCTCTCGAACGTATTCTTATCAGCGATTGGATATATCGGAATAGAGCACTAACAAGCGCTAACGTTTACGATAGCTATTTCAATCTAGAATTAATCGATAACTATGAAATCATCAGCTGCTAAATTACTTGTAAAATGTTCAACAACAATTCATTTTTCGAGCATTTGAATTGCCTCCAAACAAAATAAATCGCAAAGAGGAGCCAATTCCAGGGTAGAGCTGATGACTTGGACTATGTATCAAACATACTGCAAAATACTGGGTGTCCGCTCTATCCTGAATGGTATTTAGACTCGGGCCATAAAGCAAAGAAATTGGAAGATTCGAAAGAGGTTGTCAATGCGGAGGCTGAAGAGTACTTTGATATAATATTGTTATAAATACATGTTCGATTGCCAGTGTATTCCTAGTCTTACCTATTGAACTGAGCGCTTTTGGGATGATATCTAACGACAAATTTAACTTAGAATCGCTCATCAATCTTCACTTTAGACTCCTCTGATTACTGCTTAGTGATCGGAATTGATGTTATGTCATAAGTTCACATGAGCAAAGGAAATTCAAAGGAAATTCAAATTTCAAGTAATTAATATTATATTTTGCTCACATGATGCGCTCATCTAATGTGTTCTACACATTCTTATAGTCAGTCTGAATTACATCTCATTTTTATTAATATCAATTTGAGGCGCTCTTTCAAAATGATAACAGAAGCTTGTTGAATGAAATTATTTATATTAATTATAATTTATGTTAAACTCTGCGTATGTAATGCTTGTACAACAATAACATTTGCTCAGCAACTCCAAGTGAGTTCACATGAAAGCGAACGGAGTGAGGGGGGCGTATGGAGCAGAAGAAGGAAATTAAGTAGAATGTGAGAGCACAGAAGTTGTTTTTCTTCTTCCTTTTCTTCTTTTGTGGTGCTATGCTGGAAAATCATTTAAAAGATATATATGTATATGTGAATTGCTTGAAGCGGACGTTACTCGGCAACAACGCCACCACCCACCCAACCGCCCAACCTCCCAACCACCCAAATCAGCCAACCATCCATCCATAAGCCCAGCACATGCCCCGCGATTCGCGATGGTGCGTGCCTGTCGGCCCATAACGGATATTTGCGTTGTCATATCAAAGTCCCATATGGCCCGTAAACGTAGAGGGGGCTGGGGACACGCTAACGGGCTGCCAGGATGAGGTGGATAATGTGAGGAGTGTGGGGTGTGGGAGGGGGTGTGGGCAATGTGATGTTAGCAAAAGTGTCATCAAAGTCTAGGGCGAACCAAGGATGCCATCAAAAATGCCAGTCGTATGACTATATACTAGACACTACCATGTACATATGTGTGTGAATATATATACATGGATGGACCCACACACACACACACACACACATGTAGGTGGCGAGGACTCTCTGGCAGTTACATAGCATAAAGCGAAGGAATAAACGAAATGTGATAATAAAATACAAAACCAATAAAGGAAAGAGCTCTTTACACTTCACTTGCTTACCAAGAGTCGAGTCGCGTCGAGTCGAGGCACACACTTAAGAACGCTACTGTACCGTTAGACAGCACCGACCCAGGCAGGCAGAGACTTCCGATGCCGTTCACGAAAATGGTGAAAAGCCTACGGTTATTCGATGAATTCATGGCGATGGCAGGACCAAAGGCACCAAAGGGCCACAGGATAAGCAGCCCGGACAAAGTTCCCCCCCCACCCCCGTACACCCCAGCGGGGGGTGGACTGGGTAGCTGCGCAGCGGTGCGTTACACATGAGAGGATGGGGGGGGGGGGTTGGGTGGCTTGGTCATGGTGTGGGTGCGAGTGGATCATCATTTTTTATTTTCCGCTCAGCGAATGTGGAAAAGGAATCAACAACAACAACAACAGCATGAACACATGACACCCAAACTCGGCCAGCGGCAAGTGCTTGTTGGGTGTGTGTCTGTGTGTGTATGTGTGTGTGTCTGGCAATGTGTGCTACTTTTATTTTCGCTATCAGCCATTTAACAACAGTGCTCTCCGTCCTCTCTGCTCCCCCGCCCCTCGTCACACCTGCCACTTCCATAAGCTTACCACTTACACCCGCACAACCCCATTTCCACATCAACTGTCAAGTTTACCGTTGCCAGCCCCCCTCCCCCCACTATTGGCGCACCCTTCAAGGATATAAACATTTTTTATCATAAGCGAATTTCGCGCCAGTGTGCAAAAAATAACGGCATAAAAAAAAGTATGCCAGAATGAAACGGGAATTGTTGCTTTACGGCCGTCTTGCTCGCTCTCCCCCTCCCTCACTCCCCCTCCCTCTCTCTAGCTGTCTGTCTCACTCTGAAGTACTATTGGCGTTTTGCCATTGGTAGGCGATAGATACTCTATAAGTAAATGTTCAAAATTTTGTTATAAACGAGTAATTTAGCAATTTAGCACATCTTATTAATATTATTATTATTATTATACATAAAAAAATATTCTCAAATATAAAAACTTTCATAAATAATTTACAATAACTAAATAAAAATTATATGAATTGCATATTATATTTAAAAATTCAAATAAATATAATTATATTTACAAGTTTATTTTAGGAAATATTTATAAGTTTTTTATAAATTTTAAGTTGTATATTTATATTTTACTTTTAGTTTTTATTTTAAGTTAAAACACGAGTGTGTTCTCCCTTATCACCGAAATCTAAAAAATAAGGCTTTTAAATATAATTAAACGAATCTTTTGTTTTTTATTTTATTTCATTTATTTTTATAATTTTTATTATTTTTTTTTTTGTACAATATTTTGTTTTATTTAAAATTGGTACTTATGTATATACTACTTAATTTAATTGCTGATTATAAATCCTCCACACTTGCATTATTTTATCTACTATTTAGTAAACCGAAATTATAAGTTGTTTTATTAATTTCCTAATTTAAATGTTAAATTATTGCGTTAATGAGAATTTTATTAAGTACGATCTTTTACTATATTTAACTAATTAGTTGTGAGTACGAATATCTATGGGAGGACGTACATACATATTTGTTTCTCTCAGTGTGGCGTTTGCGAATATCTGTTAAGGAAAACATAAAGCAGGCAATGCCAAAAAATTGGCAAATCTGTCGATCTATACATTCAGTGCACATCACATAAACCCCTCTCACCTCCCCCCCTTCCCCCACCCCGCCCCTTGTCAATCGCCTGAAGCGCTGGCAGCGCCATTTGACCTACGTCCTCCGATGTTTAGCATTTGAAAGGATGTTTACCTTTAACGCGTGTGGCACAAACATGCTCGGGTGGTGTTGCCACTCGGGTGGGTGGATGCGATGGGTGGTTGGGTGGTTCTCGCTCTCTCTGTGTTGCCTGGGCAGCGCCCCAGTAAATTTTTGTATATATATATTATATATGCAAAGTATTCGTGAATTGGTTTTTTCGCTTATCCAACTGCCAATTTTCTATATGTGTGTCAGTGTGTGTGTGTGTGTGTGTTGATGTCTGCGCCGCCTGTCGAGTTATCTTATGGCAATTTTGCATTGTATACGTGCTGGTAAGGGGACAACACAGGGCGGGAGGTAAGGAGGGAGGGGAACGGCATGGGCGACGGTCCACGGCCCATTTTGCACACCCTCTTTGCCCGTTATTTAAAATGGGTTCCGTTTTTTTTCTCTCTCTTGTTGTTATTATTGTTACGCTTGGCATAAAGAAGAAGACGCCGAAGACATAGAAGAACCGTACAGGTTGCCAGAGGGAGGGGATGGGTAGGGGGGGAGGGGGAACGCTGTAAATCCAAAGGACTTGGTGCGGAAGCCAAAGATAACATTTTTGCACAATTCTCTGGTGTCATTTCCATCCATGCACATGCCAATTGATGTGTTTTTACTTTCAGCTTGGCAACCACCAATCCAACAACAACAGCCTCGCAGCATATTTGGAAACGAATCCGTACAGAAATATACGGAAATTTGCATACTCTATTTGCAAGCTAAGGAGGAAGATTCGATTTGAGTATGTAGAAAAGATTTCAATGCAATTGAAATTAGTTCACTCTAAGGCAAAAGAAGACAGTTTCGTTTAATACAAATAAATTGAGAACTTTCTTTCGTTTTATCATAAAAAAGATACTCATCTCGAGAAAGGAATATCTGTAAGGGATTTACAAATTTTACTCGAAATAAAATATGACAAACCAGAGATAGGAATTTGTTTCTGCTCGAAGCTGACATATATTGCTCATCATGTTAACAATTATGCAATACAGTTCTTAGCCCTAGTTCTCTTCACATACAAGTCTTTATACCCGGTTCAAGGGCACGTTCAGCTGGGAAAGATCATCATTGTCGGCAGCAACATCTTCATTATTATCATAGTCATCATCAGCATGGAGTTTGGCATGTGCCTACTCCCATACGACCAATTCCAGGCAACCGTGTGCCCTCCATTAGATTTGAAGGCAAGGGATTAAGGAGCGCACGGTTGCGATAAGAAAGCATAAAACCTGACTAAAAGGTTGCAAAAGAAATGTGACCATTGCGTTCTGACACGACATGGCACATTAGTCAAAATGTAAAGTTTGCAGAACCTTGGAAATATTTGCAATCTTCTTGGATCTTATAAATTATTAGGGGCTGTAGATACCCTTTGCGATAACAATTTGTAATATAATACTCTAGAGACCAGTCACATTTGTATTCCTGATCAGAAAACGCTATGATAAATTAATTTATTTAATCGAATTCATTCGATTTGAACCGGTTGGAAATTATTAGACCCTGTACTTTGAAAAAGTACAAAAGGGTCTATTAAGATTGTGCAAGCCCGAAATGTATGTAACAGGCAGAAGGAGGCGTGCAGACCCCACAAAGTATATATATTCTTGATCAGGACGACGAGCTGAGTCGATCTAGCCATGTCCGTCTGTCCGTCTGTCTGTCCGTCTGTCCGTCTGTCTGTCCGTCCGTATGAACACCTAGATCTCGGAAACTGTAAGAGCTAGAGACATCATATTTGGCAGTTAGATGCCCCTATAGCGCAAGCAGATCAAGTTTGTTTTAGATTTTTGATACCTGCCCCCCTCCCCCAAAAACCGCGAAAAACTGCCACACCCACAATTTTACACATACAAACTTGTGTTTTGGCATACAATAATCTTATGATAATCTTTATCTGTTCTGTGAATTTCGGCCCAATCGAATAATAAACACCGGAGATATTCAAGATTCAATTCCCTGTACTAGGTAAGGGGGGAGCAGCGCGAGCGTATGTGTGGTTGCGTGTGATTTTGCGCTATGTGTGCATGTGTGAGTGTATGTTAGTGTGTGTGTGTGCAAAGGAAAGTACAGGGTCTCCTACTGTCGGTTGCATCCGACTGTAGCTTTCCGAGTTTTTTTTGTAACTCAAGTAGTTATTCAACTTTCTTTAGCAATATAAATGAAAATCAATAATCAATAAGATACCAATAGTAATTAACTAAGAGTAATTAAATTTCCCCCTTTACTGATGGCACTAACTAAATCCAAGGTTTCTTTATAAATATTCTATTTAAAATATCCTAATAATAATATCAGCTTTACCTCACTTTTCAGCTTTATGTTTAAGTATATTTAGTACAATAGTTCATGTGTTTATTTACTGTACTTAACCTGACTAAACTAAAAGCCAAGTGTCTATAGATACTGTACATGCAATATGTGGATGCATAGTTTCCAATCTCAAAATCTTGCTATACTCCAGCTAATCCAAAATAGTTGAGTTGCCTGGAATGTGTTTGATCCAACACAAAGCGTGCGAATAGTTGGGTTACGAATACCTCCCCCTGCCCTCTGCCAGGGCAACTGTGGCAGTTTGCGGCATTTGGAAAATGCCTAGCGGTAATACGAAGTAAACGAAGAGGAGAAGGAAGAGGGGGAGGAGGAACAGCATCTACAGCAGCTACAAAGAAATGCAATCAATTTCTAGTTAAATTTTTGGCATATCGAGGTTTCACAGTCAGACCCCATTCCAGGAGCCAGTTCCCCATTCTGTCAGTTGCCAACCCTTAGCACACACACTCGCACACACACTCGCACACACACTCACACACACACATGCTCGCACATACACATAGTAGAACAAACACATTCACCTATCGACATTGCCCATCACGAGCGGCAGCAACAGGAGCTCCCCAAAGAGCTCTAAAGGGTGGGTGCCACACACACACACAAACACATATATATATATACATATGCATGCATATAGAGTCACACACACACACACATGCCCATGGCTGATGGCCACAAAAGACATCATGGCTGCCGAGAAGCCAGCGTCCTAACGCTTCACTGGATACTCACTGTGAAAGTAGACCCATTCAGCTACACACACACACACACACACTGACACACACGCACCGATATAATCCCCATGTGTGCGCGTGTGTATCTGTGACAGCAAATGCCAAAACCCAAACCACCCGCAGTCATCTGCTAAAGCTGCGTCCATGGACCTGCCACATGAGAGTGCTCACTCACACACACACACAGCCATACATATGTGGCAAGTGTGTGTGTGTGGCCATCGCCCAGTGTACGCCATGTTGGCGGCAATGGCGGCAGTCATGTTGAAATTTTAATTCCTCGCCCACTCAATTTGCCTTCCCTTTACCCCCGCCCCGCAACACCACCTACACCCTCACTCCCCTTCTGCTCATGCTTGTTGTGATGTCTGGCACTCAAAAGTTGTCCACATGTGTGTGTGTGTGTGTATCTGTATTGAGAGTGGGGCAGCTGTAGCCTCGCTTGGCCGCACAATCACCCAACGACTCTGTCTCTATCTGTCTAACTGTGCTGCTCACTCACACACACACACACTCACACACACACTATTGGCATCTCATTCGTTTATGCTCTCTATCCCATATGCTGCTCTCTGTCTGTGGACTATGTGAAGTGCCTTTTGCTGGAGACGATGGCAAGCAAAAAGGCTGCTGGTCGTCCAGGTGGCGTCGTCTGGGCTTTGGGCTGCCTGAGTGCCAGCGACAGAAATCCTGAGTGTACACTGCAAAAAAAAGAACCGAGTTAAAAGTCATATTTCTTCTTGTTCATTAAGTGCTGAAATGAAAGTAGAACAAACTCAAGCATAACTTATTTTTTTTTACTCAACTTTTAAAAGAGTATTTTGGTAGAAATATAAACTAAAAATAGAAGTATTTTCCCTTATTTTATTGTACTTTTCTCCAACATATTCTTTCTCCTACTTATCTACCAAATCCTGAGTATAAGCTGCAAAAATAACCGACTTAAAATTCGTATTTCTTTTCGTCATTAATTACTGAAATGAAAGTAGGACAAACTCAAGCAAAACTTAATCTAATAACTACAATTTCAAAAGAGTATTTGTTAAAAAAAAAAACCTGAAGATAAAAGTATTAACCCTTATTTTATTGTATGTAGTTCCATACCACATATTCTTTCTCCTATATTTTTCTATATATTTTTACTCTATTCCTACAGTGGACAAAAATAAATACTTCTGTCTCAAAATTAGATTTTTCCCATTTTAAATATTAAATTTAAGAAATTTTGTTATTTCTATTTTGTTATTCAGGTATTTACAACATATTCTGCTTCCAATTTATCTATATATTTTCACTCTATTCAGCGAAAATACTACAGTGGGAATCGCAAATACTTCTGTCTCAAAATAAGACTTTTTTCATACTCAAATTTAAATTTTAGAGATTTTGTTATTATTTCAAGTTACTCTTTCAAGTCTGCTCAAAATCTTTGCTTTTCATATTCCCCTTTTTTCTAAGTGTACCAACAGACCACCTAGCACTCTCCAAGTTGACACCACCTGCCCCACCTGCTGGCAAAGAGCTCTTCATGCTCTGTGGCTGTGCTCAGTTGGTCTGCGGTAAGCAAGGACCCAACTAGGACAAAAGAGCAATACTATTCAGTACATGGCTCAACTTTCTATGTATGAGTGTGTGCGAGTATGTGTGTGTGTGTGTGTTTGCATTAAGTACATGGCTCCACTTCACATGTATTTGCATGTGACTGGCCCCAAAAGAGAAGCGAACCACACACAAAAATGAAACACCGCAAAGCGTGTGCCATGACATGTGATTGAGGACGACGTTTATATGCAGCGACACACACACACACACACACACACACGCTCACACACACAGTGGGAGAGAGAGTTACCTGAGTTAGTTAGTTCGTTAGCATTTATGCACTCCTTTGTATGCGCACATGCCTCTGCCTCTGTCCCCACACTCTACTCCGTTTGCCATTACTTTTCTGCTTTTGGCCATGTTTTTTGTTGCTTTTTTTGTCAGCTTGTTAGCTCACCGAATGTTTGAGGCAATAAATCTCAATGTGACACGTCGAGTTCTTCTCAGTTTGAGGCTAATATTTTGCATATTGATCACCCAGGAAACAATAAACTCTCCAACTGTTTCCACTCGTGGAAATGTATGGCGGCAATTAGTCAAAATGTTGCCAAGAAACTACAAATATTTTAAACGAAAATAGTAAATAATGCTCTTGAATATAAGAATTAAACTCTTTTCTTTTAGTTGAGCGGTGTTCAAAGCAGCTTCTCAGAAAACTGTAAAGGTTTCACTCAATACAGGCATCAGGTAGGACATTTAGATAGTATCTTAAGCTACTAAAATCTTTTATTATAGTTTAATATACAGTTGACCGTGTACATAAATGTTTTTAACTTATACATCTCTAAACACACATAACAATAAGAAACGATAAGACTTCGATAACAATAAGTCGGGATGCTTTGACAAAGTATTTATTTATATTGAATGTGAAAAACGTTTGCGACTCTAAATACTTGAACGTAAATATTGATGTAAGAAATTCAAGTACATATGTATTTTATGAAAGTCAAAATATGTTGTTTATTATTATGATTAATTTCAGTGACTCGCCAATAGCAATAAAATACTATGTTATCGATAACTTAAATCATGATATCGAACGTAATTGAAGCACAGCTGATGGAAACGTTTTGAACTGATTGGTTATGTATGTACATAGTTTGTTAAAGGTTTCTTCAGCAGACCCAGTATCTTTCTATTGCTAATCATTATACATTTTTTAGGTACTACTTAGGATTCATCGGAGCTGGAATCTGGACACCGTCTGATCCGTCTGCTACCGGCTAGCTAATAATCCAAATTGTTGCATTGGGCGGATTTGCATTTGCCATGCAAATAGTATATCTACTGACAATGCTGATGCACATCTCCCGCTGAGAAACCACAAAATCTACGTGACACAAACAGCAGCAGCAGCAGCAGTAGTAGTAGTAGCAGTCATAGGGAAGAAGGGTAGTGTTTTTTCATAGAGGACCCCGATGCATCGGTAGCAGCATGCGGTTCAATTAATTATACGTGCGCAAATACCTTAATCCGCATATTCACAATCAAAATTCGAGAGCAGCATCCGAGAGATACTTGCAACACATTCATATGCAAACAAATTGGCAGAGCAGCCGCGAGAAGGTAAAGAGATAGAGGGCAACCCAGAGGCAGAGGTAGGGTTGGTTATAGGGTCGGGTCGGGTCGGGTCGCAGGGTTCTTATGCATGTTTCTTTGCTCTGGCTGCCTCATCAATTTTGAACTTGCTCTTTAATTGTATTGTTGTAAATATTGTTGCCAATGCATTGTTTTGGCAATACTTTGGTCCCATTGTGGGTATTAGGTGATGCATTATCCGCTGTAAAGAGGAGTTGAGGAAATTTGGGCTATACTATAGGGGAAATTTACAATTTTTTCAATAACTTCATATGTTTAAGAATACTATTCAATTACAATTCTGCTGATACAACTACAACTATGCTGACTACTTTTCAGATTGAATGACTGCAAACTTTTCGACTTGGTGCAAATTGCAAATTGGCAACAGACGAACAACTGCCACAATATATTTGTTTCACGACTCATAGACAGCTATAGAAATAGAAGCCAACAAATCTGAATGTGTGTGTGTGTGAGTGTGAGTGTGAATAGATATCTGGCAATTTCGATACGCAATCAATAATTCTAATCAAGTGCGAATGGTGACGCATAAAAATCGCTCCGATTCGCACTCCACTCGTATCTACTGGCTGGCATTATACTACTATACGTAGGAGCAGAAATCCCAATAAATATTGGTCGTGGCAAGAGTCCATAAACCTCTGCTCCCTGCCACTGTCTGTTGCACCGTGTGCCGCGACATGACCGTAAAAACACCACACAGCAGCACGTCCTGTCGCGCGATTGAGAGAGACATGGCCATGGGGGTGCCCAACTTACCGCACTGCGCAAAAGGGTAACAACAACAACAGGACGAACAGGGGCAGGGGCATGGTGCAGCACATTGAGGCAAAGTCGTTTCGGTATGTAAATCAACTCTCATTGTTCGATTTAAATAACGCGTTGGCATTGAAATACAAAAATCACATTTCAATGCTCACAAAATAATAAATTATCAAACACACACA
This sequence comes from Liodrosophila aerea, assembly GCA_035045005.1. Taxonomy (NCBI): domain Eukaryota; kingdom Metazoa; phylum Arthropoda; class Insecta; order Diptera; family Drosophilidae; genus Liodrosophila; species Liodrosophila aerea. Next base: position 738,602 of record JAWNNL010001456.1, read on the forward strand.
ACACAGTTTTTACCCAATTTCTTTTTTTTATTTTATGCCCGGCCCGTTACGGGGGTTAAAAAAATTGCAACAGCCAGAAGAGCGAAAAATGAAAATAAAAAACGTGAGATTGTGTTACCCTGCCGCTAACCCTTCGTGCAATCAGCGCTACTGACATTTGCATGTTCTGGCAGCAGGAAAAAAACATCATATAGGTGGACGGGGAATGGGTGGGGAAGGGGTGGCGGAACGGTGGGTTAAAGGGGTAAACGGTGAATGTGAAATGCCTAATGGAAATTTGACACACAAATCGCATAAAACAAAAAAAATGTCGAAATGCAAAATGCAAAATGCGTATTGTATCTATTCAATGTCTATCTGTCTGTGTATGGCAACAGAGTGTGTGTATCGCAGCATCTATGTGCGGATGGGTACGCCCGTTTCGCGTATGGTAACCAAATCCATAAATCGCAATGTTGCCAATATGGGATAACAACCTCGGATAAACATGACACCCAACTGTCAATAGATATTTCGCGGTTCCTTCCATAATGTTGCACACGCGCATTTTCAATGTGAAACGGCTGAATGCGCAGCACGGTGCGAGTGTGTGTGCGTGTGTGTGTGTAGATACCCTTTGGTTGGATGCTTAACTGGATGGATGGATGAGCATGCTGCTATTTGATTTATGTCAAAATTCTAACGAGCTACTCCTTTTGGCTTTCTTTCTTTCCCAAAGTGCTCATTCAAATGCGAGCACACACACACACACACGCACACCCATCATGTGTGTGTGTGCGCATCCTTTTGCCGTGATTCTTATCATTAATCACGGCTTTGTCAATAAATGTCAGCATTGTGAAATTTCAATTTCACACCGAAACAGCTCGCAACAGCCAATTGACAATTTCGCGCTGTTATCAGTATCGTTATCAGTGCGAAAGCGCAACCACAGTCATTGGGCTTAACAACTCTATTTAACCAGCTAGTGGGGCAAACATTAATAGAACATCACCTACTACACCCACTTTCTGGAATATGTACTTAGGCATCTTGGTGAATCTTCTACAGCACAGAAGCAATGGCTCTGACTGCAGTTACAATACTCGCATTACCTTTGCATCGTAACTGTAATCACTAGCCCCAACAACTACAATCGATTCGTGCTGCAAAACTGGACAAAGGCCATCCAATTACAATGAATGGCTTACAGCTCCATAGCAACTGATCTGTACAAGGGCAACTGAAGCAGCGCCTACATTCTCCTTGATTCGCTAGTGCTAAGAAATCAGTAAAAATATGTATATACAATAAATATTTGAATATTTTACTTTATACTTTATAGATATGCAATGAGAAAACAGGGGAAAGGAAATGTGTGTTTACAATCATACATTTATACTAGCTGACTTTGTATCTACAATATGAATTCTATGTGTATTATGATAGCTTTATCAGTATTTAAAAGACTAGAAGCTTCCTTGAATAGTTGCACCCTTTGTAGCTCATGTGACGATCCCGACCCCAAGTTGTATAGTTGACATTCAGCAGTCGGCAAACTCCAAGACCCACAACATTTGAGAAGTGATTGACGATAGTTCGACAGTCTGCCAGGGAGTGCTCCTTCTGCATACCTTGGCGATGTTGTGAGGTATCCACCCCATGGTTACAGTTTAGTTCTATTCATGAACCACCGCAAGCTGAGTCCACTAGTGAGCTGTCCTTTACTATGCTGCTGTCCATCAGTCGTCCACAGTTCCGATAGATCTCATTCGAAAATGTCACGTTGCTCCTCCATACAGTACTTGGCCAATTGGATGCCAAAAATTACGAGCAATATATACGGCCATCGGATCGGTGCTGCTGCACACACTCAGAAGTTGGCCGATCATTCGATCCATCGTCGTCATCAGATTTGACCAAAGCCTCTACTAATACTAAAGAGCAAATGAATCTAATGGTAGCTTCCAAGATTGTGTTGGAGCACTACGTAGAAATGGAGAGCACGAGGTTACCCTAACATCTGGCACTCCATTTTCACATAGTATTCTACAAAATCTTCTATAGTATCATTCCATTCAATTCCATTCCATAAGACTTCGGTCATATCCGACAATGATGATGGATCGAATGGCCGGCCAACGTCTGAGTCTGTCCAGCAGCACTGATCAGATAGCAGTACAGTGTTTTGTCCGTAATTCTTGTCACCCACCCGGCCAATCGTGGAAGTGGTTAGGGAATCCTCACCACGTGCAGCAGCTACTTGTTACAAGGGAATTCATTTATGTATATTCCGAACATAACTTCATTAACTATGTAAAGCAGGTTGACTTACCCATCAGCCAATGGCTTATTGTGGTCCATTGCCAATACTGCGAGAATACTACAAATATATTACTGATAATTTGTAGAATTTATGGCAAGAGTCGCCTTATGCAGAGCACGTGTGAGTGAAAAGAATGTGACAAGCATTTCACAGGGCAGTACTCTGAAGTGTGCTAAAAAATACCAAATGGAATAGGTATCGATATCAAATCAGCTGATTATCAACAGTTGAAGCGATACATGTATCGAATGAAAGCCAGGCCCCAAGACAAATGAGGTTAAACAGAAGTGGGAAAACTCATATTGGAAGCCAAAACTCAGTTATAGCTTTGAAGTTGAATGAACTTAATGAAAAATACTTAATATTAATTGTAAGAATCGCTTATAAGGGCAACTACTGAGCTCAATCTAAATTCCTGTACATTTGAAGGTATTAAACCCCTTTGAAACTATCTAGCAATCTCTTTTGTTCTGCTCTTTAATGTCTGAGGTGATCGGTGTGATACCACATACATGCCTCAGTTGGACCTCTTGCTATGCAGGAATTAGTGGTAGATGGCGCTGATTACTCGAAGTAGCACTAAGTAGAACAAGGAGATATTAGCAGCATCGTCACCAGTATGGTGAAGGAATATGCTATACTGTCTGAGAAGACTGTTCTTCCCAACTCTTCCCCATGGAAACAAGGTAAACATTATTGAAATAAACATTTATTCAATTGAAATTAATTGATTGATTTACATATTGTATTTATTTTGGCTTGTCTTCCTGGTATGTCGCCTGCATTATCTCGTCGATCAACCCGTAGCGAGCCCGTCCGTATGTCCTCGTATGGCGATTCCAGTTGGCACGCACCTGCTTCCAATGGTTGAGATTTGCAGAAAGCAGATGGTCCTTGTTGGCACCAATTAGGCTTTTGCCATCCTCTGGCCCTGGCAAGGGTGGTGGAATCCGTGGCATATTGGTCTTGCGGGGCAAGGGCATTTGAGTGAACTTGACCTTTTCGCCACACTTGAGCTTTGCGAGAAGCTGCTTGCAATGAGCTTCCGAAGCGTATCCGTATCTGGTGGTAGTCTTCGGTTTTTTGGAGGTACGCTTTGGCATTCGCAGCACGGCACGGATTACCTTATAGATAGAGTGCTTACCATTTAGATCCAAAGGGCGCCCAGGCATGCGAATGTTAGAGGCTACCCTGTTCTGCAAATCTCCAGCGAGGAGCGACCGCTTGGCTTTGGAGCGAGCTGATTCGAATACGGTCGATCTTAAGGGCACAACAGCTGTCTCCAAGGGCTCTGAATCCGAAGCATCTTGATTTGATTGTGAAGTCGGTTCTTCTTCTGAAGTCGTATACTAATTTGAAAGTGAATGTCCCTCAAAAGTCGGATCATGCTGCCATGAAGTCGGAACAACAGCCTGAGTTGGCTGAGATGTGTCCCTCTGTCGCTCTGAAGACGAATTCCATTCTGAAGTCCCTGAAGTCGGAACATCCTGCTTTGGCTGTGAAGTCGAAGCATCCTGTGATAGTTGTGAAGTCAAGGCCTCCTGGGAAATAGAATCCTGCTCGGAAGACGAATCCTCCCCTGAAAACGACTCCTCCTCAGACGAAGAAGACGAAGAAGTCGAAGAACACGAAGAAGACTTGGAACTCTCTGAAGGTAAGTTCCTCTTTTCCATGGGTTCAGACGTCGAATGCAGAGCAGAATCATTTTGCGGTACATTTGGTGTAGAGGTCATGTTTCCGTTCAATGCGGGAAATGAAAAGTCTGCACGAACAACTGCATCATCTTGCGACCCATTTGCCGAAGAGTTCGAGCCCCCATTCGATTCTGGAGTGGTCGATCCGCTCTCTGATAATGATGCCACGTTAACATCAGAATCAGCTTTGACACCCTTTTGCGATATATTTGATCAAAAAGGGTTCATTTAGCTTTTCGAAATTTAATTTCCTGCAACTTTCACCAACTCTCAATGCCGAAATGACTAGACAACTATTTGACATGCAATGCAAGTCATTTATGAGCTGATGACTTCTAAGTTACCGATTAATGCAAGGTTGATTCGATGGGTACAACGTAACCATTTGGCATGAACTGTTTCAATTCCGTAATCTCGTATCGTCGTTATGCAAAATATGGTATTTTGATAGTTTGATATATTCCCAACTAATTATGAAAAATAGTAAAAAAGTTATCGATAAATCGATCATTTAATGGGTAATAATTTTATAGTATAATAGCCACACCCTTTACGTATGTGTGTGTGTGTGTGTTCGCGTTATTGAACACACACGACACGACGATGTCTTCCCCTGCCAGAATCCTAATCCCATGCTCCCCACCCACACACACACACACACACACACACACACACACACATGTACGAGTGTGGTTTTGCAATTAGGAGGAGCTACGACTATGAAGAGAAGATCCTAAGCAAATGTGTGCACATAGCATGGCAACGCCGCGGCATCTATATACTCGAAAAGCTTCTCTAACTCCAATGTAGGGAATATAGACCCTATCCCCCTACCGCCCCCTAGCAACTGGCTACTGCTTTAACCCTCTGCAGACGTGGCAGGACTTTAGCAGTTCTACTATATGTATGTATGTATGTATGCATCCTCGTGCTCGTATTCGTACTTAGCCATAAACTTTGGTCGCCAGCGACGCAGCTAACAGTTAAATTACCACACATGCCCCGCCCCTAAGTGCTCCAGCCCACCACCCCCTCATTCAGCAGCAGCCAGCGCAGGCCACTGTTTGTGTGTGCCAATTAAAAGCGGCATTAGCGTTGCTGCTGCTGTTGCTGCTGCTACTTCCTGATATACATATACATATGTGTGTATATGCCACCAAAAATTTCACTATGATGCGGGCACCATCATAGAGTACGCAAGCGAGGTGGGCGGTTGGGAGGGCGGTAGGGAAGTGTGTGGCATGAGTCGGCCCATATGCAAAATTTCTAACCATAAATTGCCGAACCGAAACTTGTTCAGCGTAATGTTTTCTTTATGCTAGCGCCAAAGGCGTTCGTTGCATGTGTGGTGAGGGCGTGGCAGTGGCAGGAACAGGGGTTGAGCTGGAATAGATATTAAGAGAAACAGCGAAGCGAGAACGAGGCCAAATCCGCATCCGAATCCAGAGAACACGGGCATATCCACATGCGCTAATGAATGCGCCAACGGCGTCTCCATGTGTGTGTGTGTGTGTGTGTGTGTGTGTGTGTGTGGCATGTTGTTAGATTTCTGCTGTTGTTCGCCCTTAAACTAGTCGCCGTTTATTTCGAATTATCCACCTATATATACATACACATTGTGTGTGTGTAGCATTTACAGCAATTGCCACAATGGCGTCCAATCGGCGCAAGCCTCAATCTGCCACACGCGAAACACACAATAATATTTCGCCATAGATGAATTGTTGTTCTTGTATCTATTTCATATGAATTCTTAAGCCGATGCATGTAAATGAGTTGAACATACACTGGGATTACATACATGAATACCATGCCCGAGAGACATTCGCAATATCATTCACACATACTAGTATCTCCACTTTGGGGAAATTCCCAGGCTAACATTTGCAGACAGCATTCATAAAACTATTATACTTTTTTTGAATTTGAAATAAGCCATATAAATTTTATTTCATTATTTCCAATTTCTTCCAGTGTATTCACTTCTTTACTAGAAAAGCTTCAATATTGAAAAATTGCCAGTTTTAAGTTAATAATGCCGACATGTTTATTGAATATTGATCTACAGTGTGTTCAAATTTCATATTCTTATTGTAACTAGTCGCTGCGGGAGAAGTAAATATGTAGCAAGACCTTAGTGTAAGCTCAGTGTAAATGCAAAACTTTAAACTCGTTTTTCTCGGAATGCCAATTTTTGAGTTATCAACCTCTTCTAGATCGCTCGATATGGTAATTAATTTTCATTATTTAACACATTAAGCAGTAACCAATATAAAGATTACAGACTGTAAGCCAAAGACTTCATTGCCGACATCATATTAAGTACACTGAACGAATTTCTCAGTATCAAAAAGCAAAAAAATATACTGTCACAATTTGACAAGAATTTGAAGAGAGTTCAGTTCGTTCTTGGAATTGCGATTTAATCAGGCCACACCACGCCCACTCGTTTAGTGCATTAAAAGCTCGAAAGCCTTCCAAGTGATTGATATGGACGATGTCCGTCCCAACAGTGCCATTGACGTCGACTGCGACTGCGGCAGAGGCAGAGGCAGAGGCAGAGGCAGTGACAACAGCCGTAGCAGCAGCAGCAGCGGAGCAAACAAATGTACTCAACAGCAGCCCTAATCCAACTAGTACACAAATACATTAGCCCAAACACACACACACACACGCACACACATACAGACGTACATACATATACACACATCAAGTTGATGGCAGAGCTGCCATATCCACACACAAGGCACCAAATTGAAAAGATAAACTTTGCAGACCCAAAGTTAGACTCCAGCTCCAACCCTCGCATGCACACATAACTCACACACACACACATACTCACACACACACACACACACACTCACATGAATACATAAGCTGTATGTATGTATTGAATCGACTCCCAACGGCAACGACGTGGGTTCCACTTGGTTTTGCAAATGGCACTGATAACATTTACTCCCAGCCTCCCCTCACTTTGCATCCCTTGTCCTTAATCACTGCACACACTCCACACTCCACAGCCCAACCCCCTCTATGCCCCTCTGCTGCTGCATCAACTCATCCACTCGTTAGACTCCTTCTCACCGCGGCTCTTATTCTGTCCAGGACGTGTGTGTACACATGATAAATGAGACAATGCGCGAGGAGAGCCAACAAAGGAGCCGTTGGCTACAGCACCCGCTCTGCCCCCCATCCAGCCCTTGCCCCACTCACTTTGGCAGCTAAATCAACAAAAACCAACCCCACTGTGGGTGCAGGCCACCCACATTAATAAAACTTTGGCTGCCTTCAGTCGCACTCGTCGCAGTTCGCATCCTCACACAGACACTAAACTGATACTCAATTATACACACACACACACATGTACGTACACAACCCTCGCAAGTACATACACACGTATGTACATTCATATGTGTATGTATATACATATATATGGCTTTGCTCATATGTATTGGCATCGGGTACATCCTCGCCGTTCGCGTATGTATCCTGGGCAGCAGCCATTGCCATTGCCAGCCCAAGCGGCGCACAAAAAGGACTCACATACATATGCACATACACCTACGCACACATTCACATTCAACGAGCTGCTTCGACTGATTCCAGCTGAAGATGGAGGAAATCCGTGGTATAGAAATGAAATGGGTTTATGGTAGATATTGCAACATTTTATATACAAAATCAAACAACTATAAACTGATATTAAAAAAAGTAGGGAACGCTAAAGTCGGACGCAAAGCTACAGTCAGACGCAACCGACAGTAGGAGACCCTGTACTTTGGTTTGCCCTGGGTGTCGATAACAGCAGCAGCATATATGAACATACTCACATACACATACACATGCACTTATACATACACACATACACTTATACATACAAATATACGCGCAAATACAAACAATATCCAAAACTCATACAGACATTCATACTCACAATCAAAAATCGCGCATACGCCCTAGTGGCCGCGTACACTGTGTCTTCCCCCTCCCCCACCCAAATGCTTAGTACAGAAAATTGTTTTTCCAATATCTCTGGTGTTTATTATCCGATTGGGCTGCAAATCGCTCCAAACATTCAAAGCACCTAAAGCTTTATTCATGCAAAAACAGTGACTCTAAAACTGTACATGCTGGGAATATTTTTGCGAATTTGAGGGGGAGGTGGATTAAGTCTCTAGCTCTTATAGCTTCCGAGATCTAGGTGTTCATACAGACAGACGGACAGACAGACAGACAGATATCGACTCAGCTCGTCCTGATCAAGAATATATATACTTTATTGGCTCTACCACGCCTCCTTCTGCCTGTTACACACAAATGTCATTTGCACAATCTTAATAGACCCTTTTGTACTTTTTTAAAGTACAAAAAAAAGTTAACACTTATATTTTGAGCTTTTTCTATGTCGTTTTTTGACATATCACCGACGCGGATCTCATCGGAGAAACGACATATCTCCGACATATCTCCGCCGCGGATCTCATCGGAGATATATCTCCGACGCAGATCTCATCGGAGAAACGACATATCTCCGACGCGGATCTCATCGGAGATATGTCATAATCTTTATCTGGGCTGTGAATTATTACTCAATTGGCTAATAAACATAGGCAGGTCAAGTTTATTTCAAATGGAATGTAAAAAAAATATTAATATAACAGGTTCTATTCTGTTCTACTCATACATTTGAAATGCCTTAACAGTTTTTAATTTAGATATACAGTTTTTTTCACCATGTATAGTGAATATTTTAATGCTCATACTCCAACTCCTACAACTCTTAATTCGCATGTAAAGTAGGAACTCCTTAGAGCTATAGGAATGTCTTTCGTTCTTCCCTGCCAAACATACTCTCTCTGGCTCTTCCTCTTTCCGTTTCTCTCATTTATGTGTTGTGAAATTTGGCAAGTCATTGCGTCTAATTAAAAATGATTTGCTTATTTCAAGCTGCTCAACTTTTGCCGCTAGCTAATGAGAGGGGCTTGTGACACATGTCAGGTGAGACGCATGAAATCCACTTGCACTTGCAGCTGACAGTTGCGTTATGTGGCCCACAGGGGGCGCCAGGCAGCTCTAGCAATACTGATTTGGCAACAATAAGCAGGCTAAAAGGAAAGAAGAAGAAGACTGTTGGGCGTCCTTCACCTGGGCGCATATCATTCAGCGGTTCTGGCTCTGATTCGGGACTCTGTACGGATTCGGGTTGAGATTCCGATTCCGATTCCGAATGGGCGTGAGCAGAAACATCTGCCTCTAGAGCCTCCGGCTTCTAGTGCTCTGTCTCTGGGTGCGCGTGTGTGTGTGTGTGTGTGTGTATTCTATGCAAATTAGATGGGCGCGCGCTTATTTATAGCTAACATTATGCGTACGTACGTAAGTTCGTGTGTGTGTGTGTGTGTGTGTGCGTAACTGATGGCCAGGCAGCCTGCTTGGTTTATACTCCATAATTGAGGTCGAAAAAAAATGAAACAGAAGAAAACAATGTGTAGCAGATATGCTCTGCTGGCACATGAGCCGCAACGGATAACTCAAAAGCCTTATTCCCAAACAAACTGCAAACAATAACAATCACGCATAAAATATACGCTTACTCCTGCTGCGGCTGCTGCTGCTGCTGTTCCTGCGTCGACGTTGACGTTGACGTCGCGACTGCATAACAGATTGCCATCATCGCGCATACTACGCCAGGTTGCTACCGAAAATTGAATTGATTTGAGTAGGTAAGTCAGAGGCGACTTATCAGACACACTAACCAAGATTAGATGAGCCTCAAAGGGTTGCCAGACAGCACTCAATGTTGCCAGATACGAGATATTTTAGCACTTGATCGGAGGTCACCCAATAAGACCTACATCTGTCCCATTGTAGCTGAAACTTGTGCAATATCTTATAGATAAATCAGATCAAAATTGACATAGATTGCAAACTTGGTCTATATACAAATTTACTATAAAGTTGTTAGATAATAAATATATATTGAAATTTAAAAAATTTACAGTTCCAATCTGCTTTATTGCCCTAAGTTTCTGCGTATCTCTAGGGATTATGCATATAAATTGATATCCTCAAGTCTATAGAGTATGCCACATGATACATGTATATACATAAAACTGTACATGTATGAGTGTGTGTGTGTGTGTGTGTGAAAATTGTGAATGTATTTTGCATACCTTTGCATACTGAAGACAAACACTATTATCTCCTGACGCCATTATGCGCAGATTGATGTGCGTTCATCAGTGGGCGAAGTAGCAATTGCCTCAGCATACCGAATGAATAGAATAGAATAGAATCGAGTGGTAGGGTATGGGTATCGAATGGAATCGAACGGATTCACTGGCCGAGACGTTAGTGGCTGTAGCAATAGCAATAGCTGGCAGGCATTCTCGTTGCACGCTCGACTGACCCCATAAAATTATGCTGATGTTTTGGCGCTGAAGTTGCCGCAATTTTCATATTTCGCTCAGAACTCAAAGGCACTTTCCATTCACAATACCTTGATTTTCTGTTTTTCTTTTCATCTCTTCGCCAAGCATTCGAAATTGATACGAAGCAGGTGAATCAACAACAATCTAATCAATGCAAAAGATAATCAAAATTCCAGGCGGTAGTACTCAGCCCTAGGTTTGATCTGGAATCCATTTTCATAGACAATTTTCATTTAACGGAACTCAACTCTGTAGGCTATATACTGACTCACATGACTTGCATATAATAATATTGCTTAACGCTTAACAATTTATACCAAGGAGTTTTTCTTTTGCTATACGACTCTTTGTCCTCACTGATTGACTGACTGACTTGCTATGAACTTACAGTCCAAACGGTAAGAGTAAGTACTAGCTACATCTTGGTACATTTAAAGTAAAAGTAAACTGCAAATACTTAAGCACTTCATGCGCCTATTAAATTGACCAAGCATTAACCCCGACACTCTCGAAAAATATGAATATTTTGAGTGTTTGACATTACCAACCCCCTTGGACACTAGCCAGCAGCGAGACTTTCTTGACTGATGGACTAGTTTCAAGTGCTGGGCGTGACACATGCAACCAGTCAGTCAGTCATTCAGTCAGGATAAAGAACTCTATATACACAGATGTATTTATGTGTGTGTGTGCGTATGTGCTGTGTATACATCAAAGATTGAACTGCGTTGCGACGTATATAGTATATAAATCAAGTTGGATATGAGTTGAACGACCCTCTTCAAAATATTTAATACCGCAAGTGACCCCTGTCCACCACTGGGCCGCGACTCGCAGTCCCAGGAATGGTCAAAATACAGCCGACATTTGGTGTGTTGATGGGGTGAGCAGGAGCCGAGCGAGTGGCATGGCCTGACACCCGAATGCAAATCGGGTTTTGCGCTTCACATGAGACGTGACAACTGTGAATGCAACAACTGAGGCAACAGGGATAACGCTATAACGGGATGCGAACAGCATTGGAACGAGGCAATGCCAAAGGTTACGCGTGTGTCCAGTTCGTGCCCAACCTCAAAGTTGAATGTGGCAATCGGTGCTGCAGCGTGTTGCTGCCGCCTCTTGGGTCAGTAGCTGTCGACGCATGAGCACTCAGGCCATACAAACATGATTTTCGCCAGTGATTTATGAGCCAAGCAATTGCAGTTGATGGATCACTGTAGGATATAATTAATGTATGCTATACTATACATGTATTTATTATAATATAATATATTTGATAATAATATAGTATAACATTAGAGCTTCATTATGATTTATGATTTTTCTCTCGAACTAAAGTCATACATATCGTCGCTTTGAGATTTCGGAGTTGAAACACTAAAAAGCGCGAATGTTTGCGATAGCTATCGTATCAATCTAGAATTAATCGATAACTAGGAAATCATCAGCTAATAAATTACTTGAAAAATATTCAACAACAATTCAATTTTCGAGCAGTTGAATTGCCTCCAAACCAAATAAATCGCAAAATGGAGCCAATACTCAGGGTGGAGCTGATGACTTGGACTCTGTATCACATATACTGCAAAATACTGGGTGTCCGCTCTATCCAGAATGGTATTTATTTTATGCATGGAGAGCGTTGATAGCACTACATCAGTCAGTCAGTCAGTCAGGACATTGAGTTTTATGTATATTGATGCACTTCATGGACTCTAATCTATTCGACCCTTTGCAGGTCTTGAGTGCAGGGTGTACAAAACCCTTTTCTTAGCTTCAGTGGGCCACAGATACAACATACATATGTATGAGTAGTACAAAGATTTCACTTATATTTTTATTTCTTCCTTATCCAAAGGAAAGGTGCGAGAAAAAGGAAAAGTGCCAACACGTGCATTATGCAAAACACACACACACACACACATATGGTACAAATGGTGTTTATGAATGCGAGAGTGTGTGTGAGCGACCCAGTCGCAGCGACCTCATAAATAACATTTCAAGAATGCAAGAAATGCTCAGGCGCAGCCAACTTAACAGTGCAGTGCGTCCTACTTAAAGTTAATGCTATGAAAGAGGAGTAAATATACAGCAAACTGTTAACTTCACATTTATAATATTATGTAGTACATAATGACAAATCAAAATACATAATTGATATATAAGACAGATTAGATTGAAAAGTTCTCTCATATTGAATCCGCTTAAGCAGTTGCCGTTTATCATGATCTATGGCGCCATTTCGCTAACAAGTTGATTGAAATTTCCATTATCATATTATTATTATTACAATGAAACGAATCCCGTTACTCGTCCGCTCATAAACCAGTTTCTTATCTTCGCACTTCCATCTGTAACCAGTTTAAAACTTTACTGTTGTTGTTTTTCCTCTCTCTCCCGGTGCGTCTCTGTCTTTCTCCGCTTCTCTCTAGGTCTCTGACGCCGCAAAGAATGCAACAGTTCGGTCTCAGCATAATTCTCACTTGTTTACATTGTGTCGAAAGTATTCAGCATGTTTAACTACAACTGAAAAAGAAAATAAGCACAAAAAATGTATATGTATATGTATTTGTATGTAAAAAATTCACAACGCATACCAGGGCAGGCGGGTGCCAGGGCTGGCGAGGCAGGTGCAAATGCAGCAAGTGCAAATGAGGCAAATTTCAAAGTCAAGTTTACACCACGCAGCAAATGTTTTGTGCTCCAACGCGTACACTGCTCCCCCCACTCTTACTTACACTCTCTCTCCGCTACACACACACACGTACTCTCTCACTTTTGCTACTTACTCCTCCCCACCTAGTCCACGCTTCTAGCTAGCACGCCTTTTGCTAAGGCACACGCACACATACACACAGCGTACTGTAAGAATCAAGGCACAAGCCTTACAACCGCGCTTATACAACGCTGTTCACATCGTTAAGACCACTTGGGGACACATTAAAATAAAGAAATACTATTTCGATCGAGTTAAAATACATGCATCTGTATAAAAATATATAAATATTGCCTAGTTTTTGTAAAATAAACTATCGTTGGTTATTGGTAGTTCTCCACTACTTTGCAGTTGCATCAAGTGCAGAAAGTGTTTCTAAGCAATTGACTTGTACTGTATTTTCATGCCGGCAACTGTGATGCGCTTCACTTTTTTTTGACACTGACTTTCCCATGCCTGTATTCAGTTTTTTACTTCAACTCTGCTTTATTTTAACTACATAAACACATATACATATGTACATACATACATATACATATAAGCAAACCTGTGTATGTAGGCGTGCGAAAAAGTGGGGTTAGGTTCGCTTTCAAAAGAAAAAAAATGTGGGAATTGTTCTAAATCTGGCAAGTGGGAGACGCAGCAGAAAGTGAAAGTGCGAACATAAAAAAGGAGCGAAGGACTGTGAGTGAGAAAACAAAAGGTGATGCGTACAAAAATTTGCAAATTGAAATCAAAATTTCGCAAATACATATGTATGTATGTATGTACGCTGTCAATCTCAATCAACTACTCATGTGTGTGTGTATGTATGTATACATATATGTATGTTCCCACCCTCACTATGCTTGTAATTTACGCAAAACAAAAAACTTTCATTTGCTTTTTGTAATTAGTTAACAGTTGAGGATGTGTGTATCCCTGGCACACACGCACACACGCACACACGCACGCAAACGCATGGTCGAGTATATAAAGTGGCTCACACATGGATGCAGATGTATGTATGTGCATGCGCGAGTCCTGCAGTACATAAATGTTCACACAACCCTACTCACATACACAGTCACATTTGCTCACACACACACACACACACATATATAGCCACACAACAACCGTTACAAATCGCAGGCTTCTCTGCCTCGATGTGTGTGTGAGAGTCCAAAACTCAAGCCTCATATGTGTGTGTGTGTGTGTGTGTGTGTGTGTGTGCGTGTGCATAGGGGTGAAACGAGTTCCGTAAGGATAAACATACCACACAAACGTGGGCGTGGCCAAAGAGTCCTGTATGTGCTGCTACTATGCGAGTGCGCTTTAAATAACTCTCCCGAATTGCGTGTGACGATTGTTCTCTGCATGTGTGTGCGTACGTGTATGTGCGTGTGTGTGAGTATTGGTCGTTTAACTGATTCACTGTCAGGCGTAAGGCCACCAGGGCTACTCAACAGGAGCAACCAATTCGTATGCATACACACACACACACATGTGCACATGTATTGTATGTTCTATAGACCACATATCAGTAGTTTCTTATATCTATTATTACACTCAAATAGTTGGCTAATTTTCCGTATATATTCATATCATCCCCCAGCAAAAAACCTACTATTACTACATATTTATCAGAACTTCTGTTATGCATGCTACAATTTGAAAATATTCAAAGACGATAACGTTTCATATTTAATTAATGACTTTTTTAAATAACGCGCTAAAATAAACAAACGCGCTTTCAAAGCTGCATAGCGTTAACAGTATGTTTCACAAATATTCCGTCAGAGGGCGCAGCAGTGAATGCAAACAATGGACAACAGGTGGCGCTAATAAATTGCTGTTGACTCTTGAAGATTATCAAGTGCAAGAAAAAATTAATGCTAACGACTAATAGCAGTAAAAGCAAGAATAACTTTGTAATTAGAAATATTTATATATAAAACTTATTTTTATAGCGACAAATTCTGTAATAAAGATTACATTATTTGAATTTACGACTCTGGCGCAATCTGTTATTTAACAGAACAAGACATCACAAAATTGCACATATTTTGGCACAAAAACGCCAATTGTGGCAAGCGCTCTTCTGCGTCGCTCATTTTGCGTTATCGAGGCAATTATGCGTTTAGTCGATATTTAACAGCGCTTATCTTGCTCTCGACAGGCCACCACGCTCCGGTAATATTCTTATTGTCATCTTATTCTTATTGTCATAACATATATACATTTTAATTCTAATTGGTTTGCCATTGTTCGAAATCAACAAGGACAGATTTGTTTTAGTTATCATTTTGCTAAGTTTAAACCGCTAACAATTTCAATTCAAAAGTATCGCTATTCATAATTGAATCGATACTTAAAAGCTGACTGCCTATCGTGCGACCACCACTATCGTACACACGCAAGTCATCGATATTGGCGACGACGTCGTCATTCCGTAGAAGTTCGTCAATTCCTTATTTATTTTTTTTTGTTGGATTGGCGCGTGCTGCACTATCAGTAGCAACAAAACTTACAGCAAATTGCAGCAGTTCCCACAAGCAATTCGATCAACAAACATGTGAGTAATGCGCAACAATACAAAACCTGTGTGTGTTTGGTCTGTGTTGTGTGTGTTCGTCATGCACTTTGTTTTTGTCAATGCTACCATCGCTGCCGCTGCTGCTGGCGCAGTTGGCTCCGCTGCCTGTGTGTATTAGTCATACACCAATTTTGCACAGAGTTTTCAGTTTGCAAAAGTGCGTAAAGGATATGTAATTGTTAATATAGCTTGGCGTTGACTAATACCCATTAGCTAATTGTATTTCTTTTGTTGGTCGATAAAATCGATAAACAGACTGTGGTCCACGCCCGTGACGTCATTGAAACAGTTGTAAACTTCTTTATTTTGTGTCTCTCAGTTAGAAGAAGCACATCCATGGCTGCCGGCACCACACTGCAGAAGGCCATCGATTTGGTCACAAAGGCCACCGAGGAGGATCGCAACAAGAACTACGCCGAGGCTCTGCGCCTCTATGAGCACGGCGTAGAATATTTTCTGCATACCATAAAATGTGAGTAATACCGCCCCTCCATAGAGTTGTTTAGATCTAATATCGGTTTGTGTTTGTGTGTGTGTGTGTGTCTGCAGATGAGGCACAGGGCGAGAAAGCCAAGGATTCGATTCGAGCCAAATGCTTACAGTACTTGGATCGGGCAGAGAAACTCAAGGAGTATCTGAAGAAGGGCAAAAAGAAACCGATTAAGGAGGGAGGCGAAAGCAGCTCCAAAGACGACAAGGACAAAAAGAGCGACAGTGACGATGAAGACGGCGATGATCCAGAGAAAAAGAAGCTGCAAAGCAAACTGGAGGACGCCATTGTCATAGAGAAACCACAAGTGCAATGGTCTGATGTGGCTGGCCTCGATGCCGCCAAGGAGGCACTCAAAGAGGCTGTCATCTTGCCGATTAAATTTCCGCAATTGTTCACCGGCAAACGCATACCGTGGAAGGGCATTTTACTATTTGGCCCACCCGGTACGGGCAAATCGTATCTGGCTAAGGCTGTCGCCACCGAGGCAAATAGATCCACGTTCTTTTCAGTATCCAGCTCTGATCTGATGTCCAAATGGTTGGGTGAATCTGAGAAGCTGGTGAAGAATCTCTTCGAGCTGGCACGCCAGCATAAGCCATCGATTATATTCATCGACGAAATCGATTCCATGTGCTCCGCCCGTTCAGACAATGAGAACGACAGTGTGCGTCGCATCAAGACCGAATTTCTTGTCCAAATGCAAGGTGTGGGCAACGACACCGATGGTATACTCGTTCTGGGCGCCACCAATATACCCTGGGTACTCGATTCAGCCATTCGCAGACGTTTTGAGAAACGCATCTACATTCCGCTACCGGAAGCACATGCGCGTTTGGTCATGTTCAAAATACATCTGGGCAACACCACGCACGTGCTGACCGAGCAGGATCTCAAGGAGCTGGCCGGCAAGACAGAGGGGTGAGTTGACAGATTCTACTCCAAAGCTAGATCTAGATAGATAAATCTAATGTGTTGCAATTGTAGGTACTCTGGCGCCGATATATCCATTGTGGTGCGTGATGCCTTGATGGAGCCGGTACGTAAAGTGCAAACTGCCACACACTTCAAGAAGGTAACCGGTCCAAGTCCAGTGAACAAGGAAGAGACTGTCGACGACCTGCTGGTGCCTTGCTCGCCGGGAGATGCTGGTGCCGTTGAAATGAATTGGATGGATGTGCCCAGCGATAAGCTATTCGAGCCGCCCGTAACTATGGTAAGTTTGTCCAGAGCTCAATGCGTATCCAAGTCTAATCGTGTCATGCTTCCTCTTCTCCTACAGCGCGACATGCTGAAGTCATTGTCACGCACGAAACCCACTGTCAACGAGGAAGACTTGACAAAACTGCGCAAATTCACAGAGGACTTTGGTCAGGAGGGCTAAACAAACGGGTGGCCAGGCACGAATGCGATTGCCAACGTCAACTACAACCACCAGCACCACCTCCAGTACCATCAGCTAAACTAAATCTAATTGTTGCCTATTACATAAAACCGAAAGAAACAAATTGAAACTCTGGCTCTATAGATCTATCAGCCTTTATAATTATATATATATTATATTGTATACTTATGACTAAACTTTTTTTTTGCATTTGTTTTCGGCTCTGTTCTCCTTTAAGTTGATTACGATGATAACGATGGTAGTCTGTATACACGAATGTGCTTAAAATTGTAATACAAGTTTTCGTCGTGCCACAAATTGTGCCACACGGCGCTACAGTTGTTGCTGCTGTTGTTGCAATCGCAAGAGCAAACTAACTAAATGAAAACGAATAGGAAAACAGGAGAAAAACCAATGTATTTTTATACTCTTAATGTTAAGTCGCAAAACCCGTAAACAAGTCGATTGTATTTGTGTTATATGTATGTAGATATTCGATAGTCTCTCTGTGAGTATGAAATCGAGTGGGCGAGCACACACACTCACACTCACTCGCATACACGCCTTCCTTCACTACCACAACACCAGTCGGACAGACGGCAGTTGCTTTGCCATTAAATTCCGTTTTTTTTTCTGCATTTTTTATTGTAAACTATTCGAGTAATAAATCTTATTGAAATTTACACAACTCTTGTGAAAAGCCACTGGAATACTACAAGTGGAGCACGTCTGGTTGCCAATCGACCCAATTGAATGTTTAGTTCAAGCATTTCGAATATTTTCTAAAGATATTCCAAAATGATTACTACAACTTATTATTTATTAATTTGTGCATAATCAGTTGGCCAATAAGAAATGTCGGATGCAGTCGACTGTCAGTACCCTTCTGGAGCAAGCAATGGTGCCAGTCGTAAGCTATATATGCTATGCTATAGATCTTGAGTCGAATGATAATGCTGTAAGTAAACGAAACTTGGTCTAAAGGTGTGTATGCATGTGTGGCAAAAAGTATATTGCGATTACACTAGGCAACAAAACTCAATTTTTATTGGGGTTAAGCCTATTTTTGAGGTTGAACTGAAATGAATGAAATTATATTGGCTTGTTTAAGGTATTGAGTGATTATACACATTTCTTTTTTGTTATTGAATTCATTTGTGTGACTCTTGCTAATTCCTTGTGTTTTGTTCTACTAATTTCCATAGTTAGCCTGATATACATATACCCTATACTTACGCCCCAAAGTATGCTAGACTAAAGTGGCGCTGAAGAATACAAATTGAGGCTATCATTGAGTAAAATTATATTGTTTCCCAACTAATGAATAAGCAGAAACAATGTTAATAATATGCCCCTGGAACAGACCTCTATTGATGGCTATAACCAGAGGTACAACAGCTCTGTCGCTGTTAGAGATTTGCCGGCTGAAGTGGGTCAACTGAGAACTTTCTGTGCGCAGCAGAGCGACAGCAGCGACTGGGTGCTGCCACCCAGTGCAGCCATTGTCCCGTTGCGTCCATCGAGTGTTGCCTTTGCCAATTTGTTATGGTTTTTTGGGCTCTTCTCTCGGTTTCTTTCAATTAAATTAGTTTTTTAGACCCTGTACTTTAAAAAAGTACAAAAGGGTCTATTAAGTTTGTGCAAATGACATTTGTGTGTAACAGGCAGAAGGAGGCGTGGCAGACCCCATAAAGTATATATATTCTTGATCAGGACGACGAGCTGAGTCGATATAGCCCTGTCTGTCTGTCCGTCTGTCTGTCCGTCTGTCCGTCTGTCCGTCCGTCTGTATGAACACCTAGATCTCGGAAACTATTGGAGCTAGAGACTTCATTTTTTTTTTGTTAGGTTTGTGTATTACATAAGCAGGTCAAGTTTGTTTCAAATGTTTGAAAAGTCATCCCCCTCCCCCTCAAATTTACAAAAATGTTCTTAGTATATACAGTTTTAGAGTCACTGGATTCATTTTTTGCAGGATTAAAGCTTTAGATGCTTTGCATGTTTGGTGCAAGTTGCAGCCCAATCGGATAAGAAACACCGGAGCTATTCGACAAACAATTTTCAGTACTAGGCATTTGGGTTGGGGAGGGGGGAAGCCACACTGTACGCGGCTACTAGGGCGTATGCGTGATTTTTGATTGTGAGTGTGAATTTCTGTATTAGTATTGGTTATTATTTGTATTTTAGTGTATATTTGTGTGAATAAGTGTATGTGTGTGTGTATAAGTGCATGTGTATGTGTATGTGAGTATGTACATATATGCTGCTGCTATTATGGACTCTACGGACTATTATGGACTATTATGGACTCCCAGGGCAAATCAAAGTACAGGGTCACCTACTGTCGGTTGCGTCCGACTGTAGCTTTGCGTCCGACTGTCGCTTTCCCTACTTTTTTTTATTTATTTTTTTTATATTTTTGCAATCGTACGTGTCGCGACTGGCAAATTGCGTATGGCGCGACAGAGCCGACACAGCATAACAGTCTGGCAGCACGGGCCACACGATGGCCGACCCGAGCTGAGCCGATTGAGCCGAGCTTTGGCCGGGCTTTAGTTGGCGTTTCGGTTTCAGTTGATCGTCGGCAGCGGCGGTGTGAAGTTCGTTTCAAGCGGACGCTCTGTGTGTGTGTTTGTCTTCTGTTTTGTTTTCATTTTCGTACGCATCGGATCGCGTTGTGCGCGTTGCAACTTTGCGCAAAGCATAGATACAAGATACTGTATTAAACAAGAGCAACAACAAATCAATCGCTTAACCAAAAGTGCGTACACAGTAATTGCAGTCAGTGTAACGTTTCGTTTCGTTTTGTTTTGTTTTGTTTATGTTTTTTTTTTGCTTTTTGTCTGTCGGTTTGCAGTTTGGCGTTTTGCTTTGGCTTTGGTTTTGGCTTTGGCTTTGGCCTATGCCTGCCCTTTTATTTTGTACTTTTGTCTGTCAATTGTGATTGTGTGTGTTTGTGAGTGTGTATATCTTCTTTTTTTAGTTTTTTGTTTTTGTTGTGAAGCGCAACTTTCACGCGCCCCGAGTGAAACTGTGAGCTGGGCTCCAAAGCAGAAGCTGCTACAAAAACAACAACAACAATAACAACAACAAGAACAACAACGACAACAAAAACAGCTTTTGTTGTGATTTCCATCTTATCAGTAAAATCGGCAAATTTTAGTTGGTATTTTTACGGTTTTTTTTCGCTTTTTTTTTTGTTTAAACTTTAAAGCATTTTCTTTTTATGAAACTTCTGCACTTGTTGCATTTCAAGTTTGTCGCTTAAGTCTTTTGGCAACTGCTTGCAACTGCTAGTAGTGTTGTTGCTGCTATTATGCATGTGCTATGTGCCTAAACCCGTTCCTCAGCGAACGCATTCAACACTACCTCCCCCTCCCCCTGCCATTCTGTGTTGTGCATACTAAAAAAAAAATGGAAGAAAAAGAAATAAATATTAAGAGAAGAAATAATCATGCTGACATTGACACGAATTGCAGAGGGCGAGAGAGACGTCGGACAAAAGGCGGCCAATTTTTTGTAAAGCAACTAACAAATTCATGGTGTAAAGTCTAAGTCACACTCAACTAGTGGCAGCTGCCTCACTAGCCTCGACTATAAGACACCACGCAGCTTAGCTTTATTCTCGCTCAATTAGCCAGAGGCTTGTATTCAAACTGAAAGGAATATAGCTTATACAGTTCGAGGTATAATGTCTTTTATCTAATGAATATGTAGAGCACACTCCCTTAAATTATTCCTTACACTTTATACAGCAGCATAAAATCTTGAATCTCTGGAACCATGGCAGCTATCGTTATCAAATTTGATCTACTGTTAGCTATATATCTATAGCAGTCAGAGCTGCTTTCAAATGACCTCCCCCCACCCCTATCAACTGAATCAACTGAAATTGCATAACTAGCACAGTTTGGGCAATAAACGGTTCATTTTTAGCCTAGACATACTTGAATACTTGCTCAATCTAGGTCTAAAATTTCATTACAATTGCATATTAAACCCAGCAGTCACTGACAGATATTTGTACGACTAGATAATACTAGATCACAGTCACAGACAGATATTTGTATGACTATATAATACTAGATAATACAGCTTGTTAGAGCGTATTTACTTATGTGCAGGGTATAACAAATGACGAAAATTGTTTTCAATTAAAGTGCATAAATTCATTCAATGCCATGCACAACAGCTACAACTACAACAACTACAACACAAATTTAAATTTATTTAAACACTTTATTGTCGGCGCGTTGCTGTTTGTATTGAGTTAACATAATTCGCCTGCAGTTAACGGACAATCATTGGAACTAACTCTAGCGTAGTTGTTGTTGCTGCTGTTGACATAGACAAGGTCAACGGTCAATTGAGCGCAACATTCGGAAAATTGTCAGCAGCTTTCAAAACTATGAAAACATTAGTCACTCTTCCACACCTGCGGCACAACTTGTAGTACAACTTCTGCCTCAATAGTGATAAGACTGATAAGACGTATTGATAAGATTTTCAATGATACCAACTTTTAATTTAGAAAACTTTTGATTCATATGTAGTATAAATAGATTTCTATCCAACAGTTACAACTAGATCGATTCAGGAACATATAATATATGCATTGATTAGGTTATCATTCGGCATAACATTGTTAGACCGGGTAATCCCACATTCATGTCGGTGTGACTTGACTTGTTTACACTATTTTTTGCAGTTTTATTCAATGTACATTTTGGCCATGAATCGTTGCAGTACTTTGCTTATAGCCATTTGATTTTGTTAACTCAGCTTGATCATAAATAATGTAGACACACCGATTTACAGTTTTGACACCTCGTTTATTGGTTTTGTTTTTTAGGTAAAGTGTATTCCAGCAAAATATTGTCAAACTCAGGTCAAGTTTTAATGGCTATACACATTGTGTATTGGCCAACAAGGGCGCTCACTCGATTCACGTTGTTGCAAAACAAGGGCTCAAAAAATGCAATATGAGTAAGCTTAAGTAGAGAAGATTGGAATACATTGTAATACATATGTACATATATGTAGTATAAAAGAAGATATTTTTATTAGAATCACATCAATCAAATAGTAATCATCATAGTATATTTAGACACTACTTTAAAAAAGTACAAAAGGGTCTATCTAGATCTTGGAAACTATAAGAGCTAAACACACACAAAATATGGATTGGTTTTGGTGCTCGAGAAATAACGGAAAGAGCAGAATCTGCTACCAGAGCATTGGCGTGCCCATCGCTGCTCTATATACATTAATCTAATAGTTTTAGTTGGGAGTTTTTAGTCCTACATACGATTGAGTATAAAGAATTATTATAGAGTAGAATATTTCGATCATTTTCTATAAATTTCAGTTCCACTAACATTATTTTATGGCGTTTCTAATAGAGCTAAATGGTATTCTTAATGTCAAGCTTTTCATTTTCATGGATAATGAATTGACTGTCTTATCAATAGCGAGAAACAATCATTTATTATGAACATTATGTGCAGAGTTACAGATACAAAGAAAAATAAGCAGAAGTAGAACTAGAACTAGAGCTAGAGCCAGAGGCAGAGCTTGAGCTTGAGCTAGAAGAAAGCATTACATTTCCGATTGAGGTCTGTGGGGCAAGTGGCCATGGTTCTCCAATGACCACTGACCGAGTGTTGTTATCAGCTGTTGATAATCAACGTGGTGTGGGTTAAGCCACCTGAGAGGAGTTACAATTGCGGTCAAGAAACGCGGGCATTTAATTGTCAGCGATAAACTGAGATACCGAGTAATTGGAGGCATCTCCAACTGTAAAACTGTAGCATGTCTTGGCAGCGGGAATTGGGCCAAGTGCTGTGTGGTACTTGAAAGACACAGCAACCTACGCTTCTTCAGCTGTTTCTCTTCATTTTATATTCTTTTGTCTCTCGGCTTTGTTCAGTTCTCAATTTGCTCTCCAGCTATGATTATGGCTTTTGGGCTGGGATTATGATATCAGAACTGGTTGACTGGCCCAAAAACTATGTCACATAGTGTGTACGCTATTGCATGCATGTAATTGTCATAATGTTGTTTGAGTTGTTGCTGTTGTTTGAGTTGTTGCTGTTGTTGTGCATTTTACCGTTGAGTGAATTCACAAGCAAACGCGTTGTCAGTTGATTTATGGCGCATTGTCTTTTGGGCTTATTGGCTGCATGCAATGCATGGACAATGAGATTGCCATTTGCCGCTTTGGAAATTCATTCTTGTGAAAAGCCACCGCACAGCAGTATTAGAAGCAACTAATTTGTACAGTTAAACAACAGCAACAACTGCCACACACTTGCAGCAACAACTGCAGCAATAACATGGAAAACACTTAAATAACGGCGGAAATTTCATGCGCTGCTGGTTTTTCATTTCGTGTTGTTGCTGTACTTACCATTTGGCTGGCTGTCCAGCTCCTATCGTAGGCCTGCCTCCCTCCTCCCTTTTTGTTTTTTACTTCTTCATGCTATTTACTTATCTTTACATTATTTTGTTGTAGCTTTTCTCGAGTCCGTCGTAACAAACAGGAAACGCCATGCGAAAATTGGCTAAGGAAACTTCAAATTTCAAATTTATGTTTTATTTCTTTTTCAACAAAAATTTTGTATTTATTTTTGGCTCTGCGCCAGCGCGACATGCGACGCGCGCGCGTTCGTTGCCTAAGTCTTTTGTATTGCAAGCGGTAAAGAAATAAAACTAATGAATAGCAGTCACTTATTTGGCAAGCAAGTATATACACACATATGCTATAGTATACTATATAGTGAGCAAATCAATCAAAATAAAATTGCATTGTTTGAGCCAAGTCTTGGGGTTCCTTATAGCCACATTGTGATGGCGCGAGCTCTCTTCTTTGGCATGGTTTGATTCGCGCTGCAGTTGGCGCTTTCCCAATGTGTATAGTAAGTAAGTCAGTTCTCTGTCAGACTTCTCTTCACTTGCGGCTATTTACCGCCGTCTAATGAGGCAGAAATGATCTGAAAGCGGACTCAACACCCCAAATTGGGTTAATCTATTTGAAAGTGGACAACTGCGAGTAAGTAGGAGTTTGACTTGAGTAGAAGCCGAGCCGCTTTAGAAGACTTAGTCTGTCTAAGAGAGAGACACTTTCCATTTTCTGGCCAGCTTTCCCAGCCAATTCCAATGCCAATTCCATTTCATTTCTGTCCATCTACCTCTGTCTTCTGTCTCTGCACATTTGCTGATCTCTAACCCTTTTTGCCATGCTCTGCTGGCATCTGTTGGCATCTGTTGGATACTGGTTTGATTGCTTGATTGATTTGGTATGATTGATGCCTCAAGCATAGCAATTTAGACGATACATTTCTCCTTGTACGGCAACAATCGATTAACTAACGTAGAGCATTAGCAGATCAGCCTTGACGAAGACAAGATGATTCATATAATTAGTGTGTTAACTGATGTATGATATATAGTATATAATGATCTCTGATTATGGGCTAAAGTTAAGCTTCAACTTGTGTTTAGCCAAAGATTTATGGAACTGCATTAGTATACTCATAGTTCTGATTCGAATTTGCTCCACTTCTCAGCAATATAGAAACGATGTTGCTAAAATAGAAGAACCATTAAAAGCTTATTCCATTAGCACTGACCCTTCGCCTGTACTAAGTATCTTTAATCGAATTTTATAAGAATCGGGGTTATAAGAAAGCCTTTAAGGCTGCTTGATCCCCATTAACAGAGAACTTCATTAAAGCTGATTAACAATCTGCTCCTTGGGGTCAATTTGTCATGTTGCTTAAGCATTTGGTAATCGTTTAGCTATGCCCAAGTCTATGTATTTACTCTAGTTGTTATTGGGAAAACTTGCCTAATATTTGACTTGGCTTTGGTGCTAATTGAAAAATCACAAGCGCAACGAAAGTGAAGCTGCCATGAGCCAATATGCTCAATCGTATCAATCAATTCACAGTTACGCTCGCTCCTAATATTCAGTCTCAATTTCAATTTCAGTTTGAGCTACTTAGTTACGGTTTCATCTTTGGCTTATTTTCTGCTTCTCTGTTTCGGTGTCTCTTTCTGCTTTGACTTGGAGTTTCTTATCTTGACAGCACTATTTCTTTCTTTACTCTGGGTTTTCACTTTCATTTTGAGTCAGACTCTCGTACTACTACTACTACTATTACTAGATGGCACCCATAGCAGATGGTAGTGTCTTTCTCTCTGTGTTTCTTTCATCAAGTCGCCCGCACAATTAACACATGTCATTTCATTGGAAGTGGGCAAAATCTCGCACCAGAGCTGGCTGTGATGACAGCTTTGTCTCTTTGTCTTTGCTGATGACCCACATGTTGAATGTTCGGCATTCAATACGAACTACTGCTACACTGTGCAGCAAAATAAACTTTTTTTATTGTAGTCTATGAAGTAAAATACTTGCAAGCAAGCAGTACTATTTCTTTATAACTTTTTCGTTTACTTTCCGAATGGAATACAGAAAGTAACATGGATTTATAAAGTAAAAGACTATCTATATGAATGGCAGAAATTTTTGTTGCATATGACACTTGTTATGCGGAGAGTACATACCTATCGACTTGCCAAATTTGATGTATATTACTATACTCTTATATCTTATATATATATTAATACGACAACCAGATAACTTGTCAACAATATGTGTTTATACTTTGTGAAGGGCTTTAAGCTTTCCATTGGCTGCGGATATTAAAAGCAATTTTAATGGGATTTTCTAATTAATTTTAATAGAATTTTAAATGCAATTATAATAAGGTTGTTAAAGCAATTTTAATAGGATTTTAAAATTAATTTGAATAGAATTTTAAAGCAATTTTAATAGGATTTTTAAAGTATTTCAAGAGTATTTTTAATAAGACTTTAAAAGTAATTTTAAAAATAATTTTAATAGCATTTAAAAACTATTTTTAATAGAATTTTAAAAGTAATTTTATTAATAATTTCAGCAAATTCTTTCAGTAATGATTTTATTAACATTTTGCCTTTAAAAAAAGGTCGCATAGTGTTTACCTTGCCTTGGTTGAACTTGTAGCTTAGTGTAGCGTATATAAAAGAGTTTAAATGAGAGTGTGTGTGTGTGTGTGTCAGTGTGTGTTAATGCTTATGAGCAACGTTTATGTTATTTTAACTATCTTTTAGTTGTTGTTGCTGCTGTTATATTGTGGCTGTTGCTGTTGTTGCTGCTGCTGTTGCTGGTGTGCTATTGTTGCTGTTGCCGGCATCAGGCGTCAAAAGGTCAACGACAGTTAATAGAGCTTAGCGCACATCCTGTCAGTCAACCGGCTTATTATTCAATATGCAGACAGAAACCAAAGAGAGCAATTGCAATTGCAACAGCAACAGCAACAATAGCACAGCAGCAACACTTGTTGGTATTTTGTTAATTGTAGCTTATAGAGCAAAATATGCAATTGAAAAGCAATTTGACTTCTTTGTAATTGCAGACCACACGAAAGCAAAGCCCGTAAGCAATCAATCAGCGGCAATCATCATCAATCAGAGCATAAGCATCTGTCGCAAATTGAAGCTGTTGCTGCTGCTGTTGCTGTTGTCTAAGTGAAAGCTCAGCTGTTGTTGCTGATGTCGCGTCTGCCACATAATTCAATCAAGCGCAAAGTCAACGCCAACACCAACGCCCAATCGGTACATAGAGCGACGCACCAACTCCAACTACCACTCCGGCTGCATCTGCTCAGTCAGTCAGTCAGTGAGTCAGACTGAAGCGCAGACGCAGACGTAGACGTAGACGTAGCCATTGGCCGTGGCCAGGAACGGTTAACGGTTTACGAGTAGCCAGCAACCAGTCACGACTGACGACTGTTGCTGCTGCTGGCAGGTTCACAAATAAGTGAAAGTGAATTTGTTTATGGTTTATTGCTATTACCAAAGCGAAAGAGACATAATACCGAAAGGCCAGCAACTACAACTACAACACTGCTACAAAAGCAGATGAATTATAATTATATTATAATATAATAATAGTATTTAAAGCAAGTGCGATGCAGACTCAACTGCTGCTGATTAAGTGCTTATAAAAAACTAAACAGCCGAGAGAGCGAGTTGACTTGTCGCAGCGGCTTGTCTCAGCCTCAATGCGTGCTTATTGAATAATCTACAACAACAACTGCTACATCAACAACTGCTACAACAACAACAACAACAACATGCTGCCGCTGTGCCTCACCTTATCACTGTTGTTGCTACTCGACACGCAGTCTGGCGGTAAGTGCATACTATATATAGTTTAAGTATGTTCAACTAGCGCGAGCTATTAACTAATTGTCAGTCTCACACACTTGACCCAACCCATTTCCTACTCCCCCCTCGCACACTCTCTCTTTTGGCTGCTCTTTCGGCTAATTGATTTATTGTGTGCTAAATTGTTTAACTCGTGTCTTTTGTGTAGGCGTTGTCCACACTCCACATACCCCCACCCCCCACACACACACTCCCCCCCACACACACACTTCTTGCAAGGCCAGCGGGTGTGTTTGGGTGGCTTGAATCAGTTTTATTATGCGCTTCCCTCGAGTTTCACTTGACAAGAGATTGCACAATCGCTGTAAATACCAAAGCTACACACACTCTCGCACACACACACTCGCACACACTCTCGCACACACACTTTTTGATACACTTGTTAACGGAAGAGAGAAGCCAATAAGTCGCACCAATTAAACAAATTTCAAATAAAACTTAAAAACAACTATAAGAGAGTACACATAGTACTCGTAACCTGTTAATTACATAGGCATAACATTTCTCTGTTATCGATTCATGTTATGTTTGCAGCTCATTTACATAAGTCTGACGCGGTCTTCCTCATCTCTTTCGTGTTATAAATAGAGGATTATTTCGCAGATTTCCTCAATATTGTCAAATTTAGATACTTATTTACAAACATAGTCTCCTAAGATATTAAAATTGGTAGTAAAAAAGCTGCAGTCGGATGCAACCGACAGTAGGAGACCCTGTTCTTTGATTTGCCCTGGGCGTTGATTATAGCAGCAGCATATATGTGTGTATGTACATACTCCCATACACACACATGCATATACCCAAGCCAAATGCCTTGTACAGAAAATTGATTGTCAAAAATCTCCGGTGTTTATTATCCGATTGGGCTGCAAATCACATCAAATATTCAAAGTATCTCAAGCTTTATTTATGCAAGGACGAATCCAATGACCCTAAAACTGTACATGCTGAGAACATTACGTCTCTAGCTCTTATAGTTTCCGAGATCTCGGTGTTCATACAGACAAAGGGACAAACGAACATGGCTAGATCGAATTTTTTAAAGTACAGGGTCTAAAAAGTATAAATTTGATTAATATATTATCTCATTTTGATATTCTTATAATTTAAAATTTTCACTTAAGATCAATTTTGGTAAATATTTTCAATTTCATTTTATCAATCTTGGCATTGTGATTTTTTATTGATTTATATAAATTTTATTCTAAGAGCATCCTTAGAATTTCCAATTCAATAATTTTTATCTCATAATATACATATATTTTTTAATCATATTATATATTTTTATACTGTATTCTTCATGTTTAATAGCAAAATCTTGAAACCTTTAAGTTCTTTCGTAAGAGTTGAGAACGGTTTACTGTTACAAAGTTCCCTAAAGTCTTCCAGTAGGTTAGGTTCGAGTCTCTCAGTATTAACTCAGAAAGTGTAAAGTAATTACTTAAAAGTGCGCGTTAAATGTGCCTAAGCCGCAAAATGTTTCCCATTGTTTCGGATGATGAGAAATAAACGCAAAAAAAAATATATATATAGTAAAATAAAGGAAAAAATTAACTTGGATGCATTTAGTTGCATAAGCGGCATAAGTCACGTCGTGCTGATTAATGGAGGGCGCTTGGCTAAGCGAATGACATGGCAAAACGGCGAGGCAGAAGAAGAGATTGAGGGTAGTGACTCGGCATATTAGCTAGATTACTAGAGACGTGTCAATTAAGCCGAGAGTAGGTCGCTTGCATTAACAGTAGAAACAACAGGACTCGGTTAATATGATACAGTATGATATGATGGCACTTTATGTGCCTGCTTCCTCGCCAAGATGATCTTGGTAATGTGTATGATTATCGTCGCTTTGACAACGTGTGTGGCGGAGCGTGCACTGTTTCATTATTATCATTATCATTATCATCATTATTATCATTATTATTTTTGTTATGATATGACTTCTCTGGTTTTTGTCTTTGGCTTTTTGGCGCTTTGGAAACACAATCACGCCTCGGTAATTTGTCAACGCTTTCGGCCATATGTGTAGAGACACTTGGCTGACTTGGTTGGTGGATCTACACTTGCCATAAATATGATGGCTTCTGCTTGCTTATGTCACCCACACGTTCCAATTTATGGCGTCGTATCTGAAAATGAAAACATTTTGCGCCTGAGCCATTAAAAAATTCCTATTTCTTTAATTACTTGTGATAAGCATTATAGCAATTTCTCACTAAGCAGTAAAGCAGGAAATCCAGCATACACTTTTCAATAAATTCAGCGTAAATGATTGTTGTTATTCCAGGAACTTATCAGCAACTGTTGTAGTAACACTTTTAATCGCAGAAATATTTCCATATGTAAAGCAAATTTCCCCTACAGCAAGCCTATTTTATCTTATTATGTTCATTATGTTCCTCTTGGGACTTTTTAAAAGAGTCTAATGCAGATTAGAAACTACAGGGATTCATTTTAAAATTTCCTTCCTCATAGTACATATATCAGATAAATTAGCATCAAATCTGTTACACTGTTCTACAAAATGCATCCGACTGTAGCTTTCCGAGTTTTTAAGTACAGGGTCTAAAAATGGTTTCAGTTATTTTCTTGTAAAATCTAAAGTATTTGGACAAAATGAAAGGTTTGAATTGTTTTGGATAAGTAATGAATATATCTATAAATTTAATTCATAGATCTATTGTTTGACTCCGTAGACTATCTCTAGTGAATCACTAGGAAGCCAAATTCTGAATAACTACCGAATCGTGCTGGAGAACTATACTATACAACTGTACTTAACAATATGAATAAGTCTTTCAGATCAAAATTAATAATACGAGCAGCGTGTTTCTATCATGTGTGGCCTATTGTCATTCTCGCATGGCGATGTAGGCGCCCGTGACTGGGCTGTAGAGTATCGCATTAGATGATCCAATCAAATTGAATCGAATCATATTCAAATTTTAACGCACA
Organism: Liodrosophila aerea; assembly: GCA_035045005.1. Taxonomy (NCBI): domain Eukaryota; kingdom Metazoa; phylum Arthropoda; class Insecta; order Diptera; family Drosophilidae; genus Liodrosophila; species Liodrosophila aerea. Next base: position 769,427 of record JAWNNL010001456.1, read on the forward strand.
ATTCGTTCTGCTTACTCATCTTTTGCAGCGTTAGGCAGCGAGCAAGTGGGCAGCGAGGCCACGCCCACACAGCGCTATGCAAACTATACGGAACTATCGCAGGCGGTGCAGGCATCGCTCCTGGCTCACGAGAAGCTGCGGCAGCAGCGGCAACTGTTGCACGCTCGGGCCAAGCGTGCCGTGAAACGTGTCTGCTATGGAGAGCTTGGCTGCTTTGAGGATTCGGGTCCATTTGCCTATCTGGAGATGCTGCCCTCCTCGCCGGAGGAGATCAATACCAAGTTCTACTTCTATTCAACGCGACAACGCTCGGATCGTCCACTTATGGAACTATCGTTCCTCAACATGACCGCTGCATTTGCCAAGGCCAAGGCTAAGAGGGAGTCGGCGACGGCGGCGCCAACTACAGCAGGCACAACTAGTGCACCGACAGGTGGTGCGAGTGGTGGTGCAACTACCGCAGCACCACCTGAGCTCAGCCCAAGCACCGAGCGACCCAATAGCGGCAGTTCCAGCTCAAGTCCCAAGAAGCCGCCCACGCCCTCGATCGATGATCTCGAGGGTTTCGATGAGCTCTCCGTGCGGGTTATTGTCCACGGCTTTGGCTCTGCCTGTCCTCATGTCTGGATCTACGAGATGAAGACGGCGCTGATGGCAGTGGTAGGTGTTGTAATCTAATATATTTGCAGTAAGCACGATCTCATATCTTTCAGGCAGATGCGGTCACTCTTATTAGAGTGTTTCTTGATTATACTATCGGTTATAACTTACGCACTAAAAAATACCAAAGACGCCATTAGTTTACTATACATTGATTGCAATAATCGAGAGTTATCGATTGTTTCCACATTGAATCTGAAAAGAAACCTTGAACTCTTTCGCAGGAGGATTGCATTGTGATCTGTGTGGATTGGGAGAATGGAGCCACGTTCCCCAACTATGTGAGAGCCGCGGCAAACACCCGTCTGGTGGGTAAACAGCTGGCCATGCTGCTGCAGCATCTGGAGCAGCACAAGGGTCTCAATCTGATGCGTACACATCTGATTGGCTTCAGTCTGGGAGCGCATGTATCCGGTTTTGCTGGCGCTGAACTGCCTGGGCTGTCGCGGATCACAGGCCTGGATCCGGCAGGACCGCTGTTTGAGGCACAGCATCCGAAGGTGCGACTGGATAGCAACGATGCACAGTTTGTCGATGTCATACACTCGAATGGCGAGAATCTCATACTGGGCGGACTGGGCTCCTGGCAGCCCATGGGTCATGTGGACTACTATCCGAATGGTGGACGCGTGCAGACGGGTTGCTCCAATCTCTTTGTCGGCGCTGTCACAGACTTTATTTGGTGTAAGTTGATCTGCAGACTAATCTGTAGTGATTGATCTCACATCTGTTTATTTTGCAGCTGCTCAGGCTGCCGAGGATGAGGAGGGACGTTCGCTGTGCAATCACAGGCGAGCCTATAAGTTCTTTATCGATTCGGTGGCACCACGCTGCATGTTTCCCGCCTTTCCCTGTGCCAACTACGACGACTTTCTCAAGGGCAAGTGCTTCCCCTGCGCCCAGGACGACGAGGATCTGGCCGAAGGTGTGCCACGTTGCGGCAACATGGGTTACTATGCGGATCGATCGACTGGACGTGGCCAATTGTATCTGCTGACACGAGAGGAGGAGCCCTTCTGTGCCCATCAGTTTCAGCTGCAGATCTTCAACTCGTTCAACGATCTGCCACTCCGTACCATCGGCCGCCTGGAGGCCATACTCGAGGGCGATGGCGGCCTGAATGAAACCTTTGAAATCTCCGAGTAAGTCACTCGACTATTTCCCCCATTGCCCATAGCTAACGTTTGCTTCAACCACAGAAAAGACGATGCTGAGTTCTTTGCGGGCGACATCGTGTCCAAGATAATTGTGCCACATCCTGCCCTGGGATTTCCCACAACGCTTAGCCTGCACTACAAGTCCTACAGTGGCTGGCTGTCGAAGGGTCTGCCTCACTGGGACATTGACAAGGTGGTGCTGACGGACAGCTTTGGACGCAGCCACTCTCTCTGCCGCCCCAGCACCAAGCTAAGCAGCGGCAGTCCCGTTCGCATGCGTCTGCAGGCAGGCAACTGTGAGCTGGACAATCAGGATGACTACGGTGCCTACACCACCCAGCCGCCGGTCTCGTTGCCAGCAAGCACGGATGCACCAGCAGCTCCTCTGGACTCCAGTGTGCAGGAGTCGGGTCTGAGTGCTGTCGTCGATGAGGTGGAGAGTGCCAAGCAGCGCAAGGATATCTTCAATTTGGGTACCAGCTTCAAGTTGGCCGAGAATCAAACGTATCCATTGGACCAAACCGATGAGCTGCCCTGGCAACCCATACTTGTTGGTAATTCCCTGGACAAGGAGGCAAATGAAGCCGAAGCTGCCGAGTCTAGTCGCAGTCTATCGGATGCCCTGCCAACTGATCAGCAGCCGACCAACGAGATCTTCGAGCCAGTGCTGAAGGATCGTCGTTTGGCGGTCAATCGAGGACGCAATCTCCATGACTACACCACCACGGAGGAGATCATGGAACCAGTGCTCAAGGCGACCACACCACGTGCCAAACATGGCAAGGATTTGCATTTGCCGGACATCGAGGCATCCGTCGATACCAAGATCACACCGAGCACAACAGACAGTCCCACCACAGCACCACCCACACCACCCAAATTGATGGCACAGCTGTCCACTGGCGGTGAGGAGCCACAGATGGTGCAGCTTTTGCCCTTCCGCCTGGGCGAGCTGCTACAGCGTGCCGAGCGTTATGCACGGGAGACACTCCTGCCGCTGATCTCGGTGCAGGCGCCACGTTTCTTTGGCTTCAATGTGACACCACATGACCGTGAACTGTCGCGACCGGGTGAATCACGCAAGCCACGCTACATACCACGCTACGAGGAGGCAGCCTTCCTCAACAGCAGCAGCAGTCAGACGCGACGCAGCTCTGAGCAGGATCAAGCGGCACAGCGGAATCTCTTCAAGCTGCTGCGTCCAGATGGCAGCAGAGCACTTGGACGTTCAGCAGCACCAGTGGCGGCAGTAGCATCAGCATCAGCACAAGCATTAGTAGCAGCTGATTCCACAGTGGCTAGCAAGGAGCCACAGAGCGAGGTGAACTACTATACGAATGTGTTGTCCACAGAGTCCCGTTCCATGCGTCCGGAGTCGCCCAACTATCGGCCCGTATTCATCGAGTTGCCCACATACAGACCCTCCACGTCGACGAAGCCCAAGGTGAAGACGTTGCGACGTGGACGCGTTCAGCAGTTGCCCTGAGATCTGGACATGCTCAGCAGCTACATGCAATTACTATGTGATATGACAATCTGACAATCAAACCACAGCGGATCACATTTCTCCCTCTCCATATATACATATCTCTGCTTTCTATGGGGTATTCCCTCACTTTCTCCTGCACTGTAAATAACCGATAATGAAAACTCCAATTGACACAACGCCGTTTCGCTGTTGACAGTTATACACTTACCTTTAAGCTTAGCTCTAAGTTCTAAATGTGACAATGAAATAAATTAATAGCTTAGGCATTATACATAGTCTGTACAAACTGTATTTTTTTACTTTTGGTTTTGGGAATTACAAATTGGTTGATTTTAGAGTTTGATTCAACACCTTCAATTTTTTTGCAATTTTCAAGAAATTAATATACAAATAACTATCAGCTGAGTATACGTTTACCCTCAATTTGATTTCTTTCTAAATAACATATATGTCAGTGGGCCTTAAACCTGGAACCTAAGGCTCACGATCGATCGATAGTATCCATAGTCAAAGATTAGCCGAGTCGATTGGGCAGAGGTCTCACTAGCGTCTAGACAGCTAATGGCAGCATTTTGCCTATACCTGTACCTGGCACATTGGCAATGACAGATTCGTAGAATTGCTAAAAGATCTCCATGAAAAAGAGTGTAGAAGGAAATGCATGGAAAAAAAGACCCTGACCGTATTGGTATTGGTATTAGTATTAGCATTAATATTATCATTATTATTAGTATTAGCATTATTATTAGTATTAGTATTAGTGTTATCATTACTATAAGTATTAGCATTTGTATTAGTATTAGCATTAGCATAAGTTTTAGCATCACCATTATAGTACATACTATTAGTGTTAGCATTAGTATTAGTATTAGTATTAGTATTATTTTAATATATCTCTTGTTGTATTTAAATACCTAAAATGCCTATCGAACTATTGGTGTTGCTGTTAATATGTAAACTAATTTATTTTTGGCATTTATTCTCCAGTTTGTTTTTGCATTATTCTTGATACTCGTAACATCATCCGTAGAGCTCACGCTCTTCACACTCACTGTCTTGTCCGCTCTCTCTCTCGCTCTCGCTCTCTGTCTGTTTCATTGCAACTGTCTAGCTGTCTTTGTCTATTCTAGTAGTTAGTAGTAAGCCTTGTCTAGCATTAGAATAATAATTTGGGTGTACAAAAAAAAAGAAACTTTCTTGCATGACTTGAAGACGATATGTTTTTATTTTTGTTTGTTATGTATTTTATATTACGATATTTATAATTATAATATATATATTTATATATTAAATTAATAATAATTTATATGCATATTAAATGTATGTATGTCTATGCATCATATCATATTTCTCATATATCATATTGAAATTTTATTGCTCATTTGCGTTTCTCTAATTAATTGGCTGTACTTTACGCTCATCTCATCTCAGGAACCGAACCAAAACCAAACAGGAAATCAACACAAAATCTAAACTATATATATATGCACACTCGTACATACATATATACAAAAAAAAAAAAAAAAAAACAAAGGGCAACAACAATGGAGAAGTTATACATCTCGTATCTGTATGTAAGCATATATATACACATAGTATGTACGTACTCGTGCAGCACATATATATAAAATATACATATATAATAATATCCAATATACAAAAAATACTCGTATGGGCGCCCAACGGTTACGGTTACTTCAACTTTTGTTTATAACTAAATTTTGTTGCATATCATTATCATTGCTGTAATCATAATGCTTAAGGCCAAATCAAGTATACGTAGAGTTGTCTCTATGTTAGGTATGTGTATGTAATATGTAATAATGCATATTTCATCTCTATTTCGGTTAAATTTTGCTTCGAATCTTCTCATTCTTCTCCTCGGAGATCATTTATGTATTTTTTGTTGTTTTTCTTTTTGTTTTTTTTTTTTGGTGTTTTCATTTGCTTTAATTGTTGTTTCCTTTTATTTTTTACTGTGTGCGTGTGGACGGTATTCAAAGCTGTAAATTGATTTGATTTATTTTACTCTCTTTGTGTCTTTGTGTTTTTTTTGTTTACTTTATTTTTGTAAGTTTTTTTTTTTGGTTTTGTTTTTTTACATATTTACAGTATTTGTCATTTTGGTAAAAATATCATTATTATTTCTGTTTTAAATTCTTCTTAATTACAACAAGCAGCAAATCAATAAAAACTTTTATTCAGTCGCATATTTTTTGAACAGAAACATACTTGCCCTATATATATAGTAAATATATGTACATATATACTATCTATATATATATATGTTTATGTGCGTATGTGTATGTTTCAGCTTAGTTCTTTTGTTTATTTTGGTTTTCTGTGAGATGTTTACCATGGTCCAAAGTAATTGTAGCTTCTATGAGGTTATGTTCTTTTCACGTCATTTTTCGTCATTGTTCGTTTCTTCTGTATATTTTCTCTTAAAGCAAAGCGCAGAGTCTAGAGAATATGAGACATGTAGGAGGAGGAGGAGGAGAATATGGCGGAACAGCAAATTGTACAGTTACAGTTACAGTTACTCTCGGATATAATCAAGTAAGCATTAGAATCTCAATAGATATGGAAGTAGTATATACGTAGTTAATGAATACGATATAAATCTGAATTGAATTTGAATATCTCATTGTTGTTGGTGTATTAATTAGATTCGTTAAAAAGGTGCCCACAATTTTAATTAATTTATCGATTTATCGATTTATTGATCTATCGATATACGCGTATGTTTAAACCAATTCGATACATGATCCTCATCTCTGTACGGTTTTTCAAGTTCATATTCATATTTTGTTTTTCGTTTTTTTGAGCTAGACAAAAGTTGAAGTCGCTAGATTGAACGTTGGAAATCATAAAGATGCAAAAGAGATGCATTTGATTCGTAAAAAGGAAGACAAATTACACAAGACACTCTCCACGTAAAAGAGAATAAACGTAAAAGCAAAATGGGGAAAAAAATCTATTTTTTAGGTTCTTTAGTACATATGTGAGACATAAAAGATACATATGCATAGATACTACAAACTGAAGCAATTTCTAAGATACTTTTTGTGATCTTTACATGTTTAGCTCATGCTCTAAGCAAATATTGCACGTGTTCTTTATATTGTTTTAGAGACTTCTTCTTTTTGGGTTGAGTCTTCTGGAAGATCAACGGCCTTTAGTTATAGTTTGTGGTTTTCTTTTCTTTTGGTTTTTTAATGTATGTAGTTTCTCGTGTAGCAATTTGCTATGTTTAATTATTGTATTTGTATCGTTAGCAGCTTCATTTTTGTTGTAAACTTTTTTATTTTCATTTTTGGTTTTGGTTTTTTTGTCTTTAATTAGTTTTATGTTCTATGTCTATATATGTTCAGCTTCAGCTCCGACTTACTTATTTACAAAATAGCAGTTTAGTTTTATGTATATTTATCCTTTTTGTATTTATATATATATATTAATCTGTATGTACTCATTATTTTAAACTTAACGGCAGTTTTGATGTTTTAGCATTATCATTTGTTTTTTTCTATGTGTCATTATGTATAGATGTGTGAGTGTGTGTGGGTGTGTGGATGTGTCTGTGTGTGTGTGTGAGATAACGTTAGAGCTTTGACCACGTTCTCATTCCCATGCTCCATCTGTGATCTCATTGTATGTGTTAAGCACAGCTACTAGATAGTATTATTGCCAATTGGGGCGCTACTTAGATGCTAGTTATTAATTAGAAAATAATTATTTGTACTCTATGAGCACGGTATCATCTCTCATGGAGAATTTTGCGGACGTTATGTTTTCCAATGAAAATCCAATCAATCGATCTGCCATCCCTCAGCCCTCGATGCGTTTCCGAAAGTGAAGACTTTGCTACAATTTCAAAGTGTTTAGGCCTAAAATAAGTATAAGTATATAATCATTATTTGATAACCGTAAAATATCTAACTGAAATATGGACACCATCTATAAGTATATAGTATAGTATATACATATAGCTCTATATCTCATTGCGTAGAGCCAGAGTGAGAACGTTGTCAAGCCTCTTCGTTGTCGATGCGCTCTTCTTAGACTTCCTGAATTCTTTTTGTGTATTTCTTTGCTTTTTTTTGCCTTAGTGTTTTTTTGTGGATTTTTCATTTTTTATTGAAATTTTTGTTTGGTTTTGTCTTTACTAATATTTGACTAATATTTAATAATAGAGCATAATTTAAAGTTGAAAATAAAATTAGCAGATATTGTATGTATGTATTGTTGCATTCTTGTCTGTATTCTGTTTTCTGTTTACTGTTTACTGTATTCTGTTTTTGGTTTGCTTCTTTTTTTTGTAGCTAGCTTCTAAAGAAAGGAAGAAACTCCAATTAGTTTAGACTACTAAGATAATTCGTCACTTTTAGTTTTAGTTTTTTGCTTTTGTTTTTCTTGTCTTCTTTTTAGGTTCTTCGTCTCGCCTACATTTTCCCTTTTTGGTTTTGCTTCTTTGACTATAACGATTGTTAGTTGTTAATTGCTAAATTTGAACATAGGTATCAAGTTGAGTTTATCATTTTGTTTTCTTTTATTGTGTATGTGTGTGTGTGTTCATGTGTGTGTGTGTGCGGTCTTCATTGAGCAGCTGTGTAAATACTGGCTGCTGAATTTTGAGTATTCCAAAAAAAAAAAACAAAAATTTCTTTTTATATATATTGCTAGTCCGTCCATTTGCTACTATACTAAACTGGCACTGTCCCTCCGTCTGTCTGTCGGTCCGTCTGTGGCTGTGTATTTGTGTGTGTGTGTGGGTGTGTGTTTTACATTTGTTGTTTAATTTACAACTACTCTGCTTACTATCATTAGTATTATAATTCTTTTAATTATTATTATTGTTATCTTTATATACTTTAATATTTATTTATTAATAAAATTCTAAATTAGACTGCTTTTGATGACGTTTCTGGCATCCAACGTAACATTTCACTGCGCAAGTTTCTTCCGGTCTCCATTTGTTTGACTACACAGAGAAAAAAGTGAATTAGTTACGGTTTTACTTGAAAACTGCAATGACACTAGCTGAATGATGCTTAACTACTTCTATGGAAGTTCAGGTGAAAGCTGCGAAGCTGTAACATTTCACTAAGAGCTTTTGATTGTTTAAAGTCTAACTTTATAAACTTTTAGATATCAGCTTTTGAATTCAAATTAGTAGAGGGTTAACGCTGCTAAAGCTTCAGCTGAATTGAGCTTTAAGCAACTCAGACTCTGAGCTAGTAAAAGGAAAGTTTTCAATCAGAAACCCAGATTAAAAATGCATCGCCTTTAAGGAGCTTTCAGCTAGTGTCATTGGTTTTATATTCTGAGCACAGACTCACCTAGTAGTCAGACGTCGGTCTCAATACTGACGGCCATTGCGTTGTTATGCCTTAGCTGTAAGCTATTTGTGCTCCTTAGACCGTTTTGGCCCTGTTGATGTCCCTGCTGCTGCTGCAGTTGCTCCTGTTGTTGCTGCTGCTGCTGCTGTAGCTGTAGCTGCAGCTGTTGCTTCTCAAACGATTGCTGCGTTCTCAGAAATGGCACCATGTGGCGGCCCGTATGATCAGTCAGACCTGGCGTAGTTGCATCAATGCCATCATCCAAATCCATAATGTCCGATGACGATTCGGAGAGTGAGGATTTTTTCAAATGTTGACCTAGTTAAGGGTGTGTGTGTGTGTGTGTTTTCAACAATTGAACAATATATTGGAAATGTTGACGTAGAGAAAGAGAATCGATTAGAATTGTTTTTGACTAGACGATCGGATGATTAGAGATGGTCGTGGTAGTATATATCGATATATAGATAAATATTGGCAAACGATTTGATAAATGTAGTTACTATACTATATATGTACCTAGTGCACCAGGTAAATATGAACAACTTGTAACGTGGTTGAAATTTTGGCTCTGCATCTCCTCCTGATCCGTTTCGCGGTGATAGAAGTAATTGAAATTACTGACGATAACCGGTACCGGCAGTGCGATTGTCAGCACACCAGCGATCACGCACAAAGAGCCGACAATTTTGCCCCAGAAGCCGACGGGCCTATTCATTATTTGCATTTTCATTTGCATTTATAGGTTTTCATATGGCAATATTCAAGTATTCGATTTTTTTCGATTTTCATTTCATTTCATTGTCGTTTTTCATAATCATTTTCATTTTCATTTTCATTTCGATTTTTTGGGCATTTTTGTATATTTAAAGTGGAGTTTTTAAATATGCAAATTTGATTTCGATTCAATTTGACAGATATATAAATATATATGTTGCAATTTATATATATATATATTTATGGTTTTTTATATATATTTTTTGTTGTTGTTGTTGTCGATTTGGTATGAAGAAGAACGTAGAAGAAGAACGCAGTGTGTAAACAAGATTGTATTTATTTATATAAGTATATAAGGAAAAACAAAAAGAATATGAAACAGAAATAAGTACAAGATATAATAATATTCGGAATTAATATATGCACATGTGCACATACACACATATATCGACTGTATATATCGATTGGGCACATATGTATGCACACATGTCGAGAAGCACATTAAGATCTTTTCAAAACACAAAAACTGTTGTTAGAAACGATAAGAACTGATGACACAGAGAACACAGAAGAGAACAAGAAGTAGAAGTAGAAGAAAGCAAAACCCAAAATATATAAAACTCCATAATAGGTGTAACTGGTGTGTGTGAGTGTGTGTGTGTGTGTGTGAGTGAGTGTGTGTGACAGCGTGTGTGTATGTGAGAGTGTGAGTGATATATATTAGTTGTATATAGTAGTTATACTGGTATGTACACATCGAAAGCAAATTGCTGTTTGGTATTAAATTGCGCTTGGTTGGTCTAGACCGCTTGAACATAGTAGTAGTAGTATATTGAACAGAAAAGTTGGCTACTTATACAGAGTTAGTTGTACGTATATATTAATATTTGCGTATTAATATATACATATGTATATATAGGCTAACAAAAAACCGAAAGCGTATTGCCAAAATGGAATTAAACAAAATGTGCCGGCGTTTGGCGTCGTCGCTGTTAAACTGGACATAAAAACAAACCAAAAACAAAAATGAAGAAATGAAAACAGAAAGAAAACACAGAACGGAAAACAGGAAACCAAAGCAAATCGAACCGAACCGAAACGGTACCAAAAACTAGATCCGAACAGATGGGGACCAATCTGTTCTGTGATCTGTTTTATTGGCGTCTGATCAATCAATGTCAGTCACTGATCAATCAGACGCCGAGTCCAGTGTGTCTTCGGCAGAGAGCGACGTACGTTGTTGAAAAGAGAGTAAGTTAGTAGTAACTGGTATGGCATATAGTAGAAGATAGAGGCAGTTAGAGTATACATGTGTCTGTGTGATTGTCTGATTGGCTGATTGACTGATTGACTGATTGCTTGATTGACTGACTGATTGGAGTTGTTGATTAAAATTTATTGTGTGCTTTTAATTATAAAATTTGAGGTGCTCGAAATGTGCCAAATGAACAGACACTGCCATGGCGTGGCATGGCAATGTTAACACGCTTACAGACAGGCAGCATTTGCCGTTAACAGCACCGAGCGCTGTTAAAGGTAACAGCGCTGTTAAGCTGTTAACTGTGTGCCACTCGAACTTAACTTGGGCAATTGCGTTTGAATGGTGTTGTTGGTTCGCATTTGGTTTTTGAGTGATGGTGATAATTGTAGCTGCTCCATTAGTATGTATATATAACTATTAGTATATATATTTAAATATAAGTAGAGTTAAGCGATTTGAAGTAGGCAAGTAGTAGTAGTAGTAGTAGTATTAGTAGTATTAGTAGTAGTAGTAGTAGTTGGATAATGCTCATTCGAGTATTTGGTAAAAAGTAAGCGCAATAAACGATATCATAAAACAAAGCCAAGAAATTTGTGTGTGATTAGGTGATTGAAATACGAATAAAGGTATTCACTTGTATTGAGTGTACGTGTGTGTGTGTGTGTGTGTGTGTGTGGCGTGTGTGTGGATGCAAATTGTGCTAAGCGTGCGCCAAGTGTTGATGTTATCTTATCGTTTGCTTTAGCGAGCGAGCGAGTTATCAGTTATCATTTCGACTTCTTCCATTTTCGTTTTGTTTTATTATGATCTCTTTTTTAATCGTCTTTTTTGTTTTCAGCATTTTGCATTGACTTGCTCTGGTATATATCGTAGTTGTGATCAATCGATTGCTCGATTCTAAGTTATTCGATTATAGCAACTTAACGCACATGCACCGGAATCGGGAAAGCACAGGGAAACGGGACTTAGGAGCAGAAGCAGGAGCCGAGCCGTCGAAAGCTTCAGCTGTAGCTAAAGCAATAGCGCAGGCACTTAACATTCTGTTATCGTTTCTGTTCAACATTTTTTATAGCAATGCGATCATCCATTCGCATTGGAGTCAGCTGCTCTTGTTGTTATCATTGTTGTTGCTGTAGTTCTCACATTAACATGAGTACTGTTACTGTTACTGTTACTGTAACTGTTACTGTAACGGTTACAGCAACTGTAACCGTCATCGCTACAGTTGGTGTTACCGTTACCGTTACAGTTACCGTTACTGTTACTGTTACTGTTACTGTTGCTGTTGCTGTTGCCACCTACTGTTAATGTTACTGTCATTTCGTCACTGTAGTAGTAGCTGTAGCTGTAGCAGGATATTTGATGTATAGGCAGCGCTGAAGCGTTTCTTACACTTAATAATTATGAGAAAATTAAATCACAATCAATAAATAAAAATATATAGTTAAGGAGAACTGAAGAAAGCATATAGTACAATACATAGAAAATATCGGTTTTATTACAAGTAGTAAGTAGTTGGCTATGGATGGGCGGGGCGGGGCGGTGGTTTATGCAAAGTAAAGTATTAGATCACGCAGTTTCCTTGCACAAAAAACAATAGGAATTTACATACTTATAATGCATATGCATGTGTATGTATGTACATATGCCACACATACAGATGCAAGTCTCTTTTTTGTCCATTCTCCTTTTCTTTTATCAGATTGTGAGAAGCAGAACCAAAGCCAATCAAAGGCATACGATAAAGATAAAGATAACGACGATAACAGGCATAATATACACAAGTCTGGTCACACTTTTTTCGATTGTCATTATTGTCTTTTGTTTTTTGTCTTGTTTAATTTACTGTACACAAAGTTCAGTTGGACACACACTCACCGTTTTTGTGGGCGAAGGAAGCGCATCCTATCGCAACAGTGGCTCAGCGATTGCAGCACTCATCGCATCGATAGGGTATTATTTAGGGGGTGTCGGTATACATACATACATATCTTCTTCACTCGAAGAACACTTGAAGTAGTACTAGCAAGTCTTTAGAAACTAGTCTATGTATTACACTAGAGTTTACTGTAGCTAAGGTGGGGTTGGGGAGTGTGTACTCTGTGTGTGTGTGTGCGTGTGTGCATGTGTGTGTACATGTATGGCAGGTCGGTCCAACTGATTGATTCGATTGATTGATCGATTGATTGATCGATTGATTGATTGATTCGGATGCTATACTCAATGGCTACGTATCTTTAGTGTTGTATACAGTTATTGGGGATTATGCTATAGTAGAAGTATCAAACTTAAAACCTTATAGCTACAAGCTAAGCAGAGATCAACTGGAATATCACAGAACAATACAATTTACATTTGTATGGATATAGATATGATGTATCTTAACTTATAATCAAAGCTTTAGATATATGTATATAGAAGCCAGAAAGCTTGCCAAAATGTACTTCAACTTTCCAGATTGTCATGCGTTAAAAACTCGAATGGTATTTCCAACGTGAACTACTAAAAATAAGCTAATGAGTTGCTACTAGTGGTAATTGAGTACTTAGCTAAGTATTATGATAAATTAGTATTTGATATAGTATGTATGCATTGATTGGTCTGTGATTTCTAAGTTGTTCCGTTTGCATTTCGAATACGATATACGATATACGATATCTAATCAACTGATTGTCTTCAGGTCGATTGTAATTGTTGATGTATTTTCTTTTTAAATTCATTTTTATTTTTATTGAATAACGATTATAAAACATTTCATTTTTAATCTTAACAACATTTCATTTTGGTTTTTTAATTCGGTTTTTTTACTCTTTCTGCATTGGGTTTCTCTTGATGTTGTTGTTCTGTGTCAAAGTGTTGAATGCGTTCTGCGATTTCATTTAATTGTAGTGTCAATATCTTATTATGTGTAATACTAGGTTTTGCTTTTGCCTTTATCTTGGGGATTCTTGTTAGACTTCTGCATTTGTTTTTGTTTGGTTTTATGCTTGGTAATTGATTAAATTATTTGAAATTATTAACTGTGTTTATTACAAGTTCTTGGCAAACCAATAAAACTAAACTGAGAATGAAAAACATCTACAATTTGCTTACTTAGTTGCTTGCTATAGTCTGGCTAACTAAACTAGACTAAACTAAACTAAATGAATAATGTACAATCATCATACAAATGAATCAAATGCACTCACACACGAGTATTCATTCATTCATTTGTATTCACGTTGCGCAGAAATCAAAATATTTTGCGAATACTTAAATGAACAAACGGAATTTTTGTATACGTTTCATTGTTGTTTTTCATTTTTTCGTTTCGATTTATTAAATTTATTAGCTTGTTAATATATATTACGTTTATTTTAAGTATTATTTTAGTATTTTTACCTTTTAAATTTATATATATGTATTTTAAATCTCTATTTGCAGTCTTTGTCCTTAATAGAAATTTAGTTGTTATTTTTTTTCTTTATCCCTTTGTTTTTTTCTTTTTTCTTTTTTTGGTTTCTTGGTTTTTGTTTGATAGCATTTTTCTTTCTTGAAGCAATTGAGAAGAGTGTGTTGTTGTTGTTGTTGTTATAAGTTGTTTTGTTTTTGATTTAGTATGCGTATTTAGTATGCACTTGTGGTTAATATGCAGTAGTTAGTAGGTAGATAGGAAGTATCTGTATCTGTATCTGTATCTGTTGCTCATAAGTACAATAAATATTTACGTTAAATTGTTTGATTTTGTTTTTGTTTTGTTTTGTATTCGTTTCGTTTTTGTTTTTGTTTATTCGTTAATTGTGTAGTTAAATATAATGGAAAACTTGAAAAGATTGTATTGGGTTTAAAGCGAGGATTCAACATAGAGTGTGGCCTTGCATCAAAGTGTGTGACTTATACTCCTTTTTGGTGTGTGTGTGTGTGTGTGTGTGTGTGAGTGTGAGTGTGTATGGGAGTTGGTGTAAGTATTATCATATGTCTCATATTATTTTCGAGTTTTGCTGTATTGTATTATGCTGATCCTGGGTCGTTCATTTATAGTAGTATTTAGTTGATTAACAACGATATGTTTGCTTCTTTTGTTTTGAATTCGTTCTTTAGCTTTTGAGTAAGAAGTCTCGTTTCGAATAGCTCTTTAAATGCAGGCAGCTGAGTATTTAGAGTACTCGTTAGTTCAAGCATACATAGTTTGGATAAATATAGTAGTAGTAGAGTAGTAGTAGTAGTAGTAGTATGTACTAAACAAAATACTAATACGAAAATCAATGAAATGCTTTTAGCTCTAATTGCATCTAATTCGCTGTGTGTCTGAGTGTTGTGTGTGTGTCTGAGGGTTGTGTGTGTGTGTGTGTGTGTGTCTGTGCCTAAAATTTTACTCTTGGGTCTACAGTGCAGTCCTTTGTCCTACATAAGTACATACGAGAGTCTACTAGCTACGATTTGATCTCTCTCTTCATATCCCTTCTTCAGGAATTAGACTCTGGCATATACATATTGTGGTACTAACTAGGTAGTATGCATGTATATGTTGTATATGTTTAGAGACTAAGTATAGAGACTAAGTGATTTGTTACATCTTAAGTTGATATTTAGCTGCTGTATGTGTGGCGCTATAATATGCTATGATATCATACACATATCATACATTTATCTAGTACATTCACATAACGTACGTATAGGAGACGAAAGCTTGAGCTCAGGTTAGTTGTAAATTGGAAAGAATAGGTATAGTTGAAGACTACATATACAGAATGTGAATGTGTGTGAGTGTGTGTGTGTGTGTAAGTGTGTGTGTGTGTAGGTGTGTTTGAGCGCAGTTGACTTGTTCGGTATCTGAACTAAGGATTTCAGTTAGACTACAACGAATTGTACATGAATATTACGGACTCTATGGCTCTAAGTACGAAGAAAGTTCTCTGCACACATACAAAAACCAATTGGAATTACAATTACATACATATTTACAGATCGGATTTGCGACTGTTACACAGCATACGGCAAAAGGTGTGTTCTCTCAGTAAAATACCAAAAAAAAATCATTTATTCATATATGTATTTTTTTTCAATTTTATCAGCTTTTATTGGGTTTGCTTTTGTTTTTGTTCTGTTTTTGTTATTTTCTCTTTTTTTGTTTGTTTTGGTTTCATTTTTGTTTTATGAGCTATTTTTTTTCTTTTGAAATATACAATGTGATTTTTAACTGATTTTTTAGGGTTAAGCCTGGATTTGGTTTCTTCTCTATACTTATATACAATTTTGAATTGTTTAGAATTTGCTAATATACCTTTTGGTTTTTTTTTTATTTAATTAAATTAAATTTTTGTGTTTTTTTTTGGATTTTCCTCTATCAATTAGATTTAATTTTAAATGTAAATTTTTAAACATATAATAACATTTCTTTCGCTGAACACATTTATTCCAAATTTATATTTTACGTTTAGGTTTAGCTATTTATTGTTGTTTACTATTTTAAGTGTTTAATTTCGTTATTGGTTTTCCCTTTAGCTAGTTGAATATTTCATTTGTTCTTCCGATTCGAAAAGCGAGTTCAAAATAAGTAAATAAATTGATGCCTGTTCAAACCCGGGGAGCTTTATTGATTCATGTTCTTGTTCATGTATTCATGAATGTATTCATGCTGGCTGTCAGTATTCATTTCATTCGTTTCATTTCAATTGCCTAGATTAATGACTAGAAAAAAAACAACCTTATTTTAATCTCACAAAAAAAAGCCTCACTAGTCGAGGTCTCTTTGTTTTTGCTTCACTAATACTAACCTCACGCTAAATCATAAAACTTAAGTTTAAATAAGCGAATTCTTTTCATTATAAACAATAAAAATGTTTCATTTCTTTTTGCTAAATTTTATCATAATTTCCTTTTAGTTTGGTGTTTTGCCTTAAAATGTCTGGAGGTTGGTTTTGCTTTGGTATTTAGTTCTATTTTATAGATACAGGGTACGGTATGACTAGATACAATACAATATTTTTACTGTTATAGCACACTTGTATTTGCTTTCATTTCATTATAGTTATTATGTTAATTATGTTATTCCGTTGTTGTTATTTAGTTAGTTAATATGTTATGCAATTTCTCGTTTTGTACAAAATTCCAATTAACTATATAGTATATGTATTACATTTAGCTAATTTACTGTGTCGAAAGTCGAAAGATATCTTCCTCTATTTACAGCAGAGTACATGTTTTTAGGCACGCTACAGTGGAGCCTGGCCCAGTTGATATGGTTCTTTGTGTTGTTGTTGATCTTGTTGTTGTTGTTGTTGTGTTTGAAGCAATGAAACAATCTAGTTAATATCTTTATATCCTTTTATCGTTATATCTTCTTCCTCGTGATATGAATGAGTTGAGTCCACCACTCTCCAACGCTTTAATTCTCTCTCTCTTGTACAGAGCGTGCACTGTAGCGCTGTGTCGTCACTTGTTGTTTTGTTGTCGAGTGTAGTTTACTTTTAATTATAGTAGTAGTTAGTAGTTGTAGTTATTGGTGGTACGCTTGCCTGTCTGTCTGTCGGTCTGTCTTGCTTTCTATCTCCATCTATCTGTTCATCTGCCAGTTCGCTTCCAACAGAAACTTTTGAGTTGCGCAGAGAAGGGCACGACCCGGCGCATTATCTGTGTTGGGTTCCTTAAGGCACTTGCACTTGCACTGCTCTCACATGCTCCCCTCTAGCCCCGACCCCCTGGAGTATTCGGCTCTGGGGCCATAAACACTTTGGGCTCCAAACATTCAGCCAAAGTTAACGCAAATTGCCAAAATTTGTGTGTGTTCGCCACGCGTGTGTGTGTGTGTATGGGTGTGGGAGTCATAAGGGTTGGGGTCTGCTGTTCATTCAGCTGTGCTCAGAATATGTGTGTGTGTGTGTGTCTGTAGGTATGCCTGCGTGCGTGTGGACGGCTTTCAAAGCTTTCATATTCACGCTTGAATGCTTCTTCATCTTTTACCCTTGTCGCTTCATTTCTACACATAATTATTTGCAATGCGTCTTATTATACTCTTGCCAAAGATATCATTCCTTTGTCGCTACATTTATCACTACGATTATGAAGTTGGACTGAAGTGGGCGGAGGGGGGGTCAAGTAACTATATACAAAAGAGGCTGAGGAGACAGTTCAAATCGGAAGACTTACTTATACAAGTATATACTCTATACTTATGCTGGGTCTACACACTCAAGATAACAAGATCGAATTTTGACAAAATTTAGATGATGATTCAGTGAATACTTCTGCATCATTTACTTTTGAGTTCTCGTCAATCGAATTTGTTCCGAGTAAGGACTGTTCTAAGGACTCCAAGGTCATGCAAGGGTATGTACACTTCGGCTTGCCAAAGGTGTGCATTACTTTTGGTATTATTTTTAAATAAGTTTACTTTTAAACTTTCACACATACTGCTGCCATATGTGTGCCCTATATACAGTTCCTCTGCTTCATACCTATGTATATATACTTTATATATGCATAGTATATATTTCTATATTATTTATACGATATATATATATTTATTTATCAGTGTATATATATATATTTATGCAAATGCGAGCTTTGCACTGTTTCAGTCGAATTGTTTTTTGAATTTGTTTCTTTGGTTTTTGGTAGACGGCATCCGAAAATTTCATAGAGCTCAAGTAGGGACAGAAGGTTGTCGTGTCACCGTGTGTCACAATGTCAAAATGTCAACAGACCCACCACACACACACACACACACTCACACGCACACACACACACTGACTCAGTGACAGCTTGGGCTAGAGGTACCTCAACTGTGCAGAATATCATCATCATCCCTTGGGCAAGAGTAGTTTATTGTTTGGGCTTAACAGACGTCCATATCGTACATATACTATACATACATACATACATTCGTATTGTTATTTATAGAGCTGTGCTATCACTTCGTATCAGCCCCATCGAATATCAGCTGTTAGTATTTTTATATCGTAGATGTACTCGTATCTCATTATAAAATCATAAGAGCGTTTGCATTACTTTTCCTTCTCCCTTTTCCTTTCTCCCTTTTGGCTTCAACATATCATCTACTCTCCTCTCATTTCGTCTCAGTTTTAATTTCAAGTTATCTGTGACTAAGTTTAATATACATATTACATATATTATATACATATACATATGTACGCGTGTATATATATATATAAGTTTCATTTAATTGCAGTCGTTTTATATCATAAAATGTTCTTGCTGTCTCTCGCTCGGTCCTTGGTTAATTTATTCCTTTTGATAAATTGTGATACTTTTTGCATTTGGTTTAATGGATATTTGTACTCTTTATTTCGTTTTTATTCGGGGGGAGATTTAAGCAGAAAGTTTGTTGCAGGTTTTCCTCTCGTTTTCTTCTCTTGTATTTTTTGTATATTTTCGTATTTTCGCATTTTCGCATTTTTGTTTTTTATACATATCATACATGTGGTTCGCCTGGCTGGGTGGGGTGTTTGCTTCAGTAGGGTGGTTCAGTTAAGCTTTGCTGGGAATAGTAGTATAATCAAAAGGTGAAACGGCGCTTGAGTCTGGTATCTTCTTCTGGTACAGCTGATAAGATCTCCTCATATATGGTTTATACTTTTACTTTTACTTTACTGTTATATTATGTAGTGTTATGCGGTCACAGTTAAGAAAGCATTTATGGTATTCCATTTATTACGCTAAATAAATGGCATTTCATTTATAAGTTGATCTTCATATTCTTTTAATATTACGGCAGTTTTTCTTTAACTATGTGTGTGTGTGTGTGAGTGTAGGTGTGTGTGTGTGGATATGTCATGTTATGAAGAGTTCTTACAAAATTTTGACCGATTACTTCAGAGGGAACTTTCGTCGCATCCATCGTCTGTGGTAGTTTCTGCTGGTCCTCTCCGTTTATCCATTCTATTGAGCAAACTGTACAGTGTTACCTCTGCAGCATAAGGCTTTGATTTTAGTCTGTGTACAGTGTGTGTCTGTGTATGTATGTGTGTGTGTGTATGTGTCGCCTAATCGTATGCATTTTTATTTGCTTTTCACGTTAACTGCATTTGCTTTTTTCTCTGTTAGTTTTATGTGATAAAATTATGTTTAATTTTTCATCGGATTTTATAAACATTTAGTTGCTGTTATTACTCCTTCATTTCGATGTTTCTCCTTCATTTTATGCATATTATATTCAATTTAGTTATTTGTTTATTTTACGCAATAAATTATTTAAATTTAATGTATATATTTACTTATTATGTCATCTTTCCTCATTTTCATTTTCATTTCTGTTTTTTTTTTTTGTATTTTTTGTGTTTTGTGTTTGTTAAATTTAAAATATTAATTAATTTTAATTAAATTTAGCAATAGGTTAAATTTGTTTGTTATTTGTTCTACTTAAATTAAACTTAAACATCTTTTGTAGTCGTTTCTGGCATCCAACGTAACACTTGACAAGGCCAATCTTATACCACTTAGCATCATTTTTACTGTCGGGTATGATCAGTTTGCGGCCAAGTGTGGCGTTTAGACACATACATAATGTTTATGGTACAGATACATATATACATACATATATTTATATTTAAAAAGATATATGGAATGAGACATACATATGGACAAATCGCGTGGAGGGGAGAAGAGAGCGCGTCACGTGGATAGAAAAAAAGAGAAAATTGTTAAATGATTTTGAAAAAAATGTAATCTTAGATTCGTATTAATTAAGAATTAGCATGAAACTATGGGGAAATACATCGCAGAGCACAATGAGGTCAGCTAAAAATTATATATAGTTAATGAAATAAAAAAACCCTTAAGGAAAAGAGCTTCAAGGAACTTTGACTTGAGAAACAGCTATTAGCTTTAAAGTAAATAGGTTGCTCTATCAAAGAAGCTTCAAATTGCTTTTGATTAAAAGCAGCTAAGCTCTCGCTTAAAAAACTTTTTGACTAAGAAACATATTAAAGAAATATATTAAAGCTTTGGCTTAAAAAGCTTTTCGACTTAGAGTGCGTTTACCTTTAAACAGCTTTCCAAACGAAATATATTGAATCTTTAACTTTAAAGCTTGGCCTTGTTTAAAAATGACGTGTTCTCATTTTCAAATAAAAGTTATTAGAAACTTTATAATCGTACGATAAGTCTTGACTTTTGGGGGCGTTTTAGCTTATAGTTTGACAAATGAAAAAAGTTGTTGAATTCTGCAATTCATTGTAAAATTGAAATTGTCTTTTTAGCTGATGTCATGGCGCCTGCATAGGTAGCAGTTGCAGTTGGGAATCAATGCATGTGCTGGTGGTAAGTATTATAGGGGGAATGTAGAGAAAGAAGAGTGAGAAGTAGAGAGAATAAGAGTAGGAACAGCTGACTGGGCAGCTGAGAAAACAGTATGCTGCATTTCACAGAGAGTTTATATATATTTTATAGCATATTTTAGCCTGACAAAAATGGAAATAGCATGAGTGAAGAAAGGCAGACACACAGAGACATACTATAGTAGTTTGTGGTGGTGGTGGGTGTGGGGGTGGGGTGTTGGGTAGGTGGGGGTGCATAGAACGAACACTTACCCAGTAGTCAAACGTCGGTCTCGATGCTAACGGCCAGCGCATTGTTGTGCCTCATTGTGAGACTACTGCCAGCACTGCCAGTTGCCGCACTGACGCTTATTGTTGACTGCTGCTGCTTGAAGCCATTCTGCTGTTGCAGTTGCAACTGTTGCTGCTGTAGATACTGCTGATGCTGCTGCAGATGCAGCTGCTGTTGCTGCTGCCGGTGCTGCTGCAATGGCGTCGACTGCGCTGTGTATGTTGCTCCCAAAAATGGAGCTGCTGCACCACGTCCAGGAAGGGTATCTGTCAATCCCGGCGTCGATTCAACACCATCATCCAAATCCATCATATCCGATGAGGACTCGGACAACGATGCTTTCTTCATGTGTTGACCTACTTTTTAGTTTAATGTTTTAGTTTTAGTTTTAGTGTTGTTGTTGTTGTTGTGGTTGTTATTATTGTTGTTGTTATTGTTGTACAGCGAACGGTTGTTGTTGTTGTTGGTTGTTGGTTGTTGGTTGATTGATTGGTTGGTTGTTGTGTGGTATAAGTTGTTGTTGTTGTTGTTGTGTTTGTGGTTGAGGTTGAGGTTGTTCGATACATAACAGTGATGTTGGTGTTGGTGGTGGTATTATAGTCGAGTGTTATCGATTATCGGTTGATGGTGATGGGGGCGGGAATTGGGAATCGTTGGTGGCATTAGGATCGTTTATAACGGGAAGTTGTTGCAGTTGTTATCAATTTGGATTGTGGGAAATTCGATTACAAGTAATTGTTGGTTTTTTTTATATATATTCAATATTTTTTTTGGGAGTTTCAATTTTGATAGGCGATATCGAATTAGCAATACGATCGTACGGAATAAAGAGAGAAACAAAAAGAAGAGAGAGAGAAGAGAGAAAGAGGAGGTCACACATACAGTTGTAATGTATTTATTACAAAAAATTCCTTCCTTTTTTTTGGTTTCTTTTTTTTTTTGGTTTCTTTTATTTTTGCTATTGTTGTTCTTTGTTGTTACACACAAAACACACAGTACGTGTAAGGTACGTTTTTGTAGGTCCATCTTAACATGCAGTACAGTGTTGCCACATGCAGTCAACCAGCGTTGCCAGAGGATCCATTTTGAGTCCTGTTATTGTTATATACATATAGTTTGTATGTATGTTTGTTAGATCAACTTCTGGCATCATACATCTGGCAAACACGGTGTGCGCTGGCCTGATGCGTGAGTGTTGCTGTACGGCCAGAGCTGCCAGATCGCCAGATATATACTAGTACGGCTGGTACGACTGGTACGGCTGGTACGGCAACGCCATCGCATCAGGCTGTATTCATTAAATGCCCTACGAATCGTTTCTTTCTTCGTAAATGTTTCTATTTTTATTCGGCTTCGGGTTTTGCATACATGTATGTGTCCGTGTGAGTGTGGTGTGCGTGTGTGTGTACGTGTGAGGTAAGAGTGTATGTGTGTAGGTGTGTGTGTGTGTGTGTGTGTATTCGTTTGAGCGTATGGTACTACTTTTGAGGCCTGTCCAGTCCAGTATTTGTTGTGATATTGTGATGCAAGTAGAGAAGGTATCGATGCACTGTGCGCACTTTCAACTTACCTAATGTACCTGGCAAATATGGACAACTAGTAACATGATTAAAGTTTTGGCTCTGCATCTCCTCCTGATCCGTTTCGCGGTGATAGAAGTAATTGAAATTACTGACGATAACCGGTACGGGCAATGCGATTGTCAGTACACCAGCAATCGCACACAATGATCCCACAATTTTGCCCCAAACGCCGACGGGTCTGTGTATCGTTTATCGTTAATCGATATCGATTTCAATTTTGTTTGTTGTTGCATATCGTATATCAAACGAATTTCAATGCAGTTCAAATCCCATTTTCAATTATATTTTTGTGGCGTTTTGGATGTGCAATATTTTTGGTTGTGTTTTTGATATATCGGGAATATATATTTGGAGTGTTTCGAATTTCGGTGCGTTTACATAATTTGTTTGATCCGAACGAGTTTCGTTTTTATTGATTTGATTTTTTTCGGTTTTTGATTTTGTTGTGATTAATTTGATTTGAAGTATAGACACATATATATATATAGTTGAAGATTTGTTTATATATATATAATAATATTGTTTTTTTATATTTGGATTTGGTTTGTTTGTTTTTGGATGAAGCGAGCGATGTTAACGAACGAACGATAAATAAAATGAAAATACAAATATATAAGAAATGTAAAGTAAAACTTTCGTTTTTGTTTTTTTTTTTTCATATTGTTTTTGGTTTTTTTTTTATATATAGATATATAGTATATTGTAATTGTAGCTTTAAGGTTATGTTTGTACTTTTCAGTGATTGCAAAGTTACACTATAGATATATGTATGTATACAGATACGAGTATATATATTTATAGATATAGATAGTTGGGTATATATATATATAAGTATATAGGCAGTACAGCAAAACGAAATAAAAGTGGAGAAAGGAGTACTCGAAAGTAGAGGCACAACACTTAGAACGAGTAGCGTTACGAGTGATTCGGGTGAGTGGTGTGGTTATTGCATTGGGCTTCAGGTTAGGTTTGAGGTTAGGTTGCTTTTTGCTTTATAAGCATGTAAGTAGAGTCTTAAGTTGTAAGTGTGTGAGTGTGTGTGTGTGCGCGTGTGTGAATGTATGTGAGAGACATTACAACAAAAAGTTTGCTTGAGTGGGTGGAAGAGCCAGGAGAAAGTTGCGTGGCATCAAACTTTTAGTGACACTCTGAGCGCAAGGGCAAAGGCAGAGGCAGAGGCAGTGCGGGCTGCTGAGGGGCGTGGTGGGGGAGCAGGTGGCTAGGACAGGTAGGCAAAAGGCTGCGACTCAGGCGGAAGCTAGGGTATAAGTAGGATTAGTTGTTCACGGCTGAACAATTTGGCATGTATGTAAGTATAAGTATGTATCTATATGTATGTGTGTGTGTGTGTGTGTCTCTGTTTGTGTGTGTGTTTGTTTGGCTGAAGTCTCACTTAGCCTGCTTAGATATTTTGTAATATTTTGGGAGCATGCAGCATGCGTACAATAAGAGCAGCTAACAAAACTGTGTGAGTTGTGAGAGTGTTTATCGTTATCGATAACAGCCAGTCCCTGCTGTCATTGGGCGTGGCAAGGTAGATCGCCTAGCTGCAGTTGGTTGTAGTTGATGAAAATGTATCGATGCTATCGACAGTACTGTACCATCGAGTTCTGTTTGTGTGTGTGTGAATGCTGTACAGATGTGTGTGTGTGTGTGTGTGCGTGTGTGAATGATGTGTATTCGCTTTGTGTCTTTGTTGATGCGAACTAAACAACGACACAACGTTACATTGATTGCAAAACTGTTCAAGTTTAGAGTAGAGAGAGTTTTCTTAGCGCTTTCCATTGGTTCACTCGCAATGGAAGACAGTGGTACAAGTTATAGACAATTAGACAGGATAGATAGGCAGTTAAATAATTTGGGGAGGGGAAGCAACTGATGGAAATGAAATCAAAAGGGGCGGCGGGATTTACTTGATTTGTAGCCAACGAACGATATGCAACCAAAGGTAAGAGTAGAATGCGAAATGAAACGATAACGATAACGATAAGGAAACGGGGCTGATAATAGCAATAGCAATCGAATCGATAAGAGAAAGGTCCCAATTGGAAATGATAAGAAAAGAAATGAAGCTGGATATCGTTTAGCTTATAACGACGTTTACGATTTAACGATTTTAGTATGTTTTTCTTTTTGGTAGTATGTTGGTAAAACAAAAGTAGTAGTACACACAGTTTGTGATTATATAGAGTTATATATAGAGTATATATCTTGGCTTGTATAAATAAACTACAATCGATTTGCGCATTTAGAACGCACAATGAGTAATGAACGTAAAACGGGTAAGAACAATCAATAAACGGAACACAAAACTCAGATTGAAAACAAACAAACGATACTAATAGTAATAGTAATAGTATAAGTATAAGTATAAGTAATAGTAATGGTAATAGTAGTAGTAGATCAAAAACATCGAAATCATAGCGGTAATTATAATAGTAATTGTAATTGTAATTGTAATAGTAATAGCAATATTGATAATAGTTAGAATTGTAATTGTATTGATTTGCATACGTCATGTCACCATATCCAACGGTGGTCATGGTGACCACTGCCCACCAAAATGCATCGGGTATGGACTTGAAGAAGGAATTTTCGCTTCCAGCTTCCGCAAAATAAACCGCTGATGAGAAGAGTACGACGCCTAAAAAAAGTTGATGGGAGAAATGGCTTTGCATTGGTTCCGGCTCGATAAAACATCATAAAAGATTTAACAAACGAAAGAAAAAGTTCGACTGTCTTTTCTTTTGTTTTTCTCTTTTAAATATAAGATGTAAATTTTCTTTTACTTTTTTTCTTGTTTTTCTTTTCAAATGAAAACAATTGAAATAAAATCAGTATAATGTATATTGCATAGTGCCGATTTGGCTGGGTGTCCGCCAGTCCTTGTCTGTGGATAGTCTCTGGCAGGATACGTTGTAACAGTCCGCAAGTAAAACTCTTTAGGTGTTCGTGTGCGTGTGTGTGTGTGTGTGCGTGTGTGTTTGTCTGCTCTGTTGAACGTGCTACACAATATGGGAATTTCAACGATGAACTCGGACACAGAAAGTGTCTAACTGAAAGCGGAAACAGAACCGTTACAGTTGGCGGAAACGGAACTCATTGTGTAGCACGTCTCTGGCCAGTGCCAGTGTATTGCCTGTTGGAAAATCCAATACAATAGTATCTCTAACTTTCGATATAGTAGAACTAGTAAGCCGCAACATTCCCAAGCAGAAAACTCACAGCTGGGAGCAGAGACAGTGAGAGATCTACATATGTCCCATTCGGTTTCTGGTGGGCTTATCCATGGTCAAGAAATATGGTGATATCTAGCGACGACGAAGCTATAGACGCAGACGTAGACAGAGACGAAAACGAAGACGTGGACGTAGACGTAGACGGAGATGATGACAAATGAATAGATATTTAAAATATGTTTGAAATGACTTTACTATGGTAATCAACTAGTTGTAGGTTATATTCTGCTTGGGATTGATTTGAAACTGAAGAAACAGATCTAGACGAAAGTAATGAGTTACGAGAAAGCCCAGATGCAGAGCATGCCAAACTTTCAGATACTTTTCTTTTTGGAAATAATCACAAAACTAAAAGAAAAACCAAACAAATAACATTAATACCAATTGTATCTAGATAAAAACTAAAAAAAAAGATACTGTGAATTAAGAAATTATGTAAATGTTGAATGAAATCGATAAGTATAGCAAGTGAGCGACACATCGATAGCTACGATAAGAGATTCATTTACAGAGCGGCAAAGGCACAGGAGTCGTGGAGGGGGTAGGGCAGGGGGAAGGGGAAAGGGACAGGGCCGGCGAGCGAGCGATCACAACACTGAACGACGATGCAATAACGATGATGATGTATGGATATTAAGATACAGATACTGATACAGAGATACATGATAAGGTTATAGTTATAGATAGATAGATACACGAAGTGGTACAGTAACAGATGATTAAAAAATAACATAGATACAGTAGGTTCTTAAGACATGTATAATACTACTATGTATGTACAACTTTTGGCACAACTGTACACAGGAAAAATGAAACGAATATACACGAGTAGATCTCTCTGTAAGAGCACCCGTTCGGCTGTACAGTAGAGGGGGGAGTGGCACGGACAGTATGACAGGTGAAACAATTAGAATTAGAAAAAGAAAGACGGAAACAGAGAAACAGAGAGAGAGAAAGAGAGACACAGAGAGATAGATACAGAGAAAGAGTAAGAGGTAGCGTTATGTTACAGTTTGCTATAGGGAACTATAGATAGACAAGTGAGTTTGCAGTTATTGTTTTAGATACTTTGATCAGTTTGGGGATTGACGTTGTTTTTGATTGTATTGTTGTTGTTAAGCTGTACCTCATATCACCATATCCCACCGTAGTCATGGTCACCACAGCCCACCAGAATCCGTCGGGTATGGACTTGAAAAAGGAACTCTCGCTGCCAGCCTCCGCGAAATAAACGGCCGATGAGAATAGTACAACGCCTGGGAGCAATTTAAGAGTACAGCGTGGATTAGTTATCGGATTAAAGTACCAGATAGTATAGTAGTATATAATACATAGATTAAGTAAGTTGCATAAATGTTTTTCTCTTTCTTTTTAGATTACAGTAGTTTATCTGCTTGGGTCTGAGCGCGGCCCTTCGTAAGTTTCATCTGCATTTGGATTGGGGGAAACTATCCCAGTATATACTAGTACACATAGCATAATGGAGGACTTGAGTTTGAGTTCATAAAATTGTTACCAACAGGTTGTTTAGTGTATGTTTACAGTATGTAGTATTGGGTGGGGTGAGTGTGCTATGTTATATATAGTAGTATAGTATAGTAGTATTGGTCGATATATCTACAGAGAGTTGGTAATTGTTTTGTTATTTGTTATTATTTGAGCTACGTTTTAGTTGAGTTCTCTTTTAAAACAACTACAAGAGATATACATACATAATCGACTAGGATTAAAGAGAGTTCTTTCGCTTTCAGTGATATATATAGTATATATATGTATTATATAAGTAAGTATAGTTAGTTAATCTGTGCAGAAACTATAAGAAAAGTGTTACAAAAAGATGTTTCAAGTGGCAAAATTGTCTTGGAATCACACATATATAGCTGTGTGGGTGTGTGTGTGTGTGTGTGTCTAGGTGTCTGTAAGTCGGTTGATTGCTGTTAAAGAAGTGTGTGTGTGTGTGTGTGTGTGTGTGTGTGTGTGTGTGTGTGGTTGTGTGTGGTTGTGTACATAATTAGATCGCAAAATATTACAAATCGAAATTAAGGGAAATGCTCACAACAAAAGACTTCGACCATTGCCGAAGTTTCACTGTGCGAATGCTGAGTGCCTCGAGGTCAAAGATGCAGATACTAGATACAATATCTCTCAGATGCCAGAGAGTTCAGCATTCGCACAGCATACTTTGCGGCACTTTGAGCCGATCGATCACTTTGTATTGGGTTAGTAATGCTTCTAGATTGTTGCAACTAGCTATATGACATTATATAGTATATGTATTAAGATAGTACGAGATACGATTAAGATTTATTCATAATTTTATTAGTATTGCTTTAATTGCCGTAATTCTGGTAGTAATTTATATAAACAGAAACTAGCTAGTTAAGTACTTTGTACAATACGATATACATACGTTATTGGTAGATGGTAGATTAGTTATGTTACACGTATATAGATACACATATCTGAGAGATACACATATGCATGTATATACTAGACTACAGCAAGGCAAATAATAATATGTAATTGAATCGAAAACGAAAGGAACAAAACGAAACCAAACGAAACTGAACTCAAATCATAGTTCACAAGTACTGTACAGACATATACATATATATGTAGCTGAGTGATACGATATATATATGTGTGTATGTAAGCTAGTAGTAGTAGTATCCTAAATAACACAACAATTGAAGGAAACAATAACGAACACACAGACGAACTCAACTAAACTAAACACAAACCTCATGTTGTTTGTCTAGTTGCTTGTTAATATACATACATAGATACTATTTATATATATATGTATATACGTCATGTATATACATAGCATGTGGTTAGAGTTAATTAGTCAACAGATACAACAATACAAACTATAAACTAAAAGCCAAAGACATCGAAAACAACGTAGATGAAGTTACGTTTACGAATACGATAACTATAACGATTACGGTTACGATTACGATTACGATTAGGGTTACGATTATGATTACGAATAACTTGGTTATGTTAAAACGTGAACAACAATACAAAATATGTATATATATGTAGCATATATATAGTATGTAGTTAGGTATATTATAAATATGTTATACGCTTTTCGTTATATATTCAACAATTTCCACTAGGTAGGTTTTTCGTTTTCCTCTAAGATTCTTCACCTTGTTTTGGACAATTCAATGCAAAAGAAGTCTGCCAATTTTAAGGCACATTCTGCGTAGTTTGTCAGCAGAAGCCAAACCGATAATCAAATGTGAATTCAAACTGAAGAGGTAAGTATGAGAGATAATGATATGATATTATGCCACAGCGAACTGCTTCAAAATACGTTCGATCCTTAATATTGCCAACGACTTTTGCAGGGGCATTGATAAAAACCATAAAAATCATGTTTTTACTCTGTCAAAGTATATCAGGAGTAATAGACTAAAATTCGAGTACATTGACATTGATTGTTCGCTAGCCAAAGATATATATATTTAAAAAAATAGTTTATATAGTATGTAGTATATGTATTAGGGTTAAAGTATGTAGTATATACGTATATAGTTACAGATACTATAGCTATATATGGATATGGATACTGATACTGGTACTGGTACTGATACTGATACTGATTACCGACTAGCTAAAGCTCTTTGTGCCAGGCCCACCAAAAATATATATGTAGTATAGTTGATTGTAGTACTGTGGTAATACTTAGGCTAATTAGTAGACGACATTAAGTATTCATACGTATTGGATAAGTATACATAGTATATAGATCGTATGTGCTCTAGAGGCGCCTATGTATAGTAGTATATGTATATATGTAGTTGGCATCTGGTATGACTACATAAACTACTCGTATTATGTAACTAAGTAGTTGGTATAGTTGGTAGTTTAGTATAGTTTAGCATAGTATAGTTTAGTTTAGTTTAATTTAGTTACGTATATATAGTATAAGTATTTAATAGGCATGTTAACCGACTAACTAAATGTAGCATACGTACTATATTTAACTTTAATATAGCAGTCTCTAGTCTCTCACTCGTGGTACTTGGATCGTTTGAGTTACATTCGCAGTACTTGAACTGACAGACAGAAAGAAAGATCTAATCTGGATAGGTGTCTCGATCTTGATCTTAGGTAGTACGGGCTTTCGGAACTTTTGTAATTGGAATGACAAATGATAATTGTTAAAAAGCATTTTAATTGACTGCTTTGTTCTTTCACTCTTGAAATAACATACAGTTCTTTGCCAGGGATAGGATTAACTCGGTTTTTTTTTGTTTTTTTGTTGTTGTAAACAAATGGTGAACAGTTATAAAATGTGCTGGCTGTTATGTACCTAGAATATATAGTAGTATATGTAAGATGTATATCTAAATTGTAGCTGTAGTTAGCCGGGTTTAACACATTAGTTTAAGCAGGGGGAGTTGCCCTAGACGGAGAGTCGGTCTGAGTTTAGTTATAAGGTCACTGGTCGTATTTGGTAGGTCTTGAGTGAATTTTATACAAAATAATTGATAGTTGGGTACATAGGTAGTTATTGTATTTAAATGTAGGAGAGTGTAAGAGGTGTGTGTGCATTGTAGTTTGGAATTGGAATTTGTATTTTTGTATTGGTATTTGGTATTTGGTATTTATTTGTCTCTTTTTTGATTGTAACTTACCTATAAATAAGAAAAATATAAGTAAACCTAATTCCCGCATTGAGGCTTTCAGAGTTCGTCCTAATATTTGTAAACCCTTCGAATGCCTAGATAACTTAAATATTCGAAATACTCGAACTAATCGTATCACTCGTAATATTGCCAAGGACATAGCCTGATTCGATGACTTGTCCTAAAAATTTATAATTATTTATATATTTGTATATTTATGTAACATATGTAAGTATATATATTTAGTTAGTTTATATATATATATATATATATTGAGTAGTAGTAGTGGGAATATATATATAGTTAGGTATAGTTCTGTACTGTATATATATATAGTATGTGTGTGTGTGTGTGTGTGTGGGCGAGTGTGTGAGTTAGTAATATAGTACAACAATTAGCGCGCACTAGGTACCCTTAGTACTACTGTTACAAGATAGTACAAGATACTAGCACTAGGATAGCGTTCAAGTTCAAGTTCATTACGTAGGCAAAAGCATCTCTATCAAAACTCAAAAGCTTGGTTAATGTCAGTAGTTTCATGTTGAGGTAATACATTCAAATGTAAGAAGTACTTGGTATTCGAAAATTGAAATTGAAAATCATGATCATTAAAAGCAGGCAATACTTAAATGAAAACAACGCGATGATAACATTGTTTAGTTAATCAATTTTTCATATTTAAAACAGTTTTCTTTTTTCGTTTTTCATTCTTTTCATTTTGTGGTGGCAAATTAAGATGAACATACTTAATTGCTTACAGTGTACAGAGTGTATAGCTGTACTCTTTGTGTGGGTGTGGGTGTGAGTGTGTGCAGTGGGTGGTGGGTGGGTGGGGGTGTTTGGGGGGTGTTTGTGTGATTAGCTTTACAGTTTTGGCCAAACAAAAATCTCATACCTGTGGACTGACTGGCGCTTTTGGAAGATTTAACGTATCCTCCTCTTCGGCGACGACAGTCGCTAGTGTTATAAAGTACGGAATGATGGCGATTATGTCGATAACATTCATGACATCCCTGCAGAAATTTAATTTGTTCGGACATGCGAGGAACCTGCGTGGGCGCAACACAAATAAACGCGATGTGACAGTTGAGACAGTTGAGAGAATGATCAAATCGGAAATCGATAGAGAAACGAGGAGAGCGATAGCGACAGATTCGATATACATGGACAGAAAAGACAAAAGAAATGGGAGAAAAAGGGGAAGAGAAAGAGAGAGAGAGTTGGAGTAAAATACAGTATTAAAGCAGAGTAAAACGAAGCAAGAAAAGAAACGTACAAATATTGCAAATGTATATTAAAATATTCTATCAATATCAATTTAATAGAGTTACATTAGAATACTCTGCATGTAAATACGTATGAATATAGTATAGTATAAGCTAGAATTCTCTTCGCAGTAGCATAAGAATGCCTATGCTTCTTCTACAGCAGCAGCCATGCCCACCCATAGCTCGTGAGAGCAACACTCTTATACTCCTTTGCTCTCTCCGTGGGCATAGCTCTTCTACAGGTTGTATATGTATATAGTAAACAAGTATAGTGAGGCTTTCTACTATCAAATGCATATATAGACTATAATGTAGTTAATGAATGTTATTACTCATACCTGACAGTTAGTTCAAATGTAAACCAAATAATACATAACGTTTCTATAAGGAAGAAAGGATCTGTGATGTCAGGCACCTCGTCTTCCTCGATTTTTGTGCCATTTGTTGTTGTATTGAACACCTGAAACACAAGACAAACATGAGAATCCAATTCGAGCACAATATAGTGTATAGTATATAGCAAGTTGGGTAAAGAGTGTGCATTCTCACCTTGTAATGCTTAAATTCGGGTAATGTTTCTAGACAAAATATAACAATTGATAGCAATATAACAAATACACTAATTATGGCTACAACTCTGGCGGCTTGCGAACTCTCTGGGTACTCAAAGAGCAGCCAGACTTTTCTTTGTTTCTCATTATCCGGTAATGGTCTTTCTTCCTCTTTAATAAAGCCTTCATCCTCTCTGCATGGTCGTGGTATAGATTGAAAATAATTTGAAAATATATTAAGTGATTTTAATAAAGAATTTCATTAGTGTTGGTGTGTATATGTTATGAGCATGGGTGTGTGAGTACCCTATGTATTAGTGTGTGTGTGTGTGTGTAAGCATTTATGTTGTTTTGGTTTAGGTTTTAGTTTAGGTTTAGAGTCCTAAGCAGCAATTTTATAAATTTAGCTAAGCTCAAAAGTATCATTCAGCATCGTAATCGTTATCGATAAATGCAACTGAAAAATCGATGTGAAACTCTATGTTGGTTTTGCTTATGTGCCAAAAGTGAATCGAAATTGATATAGACGTAGAATATAAATCTCAAATGATGTGAAAATGTTGAGCTATAGCATGTCTTCTTGACTGTGACTGAGACTGAGACTGAGGCTGTGGCATCCGGCAGAGCGAGAGTGCTCCTTCTTTTGTCATCTTTTTCTTCTTCTCTGGCAGCTCGCCTGGCATATGGGGCCATTGTGTTCACACGGTTCCGGCCACACTGCCCCCCCTTATTGCCGTATCAACAAAATTTTAAGCTGGTGGTCAAGTGATTAACAACTGTTTGGACAACGGCATTTATATAGTAGTTGCTTAGTCACTCAAGTCACTTCTGTCGTGTCTCATGTCTGTGTGTGTGTGTGTGGGTGTGTGTATATCTAACCTCAAAATATGCTTAACGCTACATAAATACCTAAGAATGTCAATTGAATGCACAGCCACAGGCGGCAGAATAAGAAGAATAGCATAACTCTATACTATGCGGATAGCCTTTGTTAGTCAGTATAACTACATAAATATGTCAGTCAGTCTGTCAGTCTGTCCGTTTGTCTAATCTGATTTCATCACTTTAGTATTAAGAGAAAATGCTTGAGAAATGTTGACTGTTTGCTGTTTGTTTTGACTTAAAGATACTGAAGTATGTCAGCTTAGTGTTTATGTAACTCAAACTTATATCATTAAGCAGATTCATATATCTTTACGCCGATGTACTACGTATAGCTGAACTTGGTTATGTAGTAGTTGCAGAATATAATTAGGTATCGTTGTAAGTCTGAGACCAGACAGATCTTGCAAAAGTCATACTAAGCAATCTGAAAAGGTTGATAAAACCCTCAGGGTGGATATTATCGTAGTAGTCGGAATTGAGCTTAGATCACGCGGCAATACAGTGGGACTGAGTTTACCTAAATCTTAACCTATCGTTTTAAGCGTATCTGCAGAAGTAACCCAACTATAAATAACGAGTAACTCAATGAAATCTTTTTAAACAACTTCTATTGTGATGGATAAACGTCTCCAAGCTCACTAACATGATACAATTGCTTCAGATATAATATGGTATCAAGAAGTGTTATTATTATTATCAAGTATTTTTAACTGCATAATTGAATTCTTTTAACAATTGAGTGAGCAACTTTTCCAATTCCAAAATAGTTTTAAACGGCGAGTGATAGATATTAATTAACCTTGTTTACTGCGTGCAATCTAAGCTTAAGCAAATGATTAACTAATCTACGTATTGCCGTCAGTTATCATTACTTTTAGTACAGTGAATGCTCTCTACAGCAGACACTCTGTTGAAGTGGGAAAAGTGTTCTCTGAAAGTGGGTGTCCCGATTGGAGGACTGTCCGCTACGAGAGTTTTCACTGTATGTGCGTTCTCACATCTTTGATTGAGTTCAGCTCAACTACAGGTATTGTTTACTTGTTGTATATCTGATAGGAGTCTTCCTCATCAACTGCATGTACGTGTATGTGTGTGTGCCTCAGTCAATCTATGTATTGTTCTTGTTGAGTACTTGTCTGTTCGTGCCGTGTTGCATGATAAGACTTTGTTCAAGAATTTGCTGCCACCAATAAGCAAAACCAATCTGCCTTTTGCTGCATCATTTGATGGGAGTCTTTTGTATTTAGATTGTATTTTGTAGTTTAGTGAATATTAATTTATGGCTTTTGGAATTTCTGTTGTTTAGATTTAGTTTAGATTCAGTTTAGATTAGGCAACAAGCTTACCTGAATTTATTAATTGCTTGATCACCTAATTCATAAAATTTTATTTCTTCACTAAATACGTCTAAAGGGACATTGACCGGTCTCCGTAGTCGGCCACCTGTGAATAGAGGTGTGAGTAGGTGGAGGTGGATTGTTGTCGTGCCAGTTGCATGTGCGTGTGTGTCGGTGTGTGTGTGAGCGTGTGTGTATGTGTGATGGGCGTGGCAGTATGTACAGTATATGCATATATAATTGTGGTGGTAATTGTTGTTTTTTGGGTCAGAAAGAGAAGAGAGAAAGTTGAAAACATTAGCGAATTATTCATTAAGTATTTCATTTCATTCATTTCGTATTCAACCCAAAGGGGAGACAAATACTAGTACTCTAGCGAGCGGAGAGAGGGGAGAGAGTGGTGCTCTCTCTCTGTTGATATAGTACTTACCACTCTGATAATAGTATAAAATCGCATCGAAGCTCGGACGACTACGGTCAAAAAAATATTCATTTCTCAGCGGGTCAAAGTACCGTAATCTCCGAGCTGGATCCCCAAGCAGTGTGTCCGGGAATTGATTTAACGTACGTAATTGTGTTTCAAACCTTAACCCGCTTACCTACAAAAAAGAGTACACAAGAATACCCAATGAGTGTGTGCGTGTGGGTGTATATATACACATAAATTTATTTGTACTTACATTTATAACGACTCTCTCGCAGAAATCATGATCGTGAGGAATGGGTTCAAAGTGTTGTGGTCCACCTCCAAAGCCATGACCAGCCCCCCCTTCTTCGTCTTGACTGCTCAATTTGGGCAAAGACCTGTAAGAATAGAGAGAAATATTATCAATTGGTATTAGTCACAGTTTAATAAAGTAGTATAGTTATAATACATATTCTATCACAATGATTTTAAGTTCATTGGTTTTTCTAGAGCATGAATTCATAGGAGAAAAAAGTTTCAAGTTGTAGTACTATATTTATTATATTATAGTATTTTCATAGGAGAAAAAGTCTCAAGTTGTAGTATTTAGTATTATTATAGTATTTTCATAGGAAGAAAAGTCTCAAGACGTAGTATTTGTTATTATTATAGAATTATTTTTGACAAAACGTAGAATACACTGTAAAAAATACTAATATAAAATAATTTATATGTTAATATAATATTATTTCTATTTAACATTAAACTTTTGGGTAGACATTCCAAACTGGAGTTGAAATATAATACTGATACTAGACTTTTAAGAGTGCAATACTCTTCAATTTCCTTCTGCCGTATCTCAAATATATACATACATATATTTATAATATATTATTCGAAGAATAAAAGTAGCGTAAGTATGATAAAGTTGATATCCTTATGCTTAAACTGTGTCTTAACAAATTGCCCAAGCTCAGATGGCAATTATCAAAAACGAAATCAAATGCTAACTCTTTCTCTCTAGATATAGAGAAGAGGTAAGGGGGGGCTGTACCACATTTCTCGCATTCCTCATTCCTCAAGCACATTTAGACTGGCGTCTTCTTCTTCGTCTTCATGAATGCAATAAATTTGATTTAGTACGAATGCATTAGGAATGCCATGCAATATGCAGTAGATGCATAATGCAAGTGCATATTGATATCAAATATGAATTGATATTCAATATCAAATGCCGAGCTGTAATTGATATTTGGTATTTATATTTAGTATAGTGTACATAGTACACAGTAATTTGTTATTGCTGTATCCTCCATGACCACAAACAGTGAGTGGCCCATTAAATTCGAATTGAAGAGCAGCCGCAAGTTGAAATACTTTTTGGCCTAGACAACTGCCACAAGTCGCTTACACACACACACTCACACACACTCATACACCTGGCTATGCACCATTCCTGGCTTGTTTCCCCCCGCACGTCTGCAGTTTCCCGGCACAGGAAGGCAATATATGTTTACACATGTAATTGAAATTGTATTACAATCCCATAGACATGCATTAAAGGCGTTGCATATATAGAAAGCAGCTGGCACTCTGCCAAAAAAGAAAGGCACAGTGGGTGGGCAGAAGTGTGCAAGTAATGGCTGCAGAGCACAAAAAAGTTGAAAAGCCTGAAAAAAAGCTGGCGCTTATCGCTGATGTTGCCAACACTGTGCAGCAGCAGCAGCAGCTGTTGTAGTTGTCCCTATTATTGTTGTTGCTCTGTGCGGGTGTATATACATATACATATATATGTATTTGGTGTTTTTGGTTTTTTTGGCAGCAGCAGCAGGCGTTGTTGCATGGCAGGTTGCCTATTTTTTGGCGCCATGGCATTTAATTAAGCGTATAACTGCACGGCAGGCGGGCCAAGCCGTATTTCCTTTCACTCGCTTAATATATGGCCACATAATTGCATATTTGATGACTCGCACAGATACCCACAGTTATTTTGAGCAGACAACTAGGCCTGCACCTGCACCTGCTGCTGTTGTGCAACCCCGGCAGACATTGCCCAAATTATTGAAGCGACCGGGCAACGAAATGCATTTGTGCATAATTGAAATGCCAGGCAAGACAAATTGTTTGTCAAAAGCTACACTGAGCTGCACTGAGCTGCACTGAGCCGAGCTAAGTGTTCGCCCAGTTAGTAGTATTCGTAGTATTGCTCGTGTGCTCCACTAATACTACTACTACCAGGTTTACCAATTTACCATTGCATACTGTGGGGCGCATGACGTCAGCATCAGTGTGCGCTGGCTGTTCACACGGTGCCACACGGTGGGTGTAATCGACACTACATACACATATATATTTCATCTTATTTAAGCCAATGCATAGCTAGACTCCTCATTATAATCTATTATTATAATTTTGTATTGAGTGTAATTGATTTTTGTTTCAACTTGGCGTACTTATTCGTTTCAAATATTTTTTAAAATTATACAACTGTCTATGTAAACGAAATGGAAATGCAGTTTTGCTTAAAAATGTTTAGTGAACTTCTGAAAAAAGAAATTATGCGAATAGCTCAGAGTTTGAAAAAACCACAGGCAAGTAAAATCAGAAGTGTATACGCGCTGAGAGAGCGACTTTTTTAACTCTTTGGCTGTAATAAGATAATTACATAGTAACTAATAACTGGACTGCAAATTTTAACATAATTATTTTCTTAAGGCAGTTCTCTTTATATTTAATATATACGTTGAGTTTTGTGTACATTTGAAAGCTTAGTAGTATATTATTATATCAACTGCTTGAAGTCAACTGTGATATCCATTTAAAATTGTTATAATGCCCAAGTATAATTCTATGCTTAATACCCTATTAAATATTCAATTTTTGTTTACATAATAAATAGCAATAATAGTAATAATAATCATCTCGCTTGCCTTACAGCAGCTGTTATTAACAGTTGTTAACTTAACAGTCAACTGTAAAGGCTGTAAACTGCTAACATTTTCATTTTTAAAAGCAGAAATGAATTAATTTATATATTTCATTCCTTTCAAATTAGTTCAACATTCAGTTCAATTCAATTTAGTAAAGGACAGCTTCAATTATTCAGTAATTTATGTTAAAATGTAACAGAGATCGTATTGATATTAGTACTAAGTCGTAATGCGTTTATTTAACTGATTGAAAATGTTAAATTTGCAATTAGCATGCTTGTAATTGTTGTGAAAATAAATGTCAATTACTCCCCAGGTGGCTCGTGACATATATTCAAAGTGCATACTTGCTATACTATGTACATGGTATGTGCACATATTTAGTGTATATGTACGCATACTGGTATGCATTTGAAACTACACTGAAAAAATGGCAGCTTAGTAAAATCAAATATTTTATACTTGATTTTGGATTGATTTTTTAAGTATGCAGTCGGGATTAAATAGTTAAATTAATCCCGTTTCAGTTCTAAAATGTCTAAATAAACCTTAAATGCGTGATTCAATCACAAATTTCTTAAAAAAGCCAGCTGATCGCAACATTTTGGATAAGTTTGGATAAGGATTAATTTAATAATTATCGGGATTACTTACTTTAAGTATGTGCGGGATTGAATTCAAGAATATTCAGGATTATATTATTTAAGTTTGGATAAGGATTAATTTAATAATTATCGGGATTACTTACTTTAAGTATGTGCGGGATTGAATTCAAGAATATTCAGGATTATATTATTTAAGTTTGAATAAGGATTAATTTAATAATTATCGGGATTACTTACTTTAAGTATGTGCGGGATTGAATTCAAGAATATTCAGGATTATATTATTTAAGTTTGGATAAGGATTAATTTAATAATTATCGGGATTACTTACTTTAAGTATGTGCGGGATTGAATTCAAGAATATTCAGGATTATATTATTTAAGTTTGAATAAGGATTAATTTAATAATTGTCGGGATTACTTACTTTAAGTATGTGCGGGATTGAATTCAAGAATATTCAGGATTATATTATTTAAGTTTGGATAAGGATTAATTTAATAATTATCGGGATTACTTACTTTAAGTATGTGCGGGATTGAATTCAAGAATATTCAGGATTGAGTTTCTTAAGAATGTTTGGGATTGAATTTAAGAATAGTCGGGATTAAATTTTGTATACTAAAATTCAAGTATTTTCGTACTTGAATTAAGAATTTCCAGGATTAACCAAATATCAATTCCGTTTCGGATTGAATTTGGTCACTTTATCCCGGAATATTTTTTCAGTGTAGTTACTTGCATGGCATGTACTTAATTTAATGTTCGTTTTTAAAGCAGCAGCATCTGGGCATATGGATAATTATCCATATCCTACGGTGGTTGGCCACTAACAGATACACACACACCGCACACCACACACACACACACACTTATACTCATACATGTGCTCATACATGAGAGTACATGAGTACTGCATTAGCATCGAAATGTCAACAAACAATTGAAGTTTTATGCAAAACGCCAACACAACAAACACTTGTGTGTGCGTGTCTGTGTGTGTACGTGTATGTGTGTGCATGTATAGTAGTGGCATGCCACAGAGAACTTTTGTGTGCTTTGATAGGCGGCCTGCTTTGAATGTTTATCTATGTAAATGCCGCACACTCAATGCAAGCCATGCCAAAGCAATTGCAGCTGTTGCACTGTGTGTGTGTGTGTGTGTGTGTGTGTGCGAGTGTGTGTGTTAGTGTATGTATATAGGTCAGCGGCACTTCTGACTGCTGTGACGTCATTGTGCAAGCGTACATCGCCTTTTTGCCAGTATGCGACCTATTTACCAGCCCGGCTTCCACTCGAAAATTCTACTCGCACTTGGCATTCGTGCCACATGCCACATGCCACGAGTGCTCAGAGTCGTACTCGTACTCGTACTC
This sequence comes from Liodrosophila aerea, assembly GCA_035045005.1. Lineage (NCBI taxonomy): Eukaryota > Metazoa > Arthropoda > Insecta > Diptera > Drosophilidae > Liodrosophila > Liodrosophila aerea. Next base: position 809,419 of record JAWNNL010001456.1, read on the forward strand.
GTAGTCAGAGTCGTATTCGAGTTGGTATTTGTATTGGTATTCGTTCTGCGACTTCCGGTACACACTGCACACTGTATTGGGGCATTGCATAAGATACACACACACACCACACACACACACACACACACACACACTGAAGTTCAATGCAATGCCAAAGGCAAATCAAAGCAGGTCGCCGCCTCAACTGAAATCAGCTCATAAATCTTCTAGAGGCCGCATCTTGTACAGCAAAAGCAACCCGCTTGGCCTGATGTTCCACAGTGCCGTTGGGCTCACTCATCTCATATATACACACTCACACACACACACACACACACACTCACATGTTGGGTTGTCTGTATGCATGCCGGTCAAGGCAACGAGCAAAATGTGCGCTCTCTCTTACTGGTTTCGCACTTGGCCAACTCACCAGCAACCACCCGTTCCCCATTCCCCCTTGCCTCTCCTCCTCACCTCGCCCCTCACCCCTTTGCTTCGTTCGACATTTATATTGCAGTTGGCTATTTTTAGGCAGCAAACGGCAAAGCATCCTTCGTAAAGGATTCCTTCAATGCAGCCAGCCGCTGCGACAATTTCTTTATTTCTTTATTTTTTTCTCATTCTCCTTCTCCTTCCCATTCCCATTCTCTGCTTCTTCTTCTTCTTCTGCTTCTGCCTTTATTCTCAGCTGTGGGGCCAATTAATGGCATTACATTAAATGCAAATGCAAATGCAGTATATTCTGCTCAGCGACTACGTGACATCAATTGACCAACCTGCCACACAGCCTTGAACTGTCTCTCTGTATGAGTGTGTGTGTGAGAGTGTGTGAGTGTGAGAGTGTGTGTGTGTGTGTGTATGCACTGCCTTAGGACAATTAACAAATCCCAATTAAAGGCAATTGACTTAACAGTTCGTGTCAGCGTTTTCATATAGCCAACGTAATTAAAATCTATTAATATTTCAGCTAGCATGCTGCAGTCGAGTGTGCTTTAACAGCAAAAGCTCATCTCTAATCAAACGATTCGAGTTCATTCGAATAACAAGCTCAATAATTCAGGTAAATATATATATAAAAGGAACAGAAATATCATTGAATCTGTCACTACACTTTGAAAAATGAATAACGAATGGTTCTACAAGAGAAAAATCTCTTAAATTCATCCCACTTTGTTTTAGACTTTCCAATGAACTTTCACGGAAAAAAGTCTTTAATACAGAAAGTGATTGAAAGAACTCAGAGCATATCTGCATCTCCAACTAACTATTTGCTGGTCTATATTCTATAGTCTATATTCTCTATTGATATAGGCAACATTCTATAGATTGTATAGTCTAAATTGATATAGAACTCGAAGTTAAATTAAATGAAAGTACTGGAATGAACTGAGAGTATATCTGCAACTGTATCTTTAACTATTTATATATTTTTTATTGTTATATATTCTATATGCTATGATATATACCTCTACTCTATTGATATATAGCTCTACAAATATCTAAAATTATAGATTTTATTTTTTAACAGTATTTCTTTATGTTAAGTAGTAATAACAACAAATCCGATATAGACTGACAACTCCTTGAAAATAAGACAAATATTCTAGTCAACTTTTTAAGAAGCAAAGTATCGAAAAGTTGTTCAACTTTATTTTCTAATATTCCTGTATGAGCCAATTGCAATATTGCGCATTTTTTAAAGAGCTTTTTATACTTTGAGATACTTTTAGTTATCGGTATTTGCTGGCCCAAGTGCAAGACAAATATTGCAAAGCAGCTTAAGGTCAGCCTGGGGAAAACTGCTTAAAGTGTTTAAGATGCAGATGCAGATACAGTGATAGATAGATAGATTCGTCGAGTGAGCTGACGTCACATGTGACATTCAGCCAGCAGAAGAAGCAAATATCTATTACTACGTATTCAACGAATTCAAAGTATTACACTCTACTATTTTTATTAATGACTGCGTGTACTTAATGAGGCAAGATACGAGTAGGAGTAGCAGTAGGAGTTGCATGCCAGTTGCTGTAGATACAATGCATTGTGGCAATCAATCACAAAGTCAGAGGCGCAAAAGGACGTCGAATTATGCAAATTCAGTCGAGAAAAACAGACGAACAGAAGAACTATATTTCCACTTGTTTTCCTTTTTCACTTAACCCCCCATTCCCCCTCCATACCAATGCCCCAAATGCGTCCTTGCTGCCTGTTGTTGCCTGACCTTGGGCAGCGCAACTTTGCGTGCACAATTTGTGTTGTTGTTGCTGTTGTTGTTGCTGCTTTTATTTTTGGCAGCAATTCTCAAATTGTGTGGTAGGCAACATGCAAGCGACGCTTGTTGCTGTTGTGCCTGCCACTTGCCACATGCCGCTTGAAATGCACGTGCGGACAGGTGGGCAGTTGACTGATAGCAATGCAAAGGGGGCCAAGCACTGAGCGCTGAGCACTGAGCACGTCAGCCAAGCCATTTTAAATGTATATTCCACAGTGCCTCGTTTTGTTGCAACTTTAGTCCAGCTCGTTTATTATCCAAACAGCAAATTGAAGCAACCCGAAAGGCAAAAACTCAACAAGGCGCACAGTTTGCCCAGCAAGCAGAGAGTGGAGAGTGAAGAGTGGAGCAACAAATACACGTTGTACTATACTATCTAGCTCAAGCCGAAGCGTGTCCAAGTGTGTGCAATTCGCTTTTATAGTTCCACATTGCAATAAGTTTTATTTCATCTTCAGTTTCGGCTTTCTTTTTCCTTCTTCCTTCTTCCTTTTCCTTTTGGCAACTTCAGCGTTTCACTCAAGTGATGCAACTACCACTGCTACTACTACTTCTTATAGTACTTTTCCCACTACTACTACTACTTTCTCTACTTTCTCGTCGTCAGCGTATGCTCAAGCGCTGCTACACGTGATTGCTGAGCTAATTGGATTGCAATTTCGATGGCTCTGGGCTCAGCTCAATTTCAGTAATTTCAAGTAAATTAGAAACGTTTATTTTTTATTTTCGTTTTCGATTACTTCAAGGAGAAAGATTGCTTTAAAGTACTATTTGCAATTAATCGCTTTAAGTGTATCGATTGTGCAGTGGATTTTCTCTTAGTACGAAAAGGTTAATGATAAAGACGATTAATAATTGATTCTAATTGAATACAAACAGGGAGACATATTAATCTGAAGTCTGGAATCCTTTTGAATACTGCATGTAAATGTGACGCCTACAAGTAGGCAACACTTTTTTAGACTTTGGTTTCAGCTTGAGTAGAGGTATTATGAGTTTTATAGATAAGACATTTATTTGATATAGACTTTCTAAAGATAATTGACTTATGTTAACTTCGATATATGTAGTTAAACAATTGTAGTAAGAGTAGCAAACTGAGTACACAAGAACACAGACTTCAAACTCGAATCCAGCTTCCAATTTGAAGTGAGTATTTTGATAAAATAAAATTATTTGAATTATATTACATTATATTATTATATTAGTGAACATTAAAAGTTTCTATTTCCGATAAAAATTATGTTATGACAGATCAACATTTCCACTTTAGATGTGATAGTAGTACTCACAATTTACCCTACTACCTCCTACACTCTGCTACATGTACGTAAAAGCTGTTAACCCCAAAGACTGCGGAGCATTGTTTGCTTTATGGAACATTTTGTAAATTGAGTGACTTTTGGCAATCTTTTGCCATGTCAGCAATGTCATAGCTAAACGAATTGATGGATATTTACACAATACAGAATTGTCACTCTGACTCTGCCAATTGGCTGGGGGTTTTTCATTTAGCATTTACTGTTTAGTATTTACCATTTACTACTACTATTTGCCATTTGCCATTTACCATTTACCATTTGCTATTTGCCGTTCGGTGTTTGGTATTGAAGAGGGAGCAGATGCAAGTGTGTTTATCGCTTGACATGCGGTGTTAATTTTTATGCTTTCGAGCTACAAATAGTAGCAATAATAATAAAGCGAACTAAGGATACTAAATGCTTGATATATATGTATGTGTGTGCGTGTGTGTGTGTGTGTTTGTTGTAGTGGAAAGTATAATAAAAGTAACTAGAATGTAAACAACAAAAGGCGACAAAAGTTAAGCGAGTGAAAGCGTAGCACAAAGCATGAGGCAAAGCAGACAGTCAACGAGACACAACAAACTGCACACACACATATATGAGTGTGTGAGTGTATGTGTTTCCATTGTTTGAGGCTTTTGTTGCTCATGTTGCTGACGTTGACGTCGCTTGTCGCTTGTCGCCTGTCGCCTGTCGCTGCCAGCAAAGGATCAAAAGTCAAGAACAATGACAGCAGCTGCGATACACAACAGAACTGAACTGAACTGAAACAGAACAAAACAAAAACACTACCAAACGAAATGAAACAAGAGTGTTCGATATACATGAATGATCGACCAACAGATACCACTTAAAGTAGAACCGAAGAATGATCGTTTAACTAAGTACTAATAGTATCAAGTCAGGGATCGTATCGATTCGAATTTTATATATACTAGATAATACTATAAATAGTATTTGATCTACACTTCAATAGCTTTCTGTTGATGTATAACTTATACCCATAAACTTAGCATACCCTTCCTCTAATTAATGAGTACAGTACGTACTATGATGTATAAAGTGTAAGCAATGTCAATCTTCAACAAAATAAAATAAAATATCAGGTAAAGAATTTACAGTACTTTTTATTGTTTAATTGTTTAATCTTCTATTTTAATCTTAAAATATAACTGTACAAAAAGTGTATTATAATCTACCCACTATTGTTGTTAATTGGCATACCCTCTGCACACTTTGCATGTGTCTAAGGTATGCTGAGAAAAAGGTTAAAAAGTCAAGTTGCAAGTTGAAATATGCGGCAATTGTTCGAGAGAAAAAGAGCCACTGGGAGTGAGAGAGAGAGAGAACGTAGTAGTGTGTCTCTCTTTCTCTCTCTCGGGTAACGGGACAAAGTGAAAGTCAAAGCATTTTAGCTGCTGGCTCAATCAGCGTTGGGGCTTTTGGGTTCAATAGTTTATTTGCACTCGAGCTAAGTGCTCTTACCACACAGAGGCACACACACACACACACACGCACACACACAGACTAAATTCAAATGTCACACATCTCATTATCAATGTCAAACGGATGTCAATTTTCATTGAGATGATTATGGGGTATATTGTCAAAGGATATTGTTATGTCTCAATCCAGACCGAAAAACGTTTATGATGCTGACATTGATGATGATAATGATAATGACAATGATAATGCTAATGCCAATGCTAATGGTGATAAGCATGATGATGTTGCTGCTATTGGTGTCAACAGCTGCTACTGTTGCTGTTGCTCTTGCTGGTCTGACTGCTGTCAATGTCATTGATGGAGCACATTACGCATACGCCACATTGTCAGCCATCAAATTGGCCATGTTTATATTTACTAGTGGTTGTGTGGGTGTGTGTGTGTATACGTAATTTAATGTTAGCCAATTGAGCAACCAGCAGCAGCATCAGCAGCAGCATCTGCATCTGCATTCTCCATTGTCAGCAGTCTATGTATAAGCTTGTGTGTGTGTGTATGTGTGCAGTTGACATATCCCTATATACTACACACAATTACATACATATATTTCGCGCCCTGGCAACTGCAGGTCACACATTCATAAAGTAAATTGCAGAGCGCACAGAGTGCCACTGCCAGCGCCATTTTCAGTTTCAGTTTCCATGCGTACAACCGTACCAAAGGCCATGGGGAAAAACAACTGCACCGCAACGCCCCAGCACAGAGCTAAGCCAAAGAATGAGAATAAAATGTGCAAAAATAATGAAAAAATAGAAAAAAGAAAACGTTGTGAAATTTTCCAGAATGCACTTGCATTTACACACACACACACACACACAGAGAGAGAGTGTGTGTGTGTTTTGGACTGTTATTTGGGTCATATTAAGTCTACTCTAATTGTTATTAGAGAATCTAGAGCTTGGTGTCTGGTAATTTTAAATCCTGTTTATGCACTCTGCTTTCAATTTAAAATTCTGGGTATTACGGAATTTCCGGAATTACAGTATTTCAAGTGCTCCTACATCGAGAGCGTAGTACTATAAGATGCAGCTCAAGTTGTACGTTTAATGGCTTAGAGCAGCAGCTTGAGAAGGATGTGGCACAAGAGAGAATGTTCTTCAGCTCTGAATAAACTGTTGGCTATTTACAGAATATTTATATGGAATAAGAATATTCCACAGATATTTTAAATATTTTACAACAATTCCTATATATATATATAGTATTACCATTACATCAAATAAGTTGTCGAAAAGCATGAAAAATATATTTAGAATATTCTGTGCAATTCAATAAGTTTTCAGATTGACTTTTGGCATATAACTGAAGATCCTATAGTTATCCTAAAAGACTAAGTATACTTATAGCTAACATATTGGTTCTGTATAAAATATCTTCTACAAAGAGAACTCTAAAGGTTATTCATAGAACTGATTCAAGACAATTGTAGAACAGTTTATACTACAGAGTACTCGTATAGCTTCAACGTTAAATATCAGTGAATAGTAGAACTGATTTAAGTATATTGTAAATCAGTACATTCAACGTTAAATGTCCTTGAATATATAGTGTAGTCAATATATAAATGTTCAAGTAATTGCACACATATTACAACATTTACTAAATATATGTTATTAGAGAGTCTGAGGTTTATAATAATTATATTAATTGTTGAAATTATTGCAAAACTGTTACCTCTCAGGCAGAAGAGGGGGCGAGACGTTTGATAGATTTTCACCGCTTAAGGGTTGCTCCTGACGCGGTCGTAGAACTGGTGTTAGGCCCCATCTTTCGATGAAATCGATGCGGGAAATGGTTGAGGACGAGCAAGTTGATTGAATTTGTAAATGCGCCAACGTTTGAACGCTGCCCAACGGTGCCACCGACACCGACACCTATAACGCTGCCACAGTGGCCACTGTGTGTGTGGGTGTGGGTGTGGGTGTATGTGTGTGTCTACATGCAACCAACCAACTGTCACAGTCACAGTTATAGTTACACAGTTGTTATAAGCATTAACTGTTCCCTCCGTTCAGCCTGCTATTTGATGGCAAGAAAGCGTTGCATACTTTTGGGCGTTGCCATCAAAGCGCTGCTTGTTGCAGTTGCAGTTGCGGTTGTCGTTGACTTTTTCAACATTTGTTGAATGATAAGAGATTGCAGAAGACGTTGTCGTTGTTGTTGTTGTTGTTGTTGTTGCTGTTGTGTGAGCTGTAGCTGTGTGTGTGTTGGTTTGTTTCTTTCTTGTTGTTGTCACTGTTAAAGCTGTTTTTCTTTGGTGTCTGAGCGACACATTTTGCTGCTGCTGTTGTTGCACTTTTGTCACATATTGCTGCTGCAGCTGTTGTGACTGTTGTTGTGTTTGCTGTTGTTATTGCTGTTGTTGCTACATTTTTCGCTGCTTTTTTATTTGCGTGTTTTTTTTATCTTTATTTTACAGCCTGCATCGATTTTGTCAATATGAGATTTTTGATTAGATTTTTGTACAACTCACACACACACACATTCGCGGGCAATCAAAATAAAAACGGTAAATTTATGACGCGCAACTGCGATTCGTGTCGAGTCGTGTCGCGTGTCGTGTCGCATCGTGTCGTGTCGTGTTATGTTGTATTGTGCGCTGTGTGGCAACCGGAAACAGCAAGTGAAAATGTTAATTTCCGCTTTTAGGCGCACCTCACACACACACACACACACACACACACACACACATATGCTCTATATTGCATAGTTTCGTTCTTTTTCTATTCAAGTTGTTAAAATAGGTTGTCGCTGTTGTTGTTGTTGTTGTTGTTTCACTGTGCAAATTCGCTATAGTAGACGTGCGCGCTAGCAGACCTACATACACACACACACACACACATACACACATATATGTATGTCCTTTGCCTATTGATTTTCAGCGACTCCATGCGGTGTCCTTTTTTCTAGACCTACACACACACACACACCTACTCACTCGCTCGCTTTCACTCGCTTTTCCACCCCCTACTCTCCACTCTCCACTCTCCCACTTTCGCTTTGCGCCTGATTTGCCGTTTAATTATTGCAATTGATTTGGAATGCCTTAACGGCTGACACTCTTTTCGCTCAACATTCACTTTCCAAAGAGTTATGAGCGAGGGGCAGGGTGGCAGGGGCAGCTGTTGTTGTGTCTTTTGGCGCGATTGTTGTGTTGTTATTGTTGTTGTTGTGTGATGTTGTTGTTGTCAGCTTCATCCCGTTGCTCTATTTCAGGCACTGAACTGAACAACCTTGAACCTCTGCTGCTGGCAGACACAGCGAAGAGTAAAGAAAGAATTGCTGGGGCGGAGAGAGGGGGTGCTAGGAAGCAAGCACTTGGAGCGGGCATAAACACGATTGCCACTTGAGAATGAGAAAATAAAATGCACTAAAAATTGATTAAAAGAACCAATGGGAATCAAAATAACAATAAGTACTAAATGATAATAATAAAATAAATAATAACAATAATAATAAAACAATATATAAAAATTATAAAGCAAATATATTAGTATTACATTTTTATTTAATTCATTACAAATTATGTTTACTTAAAAAAATCCAATTAAAATTTGTAGTCCAACAATTTTTAAATATTTTAAACTTGACTGCAATAAAAATATATAATAACTTTTGGTTTCAATGAAAATGTATAATTTAAATATGTCGTTTGTCGACATATTTAATTTAATTGAATTAATTTAATATATTTAATTATATTTAATAATATATATTATGTATATATTTAATAATATATTTAATTGTAGTTAATTTATATATTTTAATTTTATAAAGTTTTATTTAATAATAATTTAATTTAATTTAATAATACATATTTATTAATATATATTATATATATATTTATTAATATATTTAATTATAGTTAATTTATATAATTCTTCTCTCGACTTTTACTTTAACATTTTCATTTATACATTTCGTATTTAATTAAATTAATTAATTTAAATATTAAATAATGTATCTGTCGACCTCAATTTAATCGACATTGAGCAATAACAAATGATAAATTAATTAACTGCAAGAACGCCTTGCACGAACAGGGAAAAACACCAGTTTTAACAGAATTATGCTCAGAGTGGCAAGCGTGTGCAGGCAGTCCATGTGGCAGGCAGCAAGGCACAGGTAAAAACGCACTTGCACACACACACACAGACACACACACAGCGAGAGCTTCGCTATAAATATCCGCAAATTGTTATTTTCATATATTTATTATTATGTTTATTTTGCTTTTCGGCCGCAGTGCCTACGCCTTGTACAAAGTTGTTCAGCTCAGAGCAGTTCAGCTCAGCTCGGTTCAGCTCAGGTGGTTGTCGTTGTTGTCAATATTTATTTTTAATTATGTGCTTTTTTATGCCATTAATATGGGCGCTCACTATAAATACATGCTGCTATTTATTCCCGCCTGGTATAGGCCAAAGATGAACAGTTAAGAGTTCTTAACATTTCGTTTAGTTTGGGCCAAAAACGTCATGTTTATGTCGCGCCTCGAGTGAAACGAGGCAAAACGCAGTGGAACGAAGTGGAATGGAACACACGCACCGCACAACTACAACAAGTACAAAAAGGATAACGAACAAACATTAAAAGTAGAGAAAACTAGAAAGCAAAAAAGGAAAATAAACTAAAGTAAAACGCGATTTCTTTTTTTTGTTAGCTAGAAAAAAGAAATGAAGAACAGAAAGGAAAACCGACACATAGCAAACATACAAACACAAGGACACACGAGGTGCCGAACGCCAACGCCACAGCGAGAGAGAGACTTGGCGAAGCAGGCGGCATGGCGGAACAGCCAACAAGCAGAAGAAGCTGGCAATGGCAACAAGCGAACAACAAACGACAGGCCCAAAGCGGACAAACGAAAATTGAGGCGAGAAATTGAAGCGTGTAAGCGCTTAACTGCCGTTATACAAAACATACAAACACGTGCATGTATATAGCACACACACACACACTCACACACACACGCACACTCGCATGCAGAGCAACTTGTAGAGAGCGTGTGCTGGCTAGCGAGAGAGAGAGAGAGAGAGCAGCCCAACGTGAGAGAGAGCGCGCGCCAAGGCAAGAGAGCGCAGCCACAACAAAGCGACGGCGAAGTGACTCCTGAGTGGGCGACGCCAACGCAGGCAGCGACGGCGGCAGTGGCAGCGCCAGAGCGTAAGTGGGAGTGGCAGGTGGCTTGGCCGTGCACAATGGGAAACTTGTTGGCGGATTTACACGCACACATACATACATCTGCATATACACTGAGAAAAACAACGGACAAGGCGAGAAACAACTTGAAAGCTGTTAGGAAGAAAATGAGAGCGCAATAAGTACATATCTATGTACAATATATAGCATTATATTAATAATATCTTCTTTGCACATTTAGAGCTTGGTCTTTTTAGCCTATAATAGGCTCTGCTTTAAGCGTCTCTCTGATATTAAGTGTCTTTCATACTCAGCGTAAGGTTATCGCTGAATGGAGTGCATATAAACAGAGAAGTAAGAGCGGATTTATAGAAGAATACAACACAATATAAATAGAATTGAAAAACACTTTTATGCTTAGGAAAATTACGTTTTCAAGTTTAGAATTCCAAGATCAAGTTTGCAGAAGGCTGACTGTACTTTCGTGAGTAAATAGTCACAATATCACTACTGAAAGTCTTTGCTTTAGCTCATCTTTTGTGAACAGTGTACAAGTACTCTCTCAGCAGCAGCAGCAGCCCGACACAACGCACATGGCCCAAAGTCGCGCAATCTGTGTGTGTGTGTGTTTCACACTGCCATTGGCTTTTGCAGCGTCGTTTATTGGCGTATATTGCTGTTCGCACGCTGCTTCGTTAGTGAAACAGCAGCAGCAACAACAACAACAGCATTAACAACAACAATCAGCAGCAGTCTCACAAATCTTCTTTAAGCTCTGCAGCTGCCTATTTTTAGACCCTGTACTTTAAAAAAGTACAAAGGGTCTATTAGGTTTGTGCAAATGACATTTGTGTGTAACAGGCAGAAGGAGGCGTGGCAGACCCCATAAAGTATATATATTCTTGATCAGGACGACGAGCTGAGTCGATATAGCCCTGTCTGTCTGTCCGTCTGTCCGTCTGTCTGTCCGTCTGTCTGTCCGTCTGTCTGTATGAACACCTAGATCTCGGAAACTATAAGAGCTAGAGACTTAATTTTTTTAGACCCTGTACTTTAAAAAAGTACAAAGGGTCTATTAGGTTTGTGCAAATGACATTTGTGTGTAACAGGCAGAAGGAGGCGTGGCAGACCCCATAAAGTATATATATTCTTGATCAGGACGACGAGCTGAGTCGATATAGCCCTGTCTGTCTGTCCGTCTGTCCGTCTGTCCGTCTGTCTGTCCGTCTGTCCGTCTGTCCGTCTGTCTGTCTGTATGAACACCTAGATCTCGGAAACTATAAGAGCTAGAGACTTAATTTTTTTTTTGTTAGGTTCGTGTATTACATAGGCAGGTCAAGTTTGTTTCAAATGTTTGAAAAGTCATCCCCCTCCCCCTCAAATTTACAAAAATGTCCTTAGTATATACAGTTTTAGAGTCACTGGATTAATTTTTTGCAGGATTAAAGATTTAGATGCTTTGCATGTTTGGTGCGAGTTGCAGCCCAATCGGATAAGAAACACCGGAGATATTGGACAAACAATTTTCAGTACCAGGCATTTGGGTAGGAGAGGGGGGAAGCCACAGTGTACGCGGCTACTAAGGGCGTATGCCTGATTTTTGAGTGTGAGTTTTAATTTCTGTATGAGTATTGCTTATTGTTTGTATTTTAGTATATATGTATTTGTATGAATAAGTGTATGTGTGTGTGTATAGGTGCATGTATATGTGTATGTATGTATGTATGTATGTACATACTCGTATATGCTGCTGCTATTATGGACTCCCAGGGCAAATCAAAGTACAGGGTCACCTACTGTCGGTTGCGTCCGACTGTAGCTTTCCGAGTTTTTTTTGTTAGCTTTGTGTATTACATAGGCAGGTCAAGTTTGTTTCAAATGTTTGAAAAGTCAACCCCCTCCCCCTCAAAATTACAAAAATGTTCTTAGTATATACAGTTTTAGAGTCACTGGATTCATTTTTCGCAGGATTAAAGCTTTAGATGCTTTGCATGTTTGGTGCGATTTGCAGCCCAATCGGATAATAGACACAGGAGATATTGGACAAACAATTTTCTATACTAGGCAGTTGGTCGGTGGAAGGGGGAAGCCACAGTGTACGCGGCCACTAGGGCGTATGCGTGATTTTTGATTGTGAGTATGAATGTCTGTATGAGTATTGGATATTGTTTGTATTTGCGCGTATATTTGTATGTATAAGTGTATGTGTGTATGTGCGTATGTGTGTATGTATAAGTGCATGTGTATGTGTATGTGAGTATGTTCATATATGCTACTGCTGTTATCGACGCCCAGGGCAAACCAAAGTACAGGGTCTCCTACTGTCGGTTGCGTCCGACTGTAGCTTTCCCTACTTTTTTACTCCATTTTACTTTTTACTCCGCTCTTTCGCCACAGCATTCCCACACTTTCTCGCTCCTCTTTGCATTGTCACGTTGTTGTTACAACTGCATCTCCTTTATGCTTCCCTATCTTCCTATCCCCCCTCCCACTACACACTCCTTGTTTCTTTCTTTTTGTTTGTGCCTTCTCCCAGTTGTACTAGCATGTCCCATTGGGGGCCTCTGCTCGACTTTGTCTCAAGTTCTGCATTCGGAATTTTGTTTCCTATTTAGACTCTGCGCAGCACACACTTTGTCTACTACAACACCTAGTAGCTCACACCCCCTACACACACACACACACTCATACATATATACACAGTTGAAAAGACCTCCTAAAACATCCAGTCAACCACCACATCTAACGGCATCCACCAGCCAGCGGACCCACAGTCTAACGCCTCTCGTTGCTTTTTGTCCTGTCACGCGTTTTTATGACCTATGCCAGAGTTGAGGTCTGAGTTTGTCCTTTAAAACAGACTCGGATTGCTCTATACGTAGGTATGTATGTACTTTATGTACACACACACACACACGCACACACTTACATACATGTGAGTACATAGACGTTGTGTATGCGAATCTAAGAATATGCCTAGTATATTTCTATAGTCACTGAGCTAGCTTGAACATATTGCAAAACGTAAATAGAGCCTAGAAAAATATTGAAATAAAAATAATGTGACCACTATGAAACATTGTTTCATACCTGCAATCATATTGAGTACACTTTTAATAATATTAATTATAAAATAATAATAACAAAGGTCTATAAATGAATGTAGCTTGAGTGAGTAAATAATGATATAAATACTTCCCAAAATAAAAATAAAATTAAAAAATTGTCACATCAAATAAGAATAAAATAAAATTTGAGTAAACTATATAAATATAATTAAATACTAATAAAATTAAAAAACTAATAATATTAATTGATAAAATAATATTAAATTCTGTAACTCAATCAAAAACAACTAAATGAAATAAGCAAATGCTCACTGTGATGCATTGAATCTGGCAGAATAATAACAAAAATAGTAACAATAAAATTAATATAAAATTGATAAACAAAATAAAAACGTTTAAAACATAAAATTTAAATAAGAAAATTAAAAATTAAGATAAATTAAAATGAAATAAAATACATACAAGTCACTGAGACTGATTGCATCTTCTAAGGTTTCTGCCGTAACTGTTCCCTTCATTTCGTTATCGAAGTCTTTTCAGTTAATCTACAAATGCTCAAATTTCAGTTTTATAATTTTAAATATTATATTATTTAAATTTGAAATTAGTTCAATTTTATTATACTTTGTATTGTGTGATCTTTCTATTGACTTAATTCATGTTTTATTTTACTAAACTCTATTAAGACAAATTCTTAAATCTTATATATCAAATATTGTTATACTGTTTATTATTGTCTGTTTAAATTTATTTAGTTTTATTCTGCAATTTAACTTTAAGAATATTTAAAAATTGTATTTGATATGTGCTTTAATGTTATTTCATTTCGTTTTCCTAGTTATTCTTTTTTAAATTATATAAATATAATTTTAATTACATCGTTTTAATTATAAAAAGTTTGTTTTATGAAAGCTCATTTAGCTTTATTTTCATTTTATTTTGTTTAATTGAAATAACTGTGATTCATTTTCCTTTTATATTATTTTGCTTTCGTCTTATTTGTTTTAGCGATTTAATTGCAGCTTGTTTGCTATCAATTGTTATTAGAATTTGATTGACGAGCTAACTGCTTTTGCTCTATTCCAAAGCTCTCAATCAATTTAAATGGTGAGTGAGCGCGAGTGTGTGTGTGTGTGTGTGTGTGTGTGTGTATCTATGTTTGTGTAACGGTGCAACAGTTTAGAGTTCAGATGCATTGATATTACACGTGAGTCGAGTGCTGCAAATAACGCATAATGCCATCCATCAATTTGTGCTTGTGTGTGTGAGTGTTTCGTGGTAGGGGGACTATGAGTGTGGGTGTGTGTGTGTAAGTGTGTATGAAAAGGTCAGATGTGCTCCCTACCTTTCATGGCAACATTTAATTGAATGGCAAATCGAAATAGACGATGAATTGCAAATCCCAAACATACAAGAAGAAAATTAAAAGGAAGCGAAGGTAAGTACTATAGAACGGACAGTTGACTAGAGAGTGGAGAATAGAGTATAAAGAGGGCAATGTAGAGAATGGACTGCAGAGAATGGAGTGAAGAGAGTGAAGTGTAGAGAATGGAGTGTAGAGAGTAGGAACTAGAGACTAGTGACTACAGACTAGAGACTAGAGACTAGAGACTAGAGACTAGAGACTAGAGACTAGAGACCGGAGACTAGAGACTAGAGACTAGAGACTAGAGACTAGAGACTAGAGACTAGAGACTAGAGACTAGAGACTAGAGACTAGAGACTAGAGACTAGAGACTAGAGAATAGCAAATAGAGAATAGAGACTCTTGACTAGAGATTAAACTCCAGAGACTAGAGACTAGAGACTAGAAAATAGCGAATAGAGAATAGAGACTCTTGACTAGAGATTAGACTCCAGAGACCCTGGACCCAAGGCACTCACAAGCACAATACAAAGAAAGTTGCAAAGTTTTTCCACTCAATCTATCTAATAAAGAAAGTTACGCAAATGCGGAAAACGCTGCACAACAATTGCGAGCGTTTCCCATCCAACTATAATTTGACATCAATAAGTTAGTCAAAGATGTTTATGATAATTGGATACAAGGGAACAACTGACTTGCATACATAATAAAAGTATATTGAAATCCATTCACAACACACAAATCAATCACAGTCAACGAGTCCCAATGAGTGTGTGCGAGTGTGTGTGTTGTTGGGATTTCTTATTTGATTTTAATAAGATTTCTTATTATTAGATTGACGCGAACTTTTTAAGCGGTTTTCGATTTCAGCGATTTTCACGTATTTGAGCATTTCTATACTTTTGCTTTTGCCTTTGCCTTTGCCTTTGCTATTTTCCCCCATTTTCTAGAATTTCTTTCTTTTTTTGTGAATTTCATTTTCATCTTATTGTGTTGCAGAGCGTGAGAAAGCGTGAGAGCAAGAGAGTGGCGCACACACACACACGCACACGCACGCTGAGAGAGGCGGCTGCAGCAGCAGCAAATTGCCTTTGGAACGTCCTTAAGAAGGATATGCTTGAAAACGTTGCCGCCGCTGGCGATGTTGCTGCTGCTGCTGCTGCTGCTGTTGTCGAGCAGGTGTGTGTGCTGGCAGTAACAACAGCAGCAACTAAGCTAAGCGCAGCACAATATTAAAATGCAGCAGCAAGCGAAGGAGAAGAAGAAGCGCATAAGGCAGCAGCAGCAGCAATTGTGTATGAATACATTGCCTGTGGCTCAGCTGTTTGGTCATTGCTCGAGATGGTGTGCGTGTGCGTGTGTGTGTGTTAGTTAACAATATGTTATATTGCGTTATGTTGCAGTTAGTCAGAGTAATGGCAGCAGCTGCAGCTCGACCACTTGTTCTTATTTCGAATTCGAATTCGACTTCGATTTCGATTTGACTGTTGTCATTTGTTTTATAAATAAATTGCATTGGCATTCGCTGTGATTATTGAAATGTTTGGCATGCCACAACACACACTCACACTCACACACGCACACCCTATGCAACATGCACAACAACAATAACAACAGTCCCAAAGAGATGTTCAATGCTCGTTCGTTTATTTGTGGCATTTTCGTTCTTAGTTGGATTTCGCTTTGTGTCAAGGTTAAGGCATTTTCACGTGATCTGATCTGCACTTTCTCGACTTGGCTCTCCTTGCACTTCTCTCCACTGATTTGACACTTGAGCACAAAAACAAAAAGGAGTAGGGGGTGGAGGAAAACTTATTTGCAACGGCACACCAAAACAAATCACTTTTCATTCGACACGCGACGATAATATCAATGAAGAAAAAAAATGTAAAAAAAAGAAGTTACTTTACACTTTGTTTTGAGATATTTTTGAAATTGTTTTCAGACTTTTTGACTATGTTATTATTACTATTATTACTATTATTATTATTATTATTATTTGTATTTCCTTTACTCGTTCTCTATATTTCTTGCTTGATTTCTGTTATTTTCGTGTGGTATGCAGCCCGCGGCAGTTTGGCTTTGTGTGTTTGCTTTGCTTTCGCTTCTTTTTTGTTATTCGCACGCAAGCGAATAACGGCAGCCGTTTTTACCGTAATACCAACAGAACGGAACTGAAACACGACGACGCACTTTTTGCTGCTGTCGCTGCTGCTGTTGTTGTTGTTTTCGTTTCGGAGAGACAGATTGCGGTCTTATTGTGCGCTCAGATTCGGTTTCATTTTCAGTTTTCGCTCTTTCGGCTACACACGCACACACACACACACTAGCATAGAGTGTGTGATAGAGTATGATATTTAAACTTCTAGTGTCTCGCGCTTTTGTCGGCTTCTGCTTTCGTCCTCGTCTCGGCATCTGCTGTCGGCTGCTGGCGGCGCGATACTAAACGTCAAACGGTTAAAGCTCTACCTTTGCCTCCTTTTTGTGCTTCTTTCTTCTCTCTGTTACCCGTTCCCGATTCCACACGTTCCCATTGGCGAACTGAGATGCTGCACAGAGCACAGAGCGCAGAGCGCAGACAGCTGTGCCAGAGGCCCAGTGTCAGACCTAGTAGAGCCACTGGAATGCCAAAGCAGCGCCCAACTGTCAGCTGGCGCAGCGTTTCCAGTGGGACAAGCTTTTCAGTTGACAGTGGAATGTAGGTGGGCGGCCGGTGTGGGGTCGCTGGGTTTTCTCAATGAAAAAAGTTCCTTTTGGCGAGAGCGTTGCCATTGCCGACGCAGACGCCGTTGCACGTGTTCCGTGTGTGTGTGTGTGTGTGCGTGCATGTGTGTGTGTGTGTGTTCCATTTCCACAGCGTTTCATTATCACATTTGCATCTATTCTCTTACTTTCTTTTCCTGCAATTTCTCTCATGTTTGTCACACTCTCATGCTCGTTTACTAATACAAATTTCACTTGCAACTTTACTGCTTATTTATAAACAAAGTGTTTACAAATTTACCGCCTAACGGTATATCGGAATAGCGGTATTTGCGAAACATAATCGAGTGCCATCACTAGAGCTTTCATTGGACACACTGGAAGCCGGAAGCTGTGTGCACGCAGTTTCCAGTCAAAGCTGCAGCTCAACTCAAACCGACACCTAGAGGGCGCCACTCGCTGGCGGTCACTCTAAGATGGCGTTCAGATGCTGGCGCGCAATTTTTGAAAGCCAAAGCTTGAGTTAAAAGTTATTTCCCTGGTGTTGCATTTCGTCCTTGTGGGTCGTTGCATTCAACATTTGCCGGCTGACGTCAAACGTCTGACGTCTGGCTGCATTCAAGGATGGACACACCAAGGCATTAGCCTTCCTTCGAATGCTCTAATGATATTTACTATATAGCTATACAGTTCTATACGTATGAATATAGTATATCGTAGTAGAGCGATATATCTGATGTTCGATAGTACAAACTATCGATGGTGTTGCATACTGGGCAGAGGCATAATAATAATAAACGTTTTCACACATTTTCCCCTTTCTATAGTTTCAATTAATGCTTAATTTACTCAAAGGTGACAAGAACAAAAATGAAAATGTCAAGTGCATCTGAGTGCATATTGCATATCAAAGGAAATATTTCATTTAACCGCAGGGGAAAGCGGAATGGCAGAGGGAGAGAACTCAAAGCGTTTTCCCCCTTTCTCGAATCGAGTTGTCACTTTTCGCTTTTCACTATTCTCTTTTGCTTTTGCAAATCAATTGTGAGGAGATTCGTGCCCCAAAGTCGCAACTGGATATTTGAATGTTGCCCAGGGCGAGGACTGGTTAAGCTGTAAATTTATGACTGAACACGACACCAAGGGGATATGCAAGTCTAAGTGGGGCAGGTTACCTGGTCACAGTTAAGCAGCACTCAAAATGGGGTAAAGCCACAGCTTGCAACGGCTGCTGCTGCTGCCGTCATGTCAGGCAATTAGCAGTAAAAGCATTTAAAATATCCTGACACTCGTGCAAGTTTAATTACGACAAAGTCAAGTCAATGAATGGTAAAAATAAATTGAAGGCAGCCGGCGAAAAAAAGAAGCAGTAGTAGCCCTTAGAACCAAGCCGAAGCCCAAGCCCAAACCCCAAGCGAAACCCCAAGCGAAACCGAAACCCAAACCCCAGACCCCAGACCTAGTTCCGGCTTGGCCGACATTCAGGCTGGCGCAACTAAACCACTGACAAGCTGGAACTGTAGCCGGAGCTGTAGCTGCAGCTGGAGCTAGAGCCAGAGCCAGAGCCGCTGCATAAAATATGTAGCCCCAAAGGCAGCCAAAGCAAAGAGCTGGCAATAAAAATGCTAAAGGCAAAAGGAGAAAAAACACGAAATGGGGAGAGAAATGAAAATAATATAATAGTCGAAAAAATAATATATACATAGATTTGTATGTGCAGACTGAGCAGAGTGAAGCGAACGAAGCAAATGCCAAAAGACAAAAAAAAAAGGAAAAAATAACAGAAAAAAAATTGTGTTCAGCGCCGCAAAACAACGTGCAAAATTTATGGCAAGTCCTTCGAGTGTGTGTTGCAGGCAAGACAAGGATTGGAGGCGCCACAGCGACTAGCAGACTAGCAAGTGCAGTCAGAGACTCGGCCGTGCCATCTCCGTTCTCTCTGGCGGTTCCATCTTGCCCATACAAATTGCATGCCACACTCCCTCAGCAACTCCACATTGTTACCTCCCTCTCTATCTACTTTCACTCACACTTCGCTGTCTCCCTGCCCCGCTATAAACTTGGCCTTCGATTTTTGCTGTTGCAATTGCACCAAATTCTTGGCTGTGTCTCAATATATGCAATAAGTCCGCTTACTTAGCATGCAAGTTTCGGCACGCGTTTTCCAAACTTGCACTTGCCACTTGCAACTTGCCACTTGCCACTTGCAACTTGCCAGTAGTACATACTCATATGTGCAACATACTTTGCCACAAACTTTTCGACTACTTAAGATGATTGATGGAGTAGCGTCGAGATAAGAGTAAAAGTAGCGAACAAATTATGTCGATATGTTCAAAGAAATACTCTAAAATCATTACTAAATGATATGAGGTGGTAATATTATATTATATTATAAGAATATTTCATAATTTATAAAATAATATATCCTCATAGAGTAGAAGGTCTCACACTAGTTCCAAGTAGAGTCGAGATAAGAGTAAAACAACAAATTATAGTATAAGAATATTTTATAATTTATAAAATATATATCTTTATCTACACATCATAGAGTAGAAGCTCTCACACTAGTACCCCAATCTCTCAGATTTTATATTGTATATTTCATCTAGCTTCGTATATATATAAACATTTTCTCGATATTTTATCATTCACCTCCCTCGACTCCAATTCGATAGTAATAGAAATAGTTGAAGTGAAAATAGAATTCTTGAAGTAGAAGTGAAAGTAGAATTGGAAGTATAATTAGAAGTTGAAGTAATAGAACAATATTTTGAAATAAAAGTAAGAGGAGAAGTGGAAATAGAAGTGGAATTATAATTCTTAAAGCAGGAGTAGAAGTAGCAGTAGAAATCGGACTTGAAGTACAACGTTTGACATAAAAGTAAAAGAAAGAGTGAAATTATCATTTTTGAAGTAGAAGTTAAAGTAAAAGAAGAAACGGAAGAGTAAGTAGAAGTTGAAGTTAAAGTAGAAATAGAAATGAAAGTAAAAGTTAAAGTTATAGCAGAATTCAATAGCTGAAGTAAAAGTAGAAGTAGAAGTGAATGTAGAACATGAAGAAGAAGTTGAAGTAATATCAAAAGCAGTAGAATTAAATTGAAGTTGAATTTGAATTTGAAATAGAAGAGTGAGAAAAAGCAAGTGAAGAACTCTAGAAATAGTAAAAGTAGATACAGAAATAGAATTATTGAATTAGCAGTAAAATATAAAGTAGAACTACTTATAGAGTAAAGAGATGTTAACATCGCAGTTAAAGAAGTAAAAGTACAAATAAAAATAGAAGTAAAAGGGATAGGGAAAGGCCATAGCAGTCCGTACTCTTTTACATACTGTAATTAGCTTGTAAATTTAATTGCAAGTTAACTGAATGTAAATGCAAAGAAATGTAAGAAAATAAATGAAAGTAGAAGTAAAAGTATCTGTAGAAGTAGAAGCGTAGGCAAAAGTACTTGGAGAGGGAAGTGAAGTAGAAATAGAAGTTGAAGTAGAAGTGAAAGTCGAAGGCCTTGTGCCACTTTGCATTGAGTGCAATTACTAACAGACTTAGCACTGAGCTCGCTCTAGATGCTGCCTGATGGATGATGCTGCAGCACACACACACACGCACACACACACACACACACAGAGAGGGCTGAGTTGACTGTGCGACCAGGCACATAACCTGAATTAAACTACGTGCCCCAACACTCTCTCTCTGCTCTCTCCCCTTGGCACTGTTTAAAGAGCGACTGGCACCTGTGAGGCTCCACCTGGAGCTTCAACTGATGATGACTACCCGCATCTGCATTTAAATGTGTGTCATCTGTTGTTAATTTGCAACACCGCCGGCTACAGCATGCCCCATGCCACACGCCACATTGCAGTCGCTGGCGTCAAGCTGACTGCGTCTGGGATGTCGTCAGGCTGTCTGCTCTGGCCAGGGATATAGACTATGGGGGTATATTGCGGGGAGGGAGTTCATTTCATTGACAGCTGCAGCTGCCGTTGCCGTTGCCGTTGCAGTTGCAATCGATTCGCTCTTTGGACAGACTTTGTGGCACTCTCGCCATAATTTGCGATATTCATTAGCTGATGCTTTGAGCTGCCCAACTGCAGCTATGAATCATTCATTGAGCCACCATAAATGAATCTGCACTCAAAAGTCAAACGAGAATTTGCAACAGAAAGAAAAAAGAAATGACAAAATTGTTTAATTAAAAAACTGCCAAAGGGTTGTATTTCCCTGTACATTTTGTTCAATTTATATATACATATAATATAATAATAAAGCAATGAGTGGAAACTCGATACTCATACTCATATTAATCAAAGAGTTCATGTATTGCATTCATTCGGATTCGCTTCAATTTCATATGAGTCAAATAAGACTCAATTTGGAGTCATTCGAACTCAGTTCAATAATTAGATGAATAGAATATTGAGTTGACATTAATTGAATCATTAGAAAACTCTAAAATGTGTCATCGATTTGAAATTTGAGTTGATTATAACCATGAATTTCATTTATATATTTAGTAAATAAAGTGAGGTTATAAAGTTGTGAGTATTCATGAATAAATTCACTACACAATATGCATATTCATTTGATTCAAAATTGTTTAGTTTATTCATACAATTCTCTGCTGCTTTTATTCATTCGATTCGTTCTGTTTGGAGTGCTTTCCATCAACTCACTTTCAATGCAAATGAAAATCAAATTGATTCTAATATTTATTCATATCAGCTTGCACTCGAAACATTCAATTTATTCGATTAGTTGTTGAATCATTCGACTCATTTAAATTCATTAATTAAGAGCGGCAATTGACTCCTGCATTTTGGACAGATTTCCCTCTCCCTATTTGCATTCCACTTCCTCTCTACCCTCTGTCACTCTTTGTCTGCCATTTGTTTGCTCACATTCAAATATCTCAATGAGTGCTAGCTAGTAATGTGTATAGACATAGGTGAGTGTGTCTGTGGGTCTGACCAGTGATGTCAACCCATAAAGAAAAGCTAAAAACAGTTTAAAGATGTAAAAATAGCTATTTTTATTACCTGATAAAGTTGCCGTTGCCTTGTTGGCTTTAAAACCGCCAGATCTAGTGGGAAAATGGCTAAATTGGCAACGCTGGCTCTGACACGTTGCATGACCCGAGTCTGCTTGGTGCCTGGCAATTTGGAATGCCTCGTTGTCGCGCCATTATGACCAGCTGCCCCTGTCACGCCCATGGGCAACACCAACCCGCCCACTCACCGCCCAGCACCAGCACCAACGGCAGCGGCAGCATCAGCAGTAGCAGCAGCAGTGACAGCAACTCCAGCACTGACACTAATGCAGCGAAATTGAAGTAGATGCAAGTGGAAATCTGCTTTAGGCCACGTTGCTGCTGCAGTTGTCACACACACTCACACACACATGCGCGCGCGCGCACACACACATGTGCAACTCACATATGCCACTGCTTAAACATTGCCCAAAGGCAGAGTGCTTTTTGCTCTTGAAGTGCTACACTGAGGAATAAAGTCAAGCATTTAGTACAAAATTCTAGAAACAAAAACACACACGTGGATGGACACCAACAACTCTGCTTCGCTCTCGACTAAAGTTAGTAAACGATTCAAATTGGTGTTCGACACGCCTGATATTCGATTTGACGGCATACAGTACTTGGTTCGTAAACAAAGAATCAAGTATGTTCGATCGGTTGCATGGGAGCGCTTCGAACGAACATGCTGCGCGCTCAGCTGAATTGAGTGGAACTTTAAGCGAGATAATTGAGCCGATTTGAGTATACTCAATACAGTATACTCACTGCAAGGATGTTCGATACGACGGCATAAAACCGGGCTGCGCTTGGTTCGTAAACAAACACTCAGGGATGTTCGATCCGTTGCGTGTTAGCGATTTAAATGAACTCAGCTGAATTGAGTGGAATTTTAAGCGAGGAGTGGAATTTGAGCCGAGTTAATTGTACTCAATGCAGCCATAGAATTAGCTGGAAGTTCGACATGACGGCATACAGCAGCAGTTGGTTCGTAAACAAACAGTCATACAATAACCAATTGCCGATGCACACAGAGATGTTCGATCAGTGAGTGGTATTAAACGAACATGGTGCGCAATCAACTGAGTTGAGTGGAATTTTAAGCTAGACAATTGAGCAGCTCTCTGGTCCGAAGCATAGAAAGTTGCTTAAGGTTTGATGTTGGTTCGTTTGAGTGGTATTCAGGTTCGAAGGTGAAAAGAAGTTAAATTTAATAACTCAAATTGAGTTTTATGAATGCTTTAACTAAATGCATATAAGCTGAAGCAGATTTCATTTTAGGCCCAGTTTTCACTCAGTGTATATGGCCACTCTCTGTTTCTCTTTGCTCGCTCTCTGTTTGCTTTTTATTGCTATAGGAGTTTGTGTTGCAGTTTTTGGCAACTGCCGCAGCAGCACGTGACGTCACACGCACACACACACACACACAATGAGCGTAAACGAGCTGAAAGCAGACCGAGGGAAGGAGACAAAGCCATAGAGAATGAGAGAGAGTTGGAGAAAGAAAGAAATGTGTAAATTGCTGCTGCGTTTTGGGCATGTTTAATGTAATTACCAAACGACTTTCAATGCACACGAGCATTAAAGTCAGCGTCACACACACACACACACGCAAACACACAAAGAGAGTGTGTGAGTCCCTTTGCTTTGCTTGGCTCAATGCCAAAATATCATTCTATAAAATACGAGTTTAAGCACAAGCCAAAGTCCAATAAGAAACTTCGAAATGTGCACACAGCACTCGCTCCCATTGTTGTTATTGTTGTTGGCTTTAGAAATCCTCTTCTTGTTCTTCTTTTTTATATTTTATTTTATTTTATTTTAGTTTTTTATTCAAGCAGGCTTTGAAAAATACATTGCATGCTCGTACATGCCAGCGCAGTGCACGGCGCCATTGAGGCAGCGCTGTCAGCGTCGCTGTCGCAGTTGCCACTCAGGAGGCATGTGGCATACACACACACACACACATATATAAATAAGCAAACAGTTGTGTTGTTGTTGTTGTGTTTGCTGTGTTGCACAGAGATATGCCACAATCTAAATGCACATATGATTGGGCCATGGTGAAGAAAGAGTAGCCGCACTACAAATGTATCTACAACCGTATCAATGTATCTGTATCTGCAACCGCTCTCAAACGTTCTCACTTACTGCAACTGTAGCTGCAGCTGGTGCTGTGGTCTTTTCGCACCACTCTAACTGTATGTTTACTGCCAGTTAACTGTATCACACACACAAACACACCCACACACACATGTATAAATATTCTACGTGTGTGCCTCAAGTGGCAGGCAGGCTTTTAGTTCAAGTTGCACACATGGAAGCAGACAAACGGTTGCAACTATTTGGCAATTGGATTAGTCAAATTTCATAGACTGGCGAAACGATAGATCGGTTTAGCTGTTTGTCTACTTAACCAACTTCCATTAGGTTCTCTCTGTCTGAATAACTGTAGTTATATAGATACAGATCAGTTTAGTCTACTATCTAACTAGACTAATGCATAACTCACTTTTAACAGATTATTACAACTACCTGCTTATATATTTAATACAGTTTGCCAGGTCTGTTTAACTAACTCTATGTGGAGTATCTTAAAGATATAATCTTTCTCTATTATTATAAAATATTTCATCCACCTATGAGTGTAAGTGTATAGTATCATTGGTCATATGGCATATATTTAATTTTCCAGCTTTTAAGATACCTAAGTATGTAATGTATACAGACAGTGAAAAGATGTAGAAGATCAGTTCTATCTATCTATCAATCTTTCCACCTACTCAGATACACAACTATCTGATGGATACAGACAGTGATAAGTGTGATAGAATTTCAGAATATTAACATATATGTAATTATAGTGAATAGTATAGTGTATCATTGGTCTAGCATACCCATAGCCATCGAGTGAGTTGCGTTGCTGCTGCTGCTCCCTTAGCTGCAGCTTACGCTCGGCAATCTTCTTCTGCTCCTCCTTCTGCTCGAGCTGCTCCTTTTGATGTTGCTGCTGTTGCTGCTGTTTCTTGCGATGCTGCCGATCCTCACCGAGGCCATACAAGCCAGCAACGGCAGCCATGCCGACGACTGACTAATTGCGCCTATGACGCCCCTGGGTCACTTAGCACTGTATGCGCCTCTTGTGGCATTGAAATGTCTCGTTTACAGATCGACTGATGCTGCAGGTTGTGTCTGTTGCTGTTGTTGTTGTTGTTGTGGTAGTAGTTGTTGTTGTTGTAGTTGCTGCTGCTGCTGCTATCACGGACTTTGCTGTCGTTGTGGTTATTGTGGTTGTTGTGACTGTTGTTGCCATTTTCACTGCTTCACATTTGACTATTTGACATTTGCGTGGGGTAGAGGCACTTGCAACACACACACTGACTGCAACACATATACACATAACTCATAACGGTATCGTAACAATTTACACGCGTTCTTCGTTTTGCTTTGCTGCAAAGTCTCAGTTACCACACGCTTTTCCTTCCCCCTTTCCCTTTCCATTCCAACAGATGGATAGATAGCAATAACAAGAGTCAAGTTGGCAAGAAGTTTTCCCACGACTTTCCCTATCGTTGCTCGCTTTCACTCTGCTGTCCGACCACTTGCCCTTGTGATTTACGCTTTGTTTTTAATGCAGCTGCAACCACCAAAAAAAAAAAAAAAGAGAAGAAGAAGCAACTTGGGGGCCGCCTCAGTGGCTGTTTGTCATATCAATTTCCGCTGCAAAAGTCGTTGCATACCTTCAGGCGCCGCAGTTTCAAAGCTTTCTCTCCTTTGTGCACAGAAATCAATTAGCAGCTGCAACGCCCATTGCCACGCCCCCTTGCCTCGCACAACAACAGCACCCCTGGCTACAATTGGCTCACATTTATGGCCTGATTATGCGGTTCAGTTTGTGTTTTACGTTACGTAAAGCACAACGGTTGCATTACGTAAGGCGCGCGCTGTCGTTAGTGTTAAGGTTTATGTTAATGCCGCTGTTAATGGGCCTGTTAATGGCTGCGAATGTTAACATTCAGTGCGAGCACTATTTGTGCCAGGTAATTGCAATGATTTTAAGCATATCGAAACCATTTCCATACGCATCAAAGGCCGTAAACGTAAATCCGGCAGCAAATCAAATCAACTCAAATCGAATCGCATCGCATCGCTCGCATCGCATTGAATTGAATCGCAAGGCAAACAAAATAAACAAACAAACACATGAGCACACATACACACACACACACACCCAGTTGACACACACACACACACTATACTTATATAGAACGCACATTATTTCGTAGCATATCAATGGCATCTATTGCCATTTGTCATCGCACAAACGAATCGCAGGGAGTGGAGGCGGTGGGGGAATGGAATGAAATTGAATGACTGATATATGTATATATAGTTTAAGCTGGGCTAACAGTGGGTTAAATCGCCACAAAACGAATGCGTTCAAGCCATAAATTTCCAATATGTAGGCCATAGAAATATGGCACGACTATTCCAACTGACCATGAGTTGAAAACTTGCCTATAGAACCAATAATAATAACAATAATTTAGTACTAACGTCAAACTGATACTATAATATTCAGCTCGATTTTGGTCATTTATATGAAATGAATACATAATAAAATGCAGAATAAGTAGTGCAAATTAACATGGCGCCATCTACATGTGAAGGTATTGCTTGAAAATATTCTAAAAAATTTTCTAAAATAATTCTAAAATATCGGCATTTCAGATCTATGAATGAATCTAAATTCCCTTATTTTATTATTATTTAAGTGCACTTAAACTATTAACTATTATATTTAAATTATACCCTTATTTTTTGTTATTTTAAATAAAATAAAATTATTCCCTTTGTTTTACTAATATTTAAATGAACTTAGATTATTAAATTATAATTCAATTATACCTTTATTTTATTAATATTTAAGTGAACTTAGATTATTAAATTATAATTAAATTATAGCCTCATTTTAATATTATTCAAGTGAGTAATTTCTATTGCATTGAGCAAATGCCATCCACTGTACTTCTGTACTTGTGCTATTAGTTAAGTAAAGCTTTTAAAACAGATTTGCATGCGAAAGGTCTTTAGATACTACTTGGGATCACGATGCTGATGTTACGCTAATTGCTTGCTTAAGCCATGCCCCGTGATTTGGCGTTGCCACAAAGTTTGCAGCAGAATATGGAGTGGACAGCGTGAATGCGAGTGCTCGTAATATAATGAACAGACACTTATACAGGGAGAGATGAGCGAGAGTGGCCATGGTGGCAAGGGTGGCGAGAGGGCGGTGGAAATGCCTGGTTGCTGCCTCATTGAAAATTGCTTCCGTGTCGAAATTGAGTTAAGTATGGGGCCAGCGGGGCAGAGGGCAAGGGGCAGGTGGCAAGTGGCAAGTGGCAGGTGGCAGGTGGCATGTGGCATGGAGCATGTCGAGGTGAAAGGCAAGTAGTGGTGCAAGTTGCAGGTTCAAGTGGAATCGCTCGCATTGCCATGTCATGAGCTCTTCTATTGATTTATGCGCCCTCTCACATCACGTATACGAGGTGTTGCCGCTGTTGCCATGGCGCCGTTGCACTAATCTGGGCGAGCGTGGGTCATTAAGTGCATGGCTTCGAATGCAATGCGAAACACTTGCATCAGCGTCGACATAAGCGTATTAGCTGCCAAACCGATTTTCCCTCATTTTCCACCATTTTCCCATTTGCCCATTTCAAGTGCAAGTGCAAGTCCGAGCTGCAACCGCAGTTAGGCGCGAGGTAAGACTCATAGGCCTTGCCATGCACCCACACACACACAAGGTCAGGGTCATTAGGGAATGACTGACAGTGACAGACGGACAGACAGTGAAATAGTGGAGAATGGAGAAGAGAGAAAAGGTAACACAAATCAGTGATGAACCGATGATTATAGACACGCCCAGTGTATTCAAATCTATTGTATATGTTTAGAATGGTTGGAGTAGTTTGACGATCGACAGCTATACTATCGCTATACTTAGCGCACTTTATTACAAACCCTACATTTGGGACAATTTCGACCAACAATAGCTTAAACTATCGGTGTAACGAAACAAAACTGGACTAGTTCGAGTGTCTATAGTCAAAAACAATCGGCATGTTTAGCATACTCTATTATAAATCTTACATTTGAGATTAGTTCAGCTATCGATAGTTAAAAGTATCGGTATATTTTGTATGCTTACTTTGTCTTCAATAAAGTATTCTTCTTAGAAAGATACTTATTTAAAGTAAATCATTTTGGAAATTTCAACTTGTTTTATATCTTAGCCCTAGTAATAACACGCTTATTACGATAGTACAATTCAAAGATCAATGTAAATAACCCATATACCAACATCGCATACTATAAAATATACACCAGTTCGATACTTAAAAGTATCGGTACATTTTTGAATATTAAAGTATTTTTCATGGAAATTTGCAAAGTAAAAAATAAGGGCGACTATCGCTATCGATATCGCTGGCGTGTCATCTCTAACACTGGCAGCCTTCAATGTCCATCAGCATTATCGTTATCAATAATATGCTGTGGTTATCGCACGGTTCATGCAGCTCGTTATTAAATTAGCATCAAGTGAATTAAATGGGAATGTTTATGGCTTTGTTGGTGCAGCAAAATGTGGTGACTGCGGGTATGTGTGTGTGTGTGTGTGTGTGTATGTGTGGTAGGGTGTAGTGTGGTCTGCAAATGGAGTATGAGTTCATGTGTGTGTGTGTAAGTGCTGAAGCATAAAATGCGCGTCGAAGCGCATCCAGGCAAGCAATGAGTGCTCACCCTTCCTCTGCACCCACTCAGCCTCCCAACGCCACCCCCACACCCGCAGCAGGTTTTTAACTCCCGCCCTTCCCCTCCTTTAGTTGGCCTGTGGAAGAGAGCATTTAATTGAGCTCTGCGCTAATTTGAAAGCAACGATGCGGCTCCTCTCATTGGCCAAAGTAAGGCGGCGAGTACGTGTGGCAATGGCCTAAGGGGGCACAAGAGGTGGAAGCTGACAGTTGTCCAAGGGGGGAAGAAGGGTGGTGAGGGGGGTACATGTGACTGCCCACATAATGCGTATTTAATGCGCTTTTGGCAGCATGCTTGTCCTCATCCAGGTAACAGGTAAAAGGCCTCCCCACGCCCCTGGCAGAGCAGGTGTTAGGGCAGCTGAGAGCTGTGCCAGAGTAATTAATGTTTATGTGGCATAAATCTGTCTGCTGCCAAATGCTCAGCATGCGCCTTAAGGTGATAATAAAATGGCAAATGTGAAACAGAACAAAAGCTCCATTAAAATAAATATACTACTATAAAATGAATAATAACAAAAGGCGAAATTTAATTTAAAAAAAATGAAAAGAAAAGCTTCATTTGCCAATTGCTGCAGGCCGAAACTTGAGAGAAATAAAAAACAACAGCAACAGCAATAACAATGCCAAAGCCTGAGGAAAACAATTAAACTTTTCACAACTTTTGGAGAGGGATGAGAAATCACATAAAACTAAATAAAACTATATTAAAAACTTCAACTATTTGCAGCAGGTCAAGCACTTTAAGCCGCTCTTTGTTTCAAAAGTATCTGCAGAATTTCCAAACGGGGAATTTCTCTATGTGATGTACTAACGATGGAGCCAGGACAGGACAGGAAAGGACAGGCCATGGCTTGCATAGTTTTTCAAACTAGTCGTAAACATGCAACATTTGGGGGCAATTACAGGCGGCAGACTAATGGCGGCATTAGCCAACATTAGTGGCATACACTAAAATTTATCATATATGCTTTTATTCGACAACAAAAGGCGAGTGGACACAAAAAAAAATACAAAAAAAAACTCAGGAAAATTCCGAAAATTCCAACCAAAGTAAAATACAAACAAGAGCCAAAGGCTCGATTATTTTCTGTGTAATTTATGCTGTGACAGAGTCTAATGCAAATGGATATACTACTATGCCTCGCTGTTTCTCTCATAGCGCAAACTGTGAAACAACAAACAAAACATATGCATAATTTATACGCATTAAAAAAGACTGAGATGCCGCGCTTTAGCCTCTGCTCGTACTCAATATACTATACTATAGACAGAAACAACGCGAATGAGCTTAATCTGTGTGTACACAGAGAGAAAATAATTATCAACAATTTTACTGTACAAATTGAGAGAAATTCTTATTAAATCTAAAGTGACATTTCATCATTTTATACACTGTAAAAATTTTGAGTATAATTTACATATTCAGCTGTAACATTTTAAAATGTCTATTGTCAACATACACACCATTTTGGTGTAAAAGCGACTGAGTCCTTAATTTCAAGCAAAATTTTCGGACGTTGGGCGCCGCAAACACACACGTTGAACGCCGCCCACACGAGTGATCATACGGATGATGATGACAACAGGCAAGCATTGACAATAGATGGCGCTCATTACTGCTTGGCGCTTAACCTAACTTTTCGCTCTCAATTTGATTCTAGCATGTATCATGCGATAGATGGCGCCAGCTAACATTGCCTGTAGCTGAGGGTGCCACAGAAATTGAAATGCTGTTAATTGAGGCGATTTTAGCCCCTTGTTTAAAACGAAAATGTTCTAGTCAGTGTTACTAACTAAATAGCAGAAAAAAGAATAAATCTATATGAATAGACACACTCTACAGCAACAAATCTTAAAGTTTAAATGCATATTTAACTATTGATTTATACTATGGTAATAGTTAGCGTTTACTTCACTTGACTATTGTGCCTTTTCTCTCAGTGTATGACGCTTAAATATAGCTGTTATAGTCGGGCTGTTGCTGCCGCGATTCCCAGAGGTGCCATAAAGAACTCCAAGAGCCACGCTTTTGCTATGCAGAAATTTATTGTTTCTATGCACAGGGCGCAACTTGTGAGGGTCTCGCTATTATTTATAAACATTTCACTCTCTCTCTCTATTATATTTGTCTGTGCAGGTGGGCGTGGCTGGTTAGCCCAGTTCTGTGCCAGATTGATGATGGATGGATGGATGAAAAAAGGTGCTGGATTGAGAGAGAGCTCAACAGGGATGCAGAAAAGTGCAAATCTTGGCAAGTTAACAGTACTTTAGCTACAATTTTCATTATGATATGTGTGTGTGCATGTGTGTGTCTGTGTGTGCGTGTGTGCTTAGCCATTTACATGCAATGGCATGGTCTAAACGAAAAGCATTTACAGCAAATACAACAAATTTATCGATTAGTAAATGACAGGGAAATGCCAATGGACACGACAACAAATTGGAAATGACAGACAAGCGCCGACAAATATCACAGCTATGCGTGTCTGCCTGACTAACTGACTGGCTGACTGACTGACTGTCTACCTATATGTATGTATGTGTGTGTGTCTGTGTATAGGTAAACTTCATTATGCCACCCAACGCCTGACGTATCTACATGTCCGGCACTTTACCAATTGTGTAAACAAATGGAATGAAATGAAAAAATCATCGGGAAATTGGTGCAGCCAACGAGCGAGGGAGTGAGTGTGTGTGCCTGCCTGTGTGTGTGTGAGTAACTTGCATAAGCCCCACTTAGAGACACAGCACACACACACACATACACACGTGACACACCTACTAAATATCACTCACACACACACACACACACGTGTAGTTACAGCACATTATTTATGAAGGAATTTTTTTTGGCTGAGATTTTAGTCTGTATTACTATACTATAGGACTGTATCTATTGCATCTGTTTGTTGTGCATATAGTTTATATGAATGGAGCAATATACTATATACAAATAATCCATCATATTTTCATTTTACATACTCCCAAGCATTTGCTAAAATCCTCATGTTTTCACACTGAAAAGAACTAACGGGAATTACAGACAAGACAATAGAAGCACATAATTCCATGTATGTTAAAAACATTGGGATTTTTGGCTTGGTGTTAAACAATAAAGTAAGACAGGGATAAGCTGATTAGTCAGGGCTAGTCTGTAGTAAGACTTATTAACATTAATAAGATGTTTCATAAATATAAATAAACATGTTTTATGAATGAAATTTGATTTACAAAATTAATCGTCAAAAATTTGGAATAATTTTTGATATCCATTAAGCTTAACTGATAACATATTACCAAAATTTCGGGGTAAAAGAAAAATTATACCTTCGTTGTCAATATTTTTAGGCGTATTTTTTCAAGTTTAATGATAAATTGAAAATGTATCTATTTATTATTGGTAGATACATTTGAATATTGATTAATTTTAAACAATATTCGGAAAACAATAATTATAATAATTTTTTATATTTTATATATAAGCTAACTTCAGTTTGATGCATACTTAGACAAATTTAATTGCAGTGCTCGCTATATTTATATTTTCTTAAAATAGTACTTTCATTATCATAAATTAACCACAATTCCCCACTGAGGTTATTGATTAATTAGCATTCATATCACTTGGGCTAATTAGCAGTTGAGGCATCGACAGGACTGTGTTATGGCAATGTTAAACATTGTTTAACAAGTATTGATTGCTATAGTACTGAGTATCAGTAAGTCGAGCACACACATTCGTTTGATTATTTCTCATTCAAGTCATATGTATACAAAAACTAAAGGCCTGCTGCGGCACACATGGCGTATGCGTAATTAAGGCCAACAACTGCTAGATGGAAGCTGAGACAGTGCAGATGAGCGATGAGTCAAGTGTGGAAAAACAGTAAATGCTGCTTTCAATTAAAATGATGTACCAGAGTGTGGGCGAGAGATATAAATTTGCATAGTTATTGTATGACAAATAATTCTGCTATATGTATAGTATGCAATATCTGCCTGGTAATGGTAAATTCAAAACAAAATGCATTGCAATCAAACGAAAAAAAAGGAAGAGTACCGAGGACAGTTGCAATATGCAAAGCAAATCAACAAAATTCATATTTAAATAGTTTTTGTCTGCATTTCTGCATTTTGTGGGGCGTTGCAAAAGGCATTGAAGCGAAGCAATGCATAAATTATAATTGAGAACTGTCTGAAATAATTGACGAATCATTGCACATATTCAACCTTAATTAGAAACTCTAGAGTAAACATTGCGAGTGTGTGTGTCAGTGTGTGTCTCTATAACAACCAGTACAGTATATAGTACATATATTTATCGATTGCCGAGTGAAAATTTGCAAATTTAAGCACAGTATTAAAGCCGTGCTCCTATTAATATTCATATTAAGTAGTAATAGGTTTAGGTTTGTTGGCCAGCATTCGACCAACTTCCTTCAACAGAAAGTGTTACCCAACCATAGAGGAAATTACAAAGTCACACACTCACATCATTTATATATATATATGTGTGTGTGTGTGTGACCGGAACTTGTTACTACTACAAAAATGTATGCTGCATTTTGGAGTTGATTGTTGAGCGAATGAGAGAACTATTCCAAAACTATCAATATTATATTATAGCACATAGTGTATATATATGTATCTACGCGAGTTTAGTTGGTGAAAATTATAGCAGTAGGGCAAAAACGCAAATAGTTAGACATCAAATGCATATCTATATATACAAAGATTTTGTTTAATGAATATTTTCTTTCCATTTGTCAAAAAGGAAGCTCTGTTGTACCTCCTAATAAAGTCAAGGTATTGTCTAATAAATCCAAGAATCTAAGTGTGACTGACTATATACTGGTTTTCTGGTTTTCTAAAGAGGTCGATTGTGCTTTTTCATCTAGCAGTCTCTTCTCCAATTGTCACTAAAGGGAATGTTCAATTTCTATCTAATAAGCTTACTTTTAACCATTTAGGAGTCTTGTTTAAAGCCTTTTGAGGTTGTATGTACTCAAGAGCTCTTCTGCTTGCCTAGCAACTGAAGTGCTTTGCTAGCAAATCTCGATCTTCTCTTTCCCAGTTCCAATAAGCTTGCGATTGACAATTTAGGAGTCCTATTTAAACCCTTTTCAGGTTGTATGTACTCAAGAGCTCTTCTGCTTGCCTAGCAACTAAAGTGCTTTGCTAGCAAATCTCGATCTTCTCTTTCCCTGAGCCAATGTCCAATTTCTATCCAATAATAAGGTTATTGACTATTAGAAGTCCTGTTTGAAGCCTTTTGAGGTTGTATGTGCGCAAGAGCTCTTCTGCTTGCCTAGCAACTGAAGTGCTTTGCTAGCAAATCTCGATCTTCTCTTTCCCTGAGCCAATGTCCAATTTCAATCCAATAATAAGCTTATTGACTATTAGGAGTCCTGTTTGAAGCCTTTCGAGGTTCTATGTGCTCAAGAGCTCTTCTGCTTGCCTAGCAACCGAAATGCTTTGCTAGCAAATCTCGATCGTCTCTTTCCCAGTTCCTGAGCCACCTCATTTCATTATATTATTACACATATTAGAATCAGTTTACTACCTTAAGTAAATAGAGTTAATAGAACTGGTAACTGGTAGAATATATAGCAAAAAAATTGCTTCAAAAGTTGAGCAAATTCATATTTTCGGGACTTTTGCTTCGCTGCATAGTTGGTTAAAAATGTTCAACTAATTGTTCTGGCTTATATGGGCGCACATATTTGGCCACATGTGTGTGCGTGTGTGTGTGACTGAGTGGGTCAAAGGAAGATTGAAATTCATAAAAGTGCAAAGGTTACAAAGTTGCCTTTACACTGTTTTTTGTTTTTGTTCTAGTTCTAGTGCTAGTTGTACTAGTCGTAGTACTAGTTCTAGTTGTTGTTGTAATATTAGCAGTGAATGTTGTTGTTGTTGTGGCTCACACGCAACTTTTGGTTTTTGCTTTTACGGCAGTTGGGCCTTTTTTTTTCTTTTTTTTTCCTTTTTTCCTGTTGGTTTAATTTTTTGCGGCTTGCCACGTGGTCGCTGCTGTGTGGGCTCAGATAATTGGCACACACAGACACACACACACACACACAGCCAAGCAACACCCACACACCATTGCACACACTAACCACAATCACAGGGGACTTCCCCTGCCCAACAACAACAACAACAACAATATAAACGAAAAAAAAAGAAACTGTTGGGAAAGCAAACAAGAAATTTATTCTGTTTTTTATTTTGCCAGAGGTCGACAGTCGTTTGTTACCTAGTTGTTTTTGTTAAGGGCGAGCGAGCGAGTTTTACAATTAATTTACGACAATTTAAAATTAAGTGCATATTTTATAACGGTATATGGAATGGCAACAACAACTACAGTTACAGTTGGCTGCAATTACAGCGGCGCCCCAAAAAGTATGCAGCAATTTTGTGAACTGCAATTGCCGTGCTAAATTGCAGCACGTGACACGACTGTGTGAGTGTGTGTGTGTGAGTGTGCTATGCTTCTAATTTGCCATTGTTGTTGCTGCATTTTATTATTTTGTGTGTTATTTTTGGCTTGCTTAATACCATTAAAACTTTTTGTCTAACAGACCAGAAACCAAAACACAACGAGGAGGTGGAGGAGGAAGGGGAGGCGGAGGGGAAGCGTCGCAGTGCTGCACAATTGGGGGCTTAGGGGGCGTGGCAATGGCATGAGATGAGCCATGGGCAGGGCCATCTAGGGCTGCCATGAGGAACAGCAAAAAGAAACAACAACCACTAACAATGTTGGTTGTTATTAACATTCATAGTTTCGTGTCGAGGCAAGTTGGGTTCAGTTCAGTTGAGTTGAGTTGAGTTGAGTTGAGTTGAGTTGTGTGTGTGTATGTGTGAGTGTGTGTATTTTATTTAAAATTTGTAAACTGTCTGCTTTAACTATGCCCGCCTAATACACTCGCTGTGGCACGTGACATTCACTAACTTTCATTTTGCGCTGCACCGTCAACTTTATGCGGCATGCGGCATGTGGCGAGTGTATGCGTGTGTATGTGTGTGTATGTATCGTATGCATTTTGAAGTCCAACATTTAATTAACCTAAGTGCATGCCAGAAAATCAATGAGCCAACACACACACACGCACACTCGCACACTCTCTCACACACGCACACCCTCTTCAGCTGCCATTCAGCAACACAAAACCAAAGCCAAACTAAGCACCTGGCCTTTGGCTAAGCACCTGGCCAGACTAAAGTGCGCAGCAACATTGTTAAAGCCGCATGCAACATTGTCAACACACGGTGCAACATTGCGCACAGTGCAACCCGACAGCCACAGTGGTTCATGACACTAAGCTGATTCCATTTGCCAGTGCAGTTCAACATCTCGAACCACATATAGTCAAGTTCAATTAAACGCTAAGATCTATATAGAAGTTTTATTATTATTTAGGAGCACTTTTTATTACAATAAGAACTACGATTTCAATAATGTAAATTTCTAGAAAATTAAATTAAACTTTTCATCAACTATCTTACTAAGACTCTCAAAATGCTGCACTAAGCAGGAACTAACAATTGTTTGTAAAAGGAACGACCTCTCTTTTCATACAGCACCTCCTGCTGTCGAATGCGTACGACTGTAGCCCTACCCTCAGATCAGTAGCTATCAAACTGAAACGTTTCATTTGTAAAGAACTTTAGCTAAGCCTACTACATAGAGTGACTGACTAAAGCATCTCTTTAAGTGTAGAGATTTACGGGCATCGGGCAGTGCGAAAACTTTCAAGGTGTACTGTAACTAGGTAAAGTTATACGGGAAAAAAATGTTGCACCTGCCTCACAGGCTTAGCCGCAGGCTGTTCAGGCAGGCACAACACAATTTTTTATGGCCAGCACGCACACATATACAGCGACAAGGAAACGACGACGAAAAGAAAACAACAATAAAACCAAGGAGAAGAAGAAGTAGCAGAAGAAGAAGAAGAAACAGTGCCAGATGAGGAGAAGCAAGAGCGACAAAACTCACAAGTCGCTTGCTTAGCATTTGGCGTATTTTATGTTAATTTTTATTACTCGCTGGTTGCTGATTTCTTTTTTTATTATTACTCTTGTTATTTTTGGATGTGTTTTTTTTCTTTTGTTGCTGTTTAATTTCTGTCGCTTGTTTGTTTTGCAATATGCCGCTGTTGTTGCTGCAGCCATTTGAATTAATTTTATTTATTTTTGCATTTCTTCTTTTCTCTTTTCTCCTTTGTCCTTTTGTTTATTTACTCTTGCTTAATTTGACGTGGCGCTTATTGTTGTTAAATTTCTGTCTCCACACGTAAACAATTATAGACAATCCGCCTAAATACACGCAAATCTTTTGCTCTTGTCCCTTTTGAGAGCCTGTACTTTAAACAAGTACAAATGGGTCTATTAGGATTGTGCAGTTGACGTTTGGCAGGCAAAGAGAGTATGTGCTAGTGACTTACGGATACTTTTGCATTGTACAGATACTTTTGTATCTTACAGACACTTTGTATCTTATAGATACTTTTGCATCTTATAGATACTTTTGTATCTTATAGATACTTTTGTATCTGATAGGTACTTTTGTATCTTACAGACCTCACAGATACCATTGCATCTCGCTGCATCTGTCGGTTGCGTCCGTCTGTAGCTTTTTCTCTCTAAAGCCAGAGCGAACCGCGGAATCCTCTTTATAGCTAGAGAGTTTGAGGTTTACCCAGAATTCCAATTGCCAACTGCTTTTTGCCATAAAGCTGCCAATGTTGCAGTCCCTCTCTCTCTCTCTCTGTCACTTCATCTCTCGCTTTCTCTGTCTGCCGTTTCTATCTTGTTCTATGCATAATGCGTTGCGGAATTTGTTGGGCAAATTTGTCTGTGCTTCAGTTTCAATTTGTTTTATTTCTGGCTTTTGTGTACATTCGCTTTTATGTCTCCACACATTTTGCATGGTTTCGCTTTACAGCGTGTGCTGCTCGGGCAAAACTATTGCTACACTGATCAAAAAAATGTTAAACTTTAAGAAAAAATACAATTTAAAAAATATGTGTATATAAAAGACAAGAAAGTATTTTTATTTTGTTGAATGTGATTTCGATTCGATTTAAAATTCTTGTATTAATATTGTAAAGTTTGATTTGATATAGTTTTTTTACAGTGTAGTACAAGCGCTGGAAATGTGTCAAAAATTGTTAATACGAGTAGCTGGAAGTAGGGAAGCTATGGGAGCCTAACACAAGGATTATTGATGACCATAGATCAATACTGACTATCGATAACAGATCAATGCTATCGATAGTTCTCTCCCCTTTCATATTGAGAATATTATTATGTATGCTGTGGCAACCCTGCTCAAAAAACACTTTACTAAACTCAACTTGAGTTGCGGCATAGAAACTGTCATATGAGAGTAACAGTTCGAGTGAAAGAGTTGGTGAAGAGAGGGGGACAATGAGCAGAGGGGGAACACATATATTTAGGTGGAAAGTTAACGGCATTGAGAGCAGAGGGTTCATGCCCCAATAGCATCAGCAGAGGTTTGCATAATTAAGAAGCTGCCACGACTTCCAATTGATTGGCCCGCGGCTGCTGCAGCTGCTACGCCTGACTTAGGGTCTTGCTTCAGAGCATTTGAAGTGCATGATGGGGAAGAGGAGCCAGGGGTAGGGTGCACACCGAGTGTGCCATTCGTATTGGGCACAACTTAGACTTTGCGGCAGTAAAGACGCGCTCAGCTGCAGCTGCGCCAATTGCACGCAAAATCGAAGCGAATCGAAAGCACAGAACGAAACGAAACTAAATTCAATTTCTGCTTAAACGTTAATAAAAAAAATGTGTGTATAAAAAAAAGAGATGTTCAAATAAAAAATGCGAAATAAAACGCTTGAATTGCCAGCAATAAAAAGATATTTATTAAAAAATATATGCATATAGATTTATTTGCAAGTCGAGCGTTTAGCTGCTGGCATTGAGAGAAGAGCCAACCAAGGCAAGTTTCGCAGAGATTTAAATGCGGATTGGACAACTTTAAAGCAGATAGACAAAGAGAATGGGTGATAGAGAGTGGGCGGTGGGCGGTGGGCGGTGGTCGGGGTTGGTGGTTTGGTAGAGAGCTGACAGCAATGCGTCCCGCTGTGCAAGAATAATGCGAACAAGTGGATGAAAATGTTTGACACGGATAAAAGCAAAGTGCAGCCAGTTAGTTCTGGTTTACACCATACATATATTCCTGTGTGTAAATACGTATGTGCATATATTGGTGTGCGTGCTTGCGTGTGTGTGTTTATGTTGTGTTAGCCATGCTGTGTACTGTCTTGTCGCTGCTTCCGTTTCCGCAAGGGCCAGCAGCGGCAGCTGTGTCAGCTGCTTGTCCTTTGGCGCAAAATTTGAAAATAATTTACAATGACGTCATAGTGTGGCATGTGGCATGTGGCACACACACACACTTACAAACCAAACCGCCAGCCAGTCAGTTGGACTACAGCTTCACTTTCAGAGTCACAGAGAGAGAGCTCTCCAACTGCCTGCATAAATGTTATGTTTATGTAACAATGCAGTAGCAGCACCCACAACCCCCCCTCCCCCCTACCACTCTTTACCCCTCTTCACCCCTCTGCCCATTGCCATTTGCCAGTGGCCTCTTAGGCATCAGTTGCCCCTTATTTTCAGAGCCTACAGTGCGTATGCTTGACCTTCAAATTGGCTTCAAGCAGCCGATCAATAAGTTCTTGTATTTCCTTCTTCATTTCATTTTCATTTTTTTCCAGTTTTTTTATGTATTTTTTTTTTTGTATATTTCTGTTGCTTGTTGAGTCGTAAAAAGAATTACGCAAAGGCCAAGTGTAAAAATGGGACGCAAATAAAATGAGAGGAAAAAAATATACAAACATACATACAGCGAACCGCAGCCGCAAAATGTAAAGAGTGCGAGGTGTGTGTGTGTGTGTGTGTGTGTGTGTGTGTGTGTTGTATTTGTTTCAAATTAAAATCACGCAGCGCACGTGAAACCTGTAAACACACACACTGACACACACAAACACACACCACACCGGGTCATGGCATATTAAAAACAAAAGTCGCCGCAGTGCGTAACTTTCGGCCAGACCTTAAGCTATTGCCTCTGCGTAACACACACACACATTCATATAGTAACTTCAGCCCCCACTCCCCACCCATAACACACACACACACACACACACATAATTTCTTAGCTTGCACTATTGCCAAAAAAAGAGAGGAGGAAATGTGTGCCACATAGCGCCTAGTCAGCAGTTGAAATGGGCAAAAAAATGAATAGACAAATGCAAAGTTAATGGACAGGCCAAAAAGAAGAATGCAGATAGCGACGAGAGGCAAAAAATATTGCATATACTCCTCGTACTCGTACTCGTACTCGAACTCTAACCAGTGGCAAGGCACAACTTTAAATCTGCTCAAGTTTTATTATTCTAACATCGTGATATATGTAGCTTAGGGAATCAGTTTAAGTTTCACCAACTTGTGGCAAGAAGTTGAAAAAGTTTTCACGAATAGAGAAATACACACAGCATATGAATATGCGCTATGTATTGAAAAAAAGCCGTGTACTATATCTACATTATGCTGATATTTCTTTAACAGTACTATATTTGACTTAAGTACATTCAGCGTGTGTTCTTGATGTATGATTACGGGTATGTACATATGCACATATGTGTAAATACTTATTAGTATATGTATTTATGAGTCAATGACTACTGTTTGCAATCTCATTTGTATCTGTGAGGTAGTTTTACAATTAGCTTGTAGATACTTCTGTATCTAAACGTTTTTCATGCTAGCGAACTTAATTCGTTGTGATATCTGTTTGATGTATGCTTTATTAACGTTTATTAATATAAGAGGAAATACTTTTGCAGTCAATAAATCATTTTTCGTCTTGCAGATACTTTTGTATCTTATAGATACTTTTGTATCTTACAGCTACATTTCCTTATTTCAGAAATATTCGTGTCTCACAGATACTTATTCAGCACTTAAATAAATGAAAATAAAATCTGGATAGTAATTTGGGATAACTATAATGGGAAAAATATCTTGTCACCATTAATTACTTAATTATTTTATGATATTTCCCACGTACATCAGCTAAGGAAGAGTGGGAAGCTTAATATTACTGAATGTGAAATGGCGAAATTAGCATAAATTAATTTTCCACATAAATAGTTTTATATTTAGTTTTTTCTTTTCATTCAATTACAATTTCATTTGATTTGATTATTCACCGAAATTGGCAAAAGCCAAAGCTATTTTAAATAAATTTTGCATACGTATTTAATTAATAATCGTAGGTATAGAATTTCAAAACATAATTATACCAATACCTCTTCAAATTAATTGCATAATATTTTACAAAAAGATTTAATTAAAATGCGCTCATACGCTCCCTACAGATACTTTTATTGCATTTCATACGGCATACTTTGAGCGCTTTTGTTTCGTAAATTGCGTCCAAAAAGTATGACCGTATTATGTTTTATAAATTAGAAATATTTGGGAATGCTTTATGGCCTCTCTGCTATGCACGGAGTATATGCTGTACGAATTGAACATTCATTTAAGCAGCATAGAAAAAAATCAGACAAAACACTAGGGAAATATATACATTTATTTAAATTTCAAATATATGCGGCAATACAGTAAGGCACAAACAAAAAATAGAATAAAAATAACCACACACAAAAACAGAAACAGAAAATCAATTTCGAATTTAAAACAGTTTGGAAAATCCTACTGCAAAAGCAGCGAGTGTGAATGTGGTGGAGTGAAAAAAAATTCAAATTTTAATGGAGTTGCCGTAGTGTACGGCAGCTTAAATTGCGAAAGTGGCTTTGAGCCTATTTTCAGTGGGGCATTCATTAGCACCACACACAGCGCACCACACAGCGTAGCCAACCCCAAGGAACACCCACAGCACCCACAGCAACTCGACAGTCGACATTTTCATAAAGGAATAAAATACCAAAACAGAACCGACTGGAGTGGAGTGGCGTGAGGGGAAAATGTGCGTGCGAATTGTTCGCAGTTCTTCAACTGCCCTCAACAGCCAATGGTTTTGCT
Organism: Liodrosophila aerea; assembly: GCA_035045005.1. Lineage (NCBI taxonomy): Eukaryota > Metazoa > Arthropoda > Insecta > Diptera > Drosophilidae > Liodrosophila > Liodrosophila aerea. The sequence goes on from JAWNNL010001456.1 coordinate 851,675, forward strand.
GTTGTGGTTGTTTGTTGTGGATTTCGGTTGCTGTTGTTGCTGTTGTTGTTGCCCGCTTGCATGTTCAAAGTTCAATCAAAGTTAAGAAGCATTGCTTAAGCCAAGGCTAAGCAGGCAGCAGGCAGCTGGCGTCACGGCAGCTTTGAAAAATGGAAAAAGAGGAGCCCGCAAAAGGCGAAACATTAAAAATGAAAACTAATTACACGTAAAGTGCTGAAAATGCATTGTGAATGTAACAGACAGCTGACTTCAGGTGGCAGCACTGCTTGACTGCTATTTTTAGCTGCGAGTCAATTTACACATATTTTTCAAATAGTTTGAAGAAATATTTTAAACAGGTGTTGACAATTCTTAGCATGTCAAATACATTTTACAGGTAACTAAAATAGTATTTAGTATATGAAAAATATTTTTAAAAATTAATAAAATATATTGCGGAATATGGAAAATATTCGGAAAATATTTCTAAGAATTTTTAAAACATTTTTAAATTATATAAAATACTTTCCCAATGGGTAAAATATTTTGAAAGTATTTTTAAATAATGTAAAGTCTTAGTTAAATTATTTGGCAAACTATTTCAAGTATTTGTCCCGAATTTTGCTTGACTTTTCATTTAGAGTTGAAGCACATAGAGCTGTAATTAGACTTATATAAGCCATAAAAAAAATAATGTACTGCCAGCAGCGACAAGGCCTCTAACTTCGATGACGATGCCACTGCCAATTCGCAGCTAGAATGGAAATTAACTTGGCTAAAATATTCATTAGCTGCGCCCCCAGCAGCAGTGGCAGCAGCAGTAACAGAGGCAGTGGCAAATGGCAACTAACGGTGCCCCGGGGCGAGTTGCCTAGTTGCCAAGTTCCAAGTGGCTTGAGGCAGCGGCACAGACAGAGGCTCTGAGAGTGAGGCCTAAGCAAATGCTAGGCAGTAGTAGGCAAATTATGCTGCACGTTGCCTCCTGCTTGCTGCCTGCTGCCTGCTGCCAGTGCATTAATTAAGGTAAATAAACAAGTGCTGAGTGGGGGCGGGAGAAGGAGGGCACACACGTAACTGAGACTTGCAACACTTGCAACAGCAGCGAAAATTTCAATTTAACTTTATTCAAGTTGGCATTCTTCTTAGCGCTACAGTTTTATTTACAGTTTGAGTCACATTGTATTTGGCGAGCTCGACACTTGGAGCTGAGGCGACACTTTAAGCACCATTTCACAGTTGTGTTGTCGTTGTCGATGTTGTTGCTGTTGGGTTGTGCTGTGTGACACGCACACTAGCCACCAGCCCACAAACAGTAAACAAACTGAATGAAAAAACATTAAAAAATATTACAAAAAAATTTAAATATATACTATATATATTTATGCATATATGTATATATATATACTATATAGAATTCACACGCGCGGGAAACGGAACGTTGCACGCATCTGCCGGGCCCCGAGGCGGCCAGTCGAGCTGAAAGGCCGCTGCTTGACTGACAGACTGACTGACTGACTGGCCGGCTGACTGACTGATTGACTGACTGACTGATTGATAGAGTGACTGACTGATCGACTAACTGTTAGACTGACGAGAGCACGTAAACGACGACTGGCGCCGCCTGGGCCAAAGCGCGCTACGTTCAACCCGTTACGACGTTGCGACGACGTGACTGCGACTGCGACGACTGAACCACTGCAAATGTCCCAGAGCCTCCAACAGCTCTGAGCTCAGAGCCCAAGCCGAGCCATAGACCGAGCTGCAGCCGAAGCGCCGTCGTTGCATGCTCGACTCAGGCTTCGGCAAACCAAAACTAGCCGAGTTAAGCACGTGCGATTGCTGCAGTAGTTCGGCTACTGCTGCCGCTGCACTCTGCGTGTTGCTGCCAAGCAGCTCGGCAGCAACAACAACTGCCAAAAGCAAAGGCAAATAGTTTTAGTGCCACTTGGCACGAACATGTAAAAGAACACCGAAAAAAAGCACCAGCAGCAGCAGCAGCAGCAACAACAATAAAAGCGGCAGCTTGGACAGGAGGCAACAATGGGCAAGCATGTGGCACGGCAGCTCGGACTACGGCTGTAGCTCGTCGGGGCAGGACTGGGACTGGGACTCGGGCTGGGACATGGCTTAAGCCAAAAGGCAGCAACAACAAACAAAAATATTTAAACGAACCCGCTGACTGAACATGCCTGAGCAAAGGCAACGGGTAACGGCTAACGGCTAACGACTAACGGTAAAAGCAGCGGCAAGCGCTGGGGTCGGGGGGTGGATCCGTGGCATTAACATGGCACATTGGACTGACCAAAGTCCGCGGTCGCGATTCTAGCCAAAACTATTGGGAGGAGCAGGCGAACAGGCGACACTCAGACCGGGCAACGTTCACTCAAGCGTGTGGCACGAATAACAACAACACCAACAACAACAAGAATAGACACATACACACACATGTGAGTGTGGTTGTATGTGTGTGTGTGTGTGGCAGGCAGCAAGCAAATGCCGTTGGCTTTGAAGCGCCCAAAACGAAATGAAACGAAATGAAAGTAGGTGAAAAGTGTAAACGAAATAAAAAAGAAAGCAACACAGACACACACCACACACACCACATACACACGCACACTTTCACACACACATACCACGCTAGCAGAAAATCGAATTGAAAGGCATTGGCTGTGAGCATGTGTATAATGCTGGTTAAAAGCCAACACACACACATAACCACACACACACTTTATCTCTGTGTTTCGCTCCTCTGTCTCTCTCGCTATTATTTACGGCTGCCTTAAAATTGCCTTTTATTTCATTTTTTTAAGTGTATTTTTTTTATTCTGTACAGCCTGACGTATGATTAATATAATGCAGTCCCGCTGCCTGTGCTCCTGCTGCGCTTTGTGTCACGTGTGTACAGTTGAACGCGCCAACTGCAAGCCACAGGCGCCGCAAAGACCGCAGCAACAACAGCAACAACAAAGACTTCCCCAACAAGAACAACAACAACAACAACAAGAAGAAGAAGAAGCTCACCCACGCGGCGTTTGTGTAATGCATTTATTAATAAGTAAACACACATGTATTTACAAGCACCCCACTGTGTCCGTGTGCCCCCGCCTGTCTATGTGTGTGTGTGTGTGTGTGTGAAAGCTTTTACGCATAACACAAGCTTTCACTGCAAGCTTTCACAGTCAGTCCATGCTTAAAGCTCACACGGGACACCAACCATGGCCTAAGCCAAAAGCTTTTAAGCTGCACTTACAGGGTGGCACAGCAAAAGCTCTCCAAACAATGAGCTTTGTGCCGCAAGCTTTGCTCAAAGCTGCCACAAGAGTAACTCGACTAAGCAACCACTGACAGCGCATTCCAACGACCGTTAGGGCAACTATTTATAACCATTCGACACTTTTATAGACATATTTTTCAGCCTGTATCTTAAAAAGATACAAATGGATCTATTAAAATTGCCCATATGACAGGCAGAGGGATATACGGTAGACCCCATAAAGTATATAGAGAGGTTCGTGGCTAAGTAAATTAAGTTTATTTCTGAATTTCGATATCTCGAATCTAGTATTTTATCGATAAACAGGCCGATAAACAGCAACGACAACAAAGAATATCTATATTCCCTAAATGACTTTGGATAGCAATTATTGTAATTTCTTTCGTAATATAAAGCTTTTGATTTAGATAACCATCAAGCAAAACTAACTGAATGTGTGGCAATCGACAACTCTGAAACTGATGACACTTATCGAAAGGATCAAATAATATTGATTCATAAGAGACGGTAATTTTTTGGTTATATAAATTATATATGAAAATTCTAGTGAATGTCAAACGAATCACAAGTACAACACAATTGATAACAGTAGGTAACTGCTGTTATCGATAACTAAATTACTAAGTCGATACCATTTATCAACCATTTATAGCCGTAGTAAGCTCACACAAATATCTCAATTATTCTAGTATACTGTCAAGAAGGGAATTACAAGTTCAACCCAATTTTGGATCAATTAAAGTACAGTAGATAACATCTGTTATCGATTACTTTTATTAGTAAATCGATTCCATTTATAGCCGTAGTAAGCTCACACAAATATCTCAATTATTCTAGTATACTGTCAAGAAGGGAATTACAAGTTCAAACCAATTTTGGATCGATTAAAGTACAGTAGATAACAGCTGTTATCGATTACTTTAATTAGTGAATAAAATTTTATTCAATAAATCAGTTATAGTCGCAATAAACTCACCGAAGTATCTCAATTATTTTAGTATGTATATTATCAAGAAATATTTCACTTACCTGTAGACATCAAGTGGAGCATCCATGCGAAGTGGTTTGTAATGAAAATAGAGAGAACGTATTTCAAAATTAGTAGAATACTTCAAGAGATGCTGTGGCACAAGCACAATTGAGAGAGGTAGCGATTGATAGATAGAGATTGATAGATTGCAGTTAGCGAATGCTTTTCAGCTTTAAGCAGAGGTTACGATACGATAAGCAATGTGCAGCAGTAAAACGTTAAACGTAGTCGCAGTTAAACGTAGATAATGAGCATTAGTAGAGTTTCAATGTTAGGCACACACACGCAGACACCCATACAGTCAGAGTGGGAGTATAGGGGGGGAGGTAGGTTCCTAGTATTATGGCGATATTGCACTTACCCGCCAGCAACAAGTATCATCTGCATGTTGCGCCGTTAGCCGTTCGCCCTTTTTACCGTTAGCCGTGTGCGGTCGTGTGGGTGTGCTTGTTGTGGGTGTGTGTTGTGTCAGTGTGTGTGTGCATGTACATAGATGCGGCGCTGTGTATGCGTATATCCTCCTGGCAGCAGCTCACACACGCTTACACACAGCAGTTTGGCATCTGCTCAGCGTCTGCCACTGCTGCTGCTGCTGCTGTTGCTGCTGCAACTGCAACTGCAACAGCAACATGGCGCGACCAGTTGACAATTCACTTAGGTTAGGCTCTTTAACGGCGCCTTATTTTTATTATATATAGTATTCTCTTTATTATCACGCTTAATCTTATCGATTTTCCTTTAGATATATTTATGCTCGTGTTGGTCTTAACTTTGTTTCACTGGCTCCTCTCCGTTTGCTGCACACAAAATGACTGCAACACAGACAGACACACGCACAGATAACCCACACACACAGATATAGATTCATATAGGAATAGATGTGGCATTGCAACAAAGCCAAGCAACAACAACAACAACAACTGGCACAGTGGGTCAAAAAGCAATGCGCTGGTATAAATGTAATACCATTGAGATACCTCTTCAATTTCTCCTCATTTTACATGTATATTTAAAGAGTATTCTACACTCAGAAATAAAAGTCAGGTGCTAATTACAATAATTTGGGATTGAATATTAGAATAATATATTGAGAACGTATTCTCAAAAAAGAAGTTTAAAAAGCCTCGATTAGTAAAAGAAATGTCTTTAAATAATGGCTGCTATAATATCCAAATAGATTCCAGTTCTAGACGTCGCTAATCAATTGGAGAACAAAATTTTGTTAAAAGAGTATAAATGTAATGTATTTAAAGATTCGAATTAAGCTTTTCGTAAATACATAATAACTTTTATGCTTAATCATATCTTTTTCGGCATAGCGACATATCTCCGACCAGTACATTTTGCTGCAGATATGTCGTTTTTTGAGCGTCAGAGATATGACGTTTTCAACGACGTATCTCCGATGAGATCTGCGTCCTTTTTTGCATGAATAAAGCTTTAGATGCTTTGAATGTTTGGTGCGATTTGCAGCCCAATCGGATAATAAACACCGGAGATACTGGACAAACAGTTTTATGTACTATGCATTTGTCTACAGGATCTCCTACTGTCGGTTGCGTCCGACTGTAGCTTTCCCTACTTTTTTTTAATAATTAAAGTAAATATTTTCTACAATAATACATTCCTAAATAGCAGAATAAATATATGTTTTAATTTAATGGTTATCAAAATTTGTTCTTAATGAAATTATAGTTATTATAATAACATTATTATTAAGCTTATCCCAATATAATAATAAATGAATTAAAGCAGCATTAAGTAAGACCTACGACCCTTTAAGAAATTCAATATACTAGACTATTTCTGCGCTGTGAAGGAGAAAGGCGCGAAAGTGACGCGCGGGAACGGAAAACGGAAACGGAAATCAAGCTCAGAAGTTTTGTTTTGATGTTGGCGTTTAGCAAAACTTGTTCACAACTTTTGAACTAAAACTGTGGCCCAGCACACAACGACAGTGCTGCATATAAGTTATTTAACACACAACTTTGCGCTTTTCTTTCATTTAAGTTTTTCCCATTCAGTGTGTTTTTCCTTTACATTTTATCATTACAAAAGGGTGGCTCGAAATTAATCGCTGCGCATACTTTTGTGAGGCAGTGTATTGTTTGCATTGTTGTGAATGTGAATGTGGTGCCATGTCATGTGGCCACATGTTGCTGTTGCTGTTGCTGTTGTTATTGTTATTGTTATTGTTGAGGTGGCATTATAAACATTTTCAAATAGCATTTAAGTGCAATATTTTTGCCGTAATTCTATTTTTAATTTTGGGGTTTTTCCTCGCCGTAATTTTACTGCAATTGCTTTTTGTTTTGATTGCGAATTTGCCTGCATTTGCATTTTGGACTTATTTATTTTTAGTGTTTCGCTGCGTTTCGTTTCGTTACGTTACGTTACGTTACGTTACGATACGTTACGTTTCGTCTCGTCTTGTTTCATTTCATTGCATTTCACAAGGTCGACGGCACACACACGCGCACAGCTGTTTGGCACATCTGTCGCTCTCTCTGCCGCTGCCGCTGCCACTGCCAGCAGCTGTTGTTGTTGTTGCTGTTGCGGGTGGGCAGCTGTCAACGTATTTCTTTGGGCTTTAGTTACGTTCTTATTGCGCTTCTTCTTTCTTTTATTTTTGAGCCGCGGCGATAACTGCACTTGAGTTGCGCTCGACTTAGCGCCACGCGGTCAACTGACTTCGTGACGTCGACGCCAGCAGCAGTCCTTTCGCTCTGTGCGTGTGTGTGTGTGGTTGTGTGTGTGTGTGTTGGTTATTCTTCTGTTTTATTTAATTAATTAAGCGCAATTTCGTTTATGCGGCGGGGTCGCGCATATAATTACAAAACTAAATATTAAGTATACGCCAAGAGGCGCCAGCAATTCCCTAGAGGCACACACACACACACACTGACACACAGACACACAGACAGACATAGACTATGCACATATAGCGGCAATAAAACAGTTAGTTGCTTGGCGTTTAATAAACGTAAATAAAGGACGACAGTTGCCGCAAATGTGTCATTGTTATGGCTATTACAGCAGCAGCAGCAGCAGCGGAAGGAGCTGTGCGAGGTGCTGCTTAGGTAGCTCTAGCATAAGCATGCGCCAAACACACACTCACACACAAACACATACACGCACACACACATACGCACAGCAATTGAGTGAAAAAAAACGCGGCTTCATCTATTCTTTTCTTTTCTCTACTTTCCTTTGACAACAAACGAATTTGTTTACATTTATGTATATGATAAAAGTGCGAATCCGAAGCTGAGACACTCACACACATCGAACACACATCAAACACACACACTCGCAGACTTTTCCTATGCCTATGTATCCACAAACATGGCCAAACATTTGCGGGCACATAACAGTTTACATTTTACTGGCTTCATTTTTCTTTCCTTTCTCTTTTCATTTTATAATTTATAATTTTTTCTTATTTTGATACACTATTTGCGACACTCGAAAAAAAATGAATGGCACAAAGAGAATGTACGTATATTTTGTTTGGCGAGCTCACGTATTAGTTGACATCCGCATTCGCGGCACACATTGCGTATACGTAACGTAAATGCCGCGCGCGCGTTGATGCCAAACGCAATGAAGTAAACAAGAAACAGCAGCAGCAGCAGCAGTAGCAGCAGCAGCAGCAATAACAACAACAACAACAACGAGACTAGTTAAACAATTCTATTTGTGGGCATGTTTCAAATGCCACAACGTTTCAGCAGTGGCCGTAGCGGGCGAACAGGCAGCGGACCGTTTTGGCAATGGCACAAACTCTAGCGCCGGCTTTGGCAATGTAACACTGACACACTGACACATACAGGCGCACTCACACACACACACACACACACACTCACACAGGCATATGTATATTTACATATTTACTTTGTGTGTAGTTTTTTCTGCACTTTTAGTCAATTGTTTAAATTGAGTTCTGATAGCAATTGCAATTAACACACACATGTGTACACACACACACACACACACACTCGCACACGCATATGTACACACTGGCCCACGCACTTTGCGCGCAAGTCAAAGGCACAACAGAAAGAAGGAAAAAACACACGCGCAGTTTATGTCCCAAAATAAACACCGATAAAACAACAACAATAAGGCAGGCTTTCTTTTCATAACAATAACAAAAATAACAACTACAATACACACTCACACACGCACACACACACAGACGAACGCTTAATATACTCGAATTAAGCTGCGCAACAACAAACTACATAGTACGGTGCCTTGTTTCACATAATGCCAGCGTTCCCGACGTGACAAACGCTCTGCCGCTGCCGCTGCCGCTGCCACAATCGCTGCCCGCAAGCTGGGAACTGAGAGAGCGGCCGAGAGCGAGAGCGAGCGCCCGCGTCTTTTGAGTGTACGTAGTGCGTGCGTGGGCGAGACAGCCCTATCAGGCTGCCAGGCAGTCAGAGCGAGCGGCAAGAGCCTACAGCATGCGGCTGGCAGTTTGTTTTTGTTTGTGCTGCTCTTGCTCTTGCACTTGTTCGCTTTTGTTGTCCTAGCATAAGTTAACCAACTTGAGTATAACAACAACAACAACAACAACAACAAAAGTGCAAAGCGATGCGACGGCTTCTGCTCTCGCTTTGTCTTCAACTCTGACTCTGACTCTGGCACTTGCTCTCTTCTTGGCTTAACACCGTTAGATGCCTTGCTGCTGCTGCTGCTCTTAAAGTTTTTTCTCTATTGTTTTCTTTTTTTTGGGAATTTAATTTTCATTAAAGGAACTTTTGCACTCGCTTCATGCGCGTCCGCGTGCGCCGTTTATGCAACTGCCGTTGGCACCAAACATTTTCACCAGCGGCAGCGACACACACTCACACACACACACTCACACACACAAACACACACACACACACACAGTCCATGAGTTTCGGCTGCTTTAGCAATTGAAGCAACAACAACAACGAGCCAAAAAATTGATTGCTAAATGCTGAAGGACTTACAAAACAATGCAATGAAAATGCAATGAAAATAAAAATGGCAAATGAAAATAACGTTTAACGTTTTCTTCGGCGCCAGCTGCGCCCCCAGCCGCCACCTGACCTGACACCTAGCCAGCCCCCTGCCACGCCCACTCAGTGCAGACACCCTCAATCTTAGCCTAGACTCTCACCTTCAGCATTATACTTCTGCTTCTGCTTCTGCCTCTGCTTCTGCCTCTGCTTCTTCCTTTGCCTTCTTCATCGTCACCAGCAATTTATGCTTGCAATTTGCTCGATATATGTATGTACATATATACCTCTACATACATTCGTACATACATATAAATATAAACTCGGAATGAAAAGTGAGAGCACAGAGAAAAATAACTTGCACTCAAAATTGATTGGCACGATTTTGAGTTAACAATACTCGATCTGATTTATTTATATTTTATACATAGATTTTAATAATAATTTATTTGTAATACTTTCCCACATACATTTCTACCCGCAGTCAAAAATCACGCATACGCCCGAGAGGCTTCTCCCTTCTCACAGCTAAATGCCTATCTCCGGTGTTTATTATCCGATTGGGCTGCAAATCGCACCAAACATTCAAAGCATCTTAAACTTTACTTATGTAAAGAAGGGAGAAAGTGACTCTTAAACTGTGCATGCTAAGAATATTTGTGTAAATTTGAGGGGGAAGATGAGATATTGAACACCAGACATAAACTTGGCCTATGCAATACACGAACCTAACAAAAGATCTAAGATCTAAGTGTTCAACTCCTGATCAAGAATACACATTCTTTATGGGGTCTGGCACGCCTCCTTCTGCCTGTTACAAACAAATGTCAATTGCACAAACTTAAAAGTATATATGTATGTATATATTTTAATCTACAGTTGAAGTTTGATCTGTACTTAGCACAAGCTAGAATAGAGTGAAGTATGTAAACATTACCTTAAGTATAATTTTCCATCTAACTTCGATTTAGTTGCTGTTATTTCTCTGAGTGTGCTGTTACTTTTACTTTTAATTTTATTGCTGTTTGCTGGTTACACAATACTCTATAAACAGACCCAAAGTGGCTGCTCCACATTGCCAAGTCATAGATACAATAGTATGCCTAATAAATGCATGCATAGATACATATTGGACACACATACACACACATATGTTTGTCTGCATTTCAGCTCGGCTTGGACAGACGGACAGACGGACAGACAGCGAGACGGACAGCTAGACAAACAGCAAGCGACAGGAAAAACAAAACACGCAAAGTATTCCATCTAATGACGCCTTAGCTGCCAGTCTGCCAGTCAGTCAGTCAGTCAGTCAGTCAGTCAATCAGTCAGTCTAACAACAACAACAACAACAACCACTATGCCACCTGTGATGTGTCTGGCTTTGATGAGCTTGGCTAAATGAGAGATGCGATTGTGTGAATGAATACCCCATTGAATGATTGTGTGATTGTACGACTCTATGATTGTGTGTGGCTTGTGCGGTTTCCTATTTGTTTACTTCTGCCTCAGCAAATACAATCGATAAACATATCGATCAGCCGGATGAGAAACAGCTGCGGGCTATCGCCTGACAGCCATTCACAGTGCCTGAATGAATCAGTGTGAATGATATTATAGAGGATATAACTACAGAAGATATCACTACATATTATATCGCAAATATAGGAAATGTAGAAGCTATGGACAGTATGTAAGATTTAGGTGGAGCTGAAGAAGATATAGAAGTTATGGAATGTATATATATACAAATAGTACGTTGAATATTAAACAAATATAAGTATATATACAGGCATTGCATACGATGTAGACGATGGAAATTACACAGAAAATATATATAGTTTGCAATATACATATATGTATACACTTATAAGGTATATCAAAATTTCAACAGAATATAGAAGATATATAGAGACAGAGTAAAAATGTGAAAGTTAAAAAAGAAATTTAGAATATTATCTACTCGACGTCCATCTCCCTTTAGTATATACATATGTAGATATAAGAAAACATTATAGAAGAAATATAAGATATAGTACATGGAAAAGATGTGAACAATATGAAAGATATAGGAGATATAGCCTAGCCCTGATTTTAAATTCTTTTGAAAAACTGAATGTATTTCCTATAAGGCACATTTCATAGTTGCACTTGATGCCTAAAATTCAATAAATTTGCAATATATTTAACTACTTCGTCTCGAATTTATTCCGACGACCTGTACCTATCTAAAATAGCAAAACCTGGACCAATCAGGTGAAAAAACAAGGCTTTTTTATATAGAGGATACCGAAGACTTGGACGATAAAGAACACATAGAAATCCACAGTAAAATGTAATACAAAAGTATCTAAATATAGAATTACAGCACAGTGTGTTTTACAGGGTATCTGCTAGCCGTATATACATACAAAATAAAGAGAAACTGTAAACTTTGCACAGATTTATCAGGTTCGATAAAAGGAAAACAGAAAATGGGTAAAACTATACATTTCTGCCGTTGTTCAATTCATAAAATATCGCAGAGCATCTACACTGCAAGAAAATAGGAGGAAAAGCTAATGCCAATTGATGGGAGAATTTCTATGAAAATTATAGATTTAGGAGAACTTTAGTTGATAAGAAATATGACTACAGTACATCGAGCAAAAGTTAGTATGTGAGTTCGCAATTTTGTACAGTGTAATCGCACACGCTGTGCTTGAAACTGAATTTAGCTCGGCACGAGGAAAAAACCGGTCAATAAAGCAAGCATTTTATTTTAGACTAGGTCAGCCCAAAACCACACACACACACACACACACTCATACGCACACACTCAAACAGATTTAGAGAGAGTAAATTTTGATTTGCGTAGCGAATTGATTTTCCTATTTTAAGCCTATTTTTGGGCAACATTTGTGCGGAGGAAAATGTGCTGAATACATATTTAAGTGAGGCGAAAGAATTTTGGGTGAGAATTTGCCAACATAAGCGTTTTATCTTAGAGGAGAGAGAGATGCTTGGCAGATACTGTTCGACTCGAGGCATATTTACATTTCGGGCAGGACATCCTCGAGGATCTGGCGTGTCGTATCCTTGCAAAGGCTGCTGCCACTGCTGCTCCTCTGGTCACACTGGTCGCACTGGTCACACTGGTCACTGTCACAGTTACAGCAATGTTGTTGCTGTCGACACTTGAACAAAAACAACAACAAAAACAAGAGCAAAACCAACCGCAACTCCGATTGCTGGCGTGCTGGCCATGTTGCAAGTGGGGAAAGCCGTGAAAATTGCCGGAAAATTGTGGCCAGAAATGTGTGGGGAAGTAACGAAACGAAGCGAAACGAAGCGAAGCGAAACCGGGAAACGGTATCACTTAATACCGGAAAGAAGCAACTAAAACGGGACACACGGCCTATGCGCACACTGAGTACACTGAGAGAAATAACAGCGTGTCTTGTCGATGGCAACGCTTCCGCTTTTATTTGTGCGCCGCGCCGCGCCAATTGCAACTGCAACGGCACCGACAGCGGCAACGACAGCGGCAGCGGCAACAGCAACTGCCAACGCCAGCAACAACAGCCAAAATACAGACGACAATCGACAAATGTTTGCCTGACTCTGTCGAAAATGGCAACAACAACAACACACACACACACAACACACACACACACACACACACAGAGTAAGGAAATCATAAGGGACAGCAGCAACAACAAATATTTGTCACCAACAGCAGCAGCAGCAGCAGCAGCAGCAGCAGCATGTAAAAATGTCAGCTTATAACAGCAAAAATTATAAAAAATTACAGCAACAATAACAACAACAGCAGCAGCAGCTGCAGTAACAGCAGCAGCGGCAACAATAGCTACAACAACAAGTGGCAAGAGCGACGCCAGCGTCGACGCAGCTGCCGCTTAGACGCTCATCAATTGACGAAAGGCGTCGGCCTTAGGCAACAGCAGCAACATCAGCAGCAGCAGCAGTAAAAGCAGCAACAACAACTTGCAACGCAATGCTGCCGCAGCGACGGTAGCGTCAACGTTGCAGTTGCTGCTGTATTTGGCATTTTGAACTGCGACAGCAGCAACCAGCAACCAGCAACAACAACAACAATAGCAGCCACTCAACGGTATGTGTGTGTATGTGTGTGTGTTGGCGTGTATGTGTGTGTGTCGCGCACATTTAAGCGGACACTTTGTCATACGAGGCGCCTCAACAAAAATGTTGTTTATACAGGCCAAGAGTTTTTTGTTGCTGCTGCTGCTGCTGCTGTTGTTGTTGCAAGCGCTTATTGTGTGCCTGCTGGCATTTGCCTCAATATGTTGACGCTTTTCTATATGAGCTTATTTTAGCACATGCTCGAGACCCTGCCACAACGTGGCAAAGAGCATGTACGACTGTGCAGCATACACAATTGTGGCGGAGTGTAAAGTAAAGGCACTTTATTGTAAACTGTAGCGTGGTGCCACATTTTGTGGAAAGTATTGAATGAACTGTGTACATTCTATTAGACAATATTTATGCAAATATATAATAATAGTATACATAATAATATTTTATCTATAAATATTGTGAACATTTTTCAAAGAATTTTACACAATAATTTCGAATATTTTTAGTATATTAAAATTTGAATATTCTATTAAAGTTCTCTATGATTCTCTATCTAAAATCTATTATACTTATATAGGCAAAGAAAAGCCTAAGCCACGCTATTTACTTATACTATATTTAAATAAATACTTTTCAGTTTCTACAGGGTATCCTACAAGTCGACTTCAGCACTTAGTCAAAATAACAGACACGGAAATTATATGATAATATTTGAGTTAATGATGCTAATAAAGGGACTAAGGGCAAGGGGCAGCAGAAGGGAGAGAAAACGAAGGAGAAAGAGACACACATGGAGAGAGAAATAGAGAAAGAGATATTGAGTGGAAGAGAGAGAATAGAAAATGTGTGTCGCTTTGAGTCAGATAAACATAAAATAGATCATAAAATCAAAGCAAAGATTGCTGATAAGAGCGCATGTTGCTGCTGCTGCTGCTGCTGACAGACAGAGCACATGTGTGTTTGTGTATGTGTAATATACAATATTTGTATGTATACATATATGTGTGTGTGTGTGTGTGTGTGTGTGTGTAATAAAAGCAATCAGCAGGCGGTCTAGCTAGTGAAACTGTAGAGTTGCTCGCGTGATGCCAGCAAAAACTTTATGACTGCAAATAAATGACAACAGCAACATGGACAGCAGCAACAGCAACAGCAACAGCAACAACAACAACAACAACAACAACAGCAGCAGCAGCAGCCAAATGACAACAGCTAAAAGTCAGCGTCAGGCCATAAAAAAGATGAACGACAGACGAGCAGGCAGTCAGCAAATAAATCGCTACTGACGTCGTCGTCGTCGCTGTTGTTGTTATTGTTGTTGTTGCAGTTGTTGCTGCTGTCATCGGCAACCGTCGCCATAGCCAGCCAACGCCACAGGGAGTCAGGAGTCGGGAGTCGGGCTGAATAGTTTTTGGCAACTTTGTCGCAGCGGCCAATAAATAAATGTAGAGCAGGCAGTAAGTAGCATCAGCAGGATATGACCATAAGACAAAGGTGGCAATGTGGCAGGCAATGTGGCAACATGCTGATGGGCACAGGTGAGCTGCCACAACAGTCTTGGGCTCTCTGGCTAGACAACATTCATGACGTCAGCAAGTTCATCATTCAACTGAAGAAGAAGGGGGGGCATTACTAATGGGAACGTTGCAGTGGCCGCGTTGCAGTCTCGACCTTCGTCAAGCTTGCAGCATGCGGAAAACACAAACACAAACACACATACACACACAGAGAGTGAGAGTTGGCCACATGAGTGTGAAGCATTCACATTATTCATGCAGCTGCCGCAAGTTGCAGGCGACGACGTGCAACTTTTACTTTCATGCGCCTTTTTTTTATTATTTCTTTCTTTCTCCTGTTGTTGTTTCGTGTTCAATTTGCCGGCGAGTTCAAGGGCAAGACCATGGTCGTATTGGAGGGGGGGAGGCAGATTGCCTTGTTAACAGCGTCAGGTAATTGGCGCGCACTTGAACACTCACACACACACTCGCACACACTCGCATTCAAGCGTAAAGAGTTGGCACAAATTTCATAGCATACTTTTCAGCGCCCCATATGTTTTTGTACTATATTTATGAAGTCAGCTTAATTATCGTGCATTTGCGTTAATACTCACAATTACTTATTGCCAGTGCATTCATTTCTTTGCCACTCGTTTTTATACTCAACTTATTCAAATGATTTCTGAATGAATCAAGGCTAAAGTCGAGTGAAGAGTTACCTATAGAGTGGGTAAAGGTGCGCATACATTTGCAGGTATGTATAGTATAGTATAGTAGTGTGTATTCGTTTGTATACATTTGCAGGTATGTATAGTATAGTACAGTAGTATGTATTCGACTCGAGCACTCTGTATCGCGTGCCTGCCTAATATTGTGTTATTCGATTATTTCGGCATTATTTATAAATGATATATCCCCTTCCTATTAGTCAAACTTTATAATTGGATTTGGATTTTAAAGCATGACAAATTTAATTGAATTTAATTTTTATACACAGAATAGCAGCCTAACACTGTGCGTTTGGCTACTTAAATAAATATGCTATAATAATACATTAAATAAACTAAATAAATTCCCCCCCCCCCCTCAACTCTGTGGCTCAGTGTTACGATAACAGAAAAATAATCACTGGGGCAATGCAAATCAGCTGCCAAGCTGGGTCAGAGTGTACTTGCAATGGCCACGCCCACAGACCAGGCTCAAGGCGTATTGTTGTTGTCTGTGACCTCGTCAAAGAACTCCGGCTCTCTCTCACTCTCTTCCACTTTGCGCTCTCTTTTAGTTTGCAACTTGCTATTGTAATTAGCTTCAGTTACAAAGTGCAAAATAAACTCGCAACTGGGCGTTCAGAATGCGTATACCCTTCCTTCCAGCCAGCAGAGAGGGGTATGTTGGTGCATATTTTTCATAGGGTAAATTTAAGCCAAGTTTAAAGGCTTTTCATATTTGTGAATGGAAAATGTTGATCGTTTTTAACTCATGTTGGCATGTGTATAAAAATGAAATAAATGCCTAATTTAAAATATACTTTAATACATTTTTATTAGAAAATATTTTATCTATTTTTCTATTTATATATTTTCATTACAATATAAAATCAGTTTAAGTAAAAAATCGTATCACGGAATTGAACAAATAAAAATAAAGAAAAAATATTAACAAAATTTAATCTCTTCTAATTTAACTAGCATAAATACTTAAAATAGTTTTTAAAATTGAAAAAAAATTAGCTTAACAATTGTAGATTATTTAAATATATTGTACGTTATTTTATTTAAATTGTTTATATTTTATTTTTTATTTTATCGATTGTTTGGCCCAGGGTATACTCCAGTCGAGTTTATTGCAGTAACTTGTCTTTTTTCAGTACTTTGCTTTCACTTATCGCACCACAAAGATCGCCACAAAGGCCATGTTACGAAATTATTGGACACACACACTTGTACACACACTCACACACACACACACACACTACACACACACTCACATACACTGCGACGCTGACATGCAATGCAAATAGTCAACACGCCGCCACATGCCGTGCACACAAATCAAGGGCATTTGGCTCATGTAACCCCTCTCCCCCCTTCCCGCTTCCTCTTCCCGCTGCCACCCCTGGCTTTGGCTTGGGGAGTGGCTCAGTGGAGCTAGGCGAGGTCGCTGTGGGCGCACGAGTTGCCGGGCAATCACAAATTCAAATGGCGGCTACAAGTCGCCGCGACGTCGCATGTTTTAGCTGCTTTTTTTGTCGCCTTAACTTTGGCCGGGACAATAGTACCAAGCAAAGAGTATTACCCCCTTACCCCTTGATCTATGTGAGTGTGTGTGGGCGGTTGGGCGTGGCGGCTTGTATTGCTGTTGCCAATTAACTGAAACTGCAGAGTAATGTTTGCCAGTCAGGAGTTGGACTCGCTTTTGCATGTCTACACACACCCACCTACACACACACACACACATATGAGCACTGACTTTGTGTTTATTATTCAAGTTATTGTTGTGGTGCGCCGGCTGTTGCTGTTGTTGTTGTTATTGTTGCTGCTGTGGCATTGACATAAATTTTTGGTTGGCCAAATGAAATGGCAGCAACGGAAGCAGCTAAAAAGCGCGCAAATAATAACAACAACAACAACAGCAACAGCAATGCAAAGGGCAAACAACACACGCGACACACGACACACACACACACACCACACACACACACTCACACACACGCAAGGCACATTATAGCAATTTTCTACTGCTGTTTATTCTTTCATTGGTTTTGCTTTCTTTTATTATTATTATTAGTTTTGTTCTTTTGTTTTGTACTTTCTTTTGTTGTCATTATCCTTTGCTGCAATTTCTTGTACTACTCCTGCTGTTGTTGTTATTGTTGTTGTTTTTGCTGTGGCACATTACATAAATACGAAATCAACTACAAATTGCGGAAAAGCGGACTCGACTATTCCATTTGTCGAACTGTGTCAATTGTTTAATAACTGGAAGAGAATTTAACTCTCTCCTCAACTGTTACTATAATGCTGAATCTTAGTCCTATTACATACAATTTTATTCGATGATTATAGTAGATTTAAATGCCAGTAACAACAAATTATTTCTCTAACCACTCCTAATATATTCTTACATATGTAAATGAAATGAATTTCATAAAGTAAACAAGTGCTTCCTCTAGTTTTATCTGTGACCATCTCTAAGTGACTAATTTTCATAAATTTTATAAAATTTCCATTTATTATAATCCACATTAAGCAATAGAATAGTAAAAAAAAATCCCTAATAACGCACAGGGGACTTTTTCTTTTAATAGTATTTATTCACTTTGCGCATTTTTAAAGTCATTAC
Source organism: Liodrosophila aerea (assembly GCA_035045005.1). NCBI lineage: Eukaryota > Metazoa > Arthropoda > Insecta > Diptera > Drosophilidae > Liodrosophila > Liodrosophila aerea. Next base: position 869,888 of record JAWNNL010001456.1, read on the forward strand.
GATTCCAGAAACATTAGCTTACTATACATTAGAACACGTAACCAACAGTTGGCTTAAATTTTAAGCTACTCTAACCTTAATTATAAATAATAAAAAATAAATACATTAGGACAACAACAAAGCAACATATTTTTTAGATTTTTACTTCATAGCTAAACCAAGAATAATCTTTAGAAAATCACCAAGAGTTCTAGAACTAGTTTAAAAGCGTTGCCTATATTTGGACATAGTAACAGAGTATCAAAAAATGTCTAGCTACAAACATTTTTGTAAAATGTTATATTTTACTTTAAGTAATTATTTAATTGCAATTTAGCTGGAGCCTAACCTTTGACTCTCTTCTTTTAATTATTTATTTATGATATATTAGCTGTAATAGTTATAAATATCATGACGTCAGTTCCATTTCGAATTTATATCCTCAAAAAAATATTCACAAAATATGTTCATCTCTCAAAAAAAAGCTATGAATTTATAGCTAGAATACACAAAATTATTTCTCTATATATCGCACCTGTATGCTGAGTTTTCAAATGAAACTCACAGCCATTTTTCATATGCAACGCGGCGTATGCGTAATGAGACAGTTCGCTTAAGCAGCGCCTGTGCGTTGCCCTCTGTGAGTGTGTGTGTGAGAGTGTAATTTATATTGAGTTATGCCGGCTCCAGTTAGTCGCACAGATGACTACGCACATTCGTTTTATCTCTGACTCTGGCACAGAATCGAATATTCATTTTTATTTTTCGCTTTGCTTTGCTTTCTAATTTTTGGCTGCGACAATGGCGACAGCAACAGCGACAATAACGGCGCCGGCTGCAAAAAGAGATCCAAAAAAGACTGAGAGCAAAAGAGAGACACTAAAAGACGGAAGTGACTGCCATAACGAAGTCGTTGTCTCAGTGTGGCGGGGCAATGACTTGAACCTGGCATGTTGAACTCGAGTCGACTCGTAGCTGCTGTTGACTGGCATTACGCATACGCCTTGTGGGCTGTGGTCCAAAATGCAATTCATTTGGCCCAACGAATGAGCATGAATAGAGGCTGATAACTTAGCCTATCGATGTGTACATAAGTATATCAGTATATAGTTGAAATATATATATAAAAAGGAAGCATATAGATAATAAAACTCCACTGGAAAGTATAGTAAGTGATTCCACGCTGAAACTTACCATTATAGGGTATCGCTAGGTCTATTTAGTAGCAGTATAGTAGTAGCTCAATCAAGCAGTCTTTGAACTCTGTGTAAAAGCTGTGCAAAGCCAAAAGAAATGTATTTGGTGTTGGGACTGTTGATTTAAGTGTAAGCTGGAATAAAAAGCTAAGGCTAAGGCTAAGGCTAAACTTGAAGCAGTAAAAAGCCAAAGAAAACAGCAAATGTTTAAATATATATAAAGATATACACATATATGTATATATACGGTATTTTATTCAAAATTTATGGCAAAAGTATAAAGGCAAAACGAATAAATTAACTATTTAATGTCAAGAATTGTTTAAATTAAAATAGAGTAAAAAAAACTTCAATTTCAGCTGGAGTTTGGGCCGTGTTGATAGAGCAAAGTTATCTAAGTTGTGTTGTGTTAAGAACTGTGCATTATTTGGGTACTTCTCATAGCCATAGTCCTTGAATCGCTCCCACTCCTTGTCCTTGTCCTTGTCCTTCTTCTTGCTCAGCGCCGGGGTGTGCTTGCGAGGACGATTCATCATGGGATCATCCATGGTCCTTGTGGACTGCTGGCGCATCTGTGCTGGTGGTCCAGGTGGCTTCTTCTTCTTCTTCGCCGGCTCGGGCAGCAACAGCTGTTGTTGCTGTACGTGGGGCAGGAGGAACTGCAGCTGTTGCTGTTGTTGCAGCTGCTGTAGTTGCAACTGTTGCTGCTGTTGTTGCAGCTGTTGCTCGCGTCGCTCCAGAAATGCCGCATTTGCCGAGGCAACTGTAGCAATACGTTGCTGCTGTTCCAGCTGCTCCTGTTGCTGCTTCTTCTTGTGGAACTGCACCATGTGCGAGCTGCGACGTCGCAACGCCACCCCGTATGGGGCAAAGCCATCGCCATTGCCAACACCAAACAGTTTGCGTATGCGTCGCTTGTTAATGAAACCACCAAAGTTCACAGCCAATCCCAAGCCACTCGTGGATCCACTCGTACCTCCGCCAGTTATCAGGCACGGACTATGCCCAGCTGAGCTGCCCGCCTCACTGCCGCCGCCGGCAACCATCTGACTGAAGTTGCTGTCCAGGTCACAGCTGGCGCTGCCATTGAAGGTGCCACCACCGATGGTGCCCGCCGAGTCGGCACCACACGGAAAGAGATATGTGTTGAGGGTGCTCAGTGTTGTCGATGTCGCCGGACGACTGATGGCGCCCAAATTGATCCCATTGCTGGTGGCTGATTGCTGATCCCTCTGATTGCTATCGGGCAGCAGTTGCAATGCCAATGGCAGCGGCAACATGACGGCCGTTGAGCCACTGATGTTGCTGCTGTCATAGCTATGCGGATTCACATAGATGTGATTGTTGTTGTTGCTGCTGCTGTTGCTGTTGTTATTGTTGTTGCTGTTATACTGAGCAGCTGTTGCTGTGTTGTTGTTGCTGCTGCTGCTGCTGCTGTTGCCATTGGTGGAGGCAATTCCGCTGACAATAAGGCTGCTGCTATGACTGCTCTCATTGTTGTTGTTGCTGGCAGTGTTGCTGCTGTGCTGTTGCTGCTGTTGACTGCTGTTGTTGTTGTTGCTGCTGCTGCTGTTGTTGTTGTTGTTATTGCTACGCGCTGGTGCCGTAGCAGGGCGTGGCAGCGCAACAGCAGCAGCAGCATCTGTTGTTGTTGTTGTAGAAACATCAACAACCTGAAGACTGCTTGTGACTGTTGCTGCTGCTCCTCTGGTCTGTTGCTGCTGCCGATCATTGCCATTGCCATTACCATTGCTGTTGCTGTTGCTGTTGTTGTTGCTGTTGCCATTTTGTGCACTCATTGTAGATTGTTCGTTGTATTAGTTGTTATTGAAGCCGATTGTTCTTATTGATCGTTTTTTACAGTGTATAATTTTAGATGAATTTGATTCAAATTGTTAAAAATCACAGTGCATTTAGCTCAAATAAATTTTAGTTATTTTCTTTTAATTTTCACATATATTAGTTTATTGATTGATATTTAATTGATATATTTTAATAGATTTTATTATAGTTTTTAATTTATTTTTTAATTTTTATTAATTGCTATTGATATTGCAAATTAAGTACAGAGATCTAAAAAATATACTAAGCTCTTTTTTGTTTATTTTAAAGGCTGCTAATAATATTGATATTAACTGAATTTATCTAAATTATTTTTGTAAATTTATTGCAAAGATTTAATTTAATTGTAAAGTTGAGGTTTTTAATTAAATATACAAATTTAATTCTATTTTTATATGCATTTATTTCATTTCATTATTGAATTTATTCTAATATTTTTAGTCTTTTGGAATATATATTTATAAAGTGTTTTAATTTTATATAATTATTGCTCAAATGTTTTTTTTTTTATTATAATTGTATCATTATTTATATTTCATAATTAAATACACATTCACTCGCTATATTCAATATTTTTAAGCCTATGTTTATATTATTTTGTGGAAGTTTAACATAGTTTTGTGTATAACTTATTGCGTTTTTTTTTTTGCTGTTTAGTTTAATTTATTTGAGTTTGCATCACTGTAAGTATTTATTAAATTATTGCTGTTTTTATTTATATATCAAGCTTTGTATTTCATTTTATTTCTTATCTTTTCTGTTATATTTATTTGTCAATTATTTCATTTTAAATATTATATTATTATGGAATTTCTTGTCACTTTGTAATTGAAATACATTCCGATTCTTTTTAGCAGAAAAACTTCACAGAATATTCTTTTGACATAACTGCAGCTGATGCTCTACTAGTCAGGCAATTCGCGTGTTTATATTATACTATTTAGTATAGTTACTAAGCACTCGCAAAAAACTTTAGCACAAGCAAAAAAAATTGAAGAAAAACATTATTGTTGTTGTTGTTGTTGTGGCAGGCCACTTGTTTATCACAGTCACTGATAGTGCATTGATAAGGCGAGCTGTATACACACACACACACGCACACACACACTTAAAAAAATGTCAAAAAATGGTGAATAGATCACGACACTTGGGCACTGGCTAGTGTTATCAGTCAAAGCCACGTGCTTAACGCGCCGCGTGCCACAATTGTATGAACTCTGTGCCGCGGCGTTGACAATGTGCCAGCGCCAACAGCAGCAGCAGCAGCAGCAGCAGCAGTGGCAGACGAAGTCGTTACACACACACACACACACACACACAGTTAGCGAGAGAGAGCGAGCGCAGGAACGCACACGCACGAGGACGAGGACGTGGCGCGCTGTTAACTGGGCCGACGAGTTGGCTAACTCGAACTGGAACCAGTTGGCAGACAAGGAACTGGTACTAGGACTCAGACTGAGACTGAGACTGAGACGTCTTGCGCTGCCTGACAGCGTCGCGACTTATTCCAAATATGCCAAACAATTGGCCAGAAATCTAAGCCAAAAGCGGCAGACAAACCACTTGAAGCACTAACACACACACACAGGCTAGTTGTAGTTGCAGTCGTGCTCGGGCTGAAATTCGGGAGTGTTTCGGTTCAGTTGAGTTCACTTCTTGGCTAACTTAACTAAATGCTCCGCTGCTGCAGCATACACACACATACCACACACACACACACACACACTCAACTCGGCTACTCATCGGCTGGCAACTCGTGAACTCTGACAAAAACTGTAACTGTAACTAATATATTATGGTTGTTGCCAGCGTGTGTGTGTGTGTGTGTGTGTGACTGCCGAGCGGGCAACATTTCAATTCGGATTTAGCGACTCGTGCGATTGCCCGCTTTTTTTTAACAGTTGTTCATGTTGTTGTTCTCCTCCTCGGCTACAACTCTAGCCGTAGTTGTAGTTGCGCTTTTTCTCAGTTTTATTTTCTGCTGATTTCGTAACAGTTTTCATTATATATATGCATGTGTGTGAAGCGATTAATACAAATGTACGTATGTGTGTGTGTGTGTGTGTGTGTGCTGCTGCTGCGACCATAAAGCAATTGCCTTGCTGCTGTCGCAGGTCAAATCAACAACATCTGCAACATCTGCTGCTTTATTGTCAACAACATTTGTTGTCACTGTATCTGTGTGTGTGTGAGTGTGTGTGTCTGCTGTTGACATTGTGACACTAGCAATGATACTTTAACCCATTATGCATCTGGTTTTTTTCGAGTTCTTTTTTGGGCCTGAAATAGACAAATGATGTTGACAGTCAGAGCCAAACTGTCTATCGATTTGTGAATGACCTTGCACCAGGCATTGTGCTCAAAGGCTCCTGGGCAAAGATCATTTAATAATGCACGACATTAGACCCCAAATGAAGCAGCAATCTACTCTAATGGCTAAACTAATGATAAACCTAAGTAAATGGCAGAGATATCAGTCAGGCTGTTAGCTCTGCCTTTGCATATTAAGGAGAATATTTTCGCATTCTTGTAAACTATTTTCGAGTGTATCTATGCATCTAGTTACTATATACATGAATATTGACAATTTTAACACAATTTTGTTTAATATCATGTCGTATAGTTTTACTTCTTCATATACAAGTTACTATATATTATATATAAAGGCACATCAAGTTTGACTCCGTCGGACTTGCAGCAGAAATTCACTGACATGGACTAAGTATTTTCTTCCTCGTTTTCACTTTTTAATTTTTTTCTCAATTAAATATTATACGCTACTAAATATAGCAGAACTTTTTTGAAAAAATTTGCATAATAATTAAATATTTTCTTTTCAAAAACGAAAGCAAATATGTATACCCCTTTGCAATATTATAACTCGAGTTGGCTTCACTTCAAGGAGTCGAATTCTCTTGCTTATTGTCGCCATAAATTCTTATAAAATTTGTACATAAATATTTCTAAAATTGAAGACTGTCAAAAGTACAAAACTTTACACTTTACATGAAAAACACTCAACAGACTTTACAGAATAATCAGAGACACTTTTCAGTCCATGCAGTACGTAGATCTATAGTACTAAATAACTGACTAATAGAGTAATTAATATGCTTCAATTAATAGTTTAAATAGTTTAAATTCATTTCAACAGACTAAATATTAGTTTACTTTTTAAAATATGTTTATATATAGAAATAATGAACATGAACCTAGGCGCATATCTGATGAATGTTGTAGTTAATTTTCTGTGGCTTTTCATTTGCATTTGTCCTCGCTGTTCGCATTATGGTGGCTTTAATTGCACACAGTTTGATTATAGTATGGCATGTACTCTCGTTCGTAGCGGTAGTCACAGCGTGGCCTCGCCGCAGAGCTGTGCGCTTTGTTCATGCGGAACACGCGTCGCATGCGCAATCTGGCTGGCACATATGACGCATACGCAACGTGGGCCAGCGCCAGATCATGGCTAAAACATGTACAGCCATGGCATGCAAAATTGCCAGTGTCATTTTGAAGTAGTATTTTTGTACAATTTGTTTTGTAGTTTTTATTTTTTGTTCGTTTTTTTTTTACTGGTTGATTCGTTTTGCATTTGCGGCAACAGCGGCAACCTTCAGGGCTAATAAGCAGGCTGGCAACAGAGTCACGGCACGTGGAATACATACTGCATACGACATACTATACTACAGCAGGCTACTACTATTTTGCATGGGTCACTCTTACTCCAGCTTGACAGAACAGAGGAGAGCAATGCGATAGAGCAATGGCGATATGCCGTATGACTGACTGAGATGGCTAGCATTATTGATCAAATTTTTGTTTGTCAGCGTTGCCACAACAGCAAAACGGGACAAAATAAATCGGTTGAGCCCACTCGGCCCCACTCCCCCCGCATACAACAGCATGTCAAGCAAACAAACAAATAAACTCTCAGCACCCAACCGTGCTTCATAATGGATCAACATCATCGTCATCCTCAACCTCATCCTCATCTTTATCCCCATCCTCATGCTCATGCTCATCATCCTCATCATCATATCAGTGCTACTGCCACTTGTCACTTGCTGTGAAGCTGCCTCATCAGCATGGACTCCAGCTGCACATGTTTTGCACTCTAGATAACATTTTGCATTTGACATACACAAACAGTAGTAGCAGCAGCAGCAGCAACAGTAGCAGCAGCAGTTGACCCACCTTCAAGCCCATTTAACCCTCCCCCGCCCGCCGCTTGCCGCTTGCCGCCACCCACTCGCTCATACACAATGGCAAAACGATTCTCGTGCTAAAAATAACAAAATTGATGGCGTCTTTTTGCACCCCCTTTGCCCCCGTACCCCACTGCTGCCCAGCTCCCACACACACACATACTCGTACTTGTCGCGTGCGTGTGTGCCCCATAAAACAAGCGAGGGTATGCCATTAGGGGCAGAGTGTTTGGGGGCTATTGGGTAGTCGGCTAGCTGGTCATGGCCACGGTGAAGGCGAAAAACAAGCAAATCAATTAAAAATTTTCGTTAAGCTAAGCAAAGCAAAACAAAGACGCCACAAAATATTCACTGGTGACCCTCGAAAGAGTAAAGATTCCTGTGGACATTCCCAGCTCCCCTCGCTTTAGCTTAGATTTGTTTGTTTTCCCACATTCACACGCATGCAATGCCACTTGATGGAATTCTTTCGTGCCGCCTGACATTTCCGGCAGCAAGTTGCAAGACTTCGGCGACTTCAACTGTGGCCGACTCATTGTGTGCTCCTGTGACAGCACCCTCCACTGCAAATTGGCTAATGATAGTGGTGTGATATGTACACATAAATACAGTTAGGATAAACACAGTTGATATTACAAAGGGAGAATAAAGAGAGACTTCAATGGAGCTGTTACAGCGAAAGTAAGAGTAAAAAGAACAGCATATTCAGTATAAATAAAAGTTAGGTAAAGAATCAAAATTGATAACATTCCATCTTCATATTAAAGTAATGCAGATGTTTCGCTCTCACAGCGAGCACATAAACACACAGAGCAGTCAATCAGTGGCATTAATCAGACTCTTTGAGACTCATCGATGACAATCACTAGGTGGAAAAGCAGGATGTGGAAGGGTAGGAGTGTTATTGTGAACTAAAGTAAAGTAAGTAACCTATAGTTTGAACAATATATCGTTATAGAACACATAAACACACAGAGCAGTCAATCAGTGGCATGAATCAGACTCTTTGAGACTCATCGATGACAATCACTGGCTGGAAAAGTACAAAGTGGAGTGGGAGCAGTGTTTATGTGAACTAAAGTAAGTAAAGCAACCGATTGTTTAGAATATCCAACCATACAATTACAGCTAGCCACTCGATAAATTCAAGCGCTACATTGAGGTATATAAGTAAATATATCGATATAGTTACATCATTTTAAAGTTATCCTGCATGACGAATTGCTTTTGTCTGGTTCATAGTCGATCAAACAGCACAACACACACGAAAACACATGGAAAAATATATAAAAAAAAAGAAACAAGAAACGAGAAACGAGAGAGAGAGGAAGAATATATTTAGCGTAGAAGAAAAGCGATTAATATAAATTTGACACAGTGTCGCAGTGCCGATTCATCAACAGTCTCTCACGAAGTATAGAATATTTCACTTGGCTGTTATGAAACTGGGTACAGGAGGAACTGCAACTGGTTGCGGTACCTCTTCTTTTTGTGACGCATCTCAGCTGGCGAACGCACCGCGGGCGCCGCGTGCATAATTCCCGACACCAGCTTTGTAGATTCTTTCTACGCCTTGCCACAGCAAATAAAAACAACAGCAACACCAGCGAGAACAACAACAACAGCGCGATAGGTACGGCGCTACAACAACAACATCTGGAGCACGGCGATGTGTACGGCCGCGCACGCCTCATTCAAATGTAGCATCAAACACGGGTCCGAGTCCGAGTCCGGCTCCGAGTCCCCTAGTTTAAGTCTTCGGGTTTGTGCTTCGGGTTTGTGCAACGATCGGCAATCAGACACACATGTGTCTAATTGAATTTTCATGCCACTGAGGGTTGCACCTTGCAACCGGAAATGCAGAGCAACAATACACAGTCTTGAAATTATGACTATGACCAGCTGACATGCTCAAGTCTTGGCTGTCATAATCGTCAAAGCAAACTGATTAAACACCGAGCCAGACAGAGAGAGCGCAAAAGAAAGAGAGCCACATATAAAGAGTGACAAAGATGGCGGGAAAGACAAGCACGCGCGCTTGTTAGTGCATTTTAATCCACGCTCAAGGTTAAACGCTTGACCGCTGTCCAAGCTTAATAACTGTCAAGAATATGCGTGCCCCCCCTCCGAGCACCCTTAACCTCACCTGCTGCCATTGCAAGCCCTCCCCACCCCCTCTAACCCTCTAATAACTTGCGCACCCTTCCGCTCATTTTATTGGCTTTTCCCACGAGCGGCAAGAACTTATGCATATTCCAGCGTTAATTAGCTGCAGCCGACAATCGATGAAGACAAACAAAGAGCATAACTGTAAACATACACAAACACACATATTCACTCACTCACACACACACTTGAACAAAGTTCATTGCTCATCAGCGACTAGTGTGACTAGTGTTAGTTTGTAATATGGGCCTTAGATACCCTTGAAAATCAATTCAAACTAAACTCAGTAATACTCAAAGTTTTTTGAGTTTCATATATCACCAAATTGGAATTACAAACTTAAAAAAAAGACTTTAATTAAAGCGATTTATAATTTAATTTTTATAATTTCTACAGATTAATTACAAGTATTTGTGAATATGTAACACTTTCTCCTCTCAACTATGCTCTTTTTACCAACTTTCCCATATTAGACATTGTAATAGACCTCTAGGTGCTCTCGACTAGGTCGAGCGACCTAACTAACCTAACCTCATCTAACCCAATATCACCTTACCTAACCTCACCTAACTTAACCTAACGTCAACTAAACTAACCTCACCTATGTATATCTATAATCTAAGGCAGATATATAACTATATACTATAAAAAAAAAAGATATACTCCTTTTCTAATTTTTAAACAATTTGTATGATATTTACATACTCTGATTTACATTTTCAAACATATGTTATATATATATTTAAATCAGAGTTTAAGCAAGACTCTAAATATGCCTACAAAGATAGAATATCTGCAAATTCTATCCATAGGTCTTTCTCACCCCAAGTTTGTTTAAAATGTTCCAGTCATTAATTATGTTTATATTTTGTTATGGTATTGATTTCGAAATACATTATACTCGTATAATTTCGAATTGAAATGAGTAATAAAACTGAAGCGTCATAAACATGTGATATAGAACAAATATCTTAAACGATTTGAATTAAGCGAAAGCTTGTGGTATCATTTAAATGAAAACTATTAAGATTGTGGCACAGTTTTATTTGATTTAGAATTAAATAAACTTTGCAGCAGAGAAAGATATAGTAAAATGCGAAAAGAAAAGAAGAAAAACGAACTCAACTCGAACGTGGGGGTCTGTCTACCTGGCGGCTGGCTTTCGAGTCGTAAATGTGGAATTTGAAATGGATTTTTTTGCGCTCCTAAGTAAATATTTAGAAAATAATAAAATGAAATTTTAATGCACTAAAACAGCAGTAGCAGCAGCAGCAGCAACACGCAGCAGCAGCAGCAACAGATGAAGCAGCAACCGCAGAAAAATGAATACAAGTAGAAGAAGAAGTAGAACGAGCAGCAAAACGCGTGGCACAAAACATTGTTGAAACAAAGTGAAAAATTATAATTCAACGTAGGCTGATAACTGAATAACTGGATAACTGAATAACTGAATAACTGGACAACAGGGTGTTTGCTTTTGCTGTTTGTGTGTGTTTGTGGACTGCTTACCTTGGCGCTTGGCTTAAGCTGCCGTGCGTCGTCGTGATGTGGGCCATGCAGGCGATCCATTAACTTACTCCAAACGCACTTAGTGTTGCACTCGATTGACACTGGCGTTGTTTGGTGTACAGGGTGTTTGTTTGATGCTCTGTTTCTTTGGCGAGGATGTAGTGTAGGAGTGGAGACGGGGCACAGTTACAGTTAAAGATACAGCTACAGATACGGATATGGATACAGAGACAGACACAGATACAGATACAGATACACATATATATACTACTCATGTATATATATGTACAGTTAAGTAGGCTGTATAGGCTGACACACACACACAGTCGCACTGTTCATAAATACATTTATATGCTACGTATACGTAATAGTATTTGTTATTGCTGCTGTTGGGTCTGGGGGATTGGCATAAAAGAAAATATGCTACATATAAGTACTACACGTATTTATGGAGCAGACGAATAGACATACAGACGTACGTCTCTAGCTATATGTACTACATGTATATTTATATTTATATTTATATTCAAATTCAAATGACAAAAGAAATGAAACGAAACAAAACGAAACGAAACAATTTTCTTTTTCCTCAACTTTTCTTTCTATTTGTTTTACTTTTTTCTCATAGAGACAGTGGGCTAAGAGGGGCAACATTTGTCGCACACATTTTTCACATATTCAACAGCAGCAACAACAACAAGCCCGAAGAAGAACAGACAAAAAAATAATGAATAAAAAATAAGAGGGAGCAGAGAGACAGAGAGAGTGCAACAACGCGAAAAACAAGAAGAAGAAGAGCACAACGAAGATGAGCAAAACGTAAACGTAAAACAAAACGTAGACACAGACACAGACACAGACAGGGGACAGTTGGGGAGTGTGCGATTGGGCGGGGTGGGGGTAGGGGCACATGACGTTGGCAACGTCATCGGGCGACACTTTTCACATCATTTCGCTGGGGCTTAATTGCCGCCTGTTGGAATTAACAAACACTGCACGAACCGTGTACCCAATTCGAGGCGCGTTTTTGGGCCACACGACACACAAGCGAGAACAATAAAAAAATATACTACACACTCAACTATATATATGCTATATAGCAGCGGAGATCTTTACACTTACGAACATAAATAAATATACGAAAACGGGAAAATAAATGACAAAAAAATAAGACGCACTGGAAACCGTTTTGTTTGCCGGATTGCGAGTGTGGGGCAAGTGCGAAGCGTTCACCGGTGTGCGCGTTACTGAAGATCGCTGCGGTTGCTGCTACGGCTGCTGCTGCTGCTGATGCTGATGCTGCTGCTGTTGCTACGGATAGCGGCAATACGCCGGCTATAGCTACAGCTAGGGGTACGGACGACGACGACGATGATTGCGTTGTATTGAGCAAATCCAGCGCATGTCGCTCATACAAGCAGAGAGCTGTCTCTAACACTGTACGTCTACGTGTGTGTGTGTGTGTGTGTGTGTGTGTGTGTGTGCCTGAGTATGTGTGTGTGTGTGTGTTTGCAAAGTGTTTTTCACGCAAATTATTTGCAGCAGCCACAACGCCAACGTCAACGTGCTCAAATAAATAAAACTAGTTAAAACCGATTCAAAGTGCGTTTATACGCTCCACGTTTATACGAGCATCAAAATGTCCTCCTAATGGCTATGAATATTAAATGAAATAAATACATTGAACTATTATGGAGCATAGTGCTATTTAATACTGATTATTTTTGTGTAATACTGATATTTTGTTTTGGTACATCACCCCAAAGGCTTTATCTTAGTGAAAGTAAATTGTTACATAGAGCTTAGAGTTGAAAAACTGATATTTTGAAATAATTATATACATATTTAATATTTTTACTTTAATACAGCTTCCTTAATAAACACTAACAAATAGCCACACATATGTGTGTACATACTGCATACCCGCAATCACAAATCATGCATACACACTGAACGCATGCACGCTGAGAGACACACAGAGGGTCAGACCTTACTTTCTACTGTAGTTTCTTTTAAGTACAGATTAAAATATATTATCTATCAGAGGACTAAAAACTTGCACCGTTCGAGTTGAAATACTTAAATTCACTTTAATGTTTTTTAATGTATTTAAAGTTCTTTAACGCTGGCAAGCGAAACTGCAAACTATCGATTACACAACGCGTTTCAATGAAAAGACAAAAGTGCCATTAAGAACCAGAAAAGTTGCACACACTTAAGCAGGAAAAGTTGTTCGACTGCGATATGATAAGAGTGTACTATAGATATAGAACGAACGCACATGTTAGGTTTGCAATTGGAAAATTGCATTTCTGCACTATTTATTTCAATATAGTAGTAGTATGAGAAAATTTATCGTATCTGTTTTGGATGCAAACGTCAATAGAAGAGAACAAAGCAGCGGCAGAAGCTCGTGGATCGCAAGAGAAGTGCTCTTTTACAGCTAAATCTTTCAGCATGTTATACTTAGTTATTAATGCGTTTAATGGCGTCAACAAAATAGAAAAACGAAAAACGAAAAGCGAAAAGCAGAAAACGAGAGACAATCAGCGAATCAGAAGAGAACGAGGCGACCTTCACTCGCTTTTCATTTCATTTTCACTCAAAGACAGATTGCGTAAAGCGGCCATCGCCCGCAGCTGAAGATGTTGAGATACTTAGATACTCAGATACTCAGATAGTCAGATACAGGGCAGGGCCTTGCTTTTCGTCAATTGCCGCACAATATCATTTTTAATGACAAGGCAGGGACAGAGGGTATACTATGTATGTAGTATGTGTTCTGAGGATACCAGTGTACAGTTTTAATGCATTTTCATTTTCATTTCTGTCGATTGATTGCTGTTGATTTCGGATGTTATCCAAACAATTTGCTACACTATAGTATCGCTTAGCCCATTGCGAATACAAGGCAAATGCCCAATGAGTAACGACTTGTTGATGGCAGAGCGCAGCGCGAATGGATCACTTGCAGCGCACCTGTGAAGCTACACGGCAGGTGTGAGAGCACTTGGAATGGAGAGCTGATTACTAATGCACTGAGAGAAAAGTAACTGAAGTATACCAAACTAACTCCAAAAACAGAATATTATATTAAAACTGAAGAGCTTTGCTTAAGTATTATCAATATGTATAATGTTAATTGTCCTGACTGACTGATCAACATCGCACAGGCTTAACGGTAAAACATAGCGACCTCATTTTTTTCCGCTATGATGTTATATGGGTCCTAAGTTTTCCCTAAGATCACAAAAGTAGCAAATGTATTCAGTAACTCATTTGTATTTAATTTTATACTTTTATTATATATCCTCTTTTTTGCTTTTCAATTTGTAAACGATCTTTTTCCTCAGTGTAATACCCATTGTTTGTACAATAGCCGCTGCTGACTTGAGGCGCATTTAATTGAGTCATTTTTGGCATTTGCTTATTTGTTTGTTCGCCCCGTGTAACGCTGATTGATCGATCAATATGCGCACTGCTATTGATGCACAGCACCTGTTTACCCCCCACCCACTGTACACACTCTCGCTCAGTCAATCCCACTGTGCACACTGTTGCACTGTTGTTTGACTGTGACGTCAGCATTGACACCATAATACTCATAAGTGGACGGCGACAATTGCAAAAACAAATAAACAAATGCGTGTGTCTAGCACCAGGCCTAGCAACATGGCAGGCCAACATGTTGCAGCAACATGCTGCTGGCCTATAAGTAGGTTAGGTTGTTTCGGTTTTCGCTTTGACAGACGAAATGGCAGGCGAAATGAGAAATATGTAAGTATAAAAACTATGTTAACTTAAAAATATATATGCGGGAAAGCTACAGTCGGACGCAGCCGACAGTAGGAGACCCTGTACTTCGATTTGCCTTGGACGTCGATAACAGCAGCAGCATATGTGTATAAACTTACATACACATACACATACACCATTACATACAAATATACGCGCAAATACAAACAATAGCCAATACTCATACATATTTGTATGATATTCATAGCCTCAATTAAAAATCACGCATACGCCCTAGTGGCCACGTACACTGTGACTTCCCCCTCCCCCAGTCAAATGCCTAGTACGGAAAATTGTTTGATAATTCGATTGGGCTGCAAATCGCACCAAACATTCAATGCATCCTAAACTTTATTCATGCAAAAGAGGAAGACAGTGACTCTAAAACTGTGCGTACTGGGAATATTTTTGCGAGGAGGAGGGGATGACTTATCAAACATTTGACATAAACTTGAGCTGCCTATGTAATACACGAACCTAACTAAAAAACAATTAAGTCTCTAGCTCTTATAGTTTCCGAGATCTAGGTGTTTATACAGACAGACAAACGGACAGACAATTGTCAATTGCACAAACTTAATATACCCTTTTGTGCTTTTTTAAAGTACAGGGTCTAACAAGAGCATTAACTAAGTAATCAATATTTAAATTTAAGCGAAATACAAGTGGAATCGTAGTGAAATTGTTAATCAGAGTTGTTAGCATATTACTCTCTTGTGTGATTTGCATTGTACTTGTGCCGCATGGGTAGTTTAATGGGGTTTAACACTCACCTGCAAAGAGAAGAAACAGAGAAAGAAAGGATGTGGATTAGTCAAGTGTTTTTTATGCTTTTGTTGCGATGTTTGTGTGTGTGGATGAAGTGGAGGCTAAGCGCTGACGTCACAGCGACGCAGTGTGCATGACCTCGTGCCCTCTTTGAGAGAGAGTTCTATGTGAATGCAAAGTTCAAGGGACATTGACACAATGCCACCCAGAGTCAGGACAATTGTGACGTCAGCAGCTTTTGCCGCTTTGTCTTTAGCTTTGTCTTGTGCTTGGGATTGGGTTTGGGCCTTAGTGTCAAGTGAAAGCTACTGCGGTGCGACAGCTTGTCGATCGGCAGCAGAGCTTTCGATGACGTTCATAAGCGTCGCCAGAGGTCAAAGAGCTTTTGCCGTGACGTCACCAGCTCACCACTGGCGCCATCCAACGGCAAGCTAACGAAACGAAAGAAAAAGCACAAGTGCTTTTATTTTTCGAACTTCCAGTGCTTACAAATGTTTTTCGAAATTTCAACAAGTTTTCGTTCTTTTCAAATGCTGCAGGCTCTATCAACGCCGACAGCGACGCTGACGTCGACTCCGACTGCGACTGCGACGTCGGCGAAACGTCGGCATTTGTTGCTCAAAAGCAGCGAGCACGTGTATGACTTTTTGCTCGGACTTGATGCGATGGCATTCGGTTTAGTTCGGCTCGACTTGTGTGTGTGTGTGTGTGTGCGAGTGTGTGTCTGCTGTTGAGACATTCATGAGCTGCTTAGGGTTTCAGTAGTTGCCTATGCCTATGTCCCTCTGTGTGTGTGTGATTGTGTGCTGCACTGCCGGTTGAGGATGCTGCTACGTGCCACACTTTCAACTGCGCGCTGCCTTCAAACTTTTCTCGCTTCGCAGTTGTCAGCTCTCGCCAGTCGCCTGTCGTCTGCTGTTTTTCTGTTTGCTGCCGAAACTCTTGATCCGTCAAAGGAGCCAACAGCACTCCCCTCGCCACTCGCCACTCGCCCCTCCCCCTTCATTCTACCCTACATTCCTGTAGGTTATTGAACAGCGCTAAATGCAGAGCTAGTCAATGTCGGCGTCGCCCTCATAAATATGCAAAGAAATTGCAAACGAACTAAACGAGCCAAGCCAAAAAGCACAAAAAAAAATATATGAAAAAAAATGGAAAAAATGGAGGAAGCGACAAACGCTGCCATGTCGAAATTCCCCTTACCCCGACCCCTCACTTAACACACAGGCAATGGCTACGTTTTTTGTTCCGTACTTTATTTTTCCTTTCTTTCAATACGCCCAGGCATGGGAAACGGGCGTGTGAATATTTAAAACGTTCAATTGCCACGCCCACAGCACCAATCAAGGCATTTAGCTTTCCTCTAAAGAGTGGCATGAGCCAAAAAGAAAAAAGGGAAAATATTGTATGCAGCTTAAAGCTAAAGATAAGTTTAAATAGTTTGGTCACTAATTTCAGCTTTAATGGCTCTAAAAGTGTCGCAATAAAGTCAATGCTGGGATTTGAGTTTAGTTTAAAGCTAAATCAAGCTTAAAGCTAGGAATGCATCTAATTTGAAAAAAGGAGAATTTCCATTCGATTCATAGTTTTCTTTAATCTCTGGAGATCAACAGCAAAATGAGATGAAGCTTCTTAAGTTTTTCTTTAAAGTAAGTCTATTACCTCAATGGGTAACAAACAATTTAAGAACTTTAAAGCGCTTTCTATATTTATGTTTTTAAGCTCATTAACTCATTAACTCTGTCTAAAAATACAGCTAATAATATAGCGAGAAAATGGAAAGCCTATAGCTTTAAATCCCAATATACCTCTATTTCCTAGTTTATATTTCTTAAAAAGTTAGAAAATATTGATTTAAATGACAATAGTTAAACTTTATGCGTGATACACAATTAAACGAAATATTTATAAACCTTTTGCTACAATATTCACACAATTTAAAACAGAAGATTTTACTGTGAATCAAAACTAATTTAAATGTACTAAAATAACACTATGTAGCCGAGTCTTTGGCATTTCAGTATATGAAGTTAGTAAATCAACCATGGCGTAGTTAAATTTAGGTTGATTGCTGTTTCAGTATATATATAGATATATTTGGCACAGTTTTTTGTTTATTTAAACCCAACTCCATGCACGTCACGGCGTGCTGGCATTAATTTGAAATTTATTAAAAATCATATAGGGTGAAAGTGTTTTTTCCCCCTGCACATAAATGAAATACTATATATACATACAATTTGACACGCTTTCATATTAAAAAAAGAAATGAAATTGCCTGTTTGACATATTTTCATGCAAAAATTATCAAGTTAAAAGTGATATAGTACTCGCATTTGTGATAACGGACCACTGTTAGTTTGACAGGCGAATATGAATTTCATATTTACTTTATACTAGTATATGTGGTACTAATTCAACGAACTCGACTTAAATTCATTAAAAAATTGAATCAATTCAGTCAATATTCAACTGTAGTCAGTCATATCTTTGCTTGATTAATTTAAGTCAAGCATTGCTCATACGCAACATTGTACGCTTTATTTTATACTATATAGTACTAATTCAACGAACACGACTTAAATTCATTAAAACATTGACTAGCCTTTGAATGAATCTAGCCAACATACAACTATAGTCAGTCATAACTCAGTTTAATTAATTTAAGTCGAGCATTCCTCATACGCCACATTGTACTTCAC
The DNA here is from genome assembly GCA_035045005.1 of Liodrosophila aerea. Classification (NCBI taxonomy): domain Eukaryota; kingdom Metazoa; phylum Arthropoda; class Insecta; order Diptera; family Drosophilidae; genus Liodrosophila; species Liodrosophila aerea. Next base: position 888,053 of record JAWNNL010001456.1, read on the forward strand.
TTTAAACAATTTGCCAGCAACTGGCAGATAGCAGTCATTTAATTTGCCATATTGGCTTTAAGCAGTCCGTATACTCATAGTAGTACTTCTTCATCGTTTTGTGCTCTCCAGCTGATTTTTAGCTTTCGTTTTACTTCCGTTCGTTCGTTGTCTAAAAGACACTTCAAAGGCCAAACATCTTGACATTTTGATTTATTTGCCATACTGTGGCTTTGCCTCAAACTGTTGCTGTATTGTTGGCAGAGTTGATGATGCCGCTGCTGCTGCTGATGCTGCTGCCACTGCTGCTGTGGCTTGTTGCTTTGGCATAAACATAATCGGCTTATTGGCCATGCCAGGCTTGGCGCTTGGCTCCAGTTGAGAGCTGATTTTCTTGCCAAATTGCGTCTAGTAAATGGCAAATTGCTGCTGCTGCTGCTGCTGCTGCTGATGTGACTGTTGCCGTTTACCTTCGCTTCTAGCTGGCCTTTTGTCCTTTAGCTTAGCTGGCTGCCTGCTGATACGCTACAACACCTTACCCTTCCCCCACAAAAGCCATCATACTCATCAGCTACTCCCAACTCCCTACTCCCTAAGCTTATGTAACTAAAAACTGTACTTGCTGCTGCAGTTAATGCGCTCCTCACGTCTCATTGACTTTGTATAAACTTTGCCTGATTGTTTGCTTCCAGAGCCAACGGTACGCTGCAGCATAGTTTGCTCCGAGATTAAGTCAAGCACGTTTCATACTGAAATAACAACAAAACGCACTTTGATTGCAAAATGTCTGCTTAAACTATGAGAAATCTATGCGATTTACAATTGGCTTTATATCAAGTACGATGCGACCTCGACATTGAATTAAGTATAGTATAAACACACAGATTCAATTGAGATTTGTTGTGGCAACCAATCAGAATTCTATATGGGCATTTCCAGGGGTCGCGAACGTACGTTCGTACGCTTTTAATGCAAAAATGAAATAGAAAACAAGTGTTTTCTAAAAAATGTTCTTATGCTTTTTTATAGCATTTTGGTAGCTCTTTGTTTAGTGTAAATGATGGGGTTTATCGAGTTTAAATTTTTTAAATATTGACAAAAAACATGCGGTCGCGAACGTACGCAAAGTAGAAGTCGGTTTTGGCTTAATCTAGTAAAATGCAAAAATCAGCGAATTGAGATGGAATATTCTAAAGCAATAACTTTACTATGAAAATGAATTAATGTAGCTTTCTATTGCGCCTATTCCCAAGAAAATATCTCCATTTGTTTTTTTTTAATTGAATTAAGTACCGGTCGCGAACGTACGGGTCGCGAACGTACCGATTTTTCCATGCTACTTTAGTCGTTTTTTTTTTTTTGTTTACATCTACTTCTTTAATGAATAACTTCATATTTCCTTTATATTAGATTACTGTAAAGAGATTTGGTAGAAAAAGTGCCAACATATCATATGTTTTCATTGCGAAATAATTAAATGTAAAAATGCCTTTAAAAGTAGCTAAAAGTGAAGAAATTACAGTTTTTTTAGTTTTTAAGCCAACTTCCTAATAGATATGGTATGGATTCATTGTATTATGAAAATTTTGCCATTTCTTTATGATATTTGATATTTTATATTTCTTTCTTCACACAAAAATACGATAATTATGAAGATTTTCATTTTCGGGCCTGGTTGACCATTTGCCGGATATGCCCATATATTACGAATCATCATTTTACAAATGAGTTAGAGTCCTGCTGGAAATCAATCATTAGTCATACGTAATGTGACCAAGTCTTTAACTATGAGCAGTGAAGTTAAGTTATTGATATCAATTCAAGTTTCTTCCAAATAACAGTTGGAAAATTATATGTCTAATATTGTCAAGTCGTTGCTAAAATAAGAATGTGATATTTAAACAAGTTGCTAAATAAAAATAAAATAATATAAATTGAAACGATTCTTAGACATCTCAGATTTGTGTAGTCTTGGATTCGTCTACTCTTATGTAGTAATAACTAACTAAACATAATAGTGCAAATTATTAAATATATAAACAAATATTCAATCTAAGATTCTACCAATACTATATTTTGCTTCTATATAATAAACTTAAAATATGCTTGCTATAAAATAATTGTATCATATTAAGAATATTTATATATTGTTTTGTTTTAAGCTGTATTTGTTTTAAGTGAAGAGTGTGGAACTCAATACCAAGATTCATTTATATATATAGATATATTTATTTTTATTTTGAAGTTGTTGATGTAATCTTGATATTGAGCTATTCAATTCATTATTGGTAATGATATTGGTCCTAACTCAAAAACTAAAAAAAGAAAAAAAATTAAGTTAATGCAGAATTATTTACTGAATATTTATTTATATTATTTTAAAATGTGCTGTTTCTATATTTAACAATCGCTGAGTGAGAGATGATTAAGTGAAGCGACCTTGGTGTAAGCTCAGTGTAAATGCAAAACTATAAACGCCTTATACTCAAATACTATGTATTAAGTTCTGAACCTCTTTTAGTAGACGATAGACGACATATAATCATAAATACAACAGTATATTAACTTGTATCTTGGTTTACTCTTGCATTAAATATTCTTTGCATATATTTTTATTGACTCAATTTATTTTTGAAATATTTGTAAAATGCGAAACAGTCTGACAGTAGATAGCAGATAGTAGCCGTATGAAATACTCTGTACTATGCAGTTGTGGCATTGATAATGGAATTATCTATGATTGGCACATTTGATTTGAATACAAATGTTTTGCTGAGGATGCGAATGATATTGTATATGGTAAGTACTGGGTATATATATGATGTACACAGAGCAAACATTTGCTCACTCATACGCTGAAAGAGGCGAAGCATGTGGCATGTGGCATGTTGGCATTGTTTTTGTTGTGACTGATTGTTTTTCTTTTTGCGTACTGTGGGCACTGCGGATGCACCTGAGCGCATGCGTGAGAGAGGAGTGAGAAAGAGTACAATACAGAACTCTCTCTCTCTCTGTGTTATGAAAGCGAGTTGCAAGTTTATATTCAATGAACAAAATATTTATTTGCCAACTGCTGATTTCTCAGTGCAAATGTTGTGGGCACTTTACTTTCTCTTTGAAGTCGCTTCCACTCTCTCTCGCTTCCTCTCCTCTCTTTTATAAAAACACACACACACAAACGCACACAGCTGTAGGAAAATGCCGGCGAAAGAAACGCCGCAATGGAAAACTGTCGCACACAAACGTTCAGTCGGAAATTAGACGCCAACGCGTTCGGGTTGACTGTCACTCTCTCTCGCTTCCGCTCTTTGTGAGACACGCTCTCACCAACTCTCTCACACTCTCAGACGGTGGCAGAGTGTGGCCAAGCAAGTGTGAAAAAGTTTATTATTTTTTTGTTGTTTTCTCTAACACAACACACAACAGAACACAACGCATCCTAAGCCAAGGGTCTGCTGTATGTGAACACGTAGGTGGCTAATAGCTATACGGTAGTTTGATAGACCCGGAATGCACTGCGGGTTAATGATATAGGCGGGGGCGGGCGAGAACGTGATAAGGAAATTAACGAAAAGCTGTCAGAGAAGCCACAACCCCAAGCAGAGCCAAAAAGCTATCAACGGACGAGCCGAACCTATTGACTTTAGTTGTTTTCCTTTCACAACTTTTGATGTGTGTGCGTGTGTGTGTGGTGTGTGTGTGGAGGGGTAGGGTCTTGTGTATCAGGCATATCTATATTTTAATAATTCATGTTGTGAATATCTACAGACGCAAACACACGAAATAGAAAATAAGCTGTATAAATAGAGCGCCCACTTAAATGTTCTAAAAATATAGGCGAACGAGAGTGGTTTTGACTTTAATTTGTATTTTGTTGTATTTTTATTTTCATTCTGGGGTAGCTGCACTCGTGCGTCGTAAATCAAAGTTTGAACTGATCAATTAAACATTTCCCCCGAACAGATGCTATGACAGCGAGACAGTACCAAAATGTTCTTGGCCATTAACCAAAGTCTGCACAACTCGAAGCGCAAGAAGCGCCAACAGGCGGCCGCAGCAGCAACGGCAGCAGCAGCGGCAGCAGCAGCAACAACAGCTGCATCAAATGAGACTACTACAGATTCCACAACACAGCTGGTGGCCAACATGCTCATGGATGCCACCAGCAGCACAAGCAGCACAACCACATTAGCCGCACCACCACTTACGCACAAGTGTGACAGTTGCCAGCACTTGCAACAGACTGTGGCAGGCAACGCAGCAACACGCTATGAGCCATGTAACTGCGCCTGCAACTGCATCAACAAAGTGTCTCAGGCAAGCGGCGTCTCCCTGGCACTTGTCTACATCTACTTGGGCGCACTTACTCTGATGCTGGCCACACTAGCGATACTCTTCTACACGCACACCCAGTCACTGGACGCGCAGTCGCCTCATCTCAGTCCAGGCATGCTCAGCCAGCGGGCATTCCATGCACAGTTTCAGGATGAACTGATGCTATCGGAGCACATACTACGTGCCATGGTCACGCAGATCATGGAGAGGCATTATCCCGAGGAGACAAGGTAAGCCGAGACTCTCATTCAAAGGCATCCAAAATGGATGTGGCAAGTTCGAGTCATTCACAATGGATGTGGGTATTTACCTAGAAATGTGACCGTATCTTGACGAATATGTCTATAGAAAGTCTATTGCCTCGATACACTCTCATAAAAGTCATCCAATCTGGATGTGGTGAGTTCAAGTCATCCAAAATGGATATAGCTATTCGAAAGTTTCTTTTCGATTGATTTAAACGAATGATGTGATATTTTCCTCACCTTTATAGTCCAGAGTCTGGTAGAATATTTTCTTCTATATAATTCCTTGTGAGGCTTGCACTTCTGCACTCTGCTAGGGTCAAGTGAACTCCCTGATGGTGACTACCCATTGAAAGGATGTTTATTTGAATTGTGGCTAGCTTTGCTTTCCATCTACTCAGCACTCAATCCCTGAAATTGTTCCGTAACCATCCACCACACCATTTCATTACTTTGCAGCACAAGCACAGCAACCACACAACCACAGCGGAGCATGGGCGGCATTAGCGTGGTGCGAAACGAGCGTAAGATGAATGATAATTTCCTGAGTCATTTGCCCAGTGGGAAACGTATTCGCCGGGATATTGCCTCATCCTCACCCACCTCTATGCATGGCAAGCAAGCGTGAAATTCGATTAACACTACGACGTACTCATTGGCCTCTTTAACACTTGCAGCAGATCCATTGATAGAGTTCTTCAATCCGAATCACCGCAAGGCACTGGAGGAGCAGGACATGGAAATACGTAAGCGAACGGGACTGAAGGGTGCTGCACCCGGTGGCGATGAGTGGATCTATTTGAATACGTATTGCCGTGTGCCGGAGAAGATTATCACCGGCTTCTGCAAGGGTACACAGGACTATTGTCCGCCAGCGCCGCAAGGGCCACCGGGTCCCAACGGACCCAAGGGAGGTACAGGTAATCCTGGTCTACCGGGCATACCCGGTCCCAAGGGTAATCGTGGCGATGTTGGCCTACCTGGCGCGCCAGGTGTGGATGGAGTAGGTCAACTGGGCGCGGCAGGACCACGCGGTCCTAAAGGAGATGCAGGTGGCACCGGACGTGCCGGCCTAGACGGGCGAGATGGTGTGCCAGGTGAGCCCGGTCTGGACGGTGTGCCGGGTCGAGCAGGTGCTGACGGCAAGAATGGGCTGGCAGGTCGTGATGGCAAGGATGGTTTGCATGGCAAAGATGGCAAGGATGGCATGTCTATAACGGGTCCAAAGGGTGCACAAGGTCCGCCCGGCGAGCGGGGGCTAAAAGGTATGGCTATAAATCCCTTCTATAGGTATGTCTTTTTACTAAATACTCATTTACAGGCATTGCTGGCCCAAGAGGACGTCCTGGCAAGCCGGGCACCAATGGCACACCGGGTGTACCCGGTGTCAATACGTGGAAAATGCAATTCCCGAATGGCAGCGCGTCCAACGAGCTGCTCATACCGCCCTCAATAACAGGCGAGTCGAATATCTATGGTGTTGAAAGAAGTCGGGGTAAATCTTTAGCTACTCCTTGCAGATCTCACCGCACCCAACTTCAGGCGTAGTGTCATCGTGGAGGAGGGCAAGACGCTCAACATGAGCTGCTCAGCCACTGGCAATCCCCAGCCTCAGGTCGAGTGGCGACGCGACGATGGACGCACTATCAATGTGAATGGCATTGAGTGTGAGTGTTCTCGTATTACAAACTAATCAGAGCCTGACCCTAATCTCCCTTGCAGTGAGCTCTGTCAGCGGTCAGTTCATCAAGTTCACGAACATCACGCGACACCAGATGGCCGCCTACACTTGCCACGCCAACAATGGCATTGCACCCGTGGCCAATGCCACCTTCCTAGTCGAGGTGCACTGTAAGTAGTCACAAGAGCTGGAGGCCATGACTAATAGACTCCTCTTCCAGTTGCTCCCATGATATCCGTCTATAGACAGATGATCTATGCAGAGTACCAGAGCAGCGCCACGCTTGAGTGCCAGGTGGAGGCCTTCCCGGAGGCCATACGCTACTGGGAACGTGCCTACGATGGCAAAATTCTCGATCCCAGTGACAAATATCGTATTGAATCTTATCCGGATGGGTAGGCATCATCTTGATCCTGACTACTTTCAGTTCAAAGAGTATACCCTCTATTTACTCTCCATATAGTTTCAAGACGTCGATGCGTCTGACTATTACCAATCTGCGTAAGGATGACTTTGGCTACTATCACTGTGTGGCTCGCAATGAGCTCAACGCCACCATGGTCAACTTTGAGATAGCACGTGAGTTGAGCGTAACTCCACACTCGATTACTCTGAATTCTCTACACCCTCTATGCCACTTACAGCTCAGGATCCCAATAGCGAGACTCCGTATGTGGGCAATAATGTCAAGATCTATGGCCAGCGACCACCCGAGAGTGAGTGTCCAGTGTGTGATCAGTGTCCTGATCCGAGTCTATATCAATGCAAGGATTCTGTGCTCAATAGTTTCGAGATACAACCCACTGGTAACCGCAGCTATCCAGGACTACCGAAGCGTATCAAGAGTGAGTTACAGGAAACTAAGGTCAATCTCTTAATAATGTTAAACCTACTCTCTCAGCCTGTTATCTATATGCTGTGGGTAAACCCGTGTTCCACAAGGTGGTCAATGAGAAATTTGGCTCTTGGCTGCGCGATGCGGCGCCCAGGGAGGTGGATCGGGAGAAGACCTTTGTGACCAATGAGAATGATGTATACAATCTATTCGAATTCTCCACACGCATACAGTATCGCATGAACAGTGTGCCACGGCATAAGTACGAAATCTCCGAAGGGTTTCAGGTGAGTTACAATAGAGACTCTGTCAATCAATTTGATATATTTCTAGTACATATTTTGCTAATCAGGGAAATGCACATGTGGTCTACAATGGCTCGTTTTACTATCAGCAGAAGAACAGCGATCTAGTGGTCAAACTGGATTTGACAACGTCCAAGAAGATAAGTGAGTTATAATCATAGAGCAGCCTCTAAAGCGGAGCTACAGTTATCCATTTCCTCTGCAGGTGTGCAATTGCCAAATGCAGGAGTCGCTGCTGGCAACCGACTCTATAGCACCGACTACAACTACATGGACTTTAACATCGACGAGGTGGGTCTCTGGGTCATCTACAGCACACACGACTCGAACAATACGCTGGTGGCCAAGGTCGGTAGCTACTATATACCATTCCTCTCCATAGTTTTATTTTGCTTAAATTGTAATCCATTTCCATTAGCTGGATGCTGAGACCCTACGCATACAGTATAATTTCAATATAACACTGGATCACAAGCAGTTTGGTGAAATGTTCATTGTCTGCGGCAATCTGTATGCCATTGACTCGGGCACCGATAAGAACACTCAGATACGTTATGTGGTTGATCTGTACAAGGGCAAACTACTGAATGCCAATCTGCCATTCTCCAATCCATTCAGCTATACCACCACCGTTGGCTATAATCCACTGACTGTGGTCTGTATTCGATTCGTCTAAGAGAGTTCAAAAGGTTTCTCATTAGGTATAACTTCCCTTGTCTCTTTTCAGGAACTATACTCATGGGATAAGGGCAATGCACTCACATATCCGATACGCTACAATGAGCATCGTTTGGTGGCCGAAAATACTTAAATAAACTATACAAGTGTCAATGTTGCTAATAATAAATATATGTATGTTCTTTTTTTTACCAAATACTATAAATGTGTGAAATAAGGGAAATGGAAATGCAAAGGCAAATGGAAATAGAAAAGTAGACTGCATAGATGAGAATGCATATTGACTCAGATCTCTCAGATTCTTGGCGAGGTGCGAACTTTTAATTTGTACGAAAAACAAACGTGGGCCAGACGACAGTTGACTTGGCAAACACTTGTAATATACTATATAGAATATCAATATTAGTAACGCAATCTACCGATTGCATACTACAAATAGAAGTCATTATGTGGTGCGAAGTAATGCGTTTTCCATTCACTAAACTACGATTTAACTATAGAAAGAAAGTGAGTAAGTTCGATATTAAAATCAGTTAAAAAAAACTAAGCAAATTTTAAATAAAATTTCAGCTTTAATAATAATTTTCAGCCAGCGTTTCTCAGCTTTATTCCCTCATATATAGCTACATAAAAGGAAGCATAAATATTTCAAGCATATGCGTAAAACTAATGAGAACCGAAAACCGAAAAACTGAAAAACTCATCTTTGTCGATCCCAGCTTAAACATTTTAGGGCTGACCCTAATGCGCTAAACGAGCCAATGTCCCTGCACACGCACTAGCCTTAGCCTCGCCCCCTGCCACCCCACTCTTTTTTCATCCTGTGGGATGTCGTTCTACAATTAGCTGCAATAATGTTGACATTATCCTCGTCTGCTTCATCAATTATGTATGTGCTGCAGCAGCAGCAGCAGCCAGCGGCAGTGAGCAGGAGGGTGGGTGAATGGCAGTGGGTGGGTGAATGGGAGTGGGTGGGTGGCTGTAAGGGCAGAGTTCATTTGCAAGCGGCAATTGTCACAGCTGCTGTGCTGTCAGCTTTGTCTCATAACTGCAACGAGGCCAAAAGCAGCTCAGACTTATAGTTCGACAGACTGACAGACTGACAGACTGTGTGATTGACTGACTGACTGACTGACTGAGTGACTGTTTGACGGCGTATCAATATGCAACGCAGTGGCATTTCCTACACCGCAGGCAACTTAAGCCACTCCCCCGAACCCACTGCAACTCTTCTAGTCGCATTGATTGCTTTGTGCATTTGTGCCCCCAGCTCCAGCCCTGCACAGAGTAGAGTAACCTTCATGTTCGCCCCCATCCCCCTCCTGCCCAGCTGTCTGCCCAGCACATTTGAATTCCATTCAACATTCTGCCTCATGTGCGTGTGTCACGTTCGTTTCGGGTACAGCCTCCAATTGCGTTGCATGTTTGACAACCGGCATTTTTCGTTGCCTACAATACGTCCCACTCCCCTCCCCTCCCCGTAGTACCCAGTACCCAGTCAGCTGTGCTGGTTGTTTGCCTTTGTAATTGCCTGCGCAATTTCAAACTGTTTTCCTCCTACTTGTTTTGCTTTTTTGGGCCAGAAATTCCCTTTTTCGATCGGAGTAATCAGTGTGACAAGCAGAGCCCTCTGCAATCAGCAATCGCCGAGAGTCAGCAGCTTAAGGCGTTGGTCCATGCTGCTAATCAATCAATTCCAATTTGATGAAAACATTTCCGTAGAGTTGGACAAGTTGCAAAAAACATTTGATCGGCTTCGTATAGTTTGGCAGTTAAATGTCATCCAACCCTCTGCCCACTAATTTGCCTTCAATCAGTTCTTAATTAAGCGCCATCTGGCGTTGATTTCAGGCTCAATTAAATAAACGTTTGCAGTGTGACCGTTCGCTCATGTGTTGGCGCTACTTTGATTTATGCATTTTTAAATAAAACACGAAAATTTGGCAAAGAGCCCAAAATAAAAAGAGAGTGCACAATTTTGGCCAAAGAGCAAGGTCTCACTCTGTCGTAGATAGCCCATACACTGCAACAAAAAATGGGCTAACAAGTTCGTTTATTACACAATTTGAGGGCATCTTAAAACACAGTTAAGAAAATTTTAATTAAATTTTTAATTTGTTTGAGCTTGCTTCAAGTATCAATTGAAGTTTACTCTGATAAGACTACGCACAAGTTTCAATTTCTCTCAGTGCATACGTTTCATATCATTTTTCATATTTTTTAAACGTTTATTGTTGTTGGGACAGGCACAGCTGCTGCTGCTGGACAGCCATTCGAAAGGATAATGCGCCGTTGTCAAATTGCCAAGAGTTTTGCAAGTAAGTAAGTACGAGTATATAAGGGCCAGACGATTGGTGGAATGGCTTAAATGGTCTTAGAGTGTTCTAAAGAAACAGCTGTTTAGCACTAAGCACATTTGGCAGTTGCCTTCATTCAGCTTTCACTTTTCTGTTAAACCCAATTTCAATGCTCCAGTGCCTGACCCTCAACCCTCAATCCCCAACCCTCAACCTTTAGCCCCCACCCTCATGTCAGTTTGAACCCTTTCAATTCAGTTTCAGTCTATTATCAGTTTCAAGTGGATAGACAAAAGACTGTTAGAGAGATTGAGCTGGGGCAAATGTTTCACTTAGATCTGTTGACTTTTTAATCAAAATGCAAAATGTTATGCCAGCAGGAGTAAAATGTGAAGCTCACTGTACCATGAAACCCTATACAATTTCATGGACAGGAACATCGTCCATCTATCTATAGCCACATATGTAGTAGCACCACACCGCACTCTCTGGCCTATGGAAATTGCAAATAACGACAGCAATTACAATAAGGACAACAGGACATAAGGATACCCGGTTACAGTGTGCGTCAATATTATTGACGAAATATGTCCAGCCTGCTGATGCGTTAAATTATTTCTACGTTTGAATGGCCTGACAAGACAGTATCTATTATCAAATAGATACACTCATCAGTATCAGTATATACTAGTTGCTAAATCAACTCAATTAACGTAAAACAGGCAGCTGATAATAGGTGATGTAGGGTACTTTGTTAGTTGAAGTATAAAGTATCAATCCTTTTCGAAAAATTGACAAATATTTAATGAAGAATTACTAAAGACTAGTCAAACGGATGTGCTCCCTGATGATGATAATGATAATGATAATGATAATGATAATGATAATGATAATGATAATGATAATGATAATGATAATGATAATGATAATGATAATGATAATGATAATGATAATGATAATGATAATGATAATGATAATGAAATTGATAATGATAATGAAATTGATAATGACAATGATAGTGATAGTGATTATAACTATGATTATGATTATGATTATGATGATAATAATAATGATAATAATAATTTTAATGATTATGATAATGATAATTTTTATATTTATTTATAATCTTCTACTGTCTATGCATATTTCAAATGAAAATTTTAAAAGTGGAATATAAAACGAACTGCAAAGAAATTCAGAAATAACTTTTTTTCCCTTTGCAGTTTCGTTGGCATTAATTTATGCCGAATTTAACATCAAGTGCTAAATGTTAGCAAACGGATTGATTGATGGATGGACTGATTGATTGATTGATGGATGACTATAGATTGCCCGGCAGATGACTGTAGATTCTAGCATATGCACTAAGCTTGCTTAAGCATCTACTGCTCAATAGTTGTAGTGTCTCTCCGACTCTCTTGTCATTCACATGATGCAGCATTGTGTGGCAGACAATGGTGCAGTTGACTGATGCTGCTGCTGCTGTTTCTGCTGCTGTTAGCTCTTGTTTGCTGCGTGCCACAAACAAAAGCTATAGGTTCACAATGTCATGCAACAACAACAACAACAACAGCAGCAGCAATTGCCGTGGCTCAAAATAAACACTGAGACACAGACTTTGGGTGGGGGTGGAGGGGTAAAGTGATGCTGTCTCCCCCTGAGCACATTCAGTTTTAGCACTCGGCCAAGTGCAGCCTACACAATAGCAATAGAGCACTGATAAGTGAATGGGTGGGGAGGGGGTTGGGGGTAGGGAGGATCACTGTCTAAGGGGCCTTAGAGGCGGCACAGCTGCTGCCTTTCATTGTACTTTGTAAATGCGTTAATTGAGTGCTGCCAATTTTCGTTTTTTCTTGTTTTTTATGCATTGTCCCCCAAACTGAAATCAAAGTGAAATGTGAAAATGTTCAGCTGATGCTTGTGCTTCGCTTGCGTGTACTTTTTCTCATTCTGTTACTTTTTTTATGGCTGCGCCAATTGAAATGTTAGCCAAGTGTTTTTTGTTGTCTTGTTGCTGCGTTCACTTGCTGACATTTTGAATCGCTTCGCATTGACACTCTGCGTTTTATGACCGCCATTAAAATGCCAAATGACCAACACACACTCACACACACACACACACACACACTCACAACATGTGTAGCATGCCCCCTCCCCCCGTAGAACCGCGCACCCTGCTGTTCGCTTTAGTGCACTTCAGTGAACGCCCCTCGACGCGTATTATGACCATTGAGGCGCTTATGCGCTCATTAATTTCGCTTGAACGAAGTTCAATGGAACTACCAGCTCGTACTCCCACTATCTCGCTTTTCCCCTTCTCTATCAGTCGAGACAAAGTGTTGCAAATTTCAACAGGCAAATGAATAATGATCTGTCCAACCCCCCACTCCAAAAACGTATACTATATACGATATGCGAAGTGTTGCTAACTCTCCCCCAAAAAAGGAAAAAAAGCCAAGCTGAATGTTGCCAGAATTGCAATGGAGGCGACTCTCGCGTGTTGCGCCTGTGACCAAACGCCTCGATAAGCAGGCAGCAACAGCATAACAAATTGCCAGCAATTAGACAACAGCAACAGCACAGCCGTATATATACATATATCTTCCATACATATATATGTTGATGGAACTGTTCCGGCCATAGCACAAGCCATAGCACGAGGCGCTTGCCACAACCAAGTAAATTCATCTCCATTCCCCTGTACTCCTTGACCTAAAGTCCTCATACTATGCGAAATAGTACTATATATAATCCTTAAGCTGTAATCCCTGCCGTAAAATCGTTAACATATTCCACTAAATATATCTTTCACTACATAGTTTACCAAGCAGCCTGTACTTCATACTCCCCACACTGTAGATCTGCTTTAAGCTCCTTGACTCAAATCTTTACTGAAGCATTTCCCTTTAAGTAATTGCCCTTATTCTCTTTGTACTATCAGGCGAAGACCTCTGTTGCATTGGCTTTTGAAATTTGGTAGTTGAGTGGTTTCTCTTCACTACCCTTTACTCTTGCTTGCCATCCTATACTCCTTACCCTATCATTGACCTTATTTGATATATGTTATACGCCTTACTCTATAACTCCCATTCCTTATCTTTGACTACTTACCCTAGGTTCTTGCTTTAGTTTCTGTATGTCAGTTATCATTTACTCCTTTCCTTTTTCCCTATATCATTCACTCCTTATCTTTTACTACTTACCCAGTAGTTATTGACTTCTACTCCTTCCCTGCATCTCTTCTCTTTAACCTACTCCTCCTTATCTTTTACTCCTTATCATTTACTACTTACCCAATGATAACTCCCATTCCTTATCTTTAACTACTCCTTTCCTTTTTCCCAATATCATTCACTCCTTATCTTTTACTACATACCCAGTACTTCTTGCCTTCTACTCTTTCTCTACATCTCTTCTCTTTAACCTTCACTCCTTGTGTTCTACTCCTTATCATTCACTGCTTATCCACTGGTTCTTGCCTTTTACTTCCATGCCTACATATCTTTTTCTATTGTCCTTCTCCTACACACTTTTTATCCTACACTCTTTATCCTATTCTCCTAATCATATACTATATTATTTTTATCCTTTATTGCAAACATTTTTTAATCCTTACTCTAGCCCCACACATTTCCCTAAATTCCTTGTTCTATTCTGTCTAACCTATACTCTTGCTTATCCTCCACTTCTCAGCCTATTCTCCGTACTCTAAGACTTATCAAACCATATTACTCCTCTTCATCTATTCCCTACCCTCTGTTCTAATTAAAGCCCCATACCCAAGGGTAAATAATAGAAATGGTAGCATAATCTCAGAAACTATTTGACAACATTGTCTACTCATGGCACACAAATCTAGAGCTCTGTCCTCTCAAGTATTAGGAAAATTAAATATTTTCTTTATATACTACAAATTTCGAATGTCCACAAAGGGCATAGATAAGTTTTATAGCTCAAATGATATAATTATTATAAGGTCTCTGTGCACAGACTGTGGAGTGGTATGGCAAACCACGTGGTACATAAATTTACAAGTCGGTCAGTTAGCCAGTAAGCCAGCCAAATAGAACCCACCCCACCTCACCACCACTTCACCCTGCCCCACTGTGCACCACCACCACATATTTACCACAAGCACCACATGTCTTGGTCAACTTGTGGCCAAACCACAGAGTTTTCCCTCACGCCTGCACCTGTGTCAGTGTCCAATGATTGGGCACAAAAGCTGAAGACATTTCAATTTCAATGCAAAATAGTTGACTGAGTGCAGTGCTACCAATTTGTCCTTTTTCCCGACAGATCTGTCCCCTTTTAAACTGGTATTGCCGGAAAAATTCTATCCTTTTTTCTATCCTTTTTGTATCTCTCTTTATTTTTGTAAATCGCTCATACAATTTATCATTACGTGACATCGCTTTCATAGTATAATTTTCCGCTTTCCATAAACATTTTTATAAGAGATGCAGCCCAGCTTTAGTTGAGTGCAGTCGAAATCATGTGTATCGATTGGCGGTTGACTGTGTATTGATTATCGGTTTATAACGGACATTTCAGCTTGCCCAAAGACATTCATAAACAAAAGTTTCGCGAAACTTGGTTTAGCGAACCAAATTTAAAGAATTGGCTGGGCCGAGATGCCCAGGATCCGGATAAGGATAAGTGCAAGTATAGAAAGTGCAGTTTAAGTGCAAAATTGATCAAAGTGCCCTTCGCTCAGGTGAAAAAAATATCATTTACACCAGATTCAATTTCACCTCTGGCAATGTTAACCGCTATTTTCAGCAAATTGGAACTGATGCTGCATAATTGCAAGAAAATGATTCAGATTACGTAGTTGCATAGTTTTTACACGAAAATAGTGAAATTCATTAAATAAATATATATACATATGTATATTAATAAAATAAAAAGTTTGGCCTTTTTTTGTCCTTTTTTTAAATCTATCCTTTTTCTATCGTTTTTTCCGGGCTCATCTGTCCTTTTTTTTTGTTGAGCAGTTGGCAACACTGACTGAGTGATGCTCTTGTTGCTGTGTATGTGTGTGCGAGTGTGTGTGTGTATAAATGTTTGTGCAAGTGTAAATGTATTTGTGGCTATGTACAAAGTATTTCGTAGCGTTGGCGTTAAATATTACGACCATGTCAACTTCTTCTGCTGCTGCTACACACACACCCACACACACACACACACACACACCCACACTGAGAGAGATTCAGACATGCACATGCACATCCATGGGGCGACCCTTTGCATAAATAAAACCAACTCACACACACATACACAACTACATATGAGAGGCTTATAAAATATTCATATGCACATACCAGCCCCAAGTCTTTGAAGCTATCAACACACACAGCACACACACACACACACAGAGAGAGCACCCAGCAAAGGCTATGGCAATGGAAAGGCCTAAGCAAATGGAAAAAGTTTCGTGCACAATTCTATAAATTCAAAGTTTGCCTACATACACACACACACACACTCAAGGAATGTAACAAAATTTATGCAAATTTCAAAATCTTCAACTGTTGCACAGTCATATATACCTATGTATATACATATATATACACACACACCCAAGTGAAATTTTCGTTGTCTACTTTCAGGCGCAATATTTCTATTGCACTCATACGCCTTGCTCTCCCTGTCAGATAGCCAGCCAAAGCTAAGCTCAAGTGACCCCCAACCACTATATAATATCTTAAGTGGTCACCAGGTTGCCCTTCCACTACACTCAACAACAACAACAACAGTAGCTCGATGACGGGCAACTCAAGCTAAGCCTTCATACTACTTTCACTCTCTCTCTCTCTCTTTGTATCTGACCTTCATTGTGCTTTTGCATAAAGTGTATCTATCACTGTTCTTGTTCTAAATGCAAGTACTAGTAGTTCTCTTGTAACGAAATCTAGGCTCAGCTCAAAGACAATCGCAAGGCGAATAAGGAATGAAAGTAAATTCATTTAAAGTTCACTTTTAAAATGATAATAATTAAAACCTATAATCCATATAAAAAATACTGTATTTTACTACCCTTTATTCTATATCCCCTAGTTTTTCCGTGTGTTCTATTTTTGACTATGTCTTGGAATTCTCCTATTTAAGAGAGCTGTCACCCTCTCCTCTTACTTCCTTGCATTATTTCTGTCTTACCGTTTTCCTCTTCATATTCCCAACTACCCCCCAAAATATCACACATTAACATTCACCAAAGAAATGAACAGAATTCCTATGAAGTAACACCATTTGCTGGTGCAGCGACATAAATCATATTTATCAGCAAAGAAAGGATAATTTATGTTCAATTCGGCTTAGATGATTTATTGGAAATGCATTTGCCACAAATGGGCAATTTTTGTTCGTAAAAAGAACTGTGGACTAACAATGCTGTTCATGCTAATAGATATTTTTGATAGAGGAATTCTTGTAACTACTTGCCATTAGAATCGTGTAATTCGCACATTTATAAAGCGATTAATTTCATATTTATAGCGCATTTAGTTCGGGTCCTATGTCAACTAGGCCTAAAATTTAATAAGTATAGAGTGATAAACACGAAGGAGCTTCAATTATCCAATGTTCTACTTAGCCTTTGTATAGTATGTGTATACACAGACTTTTTATGCGGCAGAGCGAACTGAGTAAAATTAAACGATTTTCGAAATAGTAATAAAAATTAATACTTAATAAGCGACAAGCTTCTTTCTGTCAGCTTCTGCTCTCAGCTTCCTCAAGTCGGTTTAAATATTTAATATTAAGTCAGCATTTATAAATAATGAAATTCTTTGTAGTCAAGTGAATTGTTGCAGGTCCACTTAGCGGAACGAGTGGCAGCAACACGAACACAACACAACACAACACAACACTGACAAGAACAACAGTTATACAATGTTAATAAGCCCCAAAGTATTTAGCATAAAATATTGAGCGCAAACAAAAGGCTGAGCTGAGCTGAGCTGAGTGGTGCTATGAGCATATGACTTTCTGCGATAAACGTACTATATGGTATACATCCATACACACATATACGATATGGTTTGTGTAAGTATATTATGCGAATGGCTGGGCGTTGTGGGCGTGCCATGTTGGCTTCTGTTATTGCATGCAACATGGCAAATGGAAATGGAATGGAAATGGAAATGGATTGCAGCAACAAGCTGCATGTGTGTAAATCCATTTATGCCTCAGCGCATTTATAGCCAATTTTAAAAGGCCCACAGTGTGGCGACTCAAAGTCTGCAACTGTCCTGTCCGAAAAGGGGGAGGGAGAAGAGGAGGGGGTAAGCGTTTGTCATGCGGCAGGTGGCAGAGGACAGTATGCTCTTGATTTGTGTGTGCGGCATGTGGAGTCAGCGAAGCGTAGTTACAATTCAATATACACACACTGACTGCATCATCTAAAGGTGCAGGCCTAATGTGCCCCCTCTGCCCCCTGCCCCGTGTCACTAGCCACTTGCCACTTGCCCCCTCCACTTTTACTGTGCTCTTCATTTGCATTTTGTTGCTTGCTTGGGGCAGAGTGGGAGTCGCCATTTAATTGCGCAATTGCCGCATGTTTTACGAGTACTCGCAGCATTCACTTGTCTGCCATATTCTATATAACTGTCTGTCCCCCTCCCCCTACACACCCCACCAACCCATACAAGACACAACGTTGCTTTTCTGAAAAGCAACACGCGCGTGCCTACACGTATTGCTTTTCCGACCCTTTCGAGTACATTCAGTTATGCAAAATGCTGCGTATCAGTGGCTCTTGGTTGTTGCGGTCTGCACGGCAGAAGGGGGAGGGGGAGCACACAAACTCCGGAATTTCATATTTGATTTTAGCATTAAAATCAAGTCAAGGCAGTGCTTAAGCTACTTGCTAAATTTCATTTGAATGTTTCTTTTAAATTCTCAGAAGTTTTTATGCTAAAATTGGCTAAATAAAAACTCTGGCCAAGATTTGAGAAATATTTTGCATTACAAATTGAAAATCGAATTGAATACAGCGAGTTAATTGACGTCTTTATAACTGGGTAATGCTGTAGCTTAGCTTTCATTCCAGTTTTGACAAAGTCTTTTCAAATTGATACAGAAGAAGTTTATGAAATGGAGTATTGAAAATGCCAAGTAATTTCCATTGAGATAGCTTGTAACTTTATATCTCCGATGTTAATTATCCGATTGAGCCACAATTCACAGCATTGATAAAGATTACCATAAGAACTTTGTATGCTGTAGCACAAGTTTGTATCTTTATAATTGTGTTTGTGGTGGTTTTTCGCGGTTTTTGGGGGAGGGGGGAGGTATCATATAATAGAAGCCATTTCCAATTTCAATTCACTTAGCAGAGGAATTTGTATTTACAACTAGACCCCCAGTTGACTGTCACTTAGGGTTTAAACAAATCTTGTAAACATACATTTTTATATAAATTTGATAATTGTGAAAATGATAAATGATGATTATAGTATAGTATAAAATGATAAATGGTTTTGGTACTTACTGATTCAAGTTGCGCTCATTGGAACCACTCTGGCTCTGCACATTCTCCGTGTGCCGTCGCTCCTTGTGAACGATGCCCATTAGTTTCATCCATGGATTATTTTGGGAGCCATGGCCTCCCATGCCGCCACTCTGCCACATGGTCATCTTGGCGGCTTGGGCGTGGCAGTGGCGCGCGCGTGCTGCTTAGAAACCTAGAGCGTAGATCGCGGCGATTGATATCAATTGCATAGGAATTGCAATTCTTATTGTTGTTGTTCTATTCGGGATCTCGTATTGGATAGTGTTTGTTATTATTGTTACTGTTCCTTGCAGAGAACTGAAATTTCGTTTACAGGCAGATATCAAACAGTTGCTATTGCTCTCGATATTACTTGAAAGTTAAGGATGGAATTGAACTATGTTTGAGTTTGAGCTGTGGTTAAGTTCATATTGATAATGGTTTTACTCTCTATCAAAATCTTTGCCTGGCTTGTGTAATTGATAAATCTTTTGATTTTACTGGGCGGCTGGCGTTGCGTTCTGCGATTTGAGTTTGTATCTTCTGGCCTGGGATTTGTTTGTTGTTCTCTTGTATCTGCATTGATTTCTCTTTCAGTTATTTATGTTTATCTTTTGGTCGTTTTGGCTCGATTTGTGGTTATTGCTGTTGCTAGTTATTAGTTGTATTTAAATTAATTTAAAGCTTTAATTTAAGACGTTTTTTATGTTTAATTTTTAAGCCTTATTAAGTTGTTCACGCATAAAGTCTAAAATTAAGAATCACAATGGCGTAAATTGGTAGTTATTATTATTAATTATTATTTATTAAAATTAATTTATTAATTATTTCCGTTTTTTGTTTGTTTGTTAACCGTTTAATGCTAATTATTGTTAAATATATTTGTTTATTTGCTTTGTATTTCGTATAATAAAATTTTGAATTTAAATCTTTCAATTTGTATTTGTTGATAGCAATTAATTTCTTTATCGTTAACTTATAATTTATTTATTCTTTGCTTGTTATTTCTTATTTATTGCCTTCTTTTAGATCTTTTAAATTAGTTTTGTAAATTATTTATTTATTATTTTTGATGTCTCTAGCTAAATTGCGGCTCTGCTTGATTTGTTGATCTTTGGCTTTGGCTTTGTTGCTTATTATCTTTGAATTATTTAACTATCTCAAAAAAAGTAACTAATTAATTATGCTCCGTCTCATAATCTAAGCTAATTTCCTGCCAAAAACTTGCGATTTCTTTTTAGGCGATATGAATATGATATCCGGTATTAACAGCAGCTGCAAAGAAAAGAGAGAAACTGTTATAGTAAATTGGTATAATGTTAGTTATTGATAAGTTAAGATACTATATAACTGAATTTTGGCACATAGAAGAATACAATTGTCCTCTTTAACTTCAAAGAAGTCGTGCGAGATTTTCTACAGATCTTCGTTCTGTTGAAAGTAATAAGCTTAAGTATTTATCTATCTGGCAACACTGGTAGCGTGCCAAATGAGTTACTTATGTTAAGGCACTTATGTTAACATAACATAATAGACTGTGATGTTTGGTTCTTCTTTCCTGTATTATTCCCATTATTTAACACCCCTTGGATTTTATTCTACTATTAGCACATCATCTTAGTTTTTAGTATTCTTTTATATATTTCTGCAGTTTCAGCTTATTGATAATTGAGTTGATAAAATCTGTTTAATCTGCTAGGATTCGTCTGAGTGAAACATACTGAGCTCAAATTGCGTATATGTGTTGATGCTATCAACGTCATGATATGATATTCATTGTACATGCTATCAGTGTGAGTTGCTTTCGGGTGGCTCGAGTGCTCCAAAGTCTCAGCATACATGATTAAAAATTGGGCCATGAGCTGTAAACACTGCGCTCAATGTCAACGTCAACACATGGCAACATACCACAGCAGCGAAGAGAGGGAGAATGGGTGACTGGGGGAGGGGAGGAGAGGTAGAGGTAGCAGCACAGCCACATGCATATGATGGTAAATTGACAGTAATTAATAATCGTTATACTTGCGTGTGTCTCTCAGTGTATGTGCATGTGTATATGTGTGTGTGTGTGTGTGTGTGTGAGTGTGTGTGTGTGCACTGCATATTGACTGCCTCTGGCAAGCTGCTCGCCTAACTGGCTTGGCAATTTTCCATGCCCGCATCAGCATCACCAGCGGAGGCATCTGGACACCATGCGAGGCAGCAATTTGTCAAGGCAGCTGAAAAAAACGAGAAAAAATTAAACGAGCAAAAAAAAATAAAAAAAAAAGGAAGGGAAAAAACACAGCATTACATGAAAATGAAAATGAATTGCTGCCGGGAAGTAAATGCAATGCTTAATTTGCTCGCAGTTGGCATGCAGCAAGCTGCAAAGTTATATAAAGTTAATTTGAATATGCCAACTCTGGAGAGCACTTCACACAGATACATACATATATTGAGAAAAGTATGTTGCTAATTTTATTAAAGTAAAACACAGTTGTAGTGTAATAACACCAGTTTTGGTGTGGACAACGCAGCCCTGGTATGGCAGCTCTGAATCCAATTGGACTGTTGCAGAACTAAGAAGCGTGACAACTGTGAGTCCAATTGGAATTTAAAATATCGATAAGCAATGTATCGATGATCGTGCAGTCGATTGCACATAAATATAGTTGTACATATTCAACTATTTTAAATGCGAATGTTTTCAAAATTATTGTATAATAAAATCTGCAAATGCTTTTTAGAAATTGTGAAATGCTTTTATAATCGGCATAAATTGAATAATACTCAGTGCAGACAGCAGCTGCAGCCGCATTGAAAGAGCTCATTTCAGTTGAGTTGAGTTTAGCCGAGTTGAGCTGATTCTAATGCTGATGCTGTTGCTGCTGGTGCTGCTGCTATTGTTGCAGCACCCACCATTCAGAATATGAATATGAATATATTCGCAAAATTTTTGTCATATTGCAAAGTGCGCTCAAGCGTGCCGCATTCAAAGAAAACTGCCACAGCATACACACACACACACACACATACACACCACTACCATCAGCACCATTGCCATGTCATAGCTAAGCAGCGTGGATGTCCTTTAGATTGTAACTGCTGTCGTTTGTCCTTTGTCGTTTGTCGCTTGTCGCCTGTCGCCGTTGCTTCAGCTCAACGATCTGTCAACGTCAACGGTGCGTATGATAAATTTTTATTGTGCAGCGCTGCTGCTGCTGCTGCTGCTTAAGCGACTTACGCTCGAACAGCTCTCGTCTTTGTAGCGAAAAACACTTGAAATAATATTAAAAGCAGAACATGCTTAAATAGGAAAAGAACCTCTTATGTTATACCCCAACGCATCTAATTACGCATGCGGCTTTATCATTTATCGTCATGGCAGCAATCTGCTCTTACACCAACAACAATACAAAACTATGATGTGTGTGTGTGTGAGTGTAAGCAGTGACAGGGCAACTGGACAGCGTTGCCACAGATTACAGCAAGGATTATGCGCACTCTGCAGCGTTTCATTCCCTTCTTAGTATTTATCACGGGACCAGCAGCAGCAGCAGCAAGTGCCCCATGTGCCCTGCCCCATGTTGCCTGCAATAAATAAAATTTTCTCTGCAATTTTCCTTGTTCACATTAACAGCACACATGATGCACTGCGAGAAATTGTAAATGTGAACGAATGTACCTCTAAATACATATGTATACTGGATGAAGGTTCTCAAAACTGGTTTGTGATTCGGGCTCTCCTCTGCGATTCTCAGAAATACAGTTAACATAATTATGCATGTCGTATAGATCAAATGTCGAATTAAATTTGCGTTTATGTTATAAAAATTACATAATTTACATTTCCATCATTCAAAACCCTTTCCTTTACATATATAGTACAAGATGAAGGTTCTCAAAACTGGTTTATGGTTCGGGCTCCCCTCTGCGATTCTCAAAAATACAGCTAGCTGAACATATGCAATTGCTAATATAATTACCCATATCGTATAGATCTTTTATCGACTTAAACATGCGTTTATTTATTTACATTTCCATCATTCAAACCTATCCCTCTTTTAGGTAAATCCTACAGAAACTACATGCTAACGTTTGCATATTAAATTAATAATTTCAAATTACTTGTGCATAAGGTAATTAGCTTTAATTTATGGCAAACAAAAAAGAATACATGACCTGGCAACGAGGGGTGTGTTGCAAATCTGAGCTGCGCTGAGCTGCTATTTAAATTGCCAGGTAATTAACCGTCGTTGTCACCTTGCCAGTTTCCAAGGCAACCAAACACCCGAAACACCTCAGCCAACCCCTTCTTCCCCTGTAAAAATAAGTTCTTGCAACGCAAAACGAATTTGGAGGGGGTTTCATGGGGCAAAGTGTGAGACAAATGTTGGCAAACAAAAAGTTTAAATTAGGCGTAAAATAGCAAAACCAGAGAGTAGAATCAGAGTCAATGCGAGACCTGGTTGCAAAACGCGAAACTCTGAGCTCCAGGGAGATCAGCAGTTTAGCTGTGTGTTGGTTCGGTGTTCGGTGTTGCCAGCGCAAGGGCAAAGTTTGTGCCGCATAATGGAAAATGAAAGCAAATCGTGTGCAGAAGCATTAAAATTACATTTATCGATTCAAAAAGGAGACGCGCAATTTATTACTTAAACAAAGTGATTAATGATAAGAACTCGACTTTGATCCTCCTTCCTGCTTAACAAATGTTAACTTAACAGCAGCACTGTAAACGAATGGCCACAGTTTAGCAGCTGTAAATGTAAACAAAAGCCAATCAGAACTTGGCACATTGATAATTTGGCGCAATATCAAGTATTTATTAAATTTAACACATCATTTATTTATAATTAAACTGATATTTAATAAGTAATCAACAATCTAGCTTAACTAAATATTCTTTTTATAACAAATGTTAACTTAACAGCAGCACTGTAAACGAGTAGACACATATTAACAGCTGCCAATGTAAACAAAAACCAATCAGAACTCGGCACATTGATAATATGGCGAAATATCGTACATTACAATAATTTAACACATCATTTATTTATCAGCAAAGTGATTTTTAAAAGGAAATCCTCAATCAGAGCTCTGCACTCTGTCGCAGGGTTGCCTGCTTAACTTAATATTTTTTTATAACTAATTTAGTTTTGCTTTGGCAGACATGCAGTAAAAACTTTAAAAACTTTACAAAAATATGCCATAAAGTGCAACTTTAGCAATTTGCTGCACAGACATTGGCTGAAAATTGCAATTTAAAACGAAAACTTTTGGTATTTTTAAGCCTGTTTTTCCATGCACTAGGTGGCAACACTAGCTCGTTAAAAATAACGGCAGTTGGCAGCAAAGAAGAAGAGTTTTACTCAAGCGCAAATTGCAAATGAATTAGCAAATTATTTTACGTTTTAAAGAATTTGCATAGGTGCAATGATAAATTATCTAAGAGTAGAAATGCCGGAGTGAAGATGTCCACATTTTTCACTTGGTAAGTGCCCTAAGAGTGAACTATATACATTATACCAATGCACACTATTTCTAGCGGGAAAAACAATGGCAACAAACGAAAGAAAGGGAAAAAGATATATGTATGTAGTATATTTAGGAAGCTGCTGGCTGATTCCCAAGTCACATTAGCCACAAGGGCAAAAGGTGCAAATACTGTAACGCCTGTAACACCAGGTCAACCACAAGTTATGGCTGCTCTCCGCTTGGTCTCCTCCCAGGAGAGCTGAAAGCGAGTGCAACATTTTTGTTGAGCGCTAAGCCCCGTGGAATATTTAATTAAGGAACACCAATGTTGCTGATGATGTCGGTGCTGAAGCTGACACCGACGCTTGACACTGCGGCGGCGGCTAAAGTTAAGCCTGATGTTTTGTGGTGCCCGGGAGAAAACGTTGGCAAAGGGGATTAGACTGCAGCAGGCAACAACTCCAACAACAACAGCAAGTTGTAACCATAGTTGCCACCGCTGTGTTGGATCAATAATAATGGAAATGGTAGAGAAACTATCTGCACAGTGCACAGTTGCAACTAATATCGGCAATTGGTAACAAGCGGAAGCGGAAGCACAGCCAGAATAGCAGAGAACTTGCCCAGAGATGGTTGGTTTGAAAGCATCGAGAGCGTTATTAAATGCGGTTAATAAATAATGAAACTTAATTGCAGCCCCCAAAGAAGAAGCTGTCCAAGAAGGAGAAGGCCCGTCTCGAGGCCGAACAGGCCGAGCTGCTGCGCATCGAAATGGAGAAGGAGAAGTGAGTGAGGCACCCCAGTTCTCGCAACTGGCCAAGCAATGAGTAGTAGCATCTTCTCCACAGACTCAAAAAGCTCGAGGAGGCGAGACAACGCAAAAAGCTGGAAATGGAACAGGCCAAACACCGCCAGCAGCAGGAGGTGGCTGAGAATCGTTTGAGACGTGGTCAACTGAAGGACAGCATGCGCTTCTTTGATGCAGTTCACACCACAATTGAGGCCATCAAGGCTGGGGAACGCCATCAGCGTGATTGGGAGAAGTTTATGCGTTGCAATGGCCTACCGAATGCAGCCAGTGCCAGTGATCTGCGCAAGTATATCCATCAATGGTACGCTGATATTGCCCGTCGCCAGGGCGAGGCACGCAACTGGCTGCTGCGCACCGATGAGCGTACTCTGCTCACCCAGGACGCACATGTTCCGGATCTGACACGTGCCTCGCTCAGGCAGCAACAGGGAAATCTTGGCGATGTCTATGCGCACCGCATCAAGGAGGTGCTGGGCGTAAGTAGATGCACTGCGCTTATGCCCAGTGGAGTTAAGTTACTCGTAATGCTTTTCCCCTTGCCAGATACTCAACGAACTGGACGATTCGCTGCTGTACACCAAGGAGCGGTCGGCCCACATTGCCATCGATCTGGCGAAACTAAAGACAGAGATGCGTGTGTTTCTCAAGGAGCATTTGGATGAGTTCACCCACAAGACCATGTCGCACATTGAGCGTGACATGGAGTAAGTAAATGCTAAATACATAATTAATCTAACCAATCCCCATGTTACTGCTGCTGCTACTATTACCGTTACCAATTGCAGAATCGACAGGCCTGGAGTGTGTAAGCATATATACAGCTCCGATGTGTTTCAGAGTTTCATTTGGACTTTTTCGAAGGATGCCCAAATGTGCGTTAATTAATCAGCAGCATAATACAAATTAACTAACTAATTAGTTTGCCCACACTTTGGCATACAGCGCTGTGAATCCCAAGGCGCGCATTGGCGAACAATCGGCGCACAATGAGATCGATTTTCCCACCATCGAAATGCAAATCTCTCTGCCACCCACCGTGCGCCTGCAGAGCTCGGCCTTACGTGGACTTTGGCTTAACTACGACCACTTCAGTGACTACTGCAGCAGTTTCCAATTGAGGCATGCCCGCTCCGAGAATGCGAGTAAGTGCCAATCTCTCACACCCTATCTCTCTACCTACCCTTAATACTAAGGCTTTATGTATTTCTATAGCCATCTTAAGACAAACGAAACGTGAGTGGCGCAAACGCAAGGAGATACTACAATCGATGCTAGATGAGTGCGCCCGCGAGATACCCCTGTCGGAGCTGGAGCAGCTGACTCAGGACCAGCACTCGGCCAGCTCGCAGCCACCACGTGAGCGCAGCTACGATGTGGACAAGCTCTATGCCCAGTACGAGGACGAGTTAAACAAAGCGCGTCGCCGTGCCATTGGACCGGAGGCATACGGCATGCTCGAGACGGATGTGAATCTGCGTAAATATCGCATCATTGGGGGGGTCTATTGCATAGATTTCCTGGACACACCACAACAGGATAAGCAACTCAATGCCCGCTCCTTCATACGCACCGTTGATGCCGCCAATAGTCTTCTGCACAAGGAGTACTATCAAACGTACAAGCCACCGCCCCCCGTGCTGCCCGGTGTGCGTCGATTGCCCGAGGAAATTGAGGCCGAAATGCGTATGATTGAGGCGGCACTGGACAAACTGGCCTTGGTCACGCTACAGTAAGTACTCGTACAAAGCCATTGACTCGCACTCAAATCTTTGCTCTTTGTGCTGCAGATTATCGGACTCGGTTATCTGGTTTGAGCCACCCATTGCCTGTCGCTGGGAGACGCACATTGAAACTCTGGAGATGGAGCTGGCGGATAGCGTTAAGCCAGATACCTCAGCCACTGCGGCGGTAGCAGCTACCACAGCCACGCCCACCGAGGCCACACCATTGTCCACGAACGCACAGCCCAGTCCGTTAAAGAGCTCGCCACGTGGTCCAGCCAAGATGCGCTCCCAGAAATCCGACCTGACCGCACAGCAGCTGCATGAGGTGACCGACTTTGATCTGCGTGCCATACCAAGCGATGTGGATCTCTACGGTCTGGTCAAGGATTTTGTGGTGCCACTGTTGCCGCACGGCTTCTGTGTGCGGTTGGAGCAGCAAACGCCGCAGTCAGAGAGTGGCATGCCACAGCGTAAAGTGATGTTCCTGGCGCGCCAGACAAATGTGCGTCTCGGGCAGGGAAGCAAGGCGGCGGCAGCTGCTGCAGCGACAACCGCAGCTAGTGTCACACAAACAAACGCTAAAGTGGGCATTGATTCAGATTTTTTGGACACGGATGAACCAGCTGAACTCTTTCCGCCGCTCTGCTTTGACAAGATGCTGAAATTTCGTACACAGACACGCCCACCGCCAGTGATGCCCAGCTCGTGTTATATGTTCTCGCAGCTGATCGAGGACATGGACAAGTTGTGGCACCTGCAGCTGCCACGCGAACAGCAGGAGGAGATGCTACAGCAGATTTCAGAGCAACTCTCCTCCAATGGTTCACAGCACGATGCTAACGAGGAGTTGCCCGATGACATGCAACCACTGAGTCAAGAGCTGGTCGAGGTTCTACAGCCTGCCACCGCTGCCGCCGCCTTCGCCTACTACACGGGCATCTCATTTGTGCGCGACTCCCAATTGCCGGCACACCCAGAGCCAGAGACTTCGCCCAAATCTGCTGGCAGCCAGGATAGCAGCGACGACGAGGATGATGATGATGACGACAGCATTTTAGAGCTACTCGAAGGCACTGGCAACGACTCCTCGGCGGGTGCCACACTCCAGCAGATGCTAAGCAGGAACAGCAACAGTGATAACTGCGACAGTGAAGCGTATGTATTGCATCTGTTCCTATGTAAATCTGTCCCGTTCACCGAGTGTATTCTCATCCCACACAGGCGCAAGCAAAAGCAGAGCACCACGGCAGCCATTACACAGGGCAAGTGGAGTACACGTGATGTGCATGATGCCAAATTCAATGAGGATAAGCTCTCCATACAGTTTCGTACGGGCAGACTAGGTGAGGGAGAAGTACGGTACAATACGGTTACTCCCCCGTACTCACGTTAATTGCTTTTCCTTACTCTAGGCATCTTTGGATTTGCTCTGAACAAGTACAGCAATATGCCCTATCAGACCTGGGATCTGCGGCCGGATATGAAGAAGCAAGTCATATGAATACGTATTAAGTTTATTTTCTTTTACTTATGCAGCTTTTTCTCTGCAGCCCTGGCGTCATACTATTCAGTTTCACCGCATCGCTCATCAGCTTGGAAATGACCATCACCGAGGCTGGCTACACGGTCAACAGTTTCCAAGGAGGCAGCACGCAGATCATAACGGATATGATTGGCAAGACCATGTCGCTGGCTGAGCTCAATGCAACGCTTATACTCTCTGCCGTCGACATTTTCCCTGATGAGGATGCCTTCTGCTATACGGAAGGTTCCTGCGAAAAGAACTATGTAATGGAA
The DNA here is from genome assembly GCA_035045005.1 of Liodrosophila aerea. Taxonomy (NCBI): domain Eukaryota; kingdom Metazoa; phylum Arthropoda; class Insecta; order Diptera; family Drosophilidae; genus Liodrosophila; species Liodrosophila aerea. The sequence goes on from JAWNNL010001456.1 coordinate 916,691, forward strand.
ATGCATACATATGCCTGCATCTCGACACTGGCACTCTCACACAACTTCAGCTGGTCCAGATGGAATCTATTGGCGGGCTCACGCACTGCCGTACTGCTTATACGAGAACTACTCGAGGGCAAGAAGGTGCCATACTATTCAACATTGCTCGTGACGCCACTGAAGACCTCAATCATTGACTGCACCGAAGTGTCGGCCAGCTTTAATGCAGTGGGCATACCTGGCATGGAGTACTATGCCGATCTCTATCAGCTCTCGCAGCAACATGCACAACCTGTCAGCCTGGAGAAGCAACGCCGCATGAACCCGATACTCAGAGATAATGTGGCAAGCATTCTGAAGGGCATAAGGCCGCTGAGCCTATGCTGAGAGAGGAATAGGTCAAAGGCAATCGATTAGAATTCGATTTAATAAACGTATTTGTATCTTGATTCGATCCATAATAAATGCAGCTCAAAGTTTATATAGTAGTTTACTACAATCTCTGAGCTAAATTGGCAATCGATTTGTTTACAATTGGATTCTTGCTTAGTTTGTTTTAAATAGGCTTTTGTGTAAGTAGTGCTCAACTGTTTAAATTATTCATTCGAAAGCACTCAAAATCTGTGAACAAGTCATAAAAGTTGCGCTTCTGCTTGCCCAAGTTTCAGGCGCACACACTCCCACTCACACACACACACACACAGAGCAGTGACAGTGCTATTTCAATTAAAGTAAAAAAGCAAAAATAAATATGGCTACATGGCAAAAATGTTGGTCAAGTGCTCGTATTTCTGCCCTTTTCCCGGCAATTTATGCAAATCCTGTGCAGAGCAGCAGAGGATTGAGAATTAAGAGGTCAAAGTTACTACACTCACACACACACACACACACAAATTTCTCTCTTTTATAATATTTGGTGATTTACCATTTTTGCTGCTGGCTGCTAACAAAATTTATGCTCCGACAGCTAAACGATTTCAACTTGTTTTTCAGCAAAGGTTACTAGCTGGTCAAAGGGCACACGAACTGTGCCAACTTACGGCAAAGAAATGACTTTAAAAAACTGCTAATTTGATAAGTATAGCTCTTGGAATTAAAGCTGTTAAATAAACAAGCTAAAGCCAGGCAAAGCACATCGCTATAATCGTATATGCACATATTACATTGGTTCGCGTTAGAAGTGTTCATTCTACCGAAGATTATGAATGTAATACTATTTAATTTAATATAATATCTACCATTTATTAGCTTAAATAATATATAATTAACTGGAGAACGTATTAATGAATATTATGCGTCACTTCTCCGCTTCATAACTTCTTTGTTTATGGTCCGATTTAGATCACCGACACCAATCCTTCTAAGCATAATAAGCTACGTTTATACAACATCACAAGCCAATGACTTTAAAACGGCGAAAGCTGTACGAGTTTAAAAAACATTTTTGCAAATTAGAGGGGGAGGGGGAGGAGATATTTATCATCAGACACAAACTTCGCCTGCCTATGCTATGCACGAACCTAACAAAAAAAGAATTAAGTCTCTAGCTGTTATAGTTTGCAAGAGCTAGGTGTAGACGGACAGACAGACAGGGCTATATCGACTCAGCTCGTCGTGCTGATCTAGAATATATATACTTTATGGGATCTACGATGTTTCCTTCTGCCTGTTACACACAAATGTCAATTGCACAAACCTAATAGACCCTTTTGTTCTTTTTTAAAGTACAGGGTCTAAAAAGAAATGAAAGGAAAACGGTAAATGCGAATGTGAAACAACGAAAAGCGACGCGAGTGTTGTTAGTGTTGTGCACGGCGTACGCCAATTTTTCTCCACTATTTACACATCTGTTGGACTTCTCGCTTAAACAAAGCAAAGTAAGTCAAAGTTTTAATTAAGTTTTATTTTTGAATATATATATGATATACGATCTGTCAAGGTGTGTGTGTGTGTGTGTGTGTACGTGTGTGTGTGATCATTGCTTTGATAAATCTATCGCTTTGTATGCAAATGAGGCAGCATTTCAGTTACATTTGGCAATACAACTCTATTGACAGGCGTAGCACACACACACGCCCCAAAGCAAGCACAGACAGCGAGACAAGCCACACACCCACACACTTACACACACCCGCACACACATGTGAAATGTGCCGACTGTCAAATTAACATATTCAGAGCGAGTTATCCCTTAATGCGGCGTTTCTACTTTCAATTTCTGCCACACGCTGCGCACACACATACATACATATGTACATATACGCAACTTAATGCGTATTCTGTGCGTGTGTGTGTGTGTGTGTGTGAAGGTCACCAGCAACGTCAGCATTAACGCCAATGGGCGCCCAGTTGTCTGCGGGCCCAACGACACCTCCTCAACTTCATCCAGGCACTCCCCGCACCGCCCCCTCAGCTGTTCATCGGCACGGCGCCTGTTTGTCTGTCGCTTGTTTTGTTAATGAGCAAGTGACTGACGCTGGCTTCATTCAGAAACCCACACCCCCAACCCCCGCCCCCCTGCTCCACAAATATACATAAATAATTAAAAAGTGGTTGTTCTTCTTGTTAAGTTAAGCTAAAGCCGCTGTAGCAAATTCCCAAATTGAATTCAATACAAAATGAAAATGAAGATGAAAATGAAAACCAAAAGAAGAAGAAGAAGAAGACGCGACAAAACGCAACAAGATTTAGCATGTTTGCACGTTTCACTTCATGCTCGCACGTTTAGCACTTCATTTTCGAATATTTTTTGTTTATTTTTAAGTTTATTTTTATTTTCATTTTCATTTTTTCATTTTGTCTTCTTGTGCTCGTGGTTTATCTTCCGTTTGCTGTCAATGGGCATGACACAGCCGCATTACACTGTTGTGCGGCGTGTCTGTGTGTGTGTGTGTTTGTGTGTGTGTGTGTGTGTGTGTGTTTGTGTCTGTGGTTGATTTGCGGTTTTTGCATTTTTGTTGCCAAGTGCAAAGCTACGTTTCCGCTTCCGTTTTTGACACCTGCAACTAGCAACAAAATCTGCTAAATGAGGCAACTTTTGTATTCCATTTTTATGTGCATTGGTTTACCCTGTAAGCTGTTCCCGACAATTTCAGTCGGTGTTTAAGCTTTATATGGAGAATAGAATGTATAGAATCTATTCTATCTGTTCAACAGATAAATTAAAGCACATTTAAAAAGATTAAACATATCTACTTGCTGGCTAAATGGTAAGTAACGTTATATTAATATCAATAGTGTTGGAATATCCCTATTCCTATCAAAAATATCATCAGAAAATACTGTTTAAGTATTATTTAGTAAATATAGTTGGTCACACTGAACCGTTCGCTCCTTCTTATTGCTTGATACTTAGCAGAGTGTGCATGAGGTGTTGGTATTGCTCGAGCTAAATATATAAAAATATAAAACATAAGATAATTTGAAACGAATAGCGTGTTATTATTACAAGAGGATCTATTTCAGTTTTGCAACAAATAGACTAAAAATATATATACTAAAATTGCCTACATTATACTGCTTACATATAATTGTATAACCATCACTGAATTTGATCAATTAGCTGAAGATCTCGAGCTCACTTTAGTATGGTACAGTATAACGTAGTAGTATGTATTAATGTTAAATAATAATGCTAGAAAAAATATGACAAAAATATTTGAAAATATTGATTTACATTCTCATGAAATGCATTATGATTATTTCTATTATTCTATTTTTGTTCCTGCATTTAAAACTAGATTTAATATTATTATTAGCTATTATAAGGTTTCTGTTGTAATAATTACCAATAAGTTACTATTTCATTCAAATTACCAAGTTTAGAGCTATAGATGTGAATAATGATTCCTTGTTATCAACATCTTCAACTTGAACATAACCTTAAACCTGACATAACCTTAAATCTTTCATTTTCGAGTTAATGATGCAGAAATCTTGCTTGAATGCTTATTGAAATGGTCTCAAAATGGGTTTTTATCTGACAGACAGATGAGCAGGTGAATCCAGGTTAAACACTTTTAAAGCGTTTTTCTGCAATTTCACATTTTCTAGGTTATGGTAGACTTTTCGGCTCTAGGCTGCTACTCCTGCAGTCTCTGGCAATTAGCGTGTGTCAGTCGTAGAATAACATAATTAATATTCGGCAGCAGTTCGCACGTGCCACACACACACACACACACACACACACACTTGGGCAAAACATTAGCAAACACTTTGCGGCATTAGCATAGAGTCATAAAAGTAACGAACGGTACATCAATTTAAACGGAACATTCGCTCACATAACGCTGAGAGTTTTTCGCTTTTTTTAGAGAGAGAGTTGCATAACACTACACACACAAACACACCCGCACACACATGCCAGTAATGTTGCTGCTGCTGCTGCTGATGGCATTAAACATTCGCGCATTTTCACAGCAGGCGGGACAACAACAAAAGCCATTGCCAAGCATTACATGTGTTAAATGACAAACATAACTATGCATATACATACATAGCTCTAGCTCTAGTCTCTCTGTGAGAGTGTGTGTGTGTGTGTGAATTTTTACTTTAATCAAGGCAAAGGCAGCTGCCGCACTAAAAATGTTGCCTGGCGCAAACAATAAATTTTCTGCTGCTGCTGCTGCTGTTATAGAGTACACTTGACAAAAATAGTAGCTATAATATAGAACACTAAAATTAATAATATAAAGTGTTATCTACCGGTATCACAATGGACCACTAGGTCTATGTGAGGGACACGATCCCATCCGGCTCTACCTAACCTACCTAACCTAAGTGTTATGTAGTTAACATAGCTCTGTTAACCAACAGTCTGCCGATACACGAGCTATCGATGCCAACTATCGATAAACTCAGAGAGTCGTAAGAGAGAAAAAGTTCAAGCACTAAAATTAAGCAGTCGAATCGAATGTATGAATTCAGTAATAGCTCTTACTTTGTGATCTTGTTTGTGGTCTTTAATAATTAAATAAACCTATATAGTTTATAATACATTTTATATGTACTGAAGCTTAACATATATTTGTATGATTACTTGATTCAAATTACCGTTTAGAGTACAGTTTGAAGAGTAGTTTAAAGCAAAGGCCAACTTGTACATTGCCGTTTCTTTTTTCAGTGTACATGAGCATAAGTGTCTGCATATGTGTTTTGGAGTGCGTGTGTGTATGCGGTGTGTGTGGTGTGTGTGCTGTGCGGGCTAAAGAGAAGCAGTTGAGTTTAATGCGCGGCTTTTGTAACATTTGCTGCTTTTGCTGCTGCTGCTGCTGCTGCTGCTGCTGCTGCCTCCACCGTGGGGCATTAAATTCGCACTCGCAAGCCGCGCGGACAAAAGTATGCAACGTAATTTAAGTTAATAGCAGGCCGACTCTGAGGTGCAATTCTCCCTTCTGGCACACGCTTCCTTCCCTGCTGCATGCAAGTCTATTCAAATTACAATTCATTATGCCAACGCTAAGTGTGCGTACGTTTTGTACGAGTGTGTGTGTGTACAATTGTGTCAGTGTGCGTGTGTGTGTGTGTGTGTGTGAGTGTCGGGTTGGCAGCTGCAGCTTGAGAACTTCCGCCTCGGCAGCAACACTTGAAATGCATTGTTGTCGCTATTGCTGCTGGGCTAACGCAGTCTTCAGCATCACATATACATATGTACATATGTATGTACTGCGTATGTGTGTTCATTGACACACCCCAGCACACCCACACACTCATACTGTGATTGTTCTCTCTCTGCATTGTTGTTGCTTTAGCAATTTGCGTCAAATTTCGAGTTTAAGTGTCAATTACAACAAGCAAAACAAGACGAACATACTTTCGACTGCTGCTGCTGCTGCTGCTTTACACCTGTCACACACACACACACACACACACACTCATACAGCATATGCCACATGTGTATTGCCTGCTGTCAGCGTTCGTCAAGCTGTCAGCTTTTGCTTTTCATTTCATTTCGTTTCGTTTCGTTTTATAATACCCCGCAGCAACAGCGTCTAGTGCATGCTCGACTCGAAGGTAGCGGCTGTAGCATTGGTGTATATTGTATATTTGGCTGGCAAAACTATCGACTACCAGCGATACTATCGTGACTTTTCAATGAATGAAATTTCAGAAATATTCACCTGATTTTTACTTTCTAAAAATTCGGATTTTCATGAGTTAAAATCGATAAGATTGTATCATTTCTTCCTCAAATACTATATCACAACTGTTCGTCGAGCATGCCCGCTTGCAGTTTCTTCTTGTTGGCTTACTGATTTTATTTTAGCTTTTGTTTTTACTTTAGTTTTTCTTTAGCTTTCGCCTCGTTTTTAACCTCAATTTCGGTTCCTAGGATGCTGCCTGCCACCTGGCTTGAAATTTGTGCCGTATAAGCCGCTGTATGTATGTGTGTGTGAGCATGTGTGCGTGTGTGTGTGTGTTAATATTTCGACTTGCCTTTAAAAGTGTTGTTGCTGTTCCTACTGCCGCAGTTGCCTCTTGACGATGCCGACGACTTTTGACTTTCTGCGTTGGCATTTTGACACAGTTGATTACAGCGCCACCTAGCGCCCGCACGCAGCAAAGCATACTACGTGCCAGTGCATGTGTGTGTGAGTATGTGTGTGTGTGTGTGGGCAGAGATTGTGGAACTACTACTGCTGCGGCTGATGGCAATATTTATGCAAATAGAGCACAGAGAATGCCACGCGCAGCTCAAGCGACAGCAAAAAGTTTGTCATACTCACACACACACCAACACACACACACAGATACTGTTGTGGCTTGCACTGACAACAGAGCGTGAAATTTGTTTGTGTTTATTAATTGCATACCACAATTTATGCATTTCATTTGAATTATTTGCTCTGCGATTGTAAATTCATCCACACACTCAGAATGAAATGCATGAATGTACTACTTACACATGTTATTTTAACAGAATTGACTATTTTAATATAGATTTTTTCATATATAGTAGTCTGCAAATTGCAGTCCAATTTGATACAAATTTTTCACTTCAAGCACTGAGCTTCACGAGTTCCAACTGATTATTTGAATGAAAAACACAATAAATTGGCTAATCAGATTCTGAAAATATATTCAATACATTTCTAAAAAATATATATTTAAGTTAGTTCAATAATTATCTTTTAAGTCGATGTACAAAATTCAATTATAAATAAGTAAATAAGTGGTGTTTCGTTGCCTTATAAATCAATCAATCCATTTAGAAAAATAAACCCAGAAAAATTGTTTTCAAATTATTAAGATTGTAAACGGAATTTGTTTTAAACTAATTTTTAATACTTTTTTTTAAATATTTGTTCAAAAATGTATATATTTCTAATTAAAAAACATTTTAACTAAATCCCAGAGTAAATTCCACTCTAGAACAGAAGTAGTAGAAGTAAGCAGAGCTAGTAATAGAAAAGGTTAGGTTAGGTTGTTGAGTTGGAATGTCAGTTCATCACACAAACATTTTAGTTCCCATTATATCCTCAGATTTGATATACAGTGACACCTCTCTTATCGGACACGCCTCCAATTGGGACACCACCTTTAACCGAAAACTTTTCTACGACGTTCGTGTGCTCTTTCGAACAACTTCACTCCTCTTTTGCGAACACCCCCCCTTCAGCGGACAAAAGTGTCCGCTTTAAAGAGTTTCCTCTGCACTTATATCGGAATATTTAAGTCTTACACGGATTTCCTTTAAGCCCCTTTAAGAGTGCTTCTCGTGGCGGATGTGCTTCAGGTTTTCCGCTATAGCCACTTCCTAGTACTTTCTATAGACTTCACTAAAACTCTTATGGTATATTTTTGAAAAGTTATAAGTTAGTTTACAATATTTTTGCATTTAAATTTCACACTCGAAAGTTGAGTTCAATTTGATTTTTCTCTATTTGATACAGATAACTTTTTTGGCTACAAACTGTAGCGAGCGACTCAATAAATTTGGAGTTGAAGCAACAACTACTAGAGATCATAAGTTGTGGCCACTTGTAAACGATTTCATTTCGCATGAATGGAAAAACAGTGTTAAGCAGGAAAATCGCACTTTAACTGCTTACAATGAGGCAGAAGCCCGGCACACTTGATATCAGCCTCTGTTTCGGGGTTGAGCTCTGCTCTGGGGTTGAGCACTACAGTTAGCTCCACATCATCAGCACCTGCCCGGAGGCCATAATGGGGTGATGGGGCGTGGCCTGACCTAAGAGCAAAAGGAAAAGCTGTAGTAACAACAGCAGCAGTAGCAGTAGCAGTAGCAGTAGCAACAGCAGCAGCTGCGGCAGCTCACCAAAATATTTGTGCAAAGCAGCAACAACTTCTTAAAAGCGAGCTGCAAAAGAAATGATATATGTATGTGTGTCGGTGTAAAGGAATGTGTGTGTATGTGTATGTGTGTGTATGTATTTATGCGGCTCTCAACATGTGTAGAACTTTATGTGCAAGTATGTGTGCGTGTATAAGCTCAACATTCCTCAGCACCTCTGTATGCGTGTGTGTGAGTGCGAGTGTGTGTGTGTGTATGTGTGTATCTATATAATTTGAGCATCTGCACGTACACAGCTCAAGTTGCAGGATCCAGCAATAAAATAGAAAAATTTCACAAGCTGATGAAAAGGAAATGACCACAAATTGACGTCGCTATGTGCACACACCACAAACACACCCGCACACACACACACACACTAACAGTTGGACATACTGAACGATTTAACGTATTTAATGCATACACACCCACACATACACACACACACTCCCGCATACACATAGAGATACAGCTGAGGCTCGTTTGCTAACTATAAGCCATGGCGTGCCATAGAAGAGTTCAGCAAACCCTAACAATAACAACAATAATGGCAACTTTACACTGAGAAAAACAGCCAGGCATAAATTAAAACTATTTTCGCTTGAATAAGCATTTGTCAATTTGCCTTAAAATAAGCATAACTTTCTTTAAATAAGTACTAAATAGTATAAGAAATGTCACTGAACTTTAAGTACATTTTTATTTAAGTAAAATACTCTTTTACTTTAAATGAGCACAAATATACACAAATTGAGTCAAGTTATTTTCAAAATAAACTTTTTTATGTAAGTACTAAAGTGTAAAAATAATCTTAAAATAAAGTTGAAGTAAATTTAAAAAAAAATGTAGTTTTATAAAAGTGTGAATGAATATTAAATGAAATAACTTGATGTATTTAATTGATATTTTGCACAGTGTACTCGCACTGATTTCTACTCTTTCTCTCCCTCACACACACACTCGCTCTCTCGCTTGCTCTATCACTGGCTGTCTCTTACACTTTGCGTGTGTTTGCCTGTTAGAAAATAATTAAAACTTTTCGTGATTTCGTGCCAGTAGCTGCGATTTTTCTCAATTTAAAATGAATTCTGCCAACAATAACAACAACAACAGCAACAGCAGCAGTTGCAGACGTGTGTGTGTGTGTGTGTGTGTGTTGGGGCCTTTCACTTAGCTACACTCTGACTCACACACCCACAGCGCTCACTTTTGATTAGTTGCTGCTGCTGCTGCTGCTGCTGCCCCTATTTACAACATTCGTGCAGCTTTTGATTAGCAGCAATTTTTCTGTTGTTTTTGTTCGAATAATCGACGCGCTTTCAAATCGCTTCCGCAACATTTTCACCTGTATTTTTTTTTCATTTTGTGCCAATTTCAATTGATTTATTGATTGTGCGTGTGTGTGCGTGTGTGTGTGTGACCTTTAAACTCCTGCAATTAAAGCAAAGCAAAAACAAATATAATTTCTTTTTTTTTTTCCCCAAAAATTCGTCGCGCTTTATTACTTATGATCATTCTGACGCTACCTGCCCCACAGACTCTCTGCTCTCTGTCAAGCTCTATAAATAGAGCGTACATAATAGTATTTGATATTTTATATTTTATAGTTTGAAGCCTACGCAATATTCGATCCACATTTACGATATTTATGTTACTCCACATGACACCTAGCAGATACATTTCTTTTCAATAAGCTTTTCATAAAAATTTGAAATCATAATTTATATCGCTTTTATGACCTGGCCATAAAAATAGTTGTGAGTAAATAATTGAATATAAACTTGGGGTTTAGAAGTGTACACGCTATTCGGTTTCAAAGTTGAAATACCTGGCACATGTTTTACAAATGTTTTTATTTACATTTTGTTGAATTCAACTTGATATCATTATTTGTGCCATTGCAGTATCGATATCAATTATTTCCTTACATTATCCTAAATTCGTTAAGGAGATACTATTCCCTTGAAATTCCCCAGTAGTAATATTTTAGTCATGCATTCCTAAAGTAATGTTAAATTTTGTATTGCTTTACGAGTAACATTTTGACACTCCTTGAGGAATCCTTGGAGGAATCGTTGAGGAATCTCTGAGTAGATCTTCCAGTAAATGTGCTGCCATACTTTAACACTTTAAATTTTAGTTTCACTTCAACTTTAAGTTAGACTGGAATTGTCTAAATAGTACTAGGTATGAAATAAACCCTTATGGAAGTCCTTTTTCGAACTGGTGGCTATTACTTGTGGCTAACTGGTTCAGGCAGGGCTAAGAACATACTCGTACATTTTCAGTTCGATGGTTTATGCTCTTGGGGCAGGGCAGGGCTGGGCATGTCATGCGTTTCAGCTGGTCAAGTTGTCAACAATAATTTTTGTTGGTTTTCGATTTGTTAGCGATTTATTGCGACAGTTTTATGACATTTTCAGTGGAATAGGGTGCTGGATAGAGAGTGCCAGATAGCAGCTGGGTTAGGCATTGAGCTGCTGTTTATCAATTGACACGCGCGTACTATAAAATGTATCTCGGACATACATACATACATACGTACATACTATATACTTAATACATCCGATGGTCGGACTGAGACTGAGACTGGGCCCTTATGCTCTTGGGCTGTTTGTCCTTCGCATTTGGGCGCGTCGCCGAATAAACTCCTATAAATATCATTGACGATTTATCAGCAGTATGTCTGGCTCTCTCTCTGTGTCTATCTAGAGCGCGTGGGCCTATAAAATATAGCTACAACAACACAAGAGTATACACTATTTTTTTAAGACTCTTGATCGTTTTTGTCGGCCCATTTTCAATTTTGTTTGATTTCGTTTGCCAATTTTCGACTTGTTCTTCTTAAATCTGTATTATTGTACTGTCACCTAGATCACCCCCTATCCCCACACCATGCCCATCTGTTATTAATGAGCCCTCCACTAGTTGAACAACGCGAACAACACGACAAATGATCGCTGACCAAGCTAATGCATAGCTACTCTGCTCTATAAATGACAAATGTATAAATCAGAGAGTGTATTTCGATATTGTTTCGCCTTTCTCCATACCAAAACTGTGTCAAAGTTTCTGTTAGAGATTAAGGGTCGTGGGAATATCACAAAACACGAGTATTTGACATTTTTGCGTCTTCAGATGAAGAGAACTTTGAGAACTTAATACTTTTTACAGGGAATGGGTTGTTTGGGATGTTTATAATTTGTTTTGAGAATATCGCATTAAGAGTCTTAGGCTAAGACTCTTAGCTTAGTAAATCGATAAATTAATGCGGGTACACATCGATATATCATTTTAACATCGATATTTAGTTGTTGATGTGAGTTGATGACCGTATACCCGGTTAAGACCGACCGATTCATTGAGTTATTCCGTTAAGTGGAAACTGTGGGTATAAACACAGCCGAATCTTTCAAGATTGGTGTGTACTAATATTTCGATTAAAGTGTGTACTTTCTATCGAGAAAAAAGCGAATTCGATAGCTAACAGCTGTTCAAAGAATCGAAACTTGATTTCATTGTGGAAAATTTAAAGAAATGAATGAAACGCGGAAAGGAAGTATACTAAATGCAGTAGACGATATAACATATGTTAAGAGTATCCATTCATTTCATTAATTTCAGTTACTTTCTACTTTTACTCTATTCATTGCTTCTTGTTCAGGTTTTGGTGTAAGCACTGGCATCACGATTTCGATTCTAATTGGCTAGCACCCTTTTCTTTAAGAGTACTATAATGTACTATAATACGTAGATTGTAGGCCTTTAGGGCTCTTCAGAGACCTGATGTGGTACCAGTATTCATTTAGCATGTGCTTTAAATGCTCTTCTTCAGATTGTATTTATAGTATCTTTTGCTGCTCTCTATCTTATCTCGCTTGTTTTGCCGCTGTCTATGTTGTCTTTGCTCTCAAAGATTAATCGAATGCTGAAACAAAAAATAGACAACTTAATTGGTTTATGCTTGTCTCCTCTTTTTTTGCTTCTCGCTAAATTCAGGCTGATTATTTCACTGTTTGTGCCACTCATCCGTTTTACTCTCCTTTTGTCACCTCCTTTATCCACTTTTACACTTTATTTACCACAGTTATATCGCTCTGGTCAGCGCGATTGAGTCCCTCCCCTGGCAAATATGCTGCAATCAGGATGCAATATTTTCATTTCATTTGCACTTGCATATGCGTGTGTGTGGGTGTGTGTGGGTGTGTGTATTGTGTATATATACATACGTGTGTGTTAATTTGATTTCCCCAAACTAAAGCGTTGGCCTACGCTCGCCTTACTCCCTCTCCATTTGCTGCGGTGGCTGTGTGTGGGCCTCAATCGGACATTTTCCGCAACCCCACAAAAGCCGCAGTGGCGAACCATTAAATATGCAGAGTTGCCACAATTTAAAAACCACAAACAATGTAAATTGAACAGCTCGCAACAAAAGTGCATGGCAACTCTATGAATCTTGCGATTTACAGCTGCGCAATACCATAATAAACAACTCCTACGAGAATGTAGAGGGGAACAACTGTGTCATGCACTGGGTCTTGACAAAGGCGTATTTATCGTAAATAAAGTTTATGGTTAAGGATTTATAAACACATTTTTCAACATTTTTTAACATTTTCCACAGTTGCCAAACGTTAGCAACATAAAAGGTTTTCTATAACCTTCTTTAAATCGAATCGCCAGAACAATGCCGATCTTTTGATAATTTATCAAAATACTATTAGCGATAATATTTTAATTTTTCCTACCGATATTTAGACATATCTTCTCTGTATGGAGAACAACTAAATCGTTAAAAAAATAATCTACATACCCAAACTGAACTTGATTTCAGAATCGATTAACTTTGTCCTACTAAGTAAGGAAGAAGACCCAGAAGGGCTTAAAATGTATATATGTATATATATTCTGGATCAGGACCGCCAGCTGAGTGGATAAGCCCATGTCCGTCTGTCCATCTGTCGGCTTTGTTATCTTTATCCTTGCTTCGGTTAGCGAGCGTTTGGATAAAGTTTTTCATTCCATAAAATCCAATGCACACTCTTACATTTTTTTATGCTTTTACTGTATCGTTTGCTCCTGCTCTTCCTCTATTTCTCTTTGTGTGCTTCTTCTGAATAAACTAGCTTTTTTAAATGAAATATGCAACAACAAATCCGAAAGCAATAAAAAGTGCAAGGCTGTCATAAGTTAGACAGTTGTACTATACCCTGCAAGGCAGCACAGATAGATCATACACGAGTGAAGTGTATGGGTGGTGCATACCCCACTTTACCGAGTTTAAAGGGCCAGGGTATACAGATGGTAGAGGCAAATGAAAAGCGTGCAAATAAAAAAGACATTCGCACACATAAAAAACTCGAATGCAAATAAAAATAGAAAATAGAAAATAGTTGAAAAATGCAGGCAGCGAATGCCGGCAGCTGGTGACTCGACTTCGACTTGCAACAGCAGCAACAACAACAACAACATGGTCATAAAATTAAAAATAAAACTTACATAAATATAGCAACGACGCAGAGCTGTTGCTGTGTCATTTGTCGCACTGCTCCCAAAATGCCTTTTATTTTTGGACAAACAACTGTGCAACTGTGCAACTGTGGCAACAACAACCACAACCACAGAGGGCTGCAACTGCAACTCTTTGATAAGAAGAGACAAGAGAATGGATCGCCTCTTGAGCAGCAGTTAAACGCTGAACTGATTAATCCATTAACTGTTTAGCTGATTAGCTAGTAACAGCGTTTAGCCTAACTGATGAACTGTTTCATTATATATGCAACAGCAGTCAAATTGCTATTGGCTACAGTTCATATATTTTGCCTTAAGCAACTTGGACACATGACGCACATACGCACACACACACCCACACCCACACACACCCACACACAGGAACAACTTCTCGTTGTCTTTGCCACAGCAGCAGCAACAACAACCGCGAATGCTATTAGCAAAGCGAAACAGTCCGCACTTGTCGGCATGCCACGAATGGAAGAAGTTCAAGTAGCAGCTTCAATCTATACGTATGTGCGTGTGCGTGTGTGTGTGTGTGTGTGTGAAGTGTGGCATGAACTGGCAGTGCCAACCATTGGATGCTACTCTAAAATTCCAGGCACATACATACAATAAGCAGTTCGCAGCGGCAATGAGAACGAAAGGCGGCAAAGACTCCAGCGAGTCATAAAACTGTGTGAGCGAGGCTTGTTATGCCCAGCAAAGGAGCACATCAACTGGGTATGCCTGGCATGCAGCAAGTATATATACATTTAATTTTATATTTAAATTTTCAGTTTTGATTTTTCCTTCATTTTTTATCAACAGCAAATATATATACAAATACAAAATATAAAAAAAATTTATAATATTCAAATGATATTAGTTTCAGTTTTGTCACTGGCATCTATTAGTATCCAACACATCGATAGTTTTGCTTTATTACCACAATTAGTGACAGCAACAAGAAGCCGAGATTTCGAAAGAAAACTAGTTGGGAAAGAAATAGCGGGGCGCAACCGACAGGAGCAGCACTAGCCAAAACATTTGCATAACTAACATAAAATAATAACAGAATATATCATATCATATCATATAGCAATAATTTAAAATATTCGAATAATATATTAACATAAAATAGTAATAAAATATCTCATAATATAATATTAAAATATTTTAAATTAATGGTATATTTCGACAAATTAAAATATTGTGGGAAAATAAAGGAAATGCCAATATATCCATGATTTTTTTAGCTTTGATACAATAATAGAACTATATTATACTCACTACTATATATACATAGCTACTCATTGATAACTAAAAATGTTAATACTCTATCACAGCAATATTTTTAAATATATCAACAGTCCTACCTATATAGTTTATATAGAGTTTTATTTTGATGCAATTTTCCAGCATATGTTCAAGTCGTTCAATGTATTCATTTGCCACACAGTTGTCTAACTTATTATTGTTGCTCTTTGTCGCTGAATGGGAAAAGATGGCCCTGTGTTGGAGCAGAAGCATAGGATGGGATTTGGAGTCATATTTGGGATTCGGCTGCTGCGGCTCCAGCTGTGTGAAGCGGCGCGTCGAGCGTTGAGAAAATTAAATACAGGAAGTTTGCAGAGGCGAGCGGAGAATGGCGAATGGCGAATGGCGAATGGCGAATGTGGGGCACAAAACAACATGGCATAATAATAGGAAAGAAATGCGCAAAGGACGCAGAGAATTCGCACAATTTCAATGGCAGCCAAAAACAGAAAAGGGAAACATTTTTCCAAATGTTGTTGCAGTTTTTTCCTTTCATTCCTTTTGTTTACGTTTTGTTTTCTGTTGTTGTTTTTTTCTGCTTCTGCTGCTGCTGCTGTTTGTGGCTCAACAAATTTGCACACAAAGAGACTTTCATAAAACATAAGCAAAGCCACTGTGTGAGTGTGTGTGCGGGTGTGTGCGGGTGTACGGGTGTGTGTGTGGACACAAAATGTTTATGAGCACTTTAGCTGGCCACTGGCCGCTGTTGTGCGGTCCCCGTTCGCCCATCATCAACATCATTCACATTTACGATGGCTACGTAGAGTACTCCATACCCCTTGGCCGAGGGATGTACCCGTATGTTCGTATGTATGTGTGTATGTTGGAGTCGTGGTTGAATCCACGTCGACTGACTGACTGTTGCTCCCAGCCACCCACTGTCTGATGGTCTAAGCACCCGATCGCTTGTCTATAGATTCAATCCGCCTCTTTTGTTGGCCATGGGCCAAGCGATGCCGCCTCCGGGGGCTTTCGCTTCTTTATTATTGTCAATGATTTGCTTTTGGGCCCATAAAATGCAAGCAAATTGAATTTTTTCGCCTTTTCTTTATTATTATCATGTTGTTGTTGTTATTCAAGCTTGAAGCACGTGACGTATGCCTAATTATGTTTTTTTTTAACAAATCTTTTTTATTTATTATTAAAAATTTAGCAACGTTTTCTGTCTATTTTTGTGATTATTGTATTTATATTATATATTTATTTCAACGGTATAATAACAGTGTTCTACAAATACCCCACAAATTATATATATTCTTGATCAGAACGACGAGCTGAGTCTATATAGCCATGTCCGTCTGTCTGTCCATCTATAGATCTCGTAAGCTTTAAGAGCTCAGTCTCTATAGTGCAAGCAGATCAAGTTTGTGCCAGATTTTTGGAGTACAGGGTCTTCACTGTCGGTTGCATCCGACTGTAGCTTTCCGAGTTTTTTGTATCAAATTCGTAAAGTATATTTATAAATACATATGTGACTCACCTTAGTGCATTTGTTTAGTGTTGTATTCGTAGAGTTTCAGTTGATATTGATATTATTCGATTTGTAAATTATTTATGATTATATCATAGATTGCTATTAAGTTAATACGAGCTGTTATTAATTGTAGTTTTAAGTTTTGATTACACACGTACGAGTATAGTATTAAGTATGAAAGCGGAATTGGAGAGATTAGAGATAGAAAAAATGAGTTTCAGTTGGAGTTTGAGTTGGAGATTGAGATTGAGAGAGTCTCGATACGATGTTTTTAGTTAAAAGTATGTACACATAGGCCATATTCCGTATGTAGTATATAAGTATTATGCATTTAGATATTGCTCTCAATTATGTATATTTGCGTTTGGTCTTTGGCTTTGGCTTAGTTAGTTTTCACTTTATTGGATTTGGCTGGCAATGTGGCTGATAACATCAACATTCTAAGCATCATCATCATTCTAATCGTTAACATCGTTATCAGCATTATAATCAGATTATGCCACTTCAATGATCATTAACATGTTTCGAGCTGCACGTCACTTGAAAAAAAAATGTGGAAAAAAACGAGGGAAGAGATTAGATGCAGCTGCTTAATGGCATTATTAACAAGGTATCGTACAGGCTAGCACACACACTCGCACACTGACTCACACACACAGAATTGTATTGGATTTATTTTATTATTATTTTTTTTTTAAATTAAATTTCGCAATTTATGTTGTTGTCGCGTTAATCACAATTTAATTAATTTATGGGAGCATTACTTCTGCCTGCTTATAGCGATGAGTAGTGTGTCCCCATGCTCATCCTGGGCCAGCAGTTGGGCAGACACTTCCAGCTCATTGAACGCGTTCACACCCCACTGGAACTCTAACTGGAACTGGAACTTGTTCCACCCGTCAGACACTGGGATCGGCTTGGTGTTGCCTCCAGCTTTAGACTCTATGCTGCGGGCCTCGTTTGCGGCTTTCCTTCACCTCTGTATTGCTGTGTATATATGTATGTGTGTGTGGGTGTATATGTGTGTTGCTGCAATGGCAATAGAGAGCAAAAAAAAAGGAAACGGAAATTTTTTATCAGCATTTCAATAAATTTCTCAACAAAATGAGGCAAATTGCGTGTCTCTTCTATAATTTATATATAGTATTTATTTATTTTGTACAGTAAATAATTTTAATAGATATTCTAAATGGGCAATTAGCCATTTGGGTTTCCCTTCAATGTCCTTTTCATTCCTTCCGCCCCCCGTGGTGTTGAATTGAATTTTTAGTATCTGGTTTAATTAGAGCTGCTTGAGCATTCGCTCAGTCAGACTCCTTCCTCTGTTTCCCCATTTGCTTATTTTCATTTATTTCCATTTACTTTTTTGCCGCTTTCTTTGCGAGTTGTTGGTTTTGCACTCAAGTTTACATTTTCAATTTATTTCCCTTTGCAGTTGTATATGAAATTGTTTCGCTTTTATTTAAATTACGCCTTTCATTTCTAATTGACTTGAAGAATCGCTTCGAGAGTTCAACGAGTTTCTTGATGAGAAATTAAAGATATTAAAACTGTATTTTATATACATTTGGTGTACAAAAAGTGTCTCTATTTTATATATATTATGTTCACATTTTATCTATATTATAAGTATTAGAAACTAGGCACATTCTTGTTGAGGTTCCAAGTGACTCTTGAGTTTAAATGAATTTTCAGTTTCAAGTTCTAATTGCTAAAATAAAAGCTTTAAATTCAGGTGTTTTGTAGTCAAAGACTTTCTCAATTTATACTCAAAATTAAAGCGAAATTCAATTAAAATTTGTTTAAAGAAAAACCCAACAGAGTTTAAAGCAAAAAGTCCCAAGATTCCTTACAAAGAGTATTGTATAAGTTCGAGTTCTATACGAATATTATCATCACATTCTGTTAGATAGATATAGTACATATGCAGTAGTATACGAAGTATGTAGGTCATCTGCTAGTCGTCTACACTCTATGCTATTTGTTGCATCTTCTTATTCCTTGAACTTTAGTAACTTTTGACTGAGTGTCGACTTGTGTTCGTACTTTGCATTTAGTTAGCATCTGCTTCCTATGGCTTTTGCTATCATTTCTTCTTTTTTGCTTCCCTTTAGTACTACTTCGCATTCGCTTGTTCTTCGTCAGGCTTTTAAACTTGTCATACATATTGATATAAGTAACTTTGAATTCGCCCTGCGGACTTGGCGCTGTCAGCACATTCAAGCCACCCCCCCTAGGCAGTTGCCCCACCCCCTCACGCTGGCGCACCCTAACAAGAACTATACAAGACAAGTCATCTGTATAGCGCCTGTCGAATTTGCACACTCAACGAATTTTCTCTCATTTCGCTCTGGTCTAAGAATTCGGTATCGTAATTTAAGTGAATTTGCAGTGGAAAGCCTCCCGCTGTCGACTCGGTTTGACTTTGTCTTTTGTACTTGAAGTTCTCTCTAGTTATTGTTGTTGTTGTGCCTGCTGCTTATCTGTCGTTCTCCCTCCATTGTTCCTGTACGAGTTTCCCCTTCAACTTTTACTTCTTAAAGCCCTACCACCTTCACTTCCCAGTCGGTTGCGTACGACTTTTCTTTGCCTCTTTTAACTGTGGCACACCTTAAGTTGTGCAAAGAAATTATGCATAACTGCAGAAACTTGCAAAATAAACTCAAATTTTGCAAACATTTCTCATTTACACAAACTTAATCAACCCTTTTGAATAAAAGAACTCGGTCTCAAATTGAAGCTGCAGCTGGTTTTAATAACTTTTACTGATGGACTACTGTATTTTCAAGGATTTTTTGCCTGTTTGTAAATTTGGAACCACAAAAACCGAAACCGAAACCAAACCAAATCAGACATTAAAATTTCACATGTGAATGCCATAAAAGTGAAATAAACACAGGCACACACACACGCACACACACACTCGTATAATTTATGAAAAGTTATAAGAATTATGCCTAAATCCAATATAGATTCGGTTCCTGCAATCTTATGAATATGAAAATATAATTTTAACGACGCGACACCTTCTAAAAACTTGTGTATCTACAAGTCTCTGAACTTATCCCAAACAACAGCAAATAATAAAATGACAACAAAATATTAGCTCAACATTCGTGCCATGACAATAATGATGATGCGACAATGATAATGATGATGATGATGATAATGATATTGAATTTGATTTGGATTTGAATTTTGGATTTACGTCACAACAATTTTATGGCTCTTTAAATACTAATTAAAAGCAAATGGAATAGATGTTTCGTTTTCATGTCTCTCGCTGGTGACCGCCAAAAATGATAAAATGATATTTGGGGCCAGACAGTTCCCCCTGGAGTTACCTACCTCATGTGGCACGGCGTTGCATCAACAAGCAGTCAAAGGAGACACACACAAAAAAAATATTTATATATACATATGAACAACAACAACGATTATAGATAATACGAGGAGATAACTAACGATTTCATAGATTTGTGGCAAAATATTGTTTTAGGACGCGCGTTCAGGCCAAGGCAGAGAGTATCTCTTTAGAGGCACAAGAAAAAAATTCCAAAAAAAAATTCAAACGGAAAAAAGAAAAAATAGCAATGTATTTTCTTTTTCTTTATTTCGAGGATAATTTCTTTCTAATTTCTTTTATTTGATATTTGATAGTTGCTTTTTGAACCGTTAGGCGCTATGCAAATGAGCTTTCTTCTTCTTCCTCATGCGTTGCAAGCTCTGTTGCACGACAACGACGACGACAACGGCGACGACGGCAGCGGCAGGGGCTACAGCAGCAGCAGCAGCAGCAACAGTAACAGCAGAGTATTAGCGGCGTTGGCTGCTGCGGCTACTAGCGCAACGGAAGCGAGCACGGCTCGATGGGCTCGACAATAACTTAACGGCTCTACGGCTCTATGAGCTCAACTGCTGCGTACTGCGAACTGCGTACTGCGTACTGCGTGCTGCGTGTGTTGTGTGGCGTTGCGTTCGCGTTCGCGGCTCTGTACATCGCGGCGTATACCCAACGACTACTTGGCCACTGACGCTGCAGAGGCGCTGGAGACCCAGCAGTAGACAGACGATGCCGCTGCAGAGTTCGGCTAATGCCACGAGGGACGCTGAGCGAATCCGATTCGGAATCCGAATGCAGTCGCAGTCGACGACAGCAGCAGCAGCAGCAGCAGCACCCAGCAGCAGATGCTGATGCTTTCACCTTGAGCTTTTGCCTCTGCCTAATGCGATTCTACGCGGTTTTTTTCATTCTTCTCGTATCGTTTCGTGTCGTTTCGTTTGTTGTCTACCTCCATCATCAGCGTTTCGGTTTCAGTTTCGATGTCGAAAGCTAATGGCCAAACACGAAAGCTTTGTGCTCCGCAGCATAGCGACAACATCTAAATTTGAAGGTCAGCATGAAAGCTTTACCCTCCCCAACCCCCCATCCAGCAACAAAAGCGCAACAATCACTGCAAGCGTACGAAGCCAACGATGCCGGCCGAGCTTTCGTCTAGTTGGTTTTTTATCTCTCATTTCTTTTGCTGTGTGTTGTATCCTTTTTTTGTTGTGCCAACGATGGGAAGTAAGTGGGGCAATCACAATGGACTGCGGCGCATTTTCGAAATTCCAATTCCATTCACCATGCAAAGCTCAAAAGCTTTTAGCAAAAGCTAACGCAAAGTTTTCAACGCTTCGGCTTGGCTCGTAATTCAAATTTCGTCAAGTAAAATTATCAATATATATTAGTAATTAGAAATGTAGGAACAAAAGTAATTTAATTGTATTTTTTTTTTTCAGTTTTTTTCACAATTTATTTTAGTATTATCGCACATTGCAAAGCTTTGACTATGAGCGCGCTAAGCTTGAAAGCTTTAATGGCATTTGAATACCGTTACCTGGGTAAGCAAACAATTGTTGATATCGACAGTTGCCAGGCACAATCCATCAATATATTTACAGTATATTTTGTTAATAAGCTAAAAAAAAAAGCCCCCCGATAAATCGGTTATATATGACCCCGGCAGTGTCATAGATCAGTCAGACGATGCAGACGAACACAAATAATCCCAATGATACGGATAGGGCCAGTAATGTATCGGCACGTGAGAGCGGCAGTAGTAGCCCCAATCTTGGCAAGAAAACGCGTTGGTCGAGGAAGAGCGGACGGAGTGGAACGAAGGACCGTTCCGCCAAGCAATCCCTTGATGATGATCCACATATAACAACGGGTGCATCACTGATACCGGATCTCAATTTGATAATCAACCGCATGCGCAACATGAAGGACGATAGCTATGTGTATCTGGACTATATGCTGCCCAAGGACAGTGAATACTTCACACCCTACAGTCTGCGTGAAGTGCAATTTGCGAATCTAAACATCTATAAGCCGTACTATACGATAACTCGATATGGCGTTACCTATTGGCGTGTCTCCGAGAACTTCTTCACCCCGCTCAATCAATGGCAACAGGAGTTTCAGCAGTTTCTCAGTATCATACAGATACGCACATTCTCCATATTTCGTTTGTGGAAGGGCTTCAAGGTGTGGGAGAAGACCATCAAATGGCGCAAGCTCAACAATGCCCGCAATCATTTGCAGAACAATCTATTCATCGTGATACCGCAACTGGCCAAGGCTATACTAAGGATGCGTGCCGATATTGTGGTGCTGGAACGCCTCAACTTCATCAATATTGAGAATATTGAGGAATGGCATCCGTTCTACTTCCTCGAAATGCATATGCGCATCTACGAGCAGCTCAACTTTCTCTTCCATGAGTTCCGGTCCTATGTGGGCAAAGCACTGTGTATGTTTCAGTGTGTCCTACCATCTCTCATAATCTAATAATCCAACTTTCAGTTCGCTCCTGCACTGAGGCCATCATGGCACGTGGTTTCTATCCCGATGATGAGATTAACTATTATCCGTCGGTCAAGAAGATGCGAGAGGCTCACAGCTTTATGGACCGTGCACGTAAGCGAGCCTTTTGCAAGACCCTTACCAAGTGAGTACCAGAACACAGCTGTCTTGCGTGTAAAACGTACACTGTAATTATTTACTATGCTCTTGCAAACATTGGACTAATGTTATGCTTTTTTCGTTAGCTTCCTGAGTTACTGTGACATGATGTTGTATCAGGCTCTGTATCGTGTAACCATACAGAGTTATGCGGATCTGCATAGTGCATTCTATGACCACCATGTGGTGGGACCCACAGAAGAGGACATCAGTCGTCATACACGTTTGGACACACGAGTGGAGAAGCCACGACCACCAGGTGCGCCAGAGAAACCATTTTTTCTGGCCAACCTACGTTTGCTACCCGATCGCATCGAGGTGGAGCCACTGGAGGATGTCCTAAAGTTAATCTTTCAGCGTATAACCGGTCTGATACTAGAGACGGTGCTGGATATACCACCCTTTACCACAGACAACGAATTCACGCAGTATACACAGTAGGTTATAGTTTTTCACACTTATTTTTCTATTGTAATTTAATTGCAATTCGTTTTAGGCCATCGATTATGGGACGCCAGGAGGAGTGTCTGTATCAAAGTGCTCCCGATTTGACGTTCCTCTTGAAGCAGGATGTTACATTCAACTTCAACCGGTAATATGTGTATCTTAACTCAATCGGAAATTTAATTTTATTCGTTTTCAGTAAGAATATATTCACGTTAATACGCACTGCCTATGAGATGGCACGTCTGTATACCGAACGATTCAATACCATACGGGAGAACTTTGAAATCGACACTTCCACAAATCCGGATGACTTGAGCTCTGAACGGGGTAAGAAGCTGCCTGCCATTCCAATTAGAATATTTATCAACCCCTTTCTCTCACAGATCTGACGGCATTGCGGAACTATTGCGATCGCTACTGCAATAATGTTCGTGCCTTGGATGGCATACTCGATCATGTCTATCTGGGTCTCATGAAATTGGGACAGAGCGGTTTCAAGGATGCAGTGACGCCGGTCTGTCAACGTCTACAGAATGTGCTGGCCATCTATTTGCCCAAATTGATCGAGGAGGAGACCACCAAGCTGTACGAAGATGCTCAAGATTTCTATGGACGAATTGGTTATGAACCGTCGTCGACATTAGCCCTGGTTGCCCACATCCGCTTCCTCGACCATTGTGATAGTGAGCTGGATGAGTTATTCTTAGTTGTGGACTACATACATGACCTACTGCTGATTGTCAAGGACTTTGAAATACCCATTGATGATGAACGCAAAGAGGACTACATGGACACGGAGGATTATCTGAATCGTACCAGGGAGACGTTGGGAGAAATTCAGGGAAAACGACAGGACTTCATTAATTTATTGGACGATGCTATGCAGGAAGATATACAAGCGCTCAAGGAGGCCATACACGAAGTCGCCGTGGAGGCCTTGGCCGATTGGCTACTTACTGTAAGTATAAGAATCTACTCATTCCACCTACTGCAGTAGTTCCGTTTCAACAGAGCCAATCCGACCGGAATCAAGTGACTCAAAAGCTGGAAGAGCTATTGTTTCGGATGAGCACGTGCAAGGAGAAGGCCGATGAGTTGATTGGATATCAGAAAGAGTTCCGCATCGATTTGACCATGTACGATGAGATGGCCTCGGGTTTCTATGACATACGCATGCGACAGAATCTCTACAACACCCTCATCGACTGGGAGGAATCCCTGGCCAACTGGTTAGCCGCCGATTTCAATACACTCAACGTGCAGGATATTACCGATCTGAATGCCAAGACTATTAAAAACTGTATGCAATTTCAAAAGTATCTGCCAGCGAATGATATTGTCCCTGTGCTTCAGAAATCCGCAGAAACTTTTAAAGAAAAGCTACCAGTTATTGGTTACCTACGTAATCCCAATCTACGAGCGGTACGACTATACTACGATATATGTTCATATCGATTTGCTAGTTATTAATTTGTTTCCACAGCGTCATTGGTCGGAAATTGAGGAGCTGCTGGGCAGAAAGTTCTTCCAAGAGAAGGATATTCATGTTAGCACCTATGAGGAGGCGCACGCCTTCGACGATGAGAACACCGCTGAAGTCCTGATGCAGATATCCTCACAAGCAACGGGTGAGACACAGCTCGAAAACATGCTCAAGGCCATCGAGAATATATGGAAGGAGACTGAACTCTCCATAGCCATGCATCACGATCAAAAGGATGTCTTCATATTAGCTGGTACCGAGGAGTTGCAGGCGGTACTGGATGATGCCAATGTGAACATCAACACCATAGCCGCATCCAAATTCGTGGGTCCCATCAAGCCACGCGTGGACGAATGGACAGCGGCCTTGGATCAATTTGGCAAGACATTCGGTAAAACATACCCCAATATTTCCTATTCGATTTTCTTTTAAGAATTGGAAACTTATTGCAGAAACATGGATGGATTGTCAGGGTGCTTGGATCTATTTGGAAGCCATATTCGCCTCGCCAGATATACAGCGTCAATTGCCGTTGGAGGCCAAAATGTTCAATCAGGTGGACAAAAACTTCAAGGAGATTGTACGTCAGGCCAAAAAGGTCTCCTTGGCCATGCCCACCATGTCCAGCATTGAGGTGTACGAAATGCTGAAGGAGGACAATCGTTTACTCGATCTAATCTCACGCGCTCTGGAAGCGTATCTGGAGGTTAAACGTGTCGTCTTTCCCAGGTAAGGACAACAGGCAGATTGAGTGGGAATTCTTAGCACACTACTAATACTTTCCGCTCTCAGATTCTACTTTCTGTCCAATGATGAGTTGCTTGAGATTCTGGCCCAAACCCGCATACCACAAGCCGTACAACCGCATTTGCGCAAATGTTTCGATGCCATATATCGCCTGGAGTTTGGCCAGAAGGAGGGCGGAGATGGCAAAATGGTGCCCACCAATGATATCATAGCATTCCTATCGCCAGAAGGTGAGAAGCTACAGTTTGGCAAGGGCCTCAAAGCGCGCGGTGCTGTCGAGGAGTGGCTGAGTAAGGTGGAGGATGCCATGTTTGTATCCTGCAAACGATACATGCGCTTCGGCTATCAGTGCTATCCGGCCAAGGAGCGCGATGAATGGTTTCAGGATCATCCCAATCAGGTGGTCATAACCGTATCTCAGGTCTACTGGGCAGCCGATATACATCGCATCTTCGATGCCAAGGAAAAGACGCAAGCTGGCGTCATTGAAAAGATGATTAAATTCGAGACGAAATGTCTGCAGGATTTGAGTGCTTTGGCGGCGCTTACACGCAAGAACATAAGCTCGCTGCTGCGAAAGATCCTTTGCGCCCTCATCACCATCGATGTGCATGCCAAGGACTCGGTACGCATGCTCATCGAAAAGGGTGTCTTCAATTCGTGAGTATTGACTGGATACCACAATAGGTAGCTCTTACCTCATCTCCTATCCAGCTCCGACTTTAACTGGCTAAAGATGTTGCGCTTCTATTGGTCCATGGAAACGGAGACGGTCTTCTCCCGCATGGCTGCTGCCAATATACCCTACTATTATGAGTATTTGGGAGCTGGTGGTGTGCTGGTGTTGACACCCCTGACGGATCGCTGTTATCTCTGCTTGATGGGCGCGTTCCAAATGGACTTGGGCGGTGCACCTGCAGGACCAGCTGGTACGGGTAAAACTGAAACCACCAAGGATTTGGCCAAAGCCCTGGCCAAACAGTGTGTGGTATTCAACTGCTCCGATGGCCTCGACTACAAGATGATGGGCAGATTCTTTTCGGGTCTGGCACAGTGCGGTGCCTGGTGTTGCTTTGATGAGTTCAATCGTATTGACATCGAGGTGTTGTCTGTGATTGCCCAGCAGTTGATCACCATACGCACAGCCAAGGTAGCAAAGGTCAAACGGTAAGCCAAGGGTCATGATGGAGTTGAGAGTTTTACGATTATCGGTTTGGTTGCAGGTTTATGTTTGAGGGACGCGAGATTAAGATAAACCATTCGTGCTGTGTCTTTATCACAATGAATCCCGGTTACGCTGGCCGTACGGAGCTGCCCGACAATCTAAAGGCTTTGTTCCGTCCCATATCGATGATGGTGCCGGACTATGCGCTCATCTCTGAGGTCATTTTGTACTCCGAAGGCTTCGAGGATCCCAAGATTCTGGCACGCAAAATGGTACAGATGTACCAGCTCTGCAGTCAACAGTTGAGCCAACAGAATCACTACGATTTCGGTATGCGAGCCGTCAAATCTGTGCTGGTTATGGCCGGTGCCCTCAAACGTGCCGCGCCCAATCAGCGTGAGGACATCACACTGATTGCCGCCCTGCGTGACTCCAACATACCCAAGTTCTTGGCCGATGATGCCATACTGTTTCGCGGTATTCTCAGTGATCTATTCCCCGGC
Organism: Liodrosophila aerea; assembly: GCA_035045005.1. Classification (NCBI taxonomy): domain Eukaryota; kingdom Metazoa; phylum Arthropoda; class Insecta; order Diptera; family Drosophilidae; genus Liodrosophila; species Liodrosophila aerea. The sequence goes on from JAWNNL010001456.1 coordinate 943,602, forward strand.
GTGGATCTGCCAGACTCGCAGCACCCGCATCTGGAGGCCAGTCTGCGTTTGGGTCTGCGGCAAAAGAAGCTGCAGCCAGTGCCCACAACCATACGCAAGTGCCTCCAGCTCTACGAGACAATGTGTGTGCGTTGGGGCGTGATGACAGTGGGTCCCACCGGTGGTGGCAAATCGGTGGTGCTGCATGCCCTGGAATTCGCGCTGGCCCACTTGTTTGAGAATGAAATTCCGGATCCCAACTTTCGTCCCGTGGTCATTCAGTGCATGAATCCCAAGGCCATCAGCATGAATGAGCTGTATGGTTATGTGGACACCAAGACATTGGAATGGCAGGATGGTCTCTTGGGCTCAGCGGTACGTGTGGCGGTCAATGTGGAGGGTAAGTAGAATTGTCGTGTTGACTCTGACAAAGCCGAGATTAGACTTGAGATATTTACAGATGAGATTCATCAGTGGATTATGTGCGATGGACCCGTGGATGCTGTGTGGATTGAGAATTTAAATACTGTGCTCGACGACAACAAGATGCTTTGTCTGGCCAACTCGGAGCGTATCAAGCTGACCGCCTGGATACATATGCTCTTCGAAGTACAGGATCTGCTACAGGCATCGCCGGCCACAGTTTCCCGCTGTGGCATGGTCTACGTGGATCCCGGAGATCTCGGCTGGATACCACTGGTTGATACGTGGCGCGAAGTGGACATGGCACCCAAGTTAACACCGTTATTGGGCGAGTTTCTCTATCAGCTGTTCATCGGCTATTTCGATAAGGCACTGAAGATTGAACGTAAACGCGCCTCCTACACCATCAACCAGGTTCTCGGCTCTAAGGTGCGTCTCTGCTGTTCCCTCATCTCGTCCCAGCTGGAGGGTGTACGTTGGGGCACACTGGAAGATGAACCGGCCAAGAATTTGATCACAAAGATCTTCACATGGTGTGTGCTCTGGGCAGTTGCCTCCAATCTAAAGGACGCCGAGAAAATATCATTCGAGGACTTCTGGGGCAGAGCCATGGCCACACATCCTAACATGGAGTGAGCTTAGTTCATCTTTTATACGAAACAATTTATATTATTATTTTTATAGCATGCCCGAGCGTTCCATGTGGAATTATCGTGTGAATCTGGAGACAAATGCGTGGGGTAACTGGAATGACATCATGTCCACCTTTCACTACAGTTCAGATGTTTCCTACTATGACATGCAGGTGCCCACAGTGGATACCACCAAATATGGGTGAGCACTGCTGCAACTTGTATCGCTACATTATCATTCAATGGCAACGTTCTTTCAGCTACGTGGCGGATCTGCTCTTCAAGCGTGATTTTCCGGTCATGTTTACCGGAGAGACTGGCGTGGGCAAGACCGTACTGGCGATTAGCTGCATGAAACGGCTGGCCGAGGGCAAGGTCATACCCGTGGTGCTTAACTTTTCGGCCCAGACGAGCAGTTTACGCACCCAGGAGATGATCGAGGGTCCCCTGGAGAAGCGAAAGAAGACACAACTGGGTGCTCCGGTGGGCAAAACAGTTATTATCTTCATCGATGATGTCAATATGCCCAAGCTGGATACCTATGGCAGTCAACCGGCCATTGAGCTGCTCCGTCAGTTCCTTGACTTCAAGGGCTTCTATGATCGCGAAAAGCTGTACTGGAAGGATATACTGGATGTGGTGCTGGGCTGTGCCTGTGCGCCACCTGGCGGTGGTCGTAATCCATTGACACCACGTTTTGTGCGCCACTTTGCCTTGTTCTCACTGCCAAAGCCCAATGAGGAGACACTTACACAGATTTTCAATGGTATTCTAAGGGGTTTCCTGGAGACCTTCTCTTCGGCCATACGCGCTCTCTCCGAGCCGATGGTGCATGCCTGTGTGGACGTGTATATGCGAGTGGCGAAGATCATGTTGCCCACACCGGATCGTTCGCATTACATATTCAATCTTCGGGATCTGTCCAAGTGTATACAGGGCATACTGCAGGCGGACAACATGTACTACAATATGGAGCCTCAGATACTGCGCTTGTTCTATCATGAGACGACTCGCGTGTTTCACGATCGTCTCATCAACGCAGAAGATAAGACCATCTTCAAGACCCTGATGAACGATGTGTGCCGAGATCACTTCCATCGTGATGTCGTCTTGCCCGAGGAGCCGGAGATACTCTTTGGTGACTTTATGGTCTTTGGCAAGCCAAAGAATGAGCGCATCTATGATGAGATTCGGGATCATACCAAACTGGAGAGCGTGCTCAATGACTACATCGCCGACTACAACTCCATGGCTGTGGGCAAGCAAATGAAACTGATACTCTTCCAGGATGCCATGGAGCACACAGTGCGACTGGCGCGACTCTTGCGAAGCGATCGTGGTAACGGTCTGCTCGTGGGCGTGGCCGGAATGGGCAAACAATCGCTGACAACCCTCGCCTCGCATGTAAACGAGTATAATTGCTGGCAGATTGAGATGAGGCGAAACTACGATATCAATGGTTTCCACGAGGATCTGCGTGTGCTCTACCGTATTGCCGGAGTAAGTTCACAAATCAGATCATCTCTCATTCAACTCCACACGTAATTTCCTTGGACAGATACAAAACCAACCTGTTACGTTCCTGCTCATCGACAGCCAGATCGTGGAGGAGGAATTCCTGGAGGATATCAACAACATCTTGAACTCGGGTGAAGTGCCCAATCTCTTCGAGGGTGATGAGTTCGAGAAAGTTATTCTCGAAGCACGTGATGCCTGCAACGCCACCAAAAAGGACGAGGCATGTTCTCCTCTATAAGATTATGCTCTCCCCTCATTTATTGCTCCCCTTCTCCTCCTCCTTAGGTCTGTCAGCGTGATGAGATCTACAAGTTCTTCATTAATCGTGTACGTAATAATCTGCATGTGGTCATGTCGATGAGTCCAGTGGGCGATGCCTTCCGCCGGCGTTGCCGCATGTTCCCCTCCCTGGTCAATTGCACCACCATCGATTGGTTTACCAGCTGGCCAACAGAAGCGCTCTATTCCGTGGCCCTGGGACTGTTGACCAAGATCGCACCCAATATGAACGATCGCATCTCTCTGGCCAGCACCACAGTGTTTATGCATAAGGTAGAGCTATCGGCTATCAGCTTCACAGAGCATTTCACTAATCCTCAATTCCTTTGCAGACCGTTGAGGATGCCTCTGTGCGCTTCTACAAAGAGATGAAACGACATTATTATACCACGCCCAGCAGTTATCTGGAATTGCTGAAGCTCTACCAGAACCTGCTCAAGATGAAGACGCAGGAGATTATAGCCAAACGTAAACGTATTGCCAGCGGATTGAATAAGCTCTTGGAGACCAATGAAGTCGTAAGTAGTAGCACGACAATTGTCCATTGTTTGAGGAGAGGTATGTAATCATTCCCTTATAGATAGCAGTCATGCAGAAGGAATTGGAGGTGATGGTGCCGCAGCTGGATGAAAAGTCGGCCATGATGAAGGCTCTGGTGGACAACCTGACCAAGGAGACCAAACAGGCGGACGCTGTCAAGCAGGGTGTCATGGAGGATGAGGCCAGCGCCAAGGAGAAGGCAGCCATTGCTCAGGCAATATCCGAGGATGCCAGCAAGGATCTAGAGATAGCCATGCCAGCGTTGCGTGAATCCGAGGAGGCACTCAAGGGTCTAACCAAGGCGGACATTAATGAACTGAAATCCTTCACAACGCCACCTGCCCTGGTGCAGTTCTGCATGGAGGCTGTGTGCATTCTACTCGGTGCCAAGTAAGTTTACCTTCGGATGAGAGTGAATTCATAGTGTATGTATTCCCATAGACCCACCTGGGCATCGGCCAAGGCTATTATGGCGGACATCAACTTCATCAAACGACTCTTTGAATATGACAAGGAGCACATGAAGGAAGATGTGCTCAAGAAGGTCAAGAAATACATCGATCACAAGGACTTTGTGCCAGCTGTAAGTACTATATAGATGGACTACATATCTACTCTCATTTCCACTCTTCTATCGATAGAAATTCGAGAAAGTTTCCAAGGTAGCCAAGTCGGTCAGCATGTGGGTGATTGCCATGGATAAGTTCTCCAAGGTCTACAAGGTGGTGGAGCCCAAGATCAAGCGCAAGGAGGCCGCCGAGGCCGAGCTGAAGGATGTGATGCGTGTGCTGCGACAGAAGCAAAAGGAGTTGGCCGCTGTCGAGGCAAAGATCCAATCATTGCGCGACAGCCTGGACGAAAAGCAGCGTGAATTCCAGGTCATACAGGATAATGTCGATTTGACCTATGGACGAATAAATCGTGCCGGTCGTCTAACCTCAGCGCTATCCGATGAGCAGGTGCGCTGGCGTGACACTGTCAAGGCGTTGACCGGAGATCTGGCCTGTGTTCCGGGCGATGTGCTGGTGGCAGCCGCCTGTGTGGCCTATCTGGGTGCCTTCTCCAATGAGTATCGACGTGAGATGTGTAAGCTGTGGGTGTCCAAATGTCGTGAATATACCATACCCTCCAGTGGGGAGTTCAATCTACTCAAGGTGCTCGGTGATCCGTACGAGATGCGACAGTGGAATATCGACGGGCTGCCCAAGGATAATATATCCATTGAGAATGGTATCTATGCGACACGTGCTTTGCGCTGGGCCCTCATGATCGATCCGCAGGAGCAGGCCAATCGCTGGATACGCAACATGGAGAAGCAAAACAATCTGCAGGTGATCAAAATGACAGATAGCTCCATGATGCGTGTCCTAGAGAATAGCGTACGCCAGGGCTTCCCCGTGCTGCTTGAGGAACTCGACGAGACTGTGGATCCCTCCCTGCGTCCCATACTCCAACGTGAGACGTTCAAGTTTGAGGGTCGCATATATTTGAAACTGGGTGACATGATCATTGACTATGATGACAATTTTAAGCTGTACATGACCACCAAGCTGCCCAATCCTCATTACCTGCCCGAGGTGTGTATCAATGTAACCCTGGTCAATTTCCTCGTCACCGAGAGTGGTCTGGAGGATCAGTTGCTGGGGTAAGTGTATGAACGGACTGTCAACGGACTCTTTTATCCTCTATTCCTCTTCCCACTCACAGGGATATTGTGGCCATTGAACTGCCCGCCATGGAGGCACTACGTAACGATCTGGTGGTCAAGATCAACGCAGATAAACAACAGCTGCTCGCACTGGAGGATAAGGTGCTCAAGTTGCTCTTCAACTCCGAGGGCAACATACTGGATGATGAGGAGCTGGTGGAGACGCTTAACGATGCCAAGGTACGTCTATGTTATCACTTTTAATTTAGCTCATAGTTTCGTTCTCTTCAGGAAACCTCTTTGATCATTGCCGCTCGTCTCATTGATACGGAGGAAACGGAGAAGGTGATTACAGCGTCGAGAGAACGTTATCGTATTCTGGCCTCACGCGGCGCCATTCTATACTTTGTGGTGGCTGGTCTGGCCGAGATCGATCCCATGTATCAGTACAGCTTAAAGTATTTCACTCAAGTCTTTTGCAATGTGCTCCGCATCGATCACCCTACCATGGCCGTGGAGGTGCGCATCTCCTCGTTGATGGTCGATGAGCTGAGGGCCATCTATGACAATATATCACGTGGTCTCTTTGAGAATCACAAACTGATCTTCAGCTTCCTGCTGACACTGTCTGTGGAACGGCAAGAGGGTCGCGTGACCGAGGAAGAATTCGGCTTTTTGACCCGCGGCCCTGTGGGCACTATACGCTCCAAGGCCCAGCCGGCAAATGTTAAGCTCAGCCAAGTGGAATGGGAATCGGCAATATATCTGGAAGACGCATTCAAAGAAGTCTTCTCTGGATTCACTGATGCAATTACCAAGCCCTTCTTCGTCAAGCTACAGGACAATATGGAGGTCTTTGACTTTGCCAACACGCAGGGAAAACCCACGGACGTTTGGGACAAACGTTTGCGCAACTTCCACAAGCTCATGCTCATTGCCGCCTTCCGGAAGCCACGATTCCTGCTCAATGTGGTCAGCTACCTGCATGAGACCGTGGGCAAATACTTCACCGAATCCTCTGCATCTGGCACTCAGCTGAGCACGGTGTAAGTAGAGGAATACTCTATGCTTCCATTTATTCATTGGTTTCCATTTTAACAGTTACCTGGACACATCGGCTGTGACGCCGCTAATCTTTGTGCTGTCCACTGGCTCCGATCCGATGTCCGGTTTCCTGAAGTTCACCAACGAAATGAAGTTCACGGATAAGTATTATTCCATTTCGTTGGGCCAGGGTCAAGGGCCATTGGCGGAGAGTCTGATCGATAAGAGTTTGCGCATGGGCCACTGGGTCTTTCTACAGAATTGTCATTTGGCCACCTCCTGGATGTTAATACTGGAAACAATTGTGCGAAATCTCACTTTGGGCATTACCAAATCTCATGCCGATTTTCGTCTATATCTCTCGTCAATGCCAACCGCATCGTTTCCGATCAGTGTGCTTCAGAACTCGGTGAAGATTACGAATGAACCGCCCAAAGGCATCAAGGCGAATATCATTGGTGCCTTGAGTGATCTCAAGGTGGAGTTCTTCGAGGAGCATATCCAGAATGGCAAATGGCGTGCCATTGTCTTTGGCCTGTGCATGTTCCATGCCGTGTTGCTGGAACGGCGTAAGTTCGGTCCGCTTGGTTGGAATATCACCTACGAGTTCAGTGAGAGCGACCGTGAGTGTGGCCTCAAGACATTGGACTTCTTTATCAATCGTGAGGTGCTGGGGGACATACCCTGGGAGGCTATACTCTATATCAATGGTGACATTACCTGGGGTGGTCGTGTGACAGACTACTGGGACTTGCGCTGTCTACGCACCATATTGACGATATTCTCATCGGAACGCATTGTCCAGCCAGACTATAAGTATTGCCGTGGCGACCCCTACTATCGTGATCCACAGGAGAAAACCCTCAAGGAGTATGCAACGTATGTGCAGGGTTTCCCAGTGCTCGAAGATCCTGAAATATTTGGCATGAATCAGAATGCCAATCTAGTTTTCCAGACCAAGGAGACGGGCTTCTTTATCAACACACTGCTGCTCGGCCAGCCGCGATCCTCGGCCGATGAGGGTCAAGCCATGGAGAACGACCTGGCCCAGCAGATTATAGTACGCATACAATCGGTACTCACCAATAAGATACAGCGTGAACCCATACACGACACACTGACAGTGGTAAGTACTGTGATGTGGCATCATTGAGCTCCTATTCACGATTTACCTTCTCCTCTTTCACAGCTGGACAGCAAGGGTCAGATGCCATCGTTGACCACAGTGCTGGTGCAGGAGATAGATCGATTCAACATTGCATTGAGCATCATACACGACAGTCTGGCTAATCTGTCGAAGGCCATCAAGGGTCTTGTGGTTATGTCCGAGGATCTGGAGAATGTGTTCCGTGCGCTCTTGAACAATGTGGTTCCGGCTATGTGGGCCAAGCGCAGCTTCCTCTCCATCAAACCCCTGCCCAATTATATTGTTGATTTTCAACGTCGGATCGATTTCATCCAGCATTGGGCAGAGAATGGTACACCGCGCTCTTATTGGATAAGTGGCTTCTTCTTTCCACAGTCCTTCCTCACCGGCGTACTGCAGACGTATGCACGTCGCCGCGTGCTGCCCATTGATTCGCTGAAAATCGATTTTCAAGTCATTGAAATGGAGCTGGTGCAGCAGGATTTCTTTGAGGTGCACAATGCCAATGGGAATGTAAGTGTAGACAGAATCACACACTGTATAGCAAGTCCACTTCATTGAATTCCTTTCGCAGGACGCACGACTCTATGGAAAACTGGACGAATGCACGGATGCCATGGTCAATGTGCATGGCATCTTTGTGGAGGCAGCCAGATGGGATCTGGCCAATGGTGGACTATGCGATGCAAATTTCGGTGAACTCTTTTCGCGCATGCCAGTGCTACGCTTCATGCCCTGCCTCGAGGTGAGCAACATCTTGCGATACGAGGCACCACTCTATAAGACGCAGTCCCGTTCCGGCGTACTCTCCACCACGGGGCACTCGACCAACTTCGTGCTGTCCATACTGTTGCGCAGCCAAAAGGATCCCGAATTCTGGATAATGCGTGGCACAGCACTCGTCTGTGCAGTGTTGGAGAACGTGTGCTAATACCACGATGCAGAAGGACAATTATTTATATTGAATTAAAGAGGCTTGGTTAATATATATGCTGCATGTGTCTAGTTTAGATATTTATTTCATACAATTCGTTTCAATTCTGTTGCGGGTTCTCTTCGAGGCGCACCCAGTAATACAATGAATGATTGCAATTGCTATATGTAAATGTTATATATCGATCGGTTGTATATGTTGTAGAGTTGTGTAAGCTATAGATTACAGTTACAGATTATTTATAATAGTCCTTTGTCCTCAGTTCTGTTCTTGAACGCTATATATGTATATAATGTTTTACTTTATGTACAATTGTATATCAAAACAAGGCTGCTCCACTTTATACTTGGTACAAGGTAACGTTACACGTTTAAAGTCTAATTTCAATTCAATACTCTAACACACACAATTGCTTCACAAAAGAATTCGGATATAGATGATGGACAGGCACAAACAACTCTATGATATACTAAGTACAATTCAAATTATAATAATAATAGAAGGGACAATTTGACTAATTGACTAAAGCTTAATTACAGTTGCTTTCTCTGGTATAAAGGAATGTTTCTTCTCATTTCTGCCATAGGATATAGTATAAGGTATAGGTATAATGCCGATGTTAGCCTTCTGTTCGTCTGTTCAGGGTTTGATCAAGTACATACATTGCTTGGGTGATTGAACGCCTTTCTAAGTAATACTGCCACTCTAGTAATTATTTGAATATTGGGCTGAGGGTGTTAGTCATTAGTCATTAGTGTTAGGCATTAGATGTATAATTGGAATGCTAATTTAGTACATGGAACTTAGGGCTAGTTATTGTTGGAATTGTCGGATAGTGAGTGTATGGACTTGGACTTTAAGTACTTAGCAACTAATTGATACAAAAAAGATTAACTAACAACAAAAACATGATCAAAATGATGCGTGAAGTACCAAAAAAATATTGAAATAAAAGCTAAATCGCATAAGTTTTAGTATCGTTCGTTTGGAAGCTCAATGAGAGAGTACAAGGACAAAACACGTCTAGATGTGCGGGGCTTAAAGCTTTTTGCTGCCATCGATATCAATGCTTAGATCCTGCAGAGATCCACGCGGATGCAGCAGACTACGCTTCTCCGGATCCTTCACCTTCTTTGGCTTGGGCCGGTTCGTTTTTGTGTAACGATTGATCACACCATCCGTTTCATCCATCATGCGCAGTATCAATGTCTGGTCGGACGAGTCCAGCGGTGCTATGGATATATCACGCACAGCACGGAATTTACCGCAATTGTTGAGATGCTCGTTCTCCAAACGGAAAAAGTTCCAAACAAAGCGACTGCCAAAGAGATATAAATGCACCCATATCTTATCTGATATATCAAGTGAATATTTACCGAAACACTTCCAGTATGCCTGTGATGGAGGTCATAATATCTCCGCTGACAATTTTCATTTCGGTCAGATAGAAGGAGAGCGCCCAAATGAAACGCAGCGCCAGATCCTCCAGTATGGCAAAGTAATAGAATCCCTGCGGATGAAATGCATTTATATAGATTTGATATGTCTACTATACAGTTAGCTACTCCTACGCACCGTGGAGGAGTACACCACTTCTTCGCGCAAAAATGTGTTCTCGCCGGCGTTCTTATCGAACAGGCCCCAATCCATCTTGATGTCCCAGGTGTACGAGTAGCAGGAGGACACAATGGAGGACACAATCCACAGCCAGGTGTAGGGATTATCAAAGGTGTTGGCATAGTTGGCTGGCATGAAAACGAAAGGGATAGCAGTCAAGTAAGAGAGATAGACAACACCGCGCCACCATATATATACTCACGACTGTTGAAGCTCTTGAGAGTGGCAAAGATGACAACCAGAAAGGTTGTAGAGTATTTGCCGGCATTGACCAAGTGGGGGAAGGCCTCACGAGAGTCGCGATAACGGCGCAGACATTGCGCGAAACGGAACCAGGCTGGCAGGCAGTTCACTATAGGGCGCACAATGAAATCCTTTTCCATGCATATGGAGGCATCCACTGCCTCCGTCCAGTTGCCATTGGTGAAGTAGAAACAGATCAAATACTCAAAGTCCAGTATAGCCGTGGCCAGCGAATTCAGTTGATCGCCCAGCCAGAAATCGGCAAAGCCCACATGGAAGAACGGGGCAGCCAGGCAGCGTCCAGTGATGCGCAGCAGCCAGAAGCGTGCATCGTGATGGAGCACATGAAACGGATTGGCCAAGAATATCACCATGATGAGTGTGAGCGTCAATGGATTTATAAATGCCGGTATGCTCAGGCTGGCGCTGTAGAGAAAACTAAGCATGCTCAGGGTCCAAACGACACCAAATATCGCTGCCAGCTCCATGAGATGCTGCTCCGAGAGATGATTGCGCGGATCCAGCTCAAAGATGAGCACATGATTAACACCCGACGAACGCCAACCATAGATATTAACGCCAATCAGAAAGATGAACTCAATGATCAGCAGTGGACCGCGATAGAGGCGAAATGTCACTTTCAGATTCTCGCCGGTTATATCATGAAAGATCGCCGAGAGCACAACGACAATGCCCAGGACGATGAAGCTGCCCGAGAAGAGACCCACTTTGAATGTCGTCCACGGGCTCTGCTGTTCGCCCAATGGCGGCACACGTAATCGCTTCATCGCCCTCTGGCGATCACCGCCCTCGAGCTCACCGGTGACGGTCGTTTCGGTTTCATTGATAATATTATCAATATCTTTGTTGATAAAAAAATGCGATGCCTCCACATACTCCTGTCGCCACTTGGCACCGGTGTCCACGCGCAGCAGCTGCAATTACAGTGTGTATTGAATAACAATAATAGCAATTATCAAGCCACAAATGCTGTTAATACCTTATCGTGTTTCTTTAATATTTTGCGAAAGCCAGTATGATTCAGATTCTGATAATTCTGCAAGAGTATTAAACTCAAATAGAACTCACTGAAGGCCAATTTCAATTCGCGCGCCTTGCGATCCGTGAGTGCCGCATGTCGTTTCTGCCCCTTGGACTTTTTAGCCGTACGCTCCGACTCCTCAATGCTGGACTTGAGCTCGGCATTAAGGGTGGCAAATTTACGTGTTGCCTCCGCCAACTTTTCCGAGTAGAACGTGTTGATCTTCTTCAGCTCTTTGTCGCAGTAATGAAAGAAATTCTCATCGAAGTTGGCAAAATGACGCTTCAGCACCTCGTCCTCCACGCTGTCCACAGAGGGTGCCTCCTCCACGGCCAAATACAGCATGGCCTTCATTTCCTGTAATGGAGAAGTGTGGGATTATTATGGATGGCAGTTGTTTACTATATCGAGTGTACTTACCTCATAGTTAATATACTGTTTACGCCACTCGGGCGTTATGTGCGCCGACAGATGCTCGGCGAACTTCATGGTTTGGCTGGCGGTGTCGCTGGCGTTATGATGCCCCTGGCTTGATTCTTAGCTTCCACTCTTCGACTTCCACCCACCCGACGGCAACGGCAACAGCAACTGCAAATGAAATCAGTAGTTTGATGTTAGAATTGTAATTTTGTTGGTAACGCACCGCTGGCCAAGTTAATTTCCCAGCGAGCCAATCACAAAGGGTGCGCGGGCAGGGGGAAACTATAAATAATATGCATACAAGTCTCGACTCGCTGTAAGGGCAGTTGGCAACGTGTGGCAGTGTGGGTGCCTCTGATTGCAGCTGATAAGGCAGAGCAAAATTAGACCTGTCTGTGTGAGTTTTGTTTGTTTTCATTAGCGCAACCCGCATAATAAGCTAAGCAAATTGGAAAAGTTTCGTTCTTGTCGTGCGAAGTAAACAACGTTTCTTTTTTATTATTGTTATTATTCAATTAATAGCACAAATATTTGCAAACATAGTTATTTATTATTTTACGAGCTTCACAACGCGACTTCCGCTTGATAACCGCAGGACTACCTAATGGACCAAACATGCGAACTAGAACTTAAGGGTGTGAAAGTATAGCAAAAGGTGAGCAGAAGAAAAAACTGATAGTTATTATCTACATATATCTATATATACATATTATAATCTAGTTAAATCTAAAAAGATTCCAAATGATGGCTAGAGGAAAAAACTGATCGCCCAGTTAAAGTTGTAGACTAAGACTGGAGTCTGTTTGCGATAGTTTAGTGATAGTTTAGCGATAGTTACCGCTCCTGCTTTTGTTCTGTGTTTCACTATCGCTTCTTGGTCCACTGGGACACTCTGCGTGTGCGTGTGTGTGTGTGTTTTGAGTGCGGTAGTTAGACAGATAGTTGAACACGTACCAGGTAGCAGGTGCTAATTGATTGAGCGTCAGAACGGCAATTGGTAACGTTCAGTCATTAAATGTCAATATTATATACCAAATTTAGATTCCATGTGATGGATTGGGTCATTCAAGCAATAACCTTACTATACATGTGCATAAATAATCGATGGCATTTCCTCTCTTACAGCAAAACCACTTGTTGCCTGCGCCTTATCTCTGTGTGCCTTTGCTCTGTGCTCTACAGTGATTTGTCTGCTGCCTTATGGGCTGATAAGCCTGCCACTAACTAACTAAACACATTCGACAAATACCAATGCACACACACAGACAGTCAGACACACACACACACACACAGTTGCAAATATTTGATCAATAAAGCTGTCGAGCCAAAAAAGAAATGCAAAGCCCGCCTTGCCTTCGACTGGCCTTCGTCTGAGTCAGAGCAACAATTCTGGCGAAATGAAAGCAGCGCTGCCTGCACTCTGATAAGTCGTTCTGTTTATTGTTGTTACTGTTATTTCTGTTGACGCTGTTGTTGTTGCTGGGCATCAGCTATAAACTGTTTATACGACTTCTGTCAATCAACTGCGATTGCGTCTTATGTTTGAGCAGAGCCCCAGCGACTGAGTGGCCAATTAATTGAAGGCATCACGAGATTAAGTTTAACTGCGTTGCTTTTCAATTACATAAAATTACACAGATATGTGTGTATGTTTGTTTGTTTGTTTGTGCATGCACCTATTCATGCTGTTTACATACAAACACGTCTGCTGCTGCTGCTGCTGCTGCAGCGCTGCTTGCTGATCCTCCAATTGTTATTGTTATTATTGCTGTTAGCGCGTTTTGTTTGTATGCTCGCTGGAGTTATGCGCTGAGTATTTGGCTATAAACATACAGTTGAGTTTCGGCCAAGACCTAAGCATTACTAATTGATAACGTTAACTGCTTGGTTAAGTACACTTTATCACAGAATAGCGCGCACGGCACAACAAAGAACCAAAGAAGCAGAGCAAAATAAACCAGGGCTGCGCACTCCGTTTCTCTGCTCATCGACAGTAGGCGCGCTTTTATCGATTGTCGATAGTCGATAGTTTCGTTCACAATTGCAGGCAGTCAGCTGGTTACTGTCAGACGTCGCACACCGATAACTTGCAATGCACACTTGTGTCCGATATTCGTGGAAATCGCAAGCGACGCTAGCTCCTCTCCCAGTGTTTTTTTATTAAGCAAATTTAATTACATCAAATTTCGCAAAACAGATAATACCATACGAACGAAACTGCGCAGTTTCCGCTGCTAGCAATGAGTGCAAATGTCAAGAATCTAAAGATGGGTCACTTTGGTGGCGGTGGAGCTGGCGCTGGCTTTGGCATGTCAGCTGGCAAATTGCTTACAAACAATAACACCAATGGCAGCGCCGGGGGCAGCGGGGGTACAGGGGCAGGCGCTGGCGGGAGCAGCAGCAAGTCAGCGTCGCACGCACCCACAGATGCCGATGTGTTTCAGCTGCCTAGTGGCACCATTATACCGCTAATACGGAGTCGCGATGTGCTCAAGCAGCTGCCCACTGTGGCTGCTGCCCTGCAGCGTCCCGCCGACGAACATTTAGCTGCCGAAGACCTGGACGCAGTGCAGCTAGAACTGGAGCTAATGCTGTCAAATGTGGCGCTGCGTGCACGTGTACTTAAGGCTGAATACGATAGCCTCGACAAGGACGAGAAGCGTCAGGATCGTAGGAAAGTAGATCGCATACCTCCGGGCTCACCGCCCACCAATCCCTCCATGCTCAACGGCATGCTGGGCATGGGGACTGGCAGCGCGGCGGTGACAGGTAATGCTAATGCCAATGCCTGTGGTGTGGGCAGCCCCGCGCCAGTGGCGGGCAACGCCAAGCGCAAAATGCGCGATGAACCGACAAGCGTGCGCAAGAAACACTCATCGATGACGATACTGAAGCAGCAGCAGCTCCAAGGTTCTGTAGCCAAGCAGGCAAAGAACAGTCCGATGGCCGTGCACACAGACGACAGCATGGACTACATCTCACTGCCAATCATGCAACAGCAGCATCAGCAGCAACAGCAACAGATTCCCAAGATGGCTATGCCCAAAAATGACATGCCCAATAAATTTTGGTTATCAGTGGAGCCGTACTGCATGCCACTGACCCACGAGGATCTGCGACTGCTTGACGATCTGCTGGAGCAGTATCGCGGCCCCTTGGTGCCGCCAGTGCCCACGCTGGGGCCACACTACTCTACCGTGTGGGCGCAGGAGGACATGAAGTCGCTGCAGCCGGGCGGAGCACGTCAGAAGTCGCAAAATGCCAATGCCATGCTAAAGAAAGGCGAGAGCATGATGGAGGAGAGCATAACGGGACCGCTGACACAACGCCTCGTCTCGGCTCTAATGGATGAATCCCTGCCCAGCGAACAGGCCGCCGTGGGTGAACACAGCAATAGCAACAGCAGCAGCAACAATGAGAACACCCACTCATCGTCCAGCAATGCCGCTGGTGCTGCAGCCGCAGCTGCCTCTGGGAACTTTCGTTCCCTCTCAATGCTCAAGCATGGCGTTGGCATTGAGCAGCGCCTGAAAAAAGAGCTAATCGATAGCGGACTGATCGATGCCAGCGAACTGGCTGCCCACGAGGATGTCGACGAAGTGCTACTCGAGATTAAGCGTGTAACCACCGAAATCAGCAGTGTGGCACACTTCAATAGCGAGGAACTGAAACGTCTACGTGCCGGCGCCAGTGAGGAGATCAAACGGATCGAGCTCAAGCGGAAACTGGATGTCATCGATCAGGAGATTCTGGAATGCTACAAACGTATGCTGCAGTACCGTGCCAAGCGCAAGGGTCACACCAACGAGGAGAAGCAAGAGATACTGCGGCTGACCAGCGAACAGCGTGCCCTCGCCGAGCAGCTGGAACGCATGGGACCCGGCAACGATATCAAATTGTAGGACAGGAGCTTGGCCTGGGGCTGGCGTCAATTAATGGCGCTGCATCGGGCGGCACTGTTGCTGCAGCAGTGGGAGCGTCATAGCGTGTGGAACGACATCAGTCTGCAATTGCAATGTGTATAGAAGAGGAAGATGCATCAAGCGCAGAAAATGCTGCGAACTACTGGAAAATACTGCGAGGAGCTGAACAGATTATTTCATTTACTATATATTTAGAATCAAGTCGCCAGCTTGTATAGCAGAGAACCGCTGGCAATCAATATAAGTAACAACACCACATACCTACATTATACATAAAACAAGATATATATACATATATATATATACACATTATATATAGTTCATACATACAATTTTTATATAGCCTAAGTTATTGTGCCAGGCAATAAAGTTGTCGCTGTCACCCAGAAGTAATGCTCTCTACTCTCTGTTCCTTTTGCTGCACCTGCTCCACTGTACACACACACACCACCCGCACAACACAAGCGTTCACGGCGCTTTGACTTGGCCACGCTCTGGAGCAGCTCCAGCCCAGCTAGAAGCGGAAGCCCAAAAGAAAGCTATTTACCCTAATGATAAGCGAACATTCAATGCATAAACAAAAGCTGCGGCGCCTCTGGTTTTTTCCTTTCGCTTAATTAAAACTAAACAAGGGAAACCGCCGAAACGAAGTTCACAAGAGTATAATATAATGGAATGGAACTCACCGCAGACGCAATGCTCTATATGTGGGAAGCTCTCACTTAATGCGAGACTCTTGGCCAGTTCCCAACTGTTGTCTGTTATCTGTTAGGGTTACTTGTGATGGCCGATGTCCGATATTATTATCATCTTATGATTTACGACCTGAGGGTTATCTATTGCCATATAAATTTGAAAAATTGACGCCACCTCGTTGTCTTTTCTAACTTATCTAAACTTAACAATTACTTGAGTATATCTAGAATCTTTGCAGCGCATAAAACCGTTTATCAAGTCGTAGTGCCCCAGTGGAAGGTCGATTGGTTACGGCTGCGGTATCAAAGTGCAAATAAAGGGCGAGCGGATCTGCTTGTATAAACTTTCGGGTTGTAATTTCTGGCTATATCTTTATGCATATATTACACATTTCAATGCAGATATGGATAGTAAACTATACTTGTGCTTCTACAGCGGATAAGTTGCGTTTGTACTTCATGCCCTCCTCGGTGCAGTGGTTGTTTCTCCCCATCCTCCATGTCATCCGTTAACGTATTCCTCTCTTGTCATCGTGTGCAGGCTCCTCAATGCCTTCTGACCACTGATCATCTTCGCCATGAAACCATAAGTTGTAAGCAGTTTTACATATTCTCCTTTAGTCGACTGAAACATATACACATGTATTACTTTAGCATACATATAAACAATTTAATCAACAATTAACTCACCGGGGAAATGCAAGTTTTGTTGGGCTGAGATTAGTACCGCTGGCTCCATGTGACAGTTGCATGTTGCAACTGTTGTGACTGTATCTGCTGAAAAGCAGCTCATTTTGTCAATTTTATTGCACAAAAATAATAATTAAAATCATGCAAATTGCAAACTAAAATAAAGATCAGCTGTTCGAAGTCTGTACTGAAGTTATCGAAATCAGAGCGAAGCGTAGCGATATTTCGATAGCTTAAATAATGCACATCAAATATGTTTATAGATTACAATTAAATATATTTAGGTTATTTTATTATAAAGCAAAATTTAAATTAACCATTGTCAATGCGCGCCTCTTTGTTTGAATTTAACAAGGTAAAAATCGATGTATTTGAAATAAATATCGATATGATGGCAAATTTTCAAACATCGATAACATAGACATAGTGATTTCGTGGTATCGTCAGCTCTAGCCAGGCAACCGGTGTTTTCAGTCAGTCAGTCTGCAATTTCGCTGTAGCCGTTTATTGAATTGTTTTTCTTAATTCAACTTGAAATAAAAAACATCAAATATGATCAAGGTACGAACATAATATTTGATCAAGAACAAATACAACTTGACGTCCAGTTAAATGTCTTAAGTGCTATCAGTTTATAGTCAATTAATTATCAGTCTACGTTTGCCGAGTACAAAGTCCAATTGGGCCGATCAGTATCTGCTAAGAATAACTGTATTTGTACCTTGTACCGGAACGCTCACCCCCACTGTTATCGTTACACAATAATAAGAATGCAGAATCTATGCTAATTATTATTGTAATTTGTGTATTTTCTTTTCGTTTTAGAACGTAGTCTCACTGGTCACTGGTGGTGCCTCTGGTCTGGGCCGTGCTACAGCCGAGCGTCTGGCCAGACAGGGTGCTAGCGTTGTGCTCGCCGATTTGCCATCGTCGAACGGCAATGAATTGGCCAAGGAGTTGGGTGACAAGGTTGTCTTTGTGCCGGTGGATGTTACCTCTGAGAAGGATGTGACTGCTGCTGTGCAGGCGGCCAAGGATAAGTTCGGTCGCCTTGACTTGACCGTCAACTGTGCAGGCACAGCGACAGCGGTGAAGACATTCAACTTTAATAAGAACGTTGCCCACAAACTGGAGGACTTCCAGCGCGTGATCAATGTGAACACCGTGGGCACCTTTAATGTCATCCGTCTGTCGGCTGGCCTAATGGGCACCAATGAGCCCAATCAGGATGGTCAACGTGGCGTAATTGTGAACACGGCATCGGTTGCTGCTTTCGATGGACAGATCGGTCAGGCCGCTTACTCAGCCTCGAAGGGCGCCGTTGTGGCCATGACATTGCCCATTGCACGCGACTTGAGTACCCAGGGCATTCGTATCTGCACAATTGCCCCTGGCCTCTTCAACACCCCCATGTTGGCTGCTCTGCCCGAGAAGGTGCGCAGTTTCTTGGCCAAGTCGATACCGTTCCCTCAGCGCCTGGGTGAGCCCAGTGAGTATGCCCAACTGGTGCAGGCCATTTACGAGAATCCATTGTTGAACGGCGAAGTCATTCGCCTGGACGGTGCCCTCCGTATGATGCCCTAAACATGCACTTAGAGTAACCCCTTGGGTGACTATCGCGGATCAGCCTGCATTTACAAAAGTAGTCGCAGTTCATTGAATGTAATTGCTAAATGTTTTTTTGATGTAGTATTTAAGTACAAGGTCAATATCTGCGTTAGAATTGAATGTTTTAAATAAATGTGAAAATGTAAAAATATATTGCGCAATCATATACTTTTATCTATTTTAAACTATGTTTACTCCAGCGTCATTTTAAAACTAACTGTCATTCGGTTAGTGGTGGACTTTCTCACTATTCATGGGTGCTTCAGTACTTACTGTTTAAAAAGTGCGCCAAACGCCATCATACATGTTGCGAACCACATGGAGTTGTTGTTGTTGCTGGCGTCAGAAACAGTAAGCAAAACAAGTTGCGTCGAGTGTTTGAATATTTGAAAAGCAGCGCCCAGCATAACTTAACAGAAAAAGCTGAATGGTGGTCCCACAGGAGAAAATATCTGTAATTATATTCAGACCTGTTCTGAATAACGAGTCGTGTGTGTATGTACGCATGCAAATTCATTTAAACTCAAGCAAAATTCTATCTTAAGCCAATTTATTGGGCCAATTTAAAAAAGAAGTGCCATTGCACCAACATTTAAAAAAGCGCCAATTTTGACGGAAAAACGCCAAGTGTGGCAACCGTGGTCGTACTAGGAACAGTTGCCAAACGACGTCGGAGTTTTGGACGAAGAAAATAATGCTAAAAGTGAACGCAGCAGCCAAAAAACAATTGCAATGTGTGCAAATGCAAGCAATCAATATGTGTTTATTATCAAAGTGCGTGTGTTAAGCAAAAAGTGCGATCTGTAGGCGACGGAGAGGAATTACAGCCACAGCGAAGGCAAGAGAGCCAGAGTCAAAGGCAGAGGCAGAGCAAGGCAAGTGCAATGAAAATTGTATGCGCCGTGGTATTGTAATGAATGCTAATGCATTTTGTGATTGTGTATTTCTATATACGTGTGAGTGTGTGTGTGTGTGTAGATTTGTGTGCGACACACGTATAGGTGTAAAAATATACGTATGTATGTGCTTGTGTGCGTTTGTCTGCCAGTGAGTACGCGAGAGCCAGGAGAGCAATAATTAAATTAAGCAAAGGTGTTACGTGCATGTGAGCTGCTGCTGCTGCTGCGTCGCTCGCTGCGTATGTGTTTATGTGGGAGTAGGTGTAAATGTGTGTGTGTGTGTGTGTGATTGCCCAGTTGTGTATATACAAAGTGACAAAAATTCTAATAAGAATATTTGTTATCACTAACTCGCCCTCCCACTGCTTTGTTGGTGTCTCTCGTCTCTCGTTCGCGCACCCCAAACGCTGTCAAAACACATCGTTCGTGTAGAGCAAAATGCAATAACGCTTGGCTGCCTGCATTCGCATTAAAATAGCGGCAGCGGCTTTCAGCTAGTACATATCATAAAAAAATTACTACAGAACACGACTTACTACGAAAACGACGACAACCACGACAACGGCAACGGCAACGATGCTGTCGACGTCGACGTCGGCAGCGGCAACGCAGCATCCTCTCATATCCCGGCTACTCCTTTTGGGCTGATTCTGCTGCTGGGCGGTGCTGCATTTGTGTATGTGTGGGTGTGAGTGAGTGTGTGTGTGTGTGTGTGTGGGAGCTGGCGTACTACACACAGCGCAGCATTTTTTACGCACTCAAATGTTTTGGTCTTGCGTTGGTAGTTGTAACCGTGTGTGTGTGTGTATGCATACACACATTGCTATGTACTGTATGCATGTGTGTGTGTGTGTGGGTGCATCTTTTTTTTATAGATTAACATCGCCAGCATCCAGAGCATTCTGTATAAAAAAAGCAAAAAAGGTAGCAAAAAAATCGACGCCCAAAATCTACTACTAAATTGGCAACAATTTCTGCGCACAAGCGAACGATTCGGGCTTTTGATAACGGTAACGTGGT
Source organism: Liodrosophila aerea (assembly GCA_035045005.1). Taxonomy (NCBI): domain Eukaryota; kingdom Metazoa; phylum Arthropoda; class Insecta; order Diptera; family Drosophilidae; genus Liodrosophila; species Liodrosophila aerea. Next base: position 963,903 of record JAWNNL010001456.1, read on the forward strand.
GGTCCTCTCGTTGCCACTGGTGGGTGGTGGGCGGTGGGCGATGGGTGGTGCTGGTGGCACACCACTGGGCGGCATTAAGAAGCACGCAACTGTCATTGACCTTCAATTCTGTGCATTCGTTGCTGCAACTGCAACGCCGCACCCAAAGGTCATGTGATGTGTGTCATCAATTGGGCAATTCGACTATGCGTCAATCAGTCAATCAATCAATCAATCAGTTATTCATTCATACAAATCGGCGGAATAGTTTATGTACATATATTTAATGTTCAATCATTTCTTCTTACAGCACACACACACACACGGATACACACACACCCACACACACACACAGGCAAACAGACATGGAATCGTCCATTAAGCTTAAGGAGTGCAACAACTCGAATGGCAATCAGAACCAAGTCCTGAACCACAATCAGAATCAGAATCCGCTATGCAATGGCAACTCCAGCAGCGGTGGAGGAGGAGGCGTAACCGTTAGCATTTGCAGCAGCGATAGCTTCAGCTGCATCATGCCCCCGCCCGCAACAGCACGTGACCATGAGCTGGTCAGTGCCAATAGCATCGAACTGAATGCGGCTGCATCGTTGAGCGATGACAGTGGTGTTCCCCTCACCACGAACAGCTCCATATCGAGCGGTGACTCCTATCGCATTGGCATGTGCAAATTCGAGATTGAGGTGAGTTCCCTTGACTTTCTTTCGTTCACTCTCTGTAACTCTCGCATCTCTCTCCTCTGACAGATGGTGGAAAGCGATGGCGAGGTGTCGCAGTTCGATTCGCTGGATAATTGCTCGGAGGGCGGCATGAGTGCTGAGAACTTTAATACACTGAAAAAGGGTCCATTGGCGCCAATTGATCCACCACCGGAGTTTCAGGATTCGCCACAGACAACGCTGGTTCGTTCCATCTCGAAGAACATTGTGAATAGCCTGCGACGCTGGACCTCATCGCAGTCATCGTTCGAGCATCTGAAGGATGATGTCACAATGGTCAGTGCCGCGGTTGCTAGCGGCACTAGCAGTCAGGAGCTGGTGCTGTTGCTGGCCAAGCCGGAGAGCCACCATCACAGCAAACTCTCTGCCCATGCCAATGTCGATATTGTGACGCATGCCGCAGTGGTGGTGACCACACAACCCACCAGCGCTGGTATGGATCGGCCGCTCAAGGAATCGTATGCCATCAATAAACATCTGTACTCCAGCGATTCCATACTCAACACACACACGGATAACATTTACGATGAGCCGAACAACATTATCAGCAGCTCACTGGGCAACAGCATCGATCTGCTGGAGGACGAGGACGATGATGAGGATGAGGAAGACGATGAGGCAGCGTCCGAGCAGAGCAGTTGTTCGCCCTCATTGCCATCACCGCCGCCGCCTGTGTCCATAATTAAGATAAAGCAAACGCTCTGTCCCTACTATCAGGATCATACGCGTTACTTCAAGGCCATACCCACGGAACAGGATAACATAGCCAGTGCCAAAGCAGCGGCGGCCCAGCAACGCTTCAACAGTGCCGGCCTCTCCGAGATCCATGACTACGATCTATACTATGGAGCGCGCAGCAGGCAGCAGCCGATGATGAACCACCACCAACAGCAGCAGCAGCCCCAGCAGCAGCAGCAGCCAGATAACAGTAGTCTGCAGCGGAGGCAATTGCTATACAGTCCATTGGGTCACACCAGCCACTGTCATTATCACTCGCACCATGCTCATTATCATCATCATCACCAGCATCACGGGCACTATCAGCATGGCCAGCGTCCCAATTCGCGCAACTCGCTCAACAGTCGCCTGAGCAGCTCCCACAACTCGCTGAACGTCTCGTCGGCCAACAAGCCGGATGACTCCATCTTCATCACGCAGGCCATGTCGCACGATGCGCTCTTTACGCGAGAGATATCCGACTTCTATAATGTGCCCATCGACTCGGACATCTATGCATTTCCCGTGGATATGATCGAACAGCAGCAGCAGGACGTGAGCAGTAAGCAGCCCGCTTACCACAAGGCGGCGAGCAGACGAAACAAACGGAATAAGCGTAAGCAGCGCTATGCCGGCGGAGTAACTGCAGCGGAGACCAGCGACGATGGCGGAGGGATCAGCGATAAGGCCGGCGGCAAGCATGGCAAATACCGCACGCCCGTGACGCAGAGCGAAACGGAACCACTGCACATGACACTGGACGAGGTGAAGCAGTTCTATCACACGCTCTACTCGGATGCCGGCAAATCGGCCTGGTCCAGCAGCGGTGTTGGCTCCAGTTCCAAGATGCTGATCACAACAGCCGGCGGCAAGGCAATGGGTGTCAAGTCGAGCAACGAAACGATCTGGAGTGTGTCCACGAATACCACCAATACCACGAATACAACCACAACCACGGCGCGCACCCGCAGCAGCATTGGCACCAATCGCAACACCAACAATGCCAGCGGCGGGGGTGGCGCCAGCAGCGGCGAGAGCAGCGCCAAATATCTGAGCAAGCAAAACAAACACAACATCGACAATGATAAGCTCAACAACAACAACAACAGCAGCAGCAACTATGCCCAGCAACAGCAACAGACCCCGGCGGCAACATCGTCGGATAAATTGCTACTCAACAGCAGCAGTAACAACAGCCCCGAGCAGCAGCATCAGCATCATGCCTCCACCAACAACAAGCATCTGCTGCACGCGGAGAAGGCACAAAAGTCGCAGTTCTCGCTCAATCTCAAGCAGAAATTCTGTAGCATCTTTCGCTTTCGTCGCAGCAATCACAATCGCTGTAGAGGCAACGCCACATCAGCAGCAGCGGCGTCAGCAACAGCCGCAACGACAGCAGCCACATTGGCAACGGCAACACCAACGGCGGCAACAGCTGCCACCGTTCTGACGGGTGCCACAGTGGGCGCTGGTGGTGCTCCGAGTGCCACAGATGCCGCAGAGGAGACCAATGCGGATCTGCGTAAGAAGTTTCAATCGCGCGCCTTGCCGCCATTGCCCAAAAAAGGTGAGAACTCCTCGGAATACTATCGCATAGTCCACATCTCTTATTTGTTAACTGACTCTCCTCGTTTATTGCAGCCTATGCCATTGATGCCGCTGAAACAGAGGCGGAGGATCCAAAGAAAATTGCCGGCACACAAGAGCCGCGTGCGCTGCAGTTTACCTCGAGCATTGAAAAGGTCAAAGACGTAAGTTGTGCTCCGTCGCTCGACAGTGAGGATGTTGATAATCTTGGGCTATATGGGTTACTTGGTCACCTGTAATCTCCTCGTTCGTAACCACTACGAACGGAAAGCAAATAATAGATGATGACACACTAAGAATCTTGTACAGCCCCGACTCACACGTTGCAAGAATCCTTGCTCCTTGGAGGCGGAAGAGACTGTTCATTACTTCTCCTGTCGGGCATTCTGTTGGACCAGGCTCTGGTACCTCTCAGCCCTGACATATATTGCATAAGCAAAACCAAGAAATCCTCAGATGGTTGTAATCCCCATTAGTCGGAGTTGATATTCAATCAATGTAGCATCAGATTGGGCCTTTTCCAGACCCTAACCTAAGATAATCAACATCCCCACTCGCCACATATTACTCCTTACTCATTACTAATTATTCGTTCCTTTGCAGTACGGCTGGTACTGGGGTCCATTGTCCAGCGAAGCTGCCGAGAAGGTGCTCTCCAATGAACCGGATGGCTCGTTCATAGTCCGCGACAGTTCCGATGATCATTACATCTTCTCGTTGAGCTTCAAGCTGAACAACTGTGTGCGACATGTGCGCATTGAGCAGGATCAGGGTGAGTTACTATCATAACCATTTCACTCGCTCGTCATAACTGACTTTCTCTTTCGATTCCATGGAACTACAGGCACATTCTCGTTTGGCTCATATGCCAAGTTCAAATCCCAAACAATAACCGAGTTCATTGAGAAGGCCGTCGAGCATTCGCGCAGCGGCAGGTATAAAATAATAGCTCTAACTAGCAACTAATCGAATATTAGTTAATGACTATATTGCGTCTGTTCCCACAGATATCTGTTCTTTCTGCATCGTCGGCCGGAGCATGGACCAATGCGTGTGCAATTAACGAATCCCGTTTCTAGATTTAAGCATGTACAAAGCTTGCAGCATATGTGCAGGTGAGTGGAGCGTGGAGTGACCTGGGCACGAACCGGTTTCAATTAACATCTATTCCTTGTTTCTTCCAGATTTGTTATACTAAAGGCGGTTATACGAAAGGATCTAATACAGACATTGCCATTACCAAGAAGACTTTTAGACTATCTTAACTATAAGCATTGCTACTCCGAGCAAGTGGAGAGCGACAGTTCGCACTCACAGGTGAGTTGATTGCAGATCAATTTCAAAGTTATAGACAAATGTATTCTCCATATCAACGCAGATATCCGGTGATGGATCCATGTAAGAGCAAGCTGACGATGACAAATGGACTTGTGACAGCGCAGGATGCTAAAAAAGTGAAAGTGAAAGCGAAAGCAACAGAAATTATTACATTATATAAGTAGTAGAATTTAAAGGAGAATAACAAATAAGCAAGATGATAAAGCAAACAAGAGCAAAGGCATTTAAGCGACAGCTAGAACAGGCGAAGAAAGAAAACCAAATGAAGGGAATAACAAAATTCAAAACTCTGTTTATTGATCATTTTTTGTACTCGGTGCTATACTATAAATATTAACGAAGTAATGAAAAACACAAGTAATGATAATATATTAATTAATACGATTATGCGTAGTCAAGTAAAACAAAACAAAGCAAAATGTATAAGCAGATAAACCACAAGACAACAATAGCCACAGCGACAACAATAGATGTATATAATTATGCATAACTATAACTGATAACAGATAACTGATAACAGACAAACGATCTAATTGGTAACAGATTAAACCATATAAAAACGAAAACGAATGGCCAGCTACAAAACTTTGTGCACGACATTTCGAGCCCGATGGACATTTTCGAGAAATGTTGAGAAACTTTAATGCTTGCCTTTTAGCTGTGATTTTCCCCCTCAAACAAAGTATGTAACATTCAGAGAGAGACTGGAGAGAGAGAGAGAGAGAGTGATGTGTGTGTTATTATAAGCGAAATGTATCTATCTATATATTGTATGTAGGACACTTCATAGCATTCATCTATCTATGTTTGCATGTGCCGCAGTTCGAGTTCCACTCTTGATTCAATGTTATGTTTACTCGCAACTGTAAATTTGCTCAAGTACTCGAAACGCGCAACAACGAAACTGTACACACAACCGTTATTCCGCTGCATGCTTGAGGTTATGTTAGATATTTGAAACCGCATATGTGTAGATCAATTTTAAATGAGACATAACGCGTGTGTGTGTGTCTGTGTGTAACTCTAAGAATCTTTGGCAAATTTATAGTCGTCGTAATACTGTGAAATACTCGAAACAAAAAGTGCTCAATTATCGATAGTGATTATTATTACGATTATGATTATGATTTTATTTGTTCGTTAGATATCCCGTTAGATACTCGTGTGGGTTTAGCAGACCCATTTGAGGCAGTTAGCCAATATATGAGCAGAGAGAGGAGCTCTGCTCTACATATTATAAAGTCTTGTCACATCGAAACGCTCTTTACAAATCGTGCCCAGAGTTCAGTGTCTTGGCAGAACAAACACCCAACAAAAAGAAAACAAACAGATAAATATAATAATTAAAAGAAAACGAATTAAACGAAACGAAATATGCATGAGAATACTATGTATGTATGTCATAATAGAACAATGTAAACATCTGAATGGAGGAAAGGAGTCGGAGAAGACAAAACCAATGCATATTATGCATCAATTATTATTATTTATAAATTCCTTTTTTTTGTCACTATTATTATTATTACTGTATCTTTAATTAGGTTGAACCTGCAAACGAGCACTCGCTTGCCAAATGCAATATGTACATTTATTTTTATTGATTAATTGATTGTTAACCCGTATTTGTTTTTTTTTTTTGTACTTATTTGTTATTTATGTTTAGATAAAACACTTTGTACCACTGTGTTTGATATTACCGCATTGTATATATATTTATTTGTACGAATTTCTAAATACATGTCGAATTATTTACACTGTGTAACACGTTTTATGTTTTCTCTTGCGTTGCAGCAAATACAAAATGCATACATATTTGCGAAATAAAACAATGAAGAAAATGTATAACAAAACGACCAGAAATGTGAACGTAACAAAACAAAGAAGATGGTCAACATGAATGAGCAATGAAAAGGCAATATAATAAAAATTTAACAAAATTGTTGCATGATTCTGTTTTATTGCGACTGCAGTGAAGAAGAAATGTATGTAACAGGCGGAAGGAGGCGTGGCAGACCCCACAAAGTACATATGTATATTCTTGATCAGGACGACGAGCTGAGTCGATATAGCCATGTGTGACTGTATGTCCGGCTGTTTATCCGTATGAACTCAGTTTAAATTGAACCGCGCAGAGTATAAAAATTGTGTTGCATACTTTCGGGGTGCTCAAGCGAACAAGTATGTGCGTTCCGGTGCGCACGCAAAGTCATACATGTCCGCGAGCGAATTGTTGTCGAACCAAAAAGGCAAACAAAGCAAGTTGATTCACCTGCTGCTCATTGTAGCTCGCTGCAACTACAACAACAGCTACAACTACAAAAACAACAACAGCTACTGACCTAGCTTAGCTGGCGCCATCTAGTGCTTTGCGGAGACACATGGAGTCGTTTTGTGGCGCCATCTAGCGACATATATATTGCAGCTTCATCGTAGCTCGAATAAGCGCCATCTAGATGTCGTTTCGAGTCCCCAATCGACGGCAAACTAATTTGGCGCCACATTAAAAACGATGGCATTCGAAATACTTGTGGACAAATCGAGTAAAATATGAATTAAGAAGTGATTTAAATTAAGAGCCATATCTGAAATAAGTTTAATCATTTTGAAGACATATTTTATTTTCCCTGCGCAATCTATTTCTGTAAAATGTTTGTTTTAGTGTGTTTGAAGACTTGTCAGAAAAACAATGGCGGGTCATTTAGTGACACTCTAATTAGACTGACCGCACCTGCTTAACCGATTCGATTGTTCAAATGTTATCGACACTACTATTTCGATATGCTAATGAAATGAAAGCCTTTTCAAAATGGAAGCAAATAAATAAATGAATAAACTGACTGATTTGCTACATTTAATCCACTGAATATTGTAGACAAATCGCCAGATTGAAAAGAAAACTTGAACATAATTTGCATAATCGTTGAGGGTATTCCATGGCTTAACGGATATGAGGTGCTACATCAGAGGGGAAACAATGTGCTTAGCCCATTCATTTGGCTTAAACAAATGGATTCGAAGTTCAGACAAAGCATAAGTACGTATTTAATTGGCATTGTTCAATAAATTATGTTATGCAACGCATTTAAAGCCAATATTATCATAAGTATTGCTACAATACTACATAACGGTTTTCTTGTTTGATGGAAAATGGTGAGTGGAGAGCCGTGGTTGGTGTGGATGGGGTGGGAGGGGCGCTATTGTCCTATGTATGGCTGGCGTTACTTTTGTTTTGTCGCTTTTGTTGCTTCTCTTGTGGCTTTTCATTTCTTTTTTCCCATTTCCCAACAAGTAGACATGCAAGAGCCAACCGCCTGGTGATTAATTACATTTTCTTTTGCCAGTTTTCTCTTTAGCCTTTTGTTGCTGTTGTTACTGTTACTGTTGTTGTTGTTGTTTCTCTCTGAATTTTTCGGCTGCTTCAAGTGCAGTCGCAGTCACAGTCGCAGTCGACGTCACCGTTGACGTTGCTTTTTGAAATTAAATTTTGATTAATTGCAGCCGCCGGTCGGCACCTTTTGGCTGCAGCAGCAGCAGCAGCGGCGCTACGTGAAAAGTGTTTCCAGGCCGCATGAAATTCGCTGCACTTGCCACAAAACCAAAAAAAAAACAACATGAAAAAAACAAAATTAAAACTGAGCCGCGCTCACACAATCCGCTGCCCCGCTGCCCGCTGCCCGCCCTCGCCCAACAAGTGTCTCCTTTGCTCTGCTCTTTCGCTTACCCCTACCCCTACTCCTTCCCCCTCCCCAGCCACCACCTGCAGTGTCCGCGTCAGTCAAACCATCTTGAAACGAAACAATTTTCAGGTGTGAAAAATTTTGAAATGCGCTTTCAATTTGCGCTGCCTGCGCCCGCGCCTGCGCCAGCGTCAGCCGAGGCAGCAGCAGCGACAGCGGCAATGGCGACTGCGCCCCATTAACGCAGCAACCAAATAAAGTCATTACCAATTGCCAAGCAGGCAGACGTTGCAGAGGCATAGCAAAAGCTGCTGGCGCGAGTAGGGGAGGGGGGCGGGGGGTTGACTGCATCTTGGGCCTGGGCGGCGTTGCCTTCTTCTAATGCGCCCCAGCAATTTGCTACGTAGGCCGGCCACACCTACCTGCTGCCAAACATGCAACAGCGCTGCAACAACTGCCCCCTAAAAGCCTGAGCTAGCTATGGCCTAGGCAGAGGCTCGTTTGCAGGCTCCCTCCCCCTTTACCCCCCCGCACACTCGCGCCTGTCATGTGTGTGTTAGTGTGTGTGTGCAGGCTGCATTTGGCGTGTCTTTCGTGTCTGTCTTGTGGCTAGCAGGGATCAGATAACTCAATTATTCGCGGCGTAAACAAATGCTGCCTTTCAGGGTTTTTAGCCAACTTCAGCTACAGCTCCAAAAAACAAAAACAACAACAACAAAAGCAAATCTTGTGAGAGCTTGTGGCAGGGATGAGCATCGATGTGGTATCGATATTTTGTTATAATTACTTGATACATCGATACTTAATGCGATATATCGACGGCGTCTCTTTCGCTATTAAAGTGACATTATACCAACATTAATATATTATAATAATCGGTTGTAATAACTGTCTTAACTCAAATTACTATGGCCATGACTTTCAGCTTTACAAATTGATAAACCGATCAGGATTTGTTTAAATACTTTTGATTTTAGAGCAAAAAAACTACAGGTATATTTTGAAGCTTTTGCAATCGCAAAGAAAAACTTCCTAGCAAACTTGTATATATAATTATTAACTATACAGAACCGAAAACCGATCGTAATTTGAGCAAATGCTTTAGATTTTAGACCAAAAAAGGTGTAGACATCTTTTTATGTGATGCCTAAAGAGAGATTTTTCCATATAAGGCTTAATTTTGTCGATTTTCTCTAATACAGAAACTAAATTTAAATTTGCATTATGATATTCATGCTAATTCATATCAACTTTAAAAAGCCCGGTTTTGTAGCCCGGTGTTATTATAGAAATTTAGTGATCGATATGACATTCATGTTTTCCATTTCCATTCGATATTTCGCCATCGTATATCGATATATTTTCTAGCTGCTGTCCATCCCTAGGCGTGATGCATAACACCCAGGCCTAACTATAGACCCGTCCATGGTCCATGGTCCAGGGCAGCTTCTTCCTTGCGCCGCAGTTCAAAAGAGATGGGTTATTATCCCAGGCATAAATGGATTGTAAACGTGATTTTTATAGTCATTTAGCATAATAATGCATTTTATGGTTTGCCAGTCCGAGTCCAAGCCAGGCCACATCCAAGTGCAAGTCCAAGTCCGCGTCAAGTCGCGTCTCGAGTCCAGCCAAACAGCAGAGAGTGCACAGAGTGGAGAGTCGTAGTGGAAGTCGAAGTCGAAGTCTCTCAGTGCTCTCCCACTCTCTACTCTGTTTCCGTCTCTCCAATTTCGCCTTGCTCTCCCAACTCCTTCGCAGCCACCAACTGAAATTAAGCGTTGCTACGTTTGCCTCTTTGCTTTGCTCTTCTGCTTTGGCTTTGACTGCCTGCTTAGTGCAAAGATTTGTTTTGTGCTTAACTGAGTGAGGTTTATGCGCTGCTCTTTAATGCTGATAACTGTTTATCTATTTAATAGTTTTTATATTCTTAATTCCTATAGTAATGCTAATTTATATTAAATATATTATTAATAATAATAATATTTACATTTTCTAGCTAGGCCTCTTTTTTGCCACCAACAAAGTATATCAGTATTTATCTCAATCATCTGAATATCTATCTCAATCAAAATATCTCAATATTTCAATCATTGTAGCTGCGATTTTTTACTCCTATTTTGCCTCGAATTTAAAATAAATAAAAGCCCTAAAAATGCTGCAACAAAAATCACTATATTCCTAATTCATCATTGTTTACTTCTGTGCCGTTTACACACCTTCACGCTGCGTACCCTGCAAAAGTACGGTCGCCTTAAAACGTAGAAAGTTTGTTTGTGGATCCCTGGTAAAAAGGAAGAACAATCCTATACGACACGGCCACGCACTTTCGCGCCAACTCGCGCCATTATCAAACGCTGTTTCTCATCACAATTAATTAGAGTGTTTCATTTCATCTTGTTATAATGTTGTTTGTTACTGAGAAATAAAATGTAGATTAACTTGAAATATAATACATACATCCCTCACAACAACGACACTTCCATAACAACTGATTTGAATGAAAAACTGTTCATAAATATAATAGATAGATATATTAATTATATATTATTAATTGCGAAAATTAGATATGGCAATCTAGCGCTATAGTCGCAAAAGTAAGCCAACTTTACAAAAAAAGAAAACAAAAAAATAACTCATAATTTCCAAAAATTCCTAAAAATCGCTACTTTGCCTTAGACAGTTTTTGAAACTGAATTTTAATTATATAAAGATCCTAGATGCTCACAAAAAGTTTGTTTTATGTTGCCTAGTATTATTATGAAGCATATTTTGTTGATTTTTCATATACTCACGTGACAATTTCTTCTCTACACGATAAATGAATTCGCAAACAGCGTGCATGGCATAAACGCTGCTGGCACTGATCGAATTTGAATTTCTCAAGTCGTTCGCTCTCGATCTTTCTCTGACTATATAGTAGTTTTTTTTTCTTAGCCAATTTGCGCGTTTGCGCTCCGTTCACGTTTGTTATTCACGCTTTTCAATTGAGTACGCGCCGCCAGATGTCTGTTGCGCTCTTGCCACTTGCCTCTTGCCACAGCCCACTGCAGCTGTTGTTGTTGCTGCTGCTGCTGCTGCTGCTGCTGCTCATCCTTGGCTTGTATCCATGGCTGTATCCTCGTTTTATTGTTTGTCTTCTTTATTACAAGTTAAAGCGTAATTACTCAACAAATATGCGGCAATTTGCGAGCTGTGGAGCTGCGATACTGCCCCCAGCCCCCTGCCACAGCCCCTCCACTGCCGCGGCAACAACTGCTGCTGCTTGCTGCTGCTGCTGCCAGTTGCTGCTAAAGAAATCAATCGGCCAAAATGCATGGCCGCCAAATTGTATTTATTTATTTATTTCCTTTTTTTGGCCTGCTGAGATCCTTTACGGTATGTGGCTTTCGTGCTTGATGTTAGCCGACATTGCTGCTGTTGCTGCTGCTGCGGTTGCTGCTGCTGCTGCTCCTCTTATCTGACCGCGTTGCAATGAAGTAATCCAATTTGCGCACAGGTTGTCATTTTGGCACGCCAAGGTGCTCATTACCTATGCCCAAGCTGTCCTGCTTCATGCCCCACAGCCAGCCAAATGGCAACTCTGTGTGTGTGTGTGAGTTGACCAGTGTTGCCACAAGGTAGAGTTCAAATTTGCATCAAGTGCTGCTCAACTTGCATCAAATTATGGGAGAACTATTTCTCGTTGCTTATGAGCATCCCATTTGCTAGGTCATATATAAATGAACTTTACAAACATCAAAAACATCAAACATTAACGTAAGACGCAGTAGAAGAAGTTAAGTTATATACTTAAAAAAATGTATAAAAAAACATACAGACATTTGCACAAAGCTATTATACCCTTTCCTTCTGTCTGTCCGTCTGTATGAACACCGAGATCTCGGAAACTATATGAGCTAAAGACTTAATTGGTTTGAAGTGAGTATTACATAGGCAGGCCAAGTTTATGTTTTTAATTTGATATCTCATCCCCCTCCCACTTAAATTTGCAAAAATGTTCTTAGCATGTTTAGTTTTAATGTCACTGGATTCCTTCTTTGCATGATTAAAGCTTTGGATGCTTTGAATGTTTGGTGCGATTTGCAGCCCAATGGGATAATAAACACTGAAGATATGGGATAATCAATTTCGTATACTAGGTATTGGGCTGGGGTATCAAGAAGCCACATTGTACGCGAATATTTGTATGTATAGTTTTAGTGTGTTTGTGTTGCAGTCACCTAACGGTATTACTCCCGGGTTGGATTTCGTGCCCACCGCTGTTCTAAATTTAATAGAGATTAACCTACGTTATTTTTAACAGTGTATTACTTATGCCAAGTATATGTACAGACTTTTCTCTCTGTACAATGAAATAGTATAGATATATTAGGATGTACTACCCAGCAATACCAGGTGAAAGACAGACCAAAAGTTGCTCAATTGCTGAGAACCCTCTATCTTCTGCTATATATACCCACTCTCCTCCTGCCTAAAATATTTGTCAAGTGTTTCTTAACTTGTGCTGTAAATCTCAATTAAATAATGTGAAACCTGTTTCTAATACAAACACTACTCGTATAACCGCCTGTTCCCTTTGCTTCTCCCTAACCTCAATGGTTGCCCCCTGTAGCGCTATGTCGGGGTGTTAAACGCTCGATTCTTAGATTTCTCATTGTTTTCGCACAGCACTCAAAATATTATCAAAATACTTATCAAACAATAAAGCAAAACCCAAAAGCAAGTTTAGTTAGAGGCTAGAGGCTGCGCAGGGTGCTCTAGGGTGTTTGGGTATTAGTGTATTTAGGGTTAGCTTTCTTTGGGGTTAGGCCTCGTGCCGAAGAGGCGGTTGGTGGGGGGTGGGGTATTTGGATTCACTATGTAGATTTTTGATGATTTATACACTTTTCGGCTTGAGCTTATCGCGATGATCAAACAAAACCGCACGCGACCTTCATAAAAATGTTGCCCTCTTTTGATACAAAAGTAATTTTCAAATTATTTCCAGCAGCTTTGGGGTTGACGTTGGAATTTGATTTCGTATTTTTGATTTCGACTTGTCTGGGGTGTCGTTTGACACCCGACGAGACACGACGACAACAGAAACCGACAGACAGACGGACGGACAGACGGACAGACAAATGTTTATCAAAACAAGCAAATCGCATAAAAATTGAGCCATTGTCAAGGGTCCATCTTTAGACAAATGGGAAAATGACGACGCGGCGCGTGGAGGGGGAGATAGCGGGACGTGTGTCTGAGTATGAGTGTATGAGTGTGTGTGTGTGTGTGTGCGCTGCGAGGTATGTGCAAAGTCAGCCGAACAAAAGGCTAACTGATCCTAAGCCACGATTAGCTATAATAGCCGCATTTAAGCCCATTATATACGTCAGTCTATCGAGTATATATCGAGTGCCATTCATTCTTATACTATTTACTTGTGTCGTTGTCATGCTCAGCTACTAATTCTTAATACGTACAGCCATATTCACTGTGATTCGGATACCCTATAATCAAATCAATGGGCCATAACTTTTAATTACATCCCCTGCTTGTAAGTATAATGGGTTTATTAAACATTTCTCTTTCTTCCTTTTTTCCTATAGAATCTAAAGTGTTTCTTCAAAATGAAATCGGTTTGATGTTCTATATAGTTAATGAATATATCTAACAGTCTGTCTTACTAAGTTTTACTCTGCGATTAGTATATGAAAAGTTGTTTATACCTTTCAGCCGTAGTTGTGTCACACGCCTTGCTCAGCATAACTTCAAAAGAGGTCTTTAGTTTCTTTGCTCTAGAATCTAAAGTATATATCCGAAAAGAGATTGGTTGGGCATTCTGAAAACCTAATAGATTGGACTAAAGACGATGCCTTAAGCAAACCCCGCTAAGATCTATATATACTCCAAAATTTCATAGCGATCGGACTGCCTGTTATATGCAGCCTGCGCTCGACTGTAGTCTTGTCACAAATTACGCGTAATTAATACTTTTATTTTTATTTTAAACATTAAAATATTACCACATTCTCTTGGGGATAATGCCTCCATCATGACTTACCACAATGGTTGTATAGAGGTATTACCTTTAGCTGCTTTGGCCTCTTCTCACGCTGCACCACAAGAAGAGCCATAAGCTAGCCACTTTGGACAGACAACGGGCGCTAATCCCGACAAGCCACTAACCAGCAAAGAAACCGCCTCATCCAGGGGAGGTGGAGATGAGGCAAATCCTTGTCGATTGCTCACTTTAATGCTCGACACCCCTCAAAGGCTTTTGGGTATTGGGTATTGGCTTTGTGTTTGCCCTTTCCCGTTTCCCGTTCCTCCCGCCCTTTCACTATTTACGTCATGTTGTACATGTTAAGCCGACAAATCGGTTGCGATTGATTAAACTGCGTCCTGTCGCTGCTTCCTGTATGTGGATGTGCAACCCCTACTGCTCGACTGACTGATTGCAATCTTGACTTCATTATCGGCTTTTGGGAAATTCTTTGTTTTGTTGAAAATTTGAAATCTGGCCCAACGGTCGAGCGTTAAGCCGCGGGCGACGTTCACCTTGAATCCTTGAAAGGTGCATGAAATTTGTCATATCCTTATCCGCATCAGCAGTCAGAGATGCTGCATGCAGATACCCATCCAGCCAGCCAACCAGCCGGCTGGTGGTTGTTCAGCCGCTCGAGCTTTGCACCCAAAACATATTTCAGCATGCCAAAAGAGGCGTGAAATGTGACCGTATCGAAACGGTAAAGCCTCAAACGTACGCCAGGACTTGTGCCCGATACCAAACACCAGCTTTGCTCTGGCTCTGGCTCTTCCTCTGACTCGTTCCTTGCTTTCGCTATGTCACTACATGGTCCCAGTGGAGCACTAGACCTAGCATTGCCTGCGGTCCATGAAATCGTTTGCCTGCATGCGTGTAGGATTAGGCAAGTCTCAAAGACTGTGTGAGAATTGGCCACTCCTTGTCTACACAGAGAGAAACTCTATGACAGTTGCAGGCTGAGTTCAACTTGAAATAAGCACAAAAGTTCTTAAAATAAATTTAAGGTAAGCTCATTTTATGCTTGGATCAAACTGTACTCAGTTGAAAAATAAAAGAACACATTTTTCCGACTTAAATTGAGATAAATTCGAGTAAGTTTGCTTAAAGTGAGACAAACTCTATTTTAAAATTGAAACATACGTACTTAAATTAAACTCAAATGTAGTTGACTGCAACTTATTTTAAGCATTTTATAAATATTGTTCTTAAAATGTGAAATTCTTATTTAAAATAATAATATGGGTTCCTAAATTATGTTGAAATTGGCTTGAAAGTGTTTTTATTGCCACTGAAATGAACTTTAAATGCGAGCGTATAACTTAAAAAGAGTAGGAAGATAGGATTTGCATTTAAAATACTCTTAAACTGAGTAAGTATATAACTTAAATGGAGTACATGCGTTCTTAATTCAAGAACTTCGTTAAAATTGTTCTTAAAATGAGAAATTTTAGCTTAGATTAAGCTAAAGGTGAAAAACGTTGATCCTAGTTTAAATTTAAGTCAAGTACAAAGGTTCTTAAACTAAGAATTATAGGATTAAAAGAAGAATATGTACTGAACAATGTATACAACTGTGGCATGTGGGCGTGGCAATGCCATATAGGCGTTGAGGCCGTTTGTATCGATGTTGTGTACAGTTTTGGGCTACCAGGTAGGGGATTAGGGTTGCCCGTTGCTAGGGGTTAGGGAGGGGAGGATTACAGGTCATGTGATTGCTTCAGTTGCCGCATTGAACACTTGCACTAATTACAATTGCAATTACGCGCCGTGCGAATTGCGAATCCGCGTTCCGCATTCAACAGAGTCAGAGCAGAGGCTTGGGAGCCAAAATGCATTCGCACTTCCCATCATTAGGGCTATGCTGATTGAGAAAGAGCAGTAAACGGGGTGGAGGGAATCGAAGGGAAGGGAAGGGAAGGGAGAGCAGGGGCTGAAGCTCCGCTATGCGTTGCATATTAATCAAATTAGCTCCAATTTTTTATTGCGCTTGATGTTGTGGTTAGGCGACGTGACGTTTTTTATACGACGTTTCTTCTTCCACTTTTCTGCTCGATCGCCGCAGAAATCATTTTAATGACGACGGCCCCAAACAATTGAGTTGTCAACTGGACAGAGGGGCGTCCAATGGGGCGTTGATGACATTAATAAACGCAATGCGCATATGCAAAAGCCGCAGCAAAACGCTGCAACTGTGCAACTGTGCAACATGCCACATGCAACTGTGCAACAAATGTTAATTACCAAACAGCAAAAGAGCGACAAAAATTGTAACAGTGGCCACACCACGCCTGCGGCACCCCTCCCCTCCCATCCGCTCCGCTCACTGTGGGCGTGGCACAGAGAACAAGTGACGACTTTGGCCAGATCTTGCTGCAGCTGCCGCAGTGGCTGGACCAAGTGCCACGCTAATGTGGAGCATCGCGGTAGTAAAACGGCCCCAAGGCCGAACAGAGTTTGTGGCACTTGAGCGCATTAATTGCCACCGCCCCCCGCCCCCCGCCCCCCTACTCCTGAAAGGGGGGGCTCTACTCTCGTTTCGATTGTAGGTAGATGATGGGTTTGGTAGCTTTAGTGCTTATGAAAATGAATGAGGCCACAATTTGTGTTGTGCCTCCTGCCACTCCTGCCTCCTGCCCAACATAATGAAAGCCACTGATGACTTCTACGTGTCTATCAAAGCTGCTGCCTATTGGCATGCCCCAGCTACAGGGTGGCGCAGGGACCGTACAGGGTGTCTTTGGGGCGCTCTGTGTGCTTGGCTTTGCCAACGAAAATATACCATAATTTGTGTCCTGCCAATTTGGCAAGAACCCACACAACAAAGCCAATGAGTCCATGCCCATTTTAACGGGTTGCCAGCGATGCTGCTGATAAAACTAAGACCCCGTTTCCACTATAGTAGTATAGCCTAAATAATGTCAAGCAATTTAAACAGATACTATAGTAGACTGTACTCATATCGATCCATATTTGTGTGGTTTATGGTCTAGTGAGCATTGAAAAGGCTTAAAGGAGAGTTACATGAAGCTCAAGTAGTGCTTAAATCATCATGACTAGTTCTTAGATCATTAATGATATATGCATATAATTTATTTAATTTAGGAAATTCAAATTAAGAGATCTTCATATAGATTAGTGACAAATAAAAGAAACTATAGAGTCGACTCCAAGTATCCATCAAATATAGACCAAGATTATACTAGTTAGAGTTAGTGAGAGTTATATTATCAAAATAAAGTTGAGCGAAAATTTCTTAAATCCTCGTCTCTAGTCCTGTCTCTTATCTTTACAAAATGCCCAAGAAATCTCTTCTCGGATAAATACTTTAGACTCTAGAGCAAAGCAACTAAAGACCTCTTTTGAAGTTATGCTGAGCATGGCGTGTAACACAACTATGGCCGAAAAGTATTAACAACTTTTTATATACTAAGCGAAGAGTAAAACTTTGTATGACAAACTGTTAGATATATTCATTAACAATATAGGACATCAAACCGATTTCATTTTGAAGATATACTTTAGATTTTAGAGCAAAGAAACTGAAGGCAGCTTATTTAAACTTTCATCTATGCCATACAAGGCTCGCTATTCTCGAAAACGGAAACTAAGTTTAAACATTCATAATGATATTTCTGTTTTACAGTCAAAAATAAATGTTTAGTAATTTTATAAAGTCACATTTTGTAGATCAGTGTAATTATAAACAGTTAACCTGAGCAGACTCACATTTAGATGGAAGGTAAGGCACAAGGTACAAGGTGTGAGAAGTCAGGTTATAGAGTATCAAAATGCAGACACCCAGCGACCATGCCCACACTGCCCTGCCACGCCCTTTTCAAATATAAACACCGAGTATAAAGAAAATAAAAGGGACAAGCAAAACAGAGAAGGGCAAAAGAAAAGGCAAAGAGCGCACCATTTGCGGCTAATTTTGTAAATCATGATATCGTAATTAATTTTTGCAGCCGCAATACAAAACTCAAAAGACAGCCGCAACGTCGACGTCGACGTCGAAGTTAGCAGCAGCAGCAAGGGGAAGAGCAACCGACTCAGTCTCAGCTTGAGCATCTTTAGCCAGAAACAGAAATCCTGGGCATACAGACAAAACCAATTAATATTTGAGCAATGCTCCTGCGGCAACAATTAAAGTCAACGCCAACAACAGCAACAGCAACAACAAGAACGAGATTTTTATTGAGATCTCAAAGATGCAAAGTGATTTGAATTTGATTGTGCCGCGCGTGCGCTCTGCCTCTACCATTGCCTCTGTCGGCTCGAGATAGAGCTGTAAAAAGGCAGCAGACACAGGCACACAGAACGCAGTGGGGCGCAAAAGGTGTGAAAACCCTGCTGAGTTTTAAATGCAAGCTAATAAGAATGGGAACGTATGAACGTACGGCAGAAGAACGAGCGGCGAAAGAAGCCGAGTAAGCAACAGCAGTTAGAGCGGTTGAAGAGAGCGTTACTTGACCATCGTGTTACATGCCAACAATTGGGAACGATTGCGAGACAGCCATGACCAATGCGCCGATGCCGATCCCGATGCCGATGCCAAAATGCATTTCTTCTTCAGCCGAAACAAAAGCCACACCACACCATGAATATTCAGATTGAATTTGTGAAAGATATACATATATTTATTTAGTATAGTAATGAAAGAAAACCACGTTATTAATCATAATAGTAGATGCTCAAGTAGTTTCACTTACCAACTCCCAAAAATAGTAGACAATTTGGCTTTTATTACTCAACAAATAAAACTAGACTTATAAGTCGAATAATATTATATTTTCAATAGATGACGTTTATTTTATTTTATTTTTTTTAATATATTAAAAAGTTGCTGTTTATTTAGTATTTTTTTCCAAATTCAATTTAAGAAATAGAACTATATTCTATTTACAATAGATGGCCTAGTCTTTTTTAAAGAATTTTTTAAAAGTATATCTTTTTTTTGGTTTTTGTTTTTCAAAATTTATTTTTTTTATTTTTTTTCTTTACTGTAGAATGTCTTATTCGACTTTAACAAACTATACAGCGTTTGAAAGCTAACTAATGTATCTATCTATCATTTATACACAGTTTTTCTTTTAAGTCAGTCGTTTTGGAACTATGCAATGTTGAATTAGGAAATTAATGATTATTGTTTTTTTTTTCTTCAAAGTTCGAGTTAAAATTGAAATAAAATGTACAACTACTTTGATTACATATACTTAGTTTTGAGCCGTAATTACGCGTTGTTTGAGGTATAAAGTAATATTAAATTAAAGTAAAATTTGTTAATATTATAGCTTAGACTTAGTCTTAAAAAATAATTGAAAGCCTGAAGTATTACTCTACATAAACTACACTCCGTTTAGTATGGCATGTAAGCGACTAACTTAGCAAATTGTTTGCGATATTAGTTTATAACGTGTAAAGTCATACAAATTAAAAGCTATAACTACTCGGATGCTACGTTTGAAGATTGAATTAAAAAATACTTATCATTACTGTAGTTCAGTCCCTGCTCGGGCGCCGAGTTTTGATATGTACAAGTTCAGTTCTTGAGAGTTCAACTAATGACTTGAGTAATGAAAATATAAATGAATGAAAATATAAACATTCTCCAGTAGTTCTTCAATAACATATCTTATTAATTTCATCAACAATCAGCAAAGTAAACGCTGAACCAGTTCTTGAGCCTGTCATAACAAATTGATTTTCGCACTTGGCAGAATTAGCGTAGACAAATGAGGAAATGCCCGATTAATGTAACGAATTATGTATATATTATGTATAATATACAATCACTTAACCATGTACAAGCTGAAATACGAACCACAAATTGGGCGGCTAATACTCAATAGGGCCAAGAGGCTAGAGCCAAGAGTGAGAGCTGGCAAATAAACCGCAAAACGTGCTGGCCAACAGAGGACTATGGCAGGGGGAGGGGTGGAAAAATGAAATCAAATCAAGCGACAAATAAATGTAACAAATACGAAGAAAAGAGAAGAAAAAAAATATATATACACACTCACACACACACAGGACGCAGAAGACGACCTCAAAACGGCTGCCTAAAAACTCAATTACATAACAATCTGTTCACATTTTTTCACACACCATCAACTTTAAATGAGCTCACAGCGGGGCGGGTGGAGGGAGGAGGGGGGTAGGATGGGCAATGGGCTGCTGTGCTGCTGGGCTGCTGGGCACGTCGCCAGGACTAAAAATGAGCAATGCCAAAACGGTGGGCGTTTGGGTGGTGGCTGGGCGGTTGGGCGGTTACTTGGCGCTGGGCAAAGGCACTCGAAATCAAATTACGAGCCCACACAGTCGACGCCCCAAATTTGAGGGTTGCCAGGTCTAGCCGGTACAACAGCAACAACAACACCAACGACAACTATAACAACGGGGACACACAAATTACAATGTAATTTATTTGCCGCCAAGCCAAGTCAAGGATAAGGCGGTGGCAGAAGGACAGAAGGGGAGAAGGGCAGAGCACAAAGGATGCCCGAAAGTTGGCGTTAGAGAAAATCAATCGCGACAGCTAAGAAGACAACGTTGAGCATGAGAATGCGAATGAAATTGAGACGAGCAATGACAACAGTAATGGAAATGGCAATGACTATGGACCAGGGACGACAACAATGGCGTGAAAGTTTTTCCTCAGCTTTTGGCTAGGTTAGGGGATATGGGGGGTGTCTCGGTCTGCAGGACCGCACATCAAACTGGCCAATGAATGTCAATTGTTGTCGTCGTCGTCGTCGTCGTCTGCGCACAACCAGAACCCAACTTATGGCACCACAAATACCTTCTAGCCGGCTCGCTCTGTCAATCTTCTCGTCTCGTTTCCGCTATCTGTGACAACTGTTGCCCTCTAAAGACACAGAGTCCATGCTGCTGGACATGCAGCTGGTATTTGAACTAGAGTTTTGCTCAGCCGTGGGCACGAAATGTTAACTGGGGAGTAATACCGTTAGACACACAAAAAATAAGGGCTAACGGAGAGAGCAGTGTCTGCTCCCAGAGCATTGGCGTCGGCTTTAAAACTGTTGAACTATTCGATGTGCGATAGTGCAAACTATACTTTTGTAGAAATATAGTATTATTATATTTTATACAATATCAATTTCTCTTTCCCCTCCCCCTCAAATTTCCAAAAATGTTTTTAAACTCGTACAGCATTCCCCGTTTTAAAGTCACTGGCCTACGATTTTGTATAAACAAAGCTTATAATGCTTAGAATGATGGGTGCGAATGGGAGGACAATATCGGACCATAACCAAAGAAGCTATGAAGGAAAGTAGTGATGCATAATTGCGTCCGGCTGTAGCTTTTCCGCATATTTTGTTTCCGATATTTTTATATTCCCTAGCTAATATGCCAGCGTTAGAGTATGCACTATTCGAGCTATTATGTCTACAGTTCTGTCATTTGTCAAGCTTTCGACTATTTGTTGAGGGGTTTGGAGGGGGAGGGGGGAGGTAGAGCTTGTCTTTCATTACATTTGTTGTTCTCTGCCGAATCATTGCAATTTTATGAGCCTAATGACGAATTTCCATTCCCCTTTCCGCAGGCAACAATCGCACCCTCTTGATGATGAGCATCTGTGTCTGTGATATGATGCTTAACATGCCCAACTAATGGGGTATACACGACTAGCCGAGTGTAGTTAGAGATGACTGTTGAGTTGAAGTAAGCCAAGGGTTTCATACATAACTATCATAAGATTATTATATCGTTTACAGAGTATGTTAGAGTCGAGCAAGTGGACTCATTAGCTGCACATCAAGTGTCAAATGGATTTTCGAACTTATGTGCTAACGATACTGTTGACATGAATCGAAGAACGAAACGAGATGTAACGTGCAGCTAACGCCCTTAACCCCCGTCCCCTCCTCCACTCTACCATCGCACTTTCTAGTTAACAACTAACTGTTGTTGTTGTTGCTGAGCCGCAATTATTCATAATTCGTGGGCTCATAAAAATAAATGGCTGCTTAACGTAATTGCCATAATTTCGTGTGACTTGACTTTGCCTGGCCCAGAAACCAGGCCAACAACAACAACAACTCCGACTGAGGGTTGTCCTGACGTGCATTCAAATAATTTTTTGTTTTTTGTTGTTTTTTCATGAGCCACTGCAGCAGCCACAACAACCGCCCCGCTGCTGTGGCCACAGTGGGCGTGGCGCAGCTTCCGTTTCAAATTAGCGACACATGTGCTTAGTGTGTGTTGTACCCCAAAAAAGAGGAAGAGAAACCACAGTAATATCCGACATGTAACAATAAGAAGAAGCTGAACTAGAAATTGTCTCGCTGCATCTGTTGATCCTCTCAAGTGGGCGTGGCATTGACTTTTGATATGCTCATAGCTGGGATATGGTTATGGTTTATCTGTTCGCTCGGATGAGAGCAATTAACACGGCTATTAGGCGACATCTTTAATTGAAAGCACAACTGTTGTGATTACAGATTACTACTACTGAGGGGCGGGAGGAGTGGCACATAATTTGGCAATAACATAATTTTATGCAATATATGCATAAACTCAAACTCTTAATCAAACTATCATTAACTTGACTGTGCTATCAAACTGAACTGCGCTAGGTTTTAGACCCTGTACTTTAAAAAATAACTAAGGGGTCTATTAAGTTTGTGCAATTGACATTTGTGTGTAACAGGCCGAAGGAAGCGTGGCAGACACCATAAAGTATATATATTCTTGATCAGGACGACGAGCTGAGTGGATTTAGCCCTGTCTGTCTGGGATCTTATAAAAAACTTCAAAGGGTTCCTCTGGGGGAAAACTACCTCAGAGTCCTAGTATGACCACCTAGGTGACCACTGAAATTTTAGGGGTTATCTATAGCAACTAGGCATAGTCCATAGGCATAGCTGCAGGTTCTTTAATATATGTATAATAGATCCTGAAACCTCACAGAAGATACTTCAGGATCAAAAAGCACATACTCTTCTAAATAACTTGTTGTTAGCTTCAGTCTGCGCCACATACTAGTACTTGGTTTGGCTAGGGTCGTAGTACTACTATTACTTTCAGTAGAGGATCTGAGTAGAAGACCTTACAGACCTTTCGACCTTAGGGTCGTAGTGCTATAACTTTCAGTAAAGGATCTTTGTAGATCCTTACGGTTCCCGCTACATATTATTAGTAGCCTCTCTTCACCTATGGTTAATAATAATGCCCAAGTATAGCCTCACTGCTGTGCATCCATGCCATATCCATATCCATATCTTTAGCTTCTGCCGCTGATTACAGTTCAATCATTCTCTCTGGCATCCCTCTGTGCCACTTGATGTGGCAATCAAACAGCCATTTCGGCAAACACTGGCAAAAAGCAACAGAAAATGAATGCCACAAGCAACGCAGCCAAAAGCCAAATGTCCCACAAAAATATCCCAGTATTTGAGAGCTGTGAATTTCCCAGTGTTTAGTATAATGCATGGCTACATCTCTGAGTACGCGATTATTTAATAAATTGTTGGCAAATTGTTGTGTTCAACTCCTATTATTAATTTTAAAGGTTATTATAATTATATAGGAGTGTGAGCTTTCAAATATAACTGATGCGTCTCTTCTGATTATCTTGTTAGCGGATATACTTAAAATATAATATATATTGCAATTTTAAGGAACTCTCTCTAATGAACTCCCAATTACTGCAGGAAATACCAGAGATATGAATTCATTTCATATATTCATTCATATATTCAATAGAAACAAAAACCTTTTACACATTACTCTCGCTTTGTTTATTCGATAGAGTGAACACTAGATTTTTAGTATTAACCACTAAAAAAGGGTAAAACAATCAATATAATAGTTAGGTTAATTGATAAGCCTAACAGTCTCATTAACGTAATAAGTCTGGGATTTAATTAGTTAACTCTTGCGAGCATTAAGTGTATTTTACAGTAATTGCGCAAGGCTACAGTCGGGCGCTATCAACTGTATCTCACGATATTTTGACATAATATAAATATTTTAAAAGAATTTTTTAAAATTGAAATGTAAAATAATATAATTGTAGAATAATATAATTAACTTTTTAAAGATTTCGATATATAATATAATTGTTATTATTTGTTATTAATTATCTTACTTATTTTTTAATAGATTTTGATATAAGTAATAAGATTCCTATTACTTAAAATGAATCCAAATAGTTGACTACTCTTTGGTTGATATGCTTTAAGTTGATCAGCATGTTATGCATTTAGTTGGGAAGGTTGTAGTCGGACGCAGCCGTGAATAAAAAGTAACTTTAAACGTAAAGTAGAACTCAACAATACTCCAAACTGTAATCGTACTATATACTTTATAGAGTCAGCCACGGATCTTCTAGCTGTGTTATACGAACCCAATAAACTTATTGTAAAAATTGAAAAAATTGAAATATATTCCATATGAATTAAGGTTTCTAATTGAAAATGTTATAAAAAAATAGTGTAATTCTGCTATTTCTTCTGCTTGTTCTAAAAGTTTAGGTCAAGTAGTTTACTGTTGGGTATACCCGGAGCACTACTATTTCCAGAGTACTGAAAAACTGATGTGTGTGTGTCTCGGATACAAGCAAATCCCCATTGCCACCAGTTGAGGGCTTACGAGCCAGATTCCTGTTGATATTTTGTTATTTTTGTGTATTTTTCATACGATTTCCGCTTTTTCGTAGCTCTTTCTCCCTGAGGGGGCTTATGTTGCTGTTTCCGGCTATACAGAACAGGCCAAACTTTTGCAGCTACCTGCACTAAAAACTTTTCGCTTTACCAAAAACTTTTCTATACTTTTTTCTCCCGTTTTTTCCACGTTCTTTTTTTCTCTGTTTGCTTTTGGAGAGAGTTAGATAGCCCTGGTGGGTTGAGGGGGGTTGCGGAGGGGGGAACCACAAAAAATAATTAAAATTCATTCATTTGATTTGCAGAAGGCGGTTGCAAAGCTCAGTACGACGGTACGCTTCGGGTTGCGTTGGGGACTTTGGGGTTGACAAGGTAAAAACTTTCCCAACTGATGGCTGCCATTTTCATCGGGAAAAAGGCAAACTTTTCTCTTTTCTCTCTTCTCTTGTTTTTTTTTCTGTGCTTTGCAACAAACTGTGGCAGAATTAATTAAGTTTTCGTACGCATGGAAATTTTATTAACACTGGAGTAAATAGAGTATGCCAGGTGGGTAGTGGAGTGTGGAGAGGGATGTGGGGGGGGGCTTGGACAGTGGAGCTGTATGTCATTAATAAAATTAACAGCAGTAGACAGTAACAGCAGTGCACATGTCACATGCCCCAAGAGGGCAGGGGAGGGGGGAGGTAGAGATGCCTGTGAAAGAGACTAGGGCGCAGGGAGGGGGGTAGGGTGAGCGCAGGGGCAGCTGCAACGACAGGCACAAAGAGCAGAGCAATTAAGTAACCTGCCAACAAAACAGTTGACACTGCAGCGGGAGTAGAGCAGGGGGAGGAGGAGGAGGAGGGGGAGGCTGGTAGAGAGAGGTAGGAGCACTACTGATAGACAGAGGCTGTTGGAGCCGGGCTTAGGGGTGTGTTACAGCCTCTGTTTGTATGTTTGTCGTCTCCTCTGTTCTTTTGGGGTGTGGCAACTGCCACACACAGGGATGGCGCTTGAGCTTTTTATTTCGAGGGGGTAGAAAAAATGTTTTATAGACGCCCCCGCAAACAATGACATTGATTGCTCAGCTTTTAGTTGGCTTTACTGGGTGGTTAGGACCAAACCCAATGGGATGAGGGAGGGATGAGGCGGGGTGCTGCAGCAGAGCAAATGGGTTAAGTGAAGCGACGCTGCTCCTGCTGCTGCTGCTGCTGTTGCAGTTGGCGTCGCTGCTGGCTGCGCTAATAAAATGAGTGATTCATGCGCAGGCCACACACACTAACACACACACACACACACACACACACACACACACACGTACGACTTGAAGCTGTAGCCGAAGTCAGAGCTGGAGTCAGAGTCGAGCACAAAAAACGATAACGATAACGAGGCGAAGGAGTAGCAGGAGTAGGAGGAGGGGAGGTGGGGAAGCGAGGCGTTTATGTTAACAAATTAAAAGCAAATTGGTCGCCGTTGTGTCTACTGCTGCTGCTGTTGCTGCTGGTCTCCAGGGCACTTGAACTGATTTTAATTGAAAGAAGCAAACCAACTAGCGCACAGAATTCTATATAAAAAACGCCAAAGAAACGCGCACAAGTCGCACGCGTTTTACACACACAAAAATTACTTTTCGTTTTTAGGGAGCAGGGGCGTGGGTGTGGGGGTGGAGGGGGCACGCAATCGTTTGCTAATTAATTGTTAACGAATTTTCATTTTCTATTTGGTGCTGCGAAATTGCCATTTATGGTTATTGGGGGCAGCACAGCAAGTGCTGTGTGTGTGCGTGTGGGTGTGTGGGTGTGTGTGTGTGTGTGTGTGTGTGTGCGTTGCGTCGACGCTGGCAGCGCAGAGTGGAGCATAATAATTTGATGTGGCGCAAATTGAAAAATGCTGCATAACTCCGCCCTTGGAAAAGTTGCGCACACACACACACACACACACACGCAGAGAGTAACCTGCACATGCAAAGAAAATTGAAAACTCTTCAAGTCGTTTTTGGCAATGGCGCCGCAGTAACCGCTGCTGCTGCTGCTGCTGCTGCTGCTGCAAAAATTCCCAGTATTCATAAAGCTTTAGACAGCCAATGAAAGCGCCCAGACGCTAGCTGTTTGTCCTGCTCGCTCGAGACTCCATATTGAAAATGGCCAAGCAGACGGGCAAACACAAACAACAATAACAATAACAATACACACACACAGACACACGCGCGCACGCACAGACTAAGAGTATTTCTTTTAAATGAATTACCCAGGGACGCTGCTGCTGCTGCTGCTGCAGCGACAGCGCCAAGTTGATCAAAATTGAAACAGGCGACGCTGCGCATATAAAAATTAAGTGGTTGTTGCTTTTTGATGAATTTCCAGCTCACTCGCACACACACAAACACACTCACACTCACTCACACACACACACACTCGCTCACATTCGCTCACAACAACATGGCAACAATCTCTGCCTGCGCCTCTGCCGCTGCCTTTGCTCATTTTGGTTGGTGTTGGTAATGCTGGCGGTGGTGGTAATGCTCTTGTGCCGCTATCGCTTACCCGTTTGCACACCATCACGCGCTCTTGCTCTCGCGCGCTTTTGCTCTCTCTGGTTGGTGGCGCGCAGTCAACATTGACGACGACCGCTGTACGTGTGAGTGTGTGTATGTGTGTGTCCGTGTGTCTGTGTGTCTGTGTGTCTGTGTGTCTGTGTGTTTGGTACTTTTTGGTTTCCTCGCTTGACGCGTCGTCAGCTGCGCTCAGTTCAAATTGAATTTTCATTGCGAGCGCATTGCGTCGTCCGCTGCTGTTGCCGTTGATGCTGCCGCACACACTCTCCCACTATAACTGAACTACACACACACACATTGAGAGTCGCGCTGTGAGCTTTTGTGCTTTGTGTGCTTTTGCCATAGAGTACAGTGCAGTCGTGCAGTGTGCAGCGTGTGTTTTGTTTTTGCCGGCCGACGGTAGCAGAAAACTTTGTGTATATTCCTTTTTACCTTTTTTTTTGAGCACGTAAAAGTGAAACTAACGGTAAAGCGGCTGGAACAGTGAACGGCGTGTGTGATACTACAATAACAGTGTGACAGTGCGTGAGAGATCGAATACACCGCAGAGCAATCGTACAGTAAAATATCACTGCAGTAAAATATCGCATGTTCGATCAGCCGCAGACGGTCCATGGGCCAGAGCAATAGCAGCAGCAGCAGTGTGGGCCATAATGGTACTCGAGCAACAACAGCAAGAACCACAAACTACAGCAACACCAACCACAACCGAGAGCAAAAAGCTCACTCTTAACAACAACAACAACAACGACAACAACTACAGCCTGAAGCAGGAGACAACAGCGGTAGAGCTCAAGCGCCAAAGGACAAGTCACAGTCAGAGTCACAGTCACAGCTTGAGTCACAGTCTCAGTCACAGTCACCATTTAACAGCCACGCCGCCGCAATTGCAACAACGTTTGAGCGGCCCCACCGCTCCACCACCAACAGCTGCTGGCAACAACAGCAACAGCAATACCAACAGCAGCAGCAGTAGCAGCGGCGGCAGCAGCAGCAGTAGCGGCAGCAGTAGCAGCGGAGGTGTTGTCACCATGCCGTCGGAAGGCTTGCATCCGACGGCTGCACTGCAGCTATATGCCGCTGCCGCACAGCTAGCACCTGGCGGTGTGCGTGTGCCGCCCTGGGGACCGTTTCTACAGTTCGGTGTACCCGGTGTGTTTGGCCCAAATGGTCCGTTCCTTGGCCGTCCGCGCTTTGAGGCAACTGCCGGCGGACATCCCACCACAGCCGCTGCTGCAGCAGCGGCCACACAAATGGCAGCGGTCAATGCCAGCAATGCCTTTGCGAATCTCACCGGACTCAGTGCAGCGGCGCTGCGGAATGTCAGTGCGGCACAGACGACGGCTGTGGCCGCTGTCGCCAGCACTGTGGCAACCATACAGCACCGTCTCATGATTGGCAATCGACAAAGCTTACCGCCGGCTGGGCCACCGAGCGAGGGATCCAATGAGGATGGCGGTAAGTGTTGAAGAAGAGCGGGGAATGTAATTGAAGAGAGAAGAAAGGAATGATAGGCATCCAATGAGGATGACGGTAGGTGAAAAGGAAGAGAGTGCGAATCAAAATAAATGAGGAATCTATAGAAGAGAAGTGTTGAAGAAGAGCGGAGAATGTAATTGAAGAGGTGTTGAGAAGAGGACAGAAGAAAGGGATGATAGGGAGAAACGTATAATAGAAGAAAATGAGGCATCCAATGAGGATGGACGGTAGGTGAAAAGGAAGAGCTCAGAATACAAAAAGGAGATGAAGTTGAAGAGCCGAGATTGAGAGGGGATAATGCAATTGAAGAGGCGTGAAGAAAGGGGCTATAGGGGGATATAGGAAAATGAGCCTAAAGAAATTGCGAATCAAAATAAATGAGGAATCTATAGAAGAGAAGGAGTTTAGAAAATTAGGATGAAAGATGAAAAGAGGGGAGGTAAATAAACAAGAGGAGAGAGAGAGTGAAAGGCCAGAGTAGAGACAGATCAAATAAAAACCAAATAGAAATGGAAAGAGTAGGTGGAAAAAAAGAAGAAGAAACATAATCTTTCTAGCTAGCAAAGGATTAGTCCCGTCAAACTAAGGTTTCAATAAAAGTCAACTAAATTTGAGTTCCTTTTGTGCTTACTTCAAGTACGAATTGAACTAGTTTTAAGACATTCTTACACTGAATTCAAGAAAGTGTTTATTAAAAATGAAGTAAAAGTAATTAAAAGTAAAAAACTAAAAGTAAAGTAGAAGTAAGCTTAAATCCAGTTCAAAATGTAATTGGAATATGCTTAGAATAAGGATATGAATGGATGGGAAACTCCTTGTTGATGAGTTCCTAACTCATTAATTAGTTAAATCACTAATTGAACGTTATTAATGGCATGTACATACATACGTCGAGTACTTTTAATTGATTACTCTCTATCCCTATCAGAATTCGAAAAATAGAATTGAAGATTACATTGTGTAGTTCATTATCAATATGGCGAATTGCATCATTATTCAGGATTGATTATTATTATGCAAGTCTTATGGCTAAATGAGAAGAGTAAATCCTTAATTATTGCATATCATTGGCGTTCTTATTGGCATGGTAATTGTTATTACCCTCTTCATGTATTCAATTAATTCATTGTGCAATTTGTAATCCGAGCTGAATACTAAACCAGTCAAATATCTATTCACATTGCTGACATTTTGATGGCTTAGAGTGTGTGAATTTGCAGACATCTTTGACTCACATTGATTCACGAATCGTTGCCTAATGAATTATCATTCACACACGCTGTCCTATCACTGGCGTCAGCGTCAACGTCAAAGTTAGCGTCGACGTCAGCGTCAGCGTACAGGTTGTAGATGCCAACCTATAGAGATTGAGTGAGATTCCTTCCTGCATGCTATCTGCACATGTGGGCAAAGACAGACGTCGAAATGGCGGGCGATGGAGGGGAGACTCAATATGCTAATTCATTCAATTAGCCGTGTGCTAAATGTTTTCGGATTGTCAGTTTTGCCAATCGCTTGACTTTTGCTACCTAAAAAACTTATTTATTGATTTAGCTAATCAGCGATCGTTTATTATGTAAAATCCGATTCAGTTTTGCATACAAAGTAGTCAATCCCATCTCTGCAACCCCCCCCCCCCTGCCCCTACCCCTACCCAGGCTCTTCCCAACGATATTGTGATTGCCCGCTGTGAGCTCCAAATGAACGTTTAGCTCACACTCACACTCTGCTGAAGGTCGCAGCAACTGTAGCTGTAGCTGTACCTGTATCTGCATCTATATCCGTAGCTCACAGTAGTCGAATGTGCGACCCAATCGAAGCTCATCATTAGGCCACATTTTAGAATGGACTACAAGCGTTCTCATCTCCATAAAAACGAACCCCAAATTTATAATTCCTATTGTCCGCTCTGGTATGACAGTTTATCATCAGCATTAACGTATAATATTATTATAGTTTATTGATATGCTGTATCGAATTAATTTGTAGCATAGTGTGCACTAATACGAGTAGTTTCAGCGCTTAAATATTTCAATCTTTAAGTGGGACAGCTTGACAGTTTCGACGATCGTAAAATAGTAATTCCAACTCAACTTTACGAGCTTGCAATAATATGTGGTATATTACTGAAAATCATGGCAAGGGGTATGCCATGTTTGTGCGAAACAGGCGGCGATAGGCGTGGCGGGGACTATAAAGTTTATAAGTTGAGTTCATTAAGTCATCTACAGAAGCTAAAATTAGCCAAATGTCACACAAATGAAGTGAAACCGTCCAACTCAATCAGTTTTATTAGCCGCATTGTCAGGCTTTCAATCAATGTAGAAAATTTCATTACGTTCCGATGTGAATTGTGATTAAGAAACTATGGAAAATGTGAGGAAGTATGAGATTAGTGTATGTAAATTGAAGTCAAAGGTAGATTACTTTCGTAAATATCATTTTTAATCTGGTCCCAGATTCTCTTCAGATTTCATGTTTTCATATATTGTAGAATCTTTTAACCTGTAAAAGAAAAGAATTTCTTAAAAATACAAACTAAAGTTGATTATAGAGATCATTTATTGGAATGTTTAGGTCATATCGTATATTCTTTAGAATTTCAGGCATTCTTTTATATCAAATATAAGTAAAATATAGGTATAACATGTATTCAATTATAATATTATTTTACTAACTTAGAACTTTTAAATTGTGGCCCATATTATGCCTGAGATGTTAGGTCATTTAAGTAATAATAGTCAATCTTTAGTTAACTACTCTTCTTTCTTAGAATTTGTTGTTGGTAATTTTGAGTTTATTTAGACAACTCTCAAATATGTACATACTTCAGAATTTTTGCTTTAATAGTGTTTCAATTATACGATAATAATAACACCAGAAGGTCATTTCTATTGGTTCAAAAGACCCTCTACCTCCCTAATCAAGGTGAATATATATTTTGTTGAACTTTCTATAGTATAAATATCTGAGAGGTTGTCAAGAACGCACCAGGTAGATACTATTCTCCATTCCATGTTACGATAGTCTTAACGATAGTTTGTCTGTGTGGGATACTAGTATTTCGCTGTGGCTCAGTTATCAGTCCGTCTTTCACTCAACCTCGTTCTGTATCTCAGTCTTTCTCTCTATCTTTGTGCTTCATCAGTTGAGTTCAAATTGATGAGATCATTTGAGACAATTGCGTTGGCTGCGTTTTGATTGTGGGCCAAGAGATAGATGGAGAGAGAGAGAGTGAGTGGCCGCGGCTCATTGGTCAATTAGCATTAACAAATGATGGCTAGTTGGTGTAATTATGGCCATAATGCATATATCCAACCGGCGGGCGTTGGCGCGGGGCGTGGCCCAGAGGTGTGCAGCCTTTATTAACTGCAATTGGCATGAGCGAATGGAGTGAGCCGAGGAGCGAGGGACATTTAATTAATTGCCCACAGGCAAAGAGAGAGATATGCGAGTGTGTGTGTGTGTATGTGTGTGTGTGTAGGGAAGACAGCGCGCCCACTTCCTGCGTCGCCATTTTAAAAAGTAATTATTAATTTGATTTGATT
This sequence comes from Liodrosophila aerea, assembly GCA_035045005.1. Lineage (NCBI taxonomy): Eukaryota > Metazoa > Arthropoda > Insecta > Diptera > Drosophilidae > Liodrosophila > Liodrosophila aerea. Next base: position 996,148 of record JAWNNL010001456.1, read on the forward strand.
CAATTTGATTAGCCAAAACGCGATGGCAGCGACAGATAGTGCGAGCTCCAAAGCTCATCGCCTTGCCATGCCATGCCCACAACGTGGGCGAGGACAGAGGCAGGGGCGGGGCGTGGTTGACTGGCTGCCGTTAGTGGGTGTTCAGTGCAGTGGGTCAGGGGAGGAGAGAGGGGCGAGGGGAGAGGGGTTCTTACTTCTGTCGTTGCCAATGCTCATTAATCATTTTCACTGAGAAACTCTCTAGCAGTAACGGGGTAACTGTGCATGCAGGGTGTGGGCGGGCGACGGGGTCGGGGCGGGGCGGGGCGACACCATCAGTCAGGCCATGCTCCGTTTTCTTTACTACTTCTACTTCTGCCTCTTCTTTTTTTTGTTTTTTGGCTGCTTTTGCTCATTTCACGCCGGAAATGAAGAAACTGTCATAAAACGATCGAAATCATTTATCATGCGATTTTTCGCTGGCGTCCGCCATTTTGTTTCTTCTGTTTACCGTTCGAATGTGTGTGTGTGTGAGTGAGTGTGTGTGTTTTCTTGTTTGTGTTTCGTAATGAATTTGAAATAAGCCAAAAGGAGTTGGCTATAACAGTACAAAATAGCACACAGCACAGCACAGCACTTCCGCCTTGTGAAACTGAGTAGATTCATCTGACAACTGACATATGATACGATGGCTGCGATGCGAGATGATGAATTGCTTTGCTAGCAAATAGATTTGCTTTCAATTTTTTAACCATTTCCGTCTCGTAATGAGCTTTTTAAGTCAAGCATAACCCTATATACCAGATTGAAATATGATTTAATTATGTGCAGAAGAAAGTTCTTGTTGCTAAAGTAGAGTCTAGTTGAGCTCCATCTTCCACTGATTGTATCTCTGTTGACTAAAGCGCGATTTTGCTTAAATTTGAATATAATGTTTACTATATAAGCAAATAATTGTACACTGAGTTTCATTAAGATACCATCGAAAACATCAGAGTTATTCATACTAATTGAGCACCATTTTCAGAGGATGAAAAGGATTGATTGTAATGCTCGATTTGGTTTAAATTTGTATAAAGTAATAGTAAACATTATAATCAAATGCACAGCTATATATGTACTAAGTATGTATATGCTCAGTAGGGTGCAAAAAATACTCTTATTCACTTCTATACTCCTTCGAAAGTCTTATAATCTTGTTAGCAAACTAAAGATGCAATCAAATTGTAATTGACTTTATTAACTTGATTAATGTAGAGTGTCGAGTATTATACTGAGATTTCACTTCTACACGTTTTAAACTCATTCGAAATCTGCGTGTAAATACTGTGAATACACTCGTTTAATGGTAGTGAATGCAAGTGAATGCCATAATGGCACTCAATTGATTTAACATGCCTCGAAATCGCGTTCTACAATTGCCGTGCAATTAACTTTACCGAGCTTAAGTATAACTACATACATGCAACACCTACTACAACTAGCTGCACCCCACACCCTTAGCCCTCCCGCAACCCGCACCCCCGAAAAGGGCAACAGCACGCCTTTAACTTCAACCCGGACAGGTCAAAGGAGTTTGTATGCTTTTCTTCTATTCTTTTTCACGTTTCTGTTTTTTGTTTCACCTTAATTTTTATGACTTAAGTGGTTTGTTCTTAGGGGGCAGGGAGGAGTGGGGTGTGTGCTAGGGGTAGGGGTTAATATTTGGTTGTTTAGGGGTGTATAACTGTTATATGACTTGGCTGACGCGCGCTCTAAGCTCAAAACATGCCACGGAATGTGACTGTGGCATGCACACAACTCGTTTTGCTCTCCATCCCTCCCCCTCCTTCCCCCCCCTTCCTGCTCTTTAGCTGATTTGCTTTTGATGTTTTGCAATTGCAACGCGGAGTTTGAGGTTAGGGCTGAGCGTCTGTTTGCTGCAGCGTTGCCAAATTGCAGTGTAAACGCAGGGAGGGGTTAGGATTGGGGAGGGGGAGGGGACGGGCTTGGCTATCGTTGCACATTGCTCGTTGCACATGGCATTTGGCACACGGTGGGCGCAATAATCATAATAAATTTCAATTATCGTTTGCATTTGCACAAATCACAAATTCGAGAGCGAGAGACAGAGAGACTGCGGTGAATTATGTGCACTCACTCACACTCACACACACTCAGTGTGTGTTATTATTAAGTCATTTGAATGCACTTACACTCACACTCTCTTCATGTGAATCACTGAAATGTGGCAACGCTGCGTGTACACATACATGCATACATATGTATGCTGCCGACGTCAACGTCGACGCCAACGCCGCCCTTTTGGCTTTGGCTTTGGCTTTGCCTTTTTGGTGAGCGTTTTGTTCGCTGTTTTTCCGTTTGTCGCTTCGCTTTTAATGTCTCTATTATTCTTGTGTATTTGGCGTTGTTATTGAGTTATTAACACACACACTCACACACACACACACACACACACTCACACTCAGTCTTCAGCTGACCGTTGAGGCGACGGCGCGTCGTTTAAAACAAACGAGTTTTTTGTCGCTCTGCAGCTCTTGGCTTGAGCTCGGAATGGCCTGGGCCTGGGCCTCGGCCTGGGCTCTACAGTGCCTGCCACATAATTAGATACATTTAACAACAAAATGCACAAACCATTCATTATGGGCGGCACTCCAGTTGCTACACGGCATTCATTAGGGTTTCATGGCAAAAGGATATATTTACAAAGTGATTAAAAGTGTTTGGCCTGAGTGTATTCATTGTATTCACAGCTCTATGCGTATTTGATGCAAATCAATGTGAATATAATGACTGGGCATTTAACGATATCAACTATACACACGGTTTTCATTTAAAATAAAAGTCTCTGTACTTTATTGAAATATATGCACATAAATCAGTTTGAATACATTCAATGAGTGCACTCATTCGGCCTTAGCGAAAGTTATCACGCATAATCATTATAAACAAATGAATTCCACTTGCATTTAACTAATTTGCGAAAGATTTAACATATACAATATGGCCACCCTAATATAAAATGGTTAGTTTATAATGCAAACTTTTGTTGCAAATAGTCATCCTAATGTATTTTCAGCTGTATATTTGTTTGTATCTATAACTTTTGTAGCGTATGGTCACTCTAATAGGAAGCAATCGTTGAAGTACTTTGTTTGCAGTGATGAATTGATATTTAATTGTAAAAATATTGAAGAAATTATAGCCTTTATGTTTCATTTAGTTGCTGAAGGTCACCCTAGAGTGTGTACATCCCTTTTTCAAGACAGTATTTTTCTTATAATACACACATATTGGTCTTTGATTAAAACAGCACTGGTTGCTTTAGTTAAGAGCTTGAAAAGATTGGCAAATGGAAATTTAAGTTAACAAATGGTCACTCTAATTTTCTATATTTCATTCATATATTCACATTTCTACTGACTAGTTTTCACTATTGTAAATTTAAACAGTAATCATAATTTTAGCTCCAATTTGTATGCTTTAATTAGCTTGAAATGGCCACCCTAATGCATTGGACACATTCATTTACACATTATATTAACTCATTTAGCAAACTTTATGCAATTTTGTATGAATATCAACCACAATCTGAGCTTTAACTGAATTTTATGGTCACCCTAAATACTTGTGCGTCTCTAAGTACTTGCCCCGCACTGTTTGAGCCTGTTTTTAGCGCAACACCTTTGGCTTTTTGTCGGCTTTTGTCTGCGATTCTCTTGGCCCGATCGCAGTTAATTTGATAAATTGCGCCAGGTTTTTGCATGCATTTCAAATGTGTGTGTGTGTGTGTGTGCCACGCCCCTTTTTGAAATGTATACATGTGTATGGAATACCGAAACTATGCGGCAGAGCTGACCGTGGCCTGTCGACTGAAGGGCGAAATAGAAACGTAATTAATATTTTCTGTTTTTATTGTGAGCCGACGGCACACAGGATATGCCAATGGATTAAGAGGGGATGGGGATGGCGAGGGGGATGGGGGACAAGCAAACTGCTCGTTTGGGCCAACAGGGGGCGTTGTAATTGAAATATATGATTATGAATATTTATGCATTTTATATTTGAGTGTGTGTGTGTGTGTGTGTGTGTGAGTGTGTGTTGTCTAAGTTAATTTAAATAATTTTCCAACACTTAATTATGGTGCTCTTTAGTGTGATAACAAAGCGTTTGGCACCAGGCTCAGGGACACTGGCTCGACATGGGCATACCACTGCCTGTTGAGGTCCCCAGTGTATCTGTGTGTGTGTGTATCTTTCATTCATAGTTGTGTTTAGTTTTTGTTAATGCCACGCAATTAGTTCTAATTTAAGGCCTCGCTCTGCTTCTTCTAGGTTTCCCTGGCGATGGCGATGACGATAGCAGCGCTGCCAAGCGTCGACGCTCCCGCACCAATTTCAACTCCTGGCAGCTGGAGGAACTGGAACGCGCCTTCTCCGCCAGCCACTACCCGGACATATTCATGCGTGAGGCATTGGCCATGCGGCTGGATCTCAAGGAATCACGAGTTGCGGTGAGTTTAGTTGCAACCACACACACATAGATACATATGTACACGTGAGTTGGGATATTCGATAGTATCTGAACTCTCATATACAGCACTCCTCCTTCCATTTGCATCTTTGCTGAGATTATACGCTTTGTTCCAGATAGGTATGGTTCCAGAATCGACGTGCCAAGGTGCGGAAGCGTGAGCACACCAAAAAGGGTCCCGGTCGACCTGCTCACAATGCTCAGCCGCAGACATGCAGCGGCGAACCGATTCCTCCCAACGAGCTAAAGGCCAAGGAACGGTGAGTTATGCCTACCAGTTGAAATCCCTTCAAAAAGGATTCGTATTCAAGGGTCATCTGCCTGACTCTAGTATATCCCTGTACTGTAATTTAATTGAGTTTCTCTTGTTGCATTTGCTCTGATCTTTGCAGAGCGCGACGGCGCAAGAAGCTGGCCAAAGCCATCGATAGGCAGGCACGAAAGCTGCAGGCGAAGGGGATTACCGTGGACCTGGAGGCGCTCAAGGCCGAATACATATCACAGCACAAGGCGAATGGCACGTTCTCCGATTCGGATCTGGAGGATGATGGCATACAGATCGATGTGGTCGGTGGCACCGACAGCGATGATGAGCTCGACAGCGATGCAGTGAGTCCGGCACGCATGGGTGGCGGCCATCATGGGATGCCGCACTGTGGCTCAACGATGGATGCCGATGGGGACAGCTCACGTGCCGGCAGCTATATAGGCGGCGGTGGCAGCTTGGGCAGTCCCAGTTCAGCAGCAGCACAGCCCACAGCCGCGCTACATAGCAGCAGCAATGGCGGCGCTGGCTATATGCACGGCACGGAGCCAGGTGATGGCGGCGATGCGGAGGAACGGCAGGAGTCGGCATCACCCAAATCGCTGCTATTCCCAGCCAAAGCATTCCATCAACTCAACCTGCAGAATACACAGCATCATCACAGCGCAGTGGCAGCAACGGCCACAGCAGCAGCTGTTGCAGCTGCCGCCAATTTGGTGCATCAAACCTCGCCCATCAGCATGCGACGCAGCAATCCATTCAGCATCGAATCGCTGCTCTTCAACAATACGTGAGGCAGCGGCAGCAATCACACTGGGTACTGGCCTCGGCTGTCAGCCTTGTGGCACCATTGAGTGGGCAGTGGGCGAGGGGTAGCTCTGTTGGGGGTAGCGGGGGGTGTCTCGTTCTATTATTATACTTTTTCCTTGTCATTTCAATTGTGAGTTCCTAGAATGTTTTGCTCAGTTCTCTCCTTTCTTTATCCTACACTCCAGTTATGGCTCCGAGCTTAAATATATATACTACATATAGTACATACATATGTGTCTAAGTGATTTTATTTATTATCATTATGCAATTAGTATACATCATAATTTGTATTGTTCCAACAGAGACTAAAATTAGCTACGTAGTTCTTTTTTTTTTTCTTTGTTTTTTTTAAGCAATGCTTATATAATATGGTAATACTTACGATAAACATTAATGTAATAATAATAACTAGGAATACAATTTTTTTTGTGCTGTCTGACTGAGTGTGTGTGATTGTGTTTGTGTGTGTGTAAAAATGTAGCAAAAAGAATATAAGAATTGAGTGTATAATACTTGTTAGTACTGGGCTCAATTTGAAAGTCTTGGGCGCAGCATTAACAGATATTATGGCTCAATGACAGTAGATGTTACTGTAAACCCAAAAAATTATGAATTTAAGCAACTTTTTTTTTGTCTGTAAGAAGAGACAAAGTAAATAAAACATATAAAACGAAAACACGAGAAAGAAAAACATTACAAATAGAATGCAAGGTACATATATTGTATTTAAAAAACAACAAAAGCAACATATTGTCCAACAAAATAAAAAACAAAGCATAAAAAATACACAAAATGATGACTCTTCCTTTGGGGTTAACTGAATGTGGTGATAAACAACACTTTAAATGGCATAAATGTTGTAAAGTATCTCATCAATTGCCTGCACCCTTATGCTATTCCCGCGGTATTTTACAGCTAATGTTTGCGACATTTTTATGCATATTCCACAGCGTATTCCAGAGCAGATTGTCACACTATATAGCTCGTAAATGATATGCATAAACCACCAAATCAATTGCCAGCTGTAAAATCATGCTTTGATTGCAATCGAAATGCGTATAAAAAGTATAGGCGAGTTAAGCATGCTCGACTAGAATGCGCTCACTTGTGCTTATTGGCCAGACAGTTTGGGTATGCCGCGGATGAATTAGGCTTAAGTAGATGTGTAAGTATTGACAACAACTATATACAAACTATATATAAAGGTGTGTATGTACATATGTAGAATGGCGTATTCAGCATGTTAGCAGCAACAGAAATTTAAAAAATACAAAGGGTCGATTATGTTTGTGCAACTCAGAAATGTATGTAACAGTCATAAGGAAGCGTGGCAGACCCAACAAAGTATAAATATTCTTGATCAGCACGACGAGCTGAGTCGATCTAGCCATTTGCGTCTGTCTGTCCGTCTGTATGCACACCTCGATCTCGTAAACTGTAAGAGCTAGAGACATCATATTTGGGAGTTAGATGCCCCTATAGTGCAAGCAGATTAAGTTTGTGTTTGATATTTGATACCTCCCCCTCTCCCCAAAAACCGCGAAAAACCACCACAGGCACAATTTTAAGGATACAAACTTGTGCTTTACCATACAATAATCTTATGATAACCTTTATCTGTGCTGTGAATTGTGGCTCAGTCGGGTAATAAACACTGGAGATATTCGAGATTAAAGTTTCCGTACTAGGCGTGGTTCCGTGTGACTTAACGACATGTGTGCATGTGTGAGTGTTTGTTAGCGTGTGTGTGTATTTGTGGTTATGAAAAGTCAAATCTCGTAAGTAACCGAGTATACATATGTATGTATTTTAATTTACTTTATATGTTTTTATTAGCAAAAAATTAATAATAATCTAATAATATTAGAAATATGTTAATTTCTGCTTCGTTTGATGCCATCGCTTGGCATAAGCTCAACAGAAGGAGAAGAGAAGAGAAAACCTAGATAAAGAGTGTGATAAGCAGAGTTGAAAGAAGCGTGGGTCTGGTTAATTTGAACACGTGCTGATCCAATTGTTATTGCAACCTTGTTGCATGCAACAACAAAGAGTGTCAATTGAATTTGCATTCAGTTTTGAACTCGAATTATGCTCTGCCACAATTAACCGTTTAAACTTTAAGCCCGGTTAGTTTAACGGCTTGTTGCTGCTGCCGCTGCTGCTGTTGTTGCTGCTGCTGCGACTGTTGCTGCTACACAGCGTGACGTCGACGTTGATGGCAACTGCGGCCGCTTTCATGGGAATTTGTGGAGTTCATTTCATGGCAATTTTATTGCTTATTAATTTTTCAGTGTTCGCGCTTTGTTGTTGTTGTTGTTGTTGCTGGTGTTGTTGTTGCTGTTGCATGCTGTTAATGATTCCGCGTGTTGCTGGTTGTCGATGCTGCCCTGTTGATATGATTATTACGTTTATGTATTTTAATAATTGTGCATGATTTGAAAGATTTTTAATTCTTCACCCGAAGCTTCTCTTTATGCGAGTATCTCAATGTATGATTGTATGATTTCTCGATCAGTTCGAATTCTCCCGCTCTCCGTCATTTGCTTCCCATTCGTTTACCCTTTCATATGCCACTGCCACAACCACAACCACAGCCTCAACTCGATTCGTTTCGTTTCGTGGTCGTGTGCCCCCGTCGCGCGTCCATAACTTTTGTGGCTCAATTACTTTTCGATGCAAATCAAATTGGTCGCTTTTAACTATTCTTCACACGTTTTTCATTAAATATTATTATTATTTTTTTTCTTCCCCTTGTATTCTCCTTTTTACGCCAACTGCCTCTTGACCATACAAAACTCTCTGCTTTGGTTCATAATTTTACGGATTCACCTCTTTGAGTCTGTGTCTATTTGTGTGTGTCCCCATCCCCCTGTCATCCTCATCTTCATCTGTATCTTTTTTGAGTGTGCTGTAGTATTGTAAATGAGTTTTTATTGAGCTCAAAAGATATTTTTGTTTGCCTTATTGTTTATGAATTATTGTTTATTGGCCATACGCTGTGACCGGGCTAAGGCGACTGATTAAGACGCTACTGGCTGAGATTTAGGAGAGTGTTCGTGCATGTGTCATAGAAAGAAGTAAGAGAAGTGACAGGAAGAAGAGTTTCTTCTCTTTATAAAAGGATGTTATACTTCTTCAACTTTATAGAAAGGGAACAGTTCCCTGAAATGAAGAAAATTCCTCGATGCTTCATAGGCAGAAGACTCCTTTATAGGAAGAAGACACTCTTTTTAATAAGATCCCTTCATTTAAAGATGAATCCTTCATAGGTAGGCAACTCCTTTATTAGAAGAAGACTCTTTCACAGGAAGAAGACTGTATTATAGTAAGAAGACATTCTTAATGTGAAGAAGACTCTTTAGAGGAAGAAGACTCCTTCATAGTAAGAAGACACTCTACATAGGAAGAATATTCCCTTACTGAAAGAAGACTTCTTCATAGTAAGAAGACACTCTTTACACGAAGAAGACTTATTCAAATGAAAAAGACTCCCTTATAGGAAGAAGACTACTTTATAATGACCAGACTTCTTCATAGTAAGAAGACAATATTTATAGGTAGAAGACTCTTTAACAGGAAGAAGATACTCTTTACAGGAAGAAGACTTCTTTATAGTAAGGAGACAATCTTTAAAGGAAGAAGATTCCCTTATTGAAAGTAGACTCCTTGATAGGAAGAAGAGTCATTCAAATGAATTAGGCTCCCTTATAGGAAAAAGACTACTTCGTAGTAAGAAGGCAATTTTTATAGAAAGAAGACTCCTGCATAGTAAGAAGACACTCTTTAGCCACAAACAGATATGCCCATGGCTGCGCTACCTTATAGCGCTTAATCGAAATCAATAAAGTTATTAAAGCGACGCTTTTAAGTTTTCTGTAACAGATTCTTAAGCCAACAACTGTATAACAACGCAGCAACAATGCGGATTAACGCTTCAACACAAAACAGACAACAACAAGTAGAAGAAGAAGAACAGCAACAGCAACAGCAACAACAACAATGCTAACAACTGATTGTCATAATTATGGGCATTTTGGTGTTTGCCGCTCTACACATCGACCACTGAGCCTCTGAGCTTGCTTTGGTTCAACTTTTGGAAGAGATGTGGTTGTTGTTATTGTTGTTGTTGCCTCGTTTTGCTGCCGCTTCCATTTCAATTTCACAGCGGGAGTTGCCACTCACACACAGACACACACACACACACAAACCCATACACAGAGCACATTGCTAATCAAAGTGTTTATCGTGGCCGATCGTTTGTATTATGATCTTGATGCCTTAATTTATTCACACTCTTGGTACGGCTTGCCCAGAGCTGGTGTTAATCTTTGCGCCTCAGCGTTTTCTATTTACTATTTCAAGCGCTTTTCAATTTTCACAGCGGGTTTGGAAGGGAATGGGACTCGGACTCGGACTTGGACTTGGACCTGGACTGGATGTTGCTCTCATGATCAGTGAGTTGTCTACAAGCCGAACAATGTTTGTAATTTATTTCATTGTGCGATGATTAGCAGGCATTTCTTTGAGACTAGAGAAGAGAAAAAAAACAACAACAACAGAATGTGTATCTAAATCGAATTGAAACGGAGTTGAGGTTGAAGCTGAAGCGACGTCATGGTTTGCTCTACTTTCTTTGTTTTGATCTGGAATTTGATTTTTCGATATTTGATTTTGATTTTGATTTTATAGCTTCAGTTTTCTTTTGGGGGCATCGCGGCTTATTAGCTCATAGTTATGGCCAAACGAGTAGTTTATGGCCCAATGGCGACTGTGTTTTTATGATCTGCCTCATCCGCTCCACATTGTCTGATGGCAGGTAGCACAAAACAAATTGAATAAAGACCCAAAAGGCAGAAACCAAAATCAAAACCAAAATCAAAATCTGAGCATATTGTTATAATTGAGTTTTTGCCCACACGCTGCCACGCCCCACAAACACCCCCACCCCCACCTCATCCTGTCCGCAGCAGCATCATCAGCAGGTATTAGGGGGGTTGGCGCTGACACCAAATATCATAATAATGAACTCAAGTGTGGCACAGTGTACTTGCCACAGGGTCAGGCATGCAGTAGCTACCACCCTCTACACTCCACCCTCCACCCTACACCCCTTCGCGTCTGGGCGCGGACTCTCACTCCGTAGTTGGGGTGTGAGTGACTTTTAATTTACTTCAAATCCGTACTCAACTACATGGCACCCGGGGGACTTGTTCCTGTGGCAAGTGCCACGTCCACTGACACACACACAAACACACACACACACCACACGGCTACGTGGAGCGACTTTTGACTTTCTAGCGGCCCAGCGACAGCCACCACCGACAAGTTACCGTTAGACCGTTTGCTGTTACACTGAGCTACAAAAAATGTAGTACGAAGCAGGCAATCCAAAAGTCTAGAAAATAAAACTAAAAGCAAATAAAAATTACGGAAATTTTTTTAAGAAAAGACTAAACTCTGAAAATAACAATTGAAATTCTAAAATAAAGTAAAAAAAAAACTATTGAGGAAGCAAATCTCCTAACAGCTGATGAAGACTAAAGACTAACGCCTTTGGAAAATGAAAAGATTCAAAAGTGAAACGGAAATTGTGAATTAAATTATTATAATAGTTAACTTGTTTTTAAAACAAGATCATTTAATATTGAACAGAGGGAAAGTTCGACCGCTTTTTCTGCACAAAGGCAAGGACGAAAGAATACACCGATTGAACACCTGTATAAAGCGGTGATAAGTAGATAAGCTTGACTCGACTTTGACTGGATTTACATGGTTTTCGCTTATGCTTATGCCTAATGCTATTGGGTGTATTGGCGTACGTTATTCATGTGTACATTGCATTATACTATTATACTATATACTACCATATATTATACTAAGTATACAATATATTCTCAGAGTAACTCAAACTTCGTTTTCCTTACTTATGTTGTTCGAATGAATTTCTTAAATTTATTCTAATTTTTCTTCGTAATATAATTATTTGTAAATAAGTAAATAGAGTAAAATTAGAGTATATATTCTTCTTATAATTATTTGTAAATAGGTAAATAGAGTAAACTAATAGTATCTATTCTTCTTCCGATTAGCTGGAATTCTAACGTTCAGTCTGCATATTTTGTTGGCCAGTGTAATAAGTGAAGTTTTCATATTTGCTAACCGCACTCGTGCTGTCTCTTGCTGTAGCTGGCCTTCTCTTTTACGCTAGGATTTTTAGGTTTGTTGCGCACATCATTAATTTGTTATTCGGAGATTATCTATTTTTATTGTTATTAATGGCAAACAATTTATTAAGCTGCAAGGACGACTCACACATGCTGAACCACAGGGACCAGAGCGAACACACACTCAGAGAGAAGAAGAGGGTGCTCGGGTGTATGGGTGTGTGGGTGTTTGGGTGGCACCGAGTAGTAGTTCGAGTGATGTAAATCAACAAATTTCGCTAAACTACGTGCGGGTGTTGTGCAGATGGATTGCTCATTATGTACTTGCCACACCGAACGAACTAAGGGAGCAGGACTAAGGATATGACTTGAAGATACATACGAAGCAGGGCGGGAGGGCGGAAGGGGAGCAGAAAGAGAAGCAGCTAGCTATGCAAGGTGTTGACGTCCTGCACTTTGTATCACATTGTGCTGCTCCTGCTGCTACTCCTGCTGCTGCTGTTACATCCGCTCGCCCGGATGCTCATTAGTATGCGTAGCGCCCACAAAACTGTTTATTAGGGTCATTAGCGGCGCCTCTGAGCCTGCCGCTCGGCCCATTTCCTTACACTCCAGGAGCAACAGAAACAGTAACAGTAAATGTAACTGGAGCAGAAGCATGCGATAGAAACACATAAATACTCTGACCAGGGAAACGCTTATACGCACTGACAGGTGTTTGCCCACTTAACCCGGATGCCAATGGCCTGGGATGGTCTTCGGAGATGTCTGTCTGTCTGTCTGTCTGTCTGTCCCATCTAAATAAGCTAATAGATCATTATTAAATTCAAGTTAAGAGGTCAGCATTATGTAGATTGAAATGTATTTCGTAATATACATAAAAGTGGCTGCGATAGGGACCTGCCACATGTTGAAGGTATCTTTCAAATAGGTTGTAATATTAGATCAATATATTGCCTGTGATTTCAATTCAGCTGAATATTGTCTAGTTCGCTAAAGCGAAAGACCTTACTAAATATAATATAATAAAGTATTTTTGAATTAAGCTAAATTTGTTTTAATAATTAGACACCAATATTTCAAACAAGAATTTATAAAACTAGATTTTTGTAAAGGATATTTCTATCGTATTCAGTATAAGTTATTGTTGGCTTTGCTTACTGTATTCCTAAACATATTTTCAACTTTTATTTAGGATAAATTGTACTTAATTTAAGAATTACAAATAAATTACACGGAAATACTTGAATCAAGAAGTTAATTCTTTAATTTCGTATTGGTATTTTGAACACTTCTAATTTCCAACTAATTTTGAGAATATGTTATACAAGTTTTTCAGAATTCCAGACTTCTAAAATAAGAAAAATTCGGGTAAGTTACAGTCGGACGCAACCGACAGTAGGAGACCTTGTACTTTGATTTGCCCTGGGCGTCTGTAATAGCAGCAGCATATATGTAGAGACATACTCACAACACATTCGCATAGATATGTACATACATATGTGTGTATGCATACACACACACATATACACACACAAATGTATGCGCAAATACAAACAATAACCACATAATCATACAGAAATTCATACTCACAATCAAAAATCACGCATACGCCCCCTCCCCCAGCCGCATACCTAGTACAGAAAACTGATTGTCCAATATCTCCGGTGTTTATTATCCGATTGGGCTGCAAATCGCACCAAACATTCAAAGCATCTAAAGCTTTGTTCATGCAAAGAAGTAATCCAGTGACTCTAAACATAAATATAAAAATATAAAAAACATAAACTTGGCCTGCCAATGTAATGCATTACATACATTTCTGAATTGCACAAACTTAATAGACCCTTTTGTGCTTTTTTAAAGAACAGGGTCTAAAAAGTAAGTGCATTAATTAAGTACTTTCAAAACTTCCAGTCTTACCAGCTTTTCTCTCCCAGTGTAAGACACAGCTATTTGAGTGAATATTCAGCTTAGGCCAAAGGCAGATGTAATTTGCTTATACACGAGTTTGAATGCAGAAACCGTTTGACAATGATTAGCTAATAGTTTAATAGCTGCTGCTACTACAGTATAGACCGACTGCCTTCAGTTCAGCTCAGCTCAGCTCAGCCCAGACAGAATAAACAGCGCATAAATTTAATATTAAATAAGCATAACATAATAAATTCGATTCCAATAAATCCAATTAGTCATGGGCAAATTATTATTGAAGGCAGCCGCATGTCAGAAATCCCCAAAGCGAACGAAACGAGAACTGAGAAACAGAGAAACTGTAGCATTTGCCATGGGCCAAGGGGATGGGGGAGCGGGGAGAAGACACAAGACAGTGAAACGACTCGTTGCGCCCCCGCCGTGACCTCTCTGCCTGACCCCCGCCCTGAGGCCCGCAGCCGCTGTGGAGTGCTGTGTTTTCATCTACTCGTATTTTATGCCTTGTTGGCATTTGCGTTGATAAGGCGAAAGGAAAGCAGTTCACTGATAGCAGAACAAGTGTGGCTTTTGTTGCTTGCTGAGGCCTCTCGATGGCCTCCGACTGGTCCGCAGCATACAGAACTCCATGTCCCATTGGGAGCGTGTCAACTTTGAACTGAAAAATTGAAATGCCCAACGAATGAAATGAAATGTTTGTGAGGATCAAGCGGATCATACGCACAAACGAACAGTTGCCAACTATTTATGTTCCGCTTCTTCTTGTTCATCCTTTCCTCTTGTTGTTCTTGTTGTATTCCTTATGGGCTGCAGCTTTATCAGTGTCTGTCAGAGCGTCTCACATTTCCGTTATGTTCAATCGGCTGCGTAGACAAATGAGATAATTGGGCGCATGAATTTATGTTGCTCCCCCCTCCACCCTCTGTCACTGCCTCTGCCACTGGCAATGACAAGTGGCCAACCCCAATAACCTGCTGCTACCCCCCGACTTCATTCCACTGTTTACCCGTTTTGTTTTTGTGTGATTTATTTAATAAGCAGCGGGCACATAAAGAAATCGACATGTGCCCCCTCTCCCCCTCCCCCGCCCCCACCACACTTGGTATCGCTTGGCCACGTCCATGTCCAGTGCATGACTGTAAAAATTTATTGGCCATCAGTCACAATTGCCAATGCGATGGCAGCGGCAACAGCAGCCACCATTGCTGCCAATATGTTGCACACGGGCGCCGATAAGCAACTCCTCCCACCCCTCCCCACCCCTTGTCATACTCTTCCATGTTATGCAACCCTGGACTCCCCCCTCTGCCACCTGCTATATGGCGCACTTGAAACTGTTTGACAAGTTTCAATGTGTTTGCTTTAATCGCAAATTTTTTAGCTGCTAAAAAAAACTCGGACTTTTCATTTCTTTTTTCGCTGTGTTCTAAAAACCCATTTGGAAGTATTTCTAAGTCTATTATAAGTCAAGACAGGGCTACAGTTGGCATTCTCTAATGGTTTATTATTTTACTTATCAAATTTAGACCCTGTACTTTAAAAAAGTACAAAAGGGTTTATTCAGATTGTGCAACTCAGAAATGTATGTAACAGGCAGAAGGAGGCGTGGCAGACCCCACAAAGTATACATATTCTTGATGAGGACGACTACCTGAGTCGATATATCCATGTCCGCCTGTCCGTCCGTCTGTATGAACACCTACACCTCGTAAACTGTAAGAGCTAGAGATATCCTCCCCAAAAACCGCGAAAATCCACCACAGCCACAATTTTAAAGATACAAACTTGTGCATACCAAAATCTTATGGTAACCTTTATCAGTGCTGTGAATTGTGTCTCAATCGGATAATAAACACCAGAGATATTCGTGGTTAATGTTTCCGTACTAGGCAAGGGGAAGCAGCGGGCATGCACTTAATGTATGTACAAGTATGCAAGTGTATATGCGTGGTTGCGTGTGACTTTGCGATATGTGTGTGTGTGTATTGTTAGCATAAGCTGCTTCAAGGGAAAGTACAGGGTGTCGGTTGCATTCGACTGTAGCTTTCCGAGTTTTTAGTATTTAAGTCAAACTGAATTTCTTTCATATTTTCTATATTTCCATATATCGCAAGGTTATGGAAATTTGCACTTTCTTGCTAGATTTTTTAAGTTAAATAGATCAAAGCATATATATTTAACTAATTCATATATATTATGTATTTATATATATACTAGGGGGCTTCGCCCCCTGCATTCTCGCTTCGCGAGAACGCCAACCCCCAATGAAAAGGCCCGTGGTTGTGTCCTCGCTTCGCTCGGCCACCGTCGCGACGCCTTTAAACAGGGGGCAGAGTTCCCTAACGCCTCCTTCCTCACGCCTCCTTTTGCCTGTTACATATATTTCGTTGTTGCAAAAATTTAATAGACCCTTTTGTACTTTTTTAAAGTACAGAGCCTAAAAAGAATTGAGTCTCTAGTTCTTACAGTTTCCGAGATCTCGGTGTTCAAGTCTCAGACAGACAGACGGACATGGCTATATCGACTCAGCTCGTCGTCCTGAGCAAGAATATATATACTTTGTGGGTTCTGCCACGCCTCCTTCTGCCTGTTACATATATATTTCCGAATTGCACAAACTCAATAGACCCTTTTGTACTTTTTTAAAGTACAGAGCCTAAAAGAATTGAATCTCTAGTTCCTACAGTTTCCGAGATCTCGGTGTTCAAGTCTCAGACAGACAGACGGACATGGCTATATCGACTCAGCTCGTCGTCCTGTGCAAGAATATAAATATTTGTGGGCTCTGCCACGCCTCCTTCTGCCTGTTTCATATATATTTCTGAATTGCACAAACTTAATAGACCCTTTTGTACTTTTTTAAAGTACAGAGCCTAAAAAGAATTGAGTTTTTAGTTCTTATAGTTTCCGAGATCTCGGTGTTCAAGTCTCAGACAGACAGACGGACATGGCTATATCGACTCTCGTCGTCGTCATGTGCAAGAATATATATACTTTGTGGGTTCTGCCACGTCTCCTTCTGCCTGTTACATATATATTTCTGAATTGCACAAACTTAATAGACCCTTTTGTACTTTTTTAAACTATAGAGCCTAAAAAGAATTGAGTCTCTAGTTCTTATAGTTTCCGAGATCTCGGTGTTCAAGTCTCAGACGACAAACGGACATGGCTATATCGACTCAGCTCGTCGTCCTGAGCAAGAATATATATACTTTGTGTGTTCTGCCACGCCTCCTTCTGCCTGTTACATACATATTTCTGAATTGCACAAACATAATAGACCCTTTGCACTTTTTTAAAGTACAGAGCCTAAAAAGAATTGAGTCTCTAGTTCTTATAGTTTCCGAGATCTCGGTGTTCAAGTCTCAGACAGACAGTCGGACATGGCTATATCGACTCTCGTCGTCGTCATGTGCAAGAATATATATACTTTGTGGGTTCTGCCACGTCTCCTTCTGCCTGTTACATATATATTTCTGAATTGCACAAACTTAATAGACCCTTTTGTACTTTTTTAAACTATAGAGCCTAAAAAGAATTGAGTCTCTAGTTCTTATAGTTTCCGAGATCTCGGTGTTCAAGTCTCAGACAGACAGACGGACATGGCTATATCGACTCAGCTCGTCGTCCTGAGCAAGAATATATATACTTTGTGTGTTCTGCCACGCCTCCTTCTGCCTGTTACATACATATTTCTGAATTGCACAAACATAATAGACCCTTTGCACTTTTTTAAAGTACAGAGCCTAAAAAGAATTGAGTCTCTAGTTCTTATAGTTTCCGAGATCTCGGTGTTCAAGTCTCAGACAGACAGACGGACATGGCTATATCGACTCTCGTCGTCGTCATGTGCAAGAATATATATACTTTGTGTGTTCTGCCACGCCTCCTTCTGCCTGTTACATACATATTTCTGAATTGCACAAACATAATAGACCCTTTGCACTTTTTTAAAGTACAGAGCCTAAAAAGAATTGAGTCTCTAGTTCTTATAGTTTCCGAGATCTCGGTGTTCAAGTCTCAGACAGACAGACGGACATGGCTATATCGACTCTCGTCGTCGTCATGTGCAAGAATATATATACTTTGTGGGTTCTGCCACGTCTCCTTCTGCCTGTTACATATATATTTCTGAATTGCACAAACTTAATAGCCCTACCCTTTTGTACTTTTTTAAAGTACAGAGCCTAAAAAGAATTGAGTCTCTAGTTCTTACAGTTTCCGAGATCTCGGTGTTCAAGTCTCAGACAGACAGACGGACATGGCTATATCGACTCAGCTCGTTGTCCTGTGCAAGAATATATATACTTTGTGGGTTCTGCCACGCCTTCTTCTATATGTTACATATATTTCTGAATTGTACAAACTTAATAGACCCTTTTGTACTATTATAAAATAAACAAAACAATGGCAAGAAAAAAACTATATATGTATCTGTTCTTTGAATATATATTATAATATAACATCGATATGCAATTAAAATATTAAGATATATTTGTTTTATAGAAATTATTATTTAAATTTTCGGCAGTGTCTGCAGAGGATGCAAGGGTAATAGCTGTACAGTTTTCACTGTAAATATGTACATATGTATGCATGTATGTGCACATGTTTAAATGTATGTACATAAATATGTTTCAATATATGTATGTACATATTTAGCATGTACATATGCTTAAATGTATGTATGTAAGCATGAATATATGTACATACATGTATGATTGAATGTATGATGTATGTGCATAAATATGTATGTACTGAAGTATATACATGCATGCATACATATGTACATCAGTACATACATACACATGTACATCAGCACATACATATCTACATGCATACATACATATGTACCAACATACAAACATACATTCGTATATATGTATATCTATTTATATGTATAAATGTGTATAGATATGTCCTGATGTACATATGTATGTATGCATATATGTAAAAATGTTTATGTATGTATTAAATATATGTATGTATGTATCTATTCATGTACATATGTTTAAATGTATGTATGTACGCATGAATGTATGTACATGTGTTAATGAATGTATGAATGAATGTATAATGTATGTACGTAAATGTATGCATGCACATTTAAACATGTACATATCTACATGTACACACATGCAAACATACATTCGTACATACATTTGTTTAAATGTATGTACATTCGAATGTATGGTTATATGTATAAATGTATGTATGTACTGATGTACATATGTATGTATGTGCTTAAATGTACGTATGTACCCGCGCTATTTTAAACGAATATGGCAGCATATCGATGCTCCAACGTATATTACACGTATACACAGTTCATCTGGCATGCGAGAATTGTTTTGGTTTCCCCCCTTCCCCATACTAATACATTGAATTTCGAATAACTCCATTGTTTATTGTCCAATCAAGCTGAAATTTTCAGAATAGACTTAGGTAGCCAATAGCTACTTATATATTAAGCACCAAGTTTTTATCTTTAAAATTGTGGCTACAGTTGCTCTTCGCTGTTGGAAGGGGGAGGGGGTTTTCAGATATCAGCGCTTAACGTGCGTCTAAGGGTCATAAGCAATCATTCTGCGAAAAAATTAGGTCGCTATATCTTACCGTTTGGGCTGTGCGTTGATGATCAGTCAGTCACTCAGTCAGTCAGTCAGTCAGAACGAACTACTTTATATATATAGATATTTTTTTTTGAACGTTTTAAAATGTTGAATTTTGACTTTAATTTTTGTTTCAAATGTTTCAACTTTATCGAGTTATATTTCAGAGCCTGGTCATAATAAAGATTTTATTATTAGCTTTGATTTTTTATTGTATCTTCTTTTCTTTTAATGATATCAACTTTTACTTTTACTGATATCAATTTGTGGAAATGTTTTGTCTAGTCTTGGTTTGCTTTAAAAGCACTATATACCCGATGTCCCTTGATTTGTGCTGGTGTCTTCTCTGCTATTTTATGCTCTTATGGCCAACACAATGAACATCATTTTTAACAGAATCACTGGGAGAAAGAGTAGAAAGTAAAGGATGGCAATGATGTAGGGGTTTGCTGCTGAAATAATGGAGCTCAATGATATTAATACGTTCGCTCGTTATCAAATTGCGTTTGCATGCAGAATGGACATGGCTCTCTTTTTCTTGCTTCCCTCTGTCCTTCTGCCCCAGTGCCTGCTCTTCTTTTGCTGTTTTGCGTTTCTGTTATTATTATTGTTGTTTTTCTGCTTTGCCGGACACGGAAACGGAAACGAGCGCCATATTTAAGCGCCGTACGTGAGCTGTGATTTGTGGTGATGCCATGCCGAATGGCATCCCCCCCTCCCCCTCCCCCCATCCCCCCAAGCAAACAAATCCCTAAACTCAAACTGAGCTGCCGCACTTCCAATATACGCCCAGTGGAACGTGAGTGGAAATTTGTAGCAGCTTTTGGGTTTTTTTATAGGAATAGGAGCAGGCAAAGGTGACAAAATGCCAATGCAAATAAAACGACGGCGACAAAAACTTTATTTAATTTAAAAGCTAAAAATATAAAATAAATTTTCCACATTTGACTTTTACAACGACAATTTGCCCGTGGACTGTCGTAAACCAACCATTCGACGCCCCCTCAGCTCCCCCTACACGAGTAGCTCCTATAATGCTCCCTTCTAGCCATCAAATCGAACCAATTTTTCTGCCTATGGCAACCTTTTTTTTGCCACACAGAGAGCGAGTGAAAATGACGACCTCTAACCCGTATACCGGAGGTAGGGGTAGGGGTGGGGGTTGGGCTCTAGGGGTAGGTGGTAGGTGGTGCGGGAGGGGAGTTATAGAACAATGCCGTAAACCGTAAACCGTAACCAAAAACCGTACGCAAAGTTACGATAATCGTTTATTGAAATGCAAATTTTTTGCTGATTTTGCTGCTTTTAGAAGTCAATTTGAGAGCGCTCCCACCCCCGGCATCCCCCTGGCATCCTACACAACTGATCAGGGGAGAGGAGGGGCGGGGGTAAAGGTAGCTAAGCTTATTTGACTATGTGGCAACTTTTACACTTTTGTTATGATTGTCTTTTCGCTTACGCCAAACAATACAATAAAAGGTCATCTATTTAACATATGCATTTGCATATTTACAACTTTGCCTTGCCACCCCCACCCCCACCCCCGCCCCTCAGCAGCCATTCCCCACAGTACAGTTATTGAGCTGAAAGTCTAAGACCAATATGTATGGGTTCAGTGGGGTTTCGCAAAGTGTTCAAGTGTCGGTAATTGCCTGGGGGCCATTGGGCAAAACAGTTGCATAAAGTGTGCCTGAGATACTGATTGTTTTGGTGCTTTATAGAGCACACTTAAGACTACGGTTTTCTGTACAAGAACTATGTAAAGAGTAGAGAATTATCAGCATTAAAAACTCTAGAATCCAGACTATGCTTTAGTCAGAGGCTGAGTCCAGTCTCGTCATGATTCAGACAGATCTCAGGCTATAGCTATCGCCCAGTCGATCGATCAGAAATCAAAACTGCAAATCTCATTAATTTGACAAGCGTTGTGCACAACAATACCACACACACACACACACACACACACACACACACACCCATTTAACACCCTAGGCACATGGTATGCTCGAATTTCCACGCTGGGAAAGATAAATATTTTCACAACAGCCGCAGATAATAGAGCATAGATACTAGACTGGAGACTAGAAGATGTTGCAAGATAAAGCCACCGGTACCAGTGCAACCCGTGCTCTCTCTCTCTCCCTGCCTCTGATGCAACTGTCAACTGTCAAACGTACTGCAACAGAGGGGATTCGGATACGACTGTGTGTGAGTGTGTGTTTGTGTGTGTGTTCAACTATTTATGGCAAAAGCATGAAAATCAAAACTGCTAGATACGCTGATAAGATAAATAATTGGAATATGAAGCTGAAGCAGTGCACCACACCTCCCTCCCCCCTCATCCTCATCGGCAAATGACACACGTCGAGACGTGTGACGCAGCGCTCTGAAGGGGAGGAGCAGAAGCGGTAGCACACTATCACGCCTTCCCCTGTCTGTGGTGTGTGGTGTGTGTGTGTGTGTGTGTGTTTAATCACAGCAAATAATTAAATGTCCATTTCACAGGGCTCACCCCACTCGAAAACAAAACTGTCTCATGCCACGCTGTGGCAGCGACACGTGTGCAACAAGAGACATTATGAATTAAGACTTAATTTAAGTGCTTATCGCCTAAAACACATCAGCAAACGTGCCACCTCACCTCCCCTTTTCCCTTTTCCCCCTTCCCCCTTCCCCATTGATCAATAGTAGCAGACAAATTTCGTTTTCATTTTCTGGTTTTAGCATTCCAATTGACCAGCCTGAAATGTCTGCATTGCGTAACAGACATGCCACCCACCCTCCCCCTCCCTACTCCCTTGTCCCCTCTGTCTGCCGTCTCCTATCGCTTGTCTACTGTCTGCCTGTCTTCTATTGTCACATTTATGAGTTGTGCTTAGCTAATAAAGTCATTATATGCCCCCTTAGTGCCCTCCTGACTAAGTACTAACCCATTCCCAAACGCAATGATACCAAACACACGTATAATTTCATTTTCGAATACCCTACAAACGCATTCGACGGCATTTGCGTACAGATAACTTGCTGGAGTACTTATGGAAATAACAAGAGGAAATACTTACAAATTTTGAGTTAAAGGAGTAATAGTTATAGAAGAACAATTTTCATTTTTCTCCGATGAAGAAAATATTCATGAAAAACTTATCCGATGTAGCGAAATTAAATATTTCTATATTTTTGGAGACTTTACTCAATAGGAGGACACTTTTTCTTCTTCTGCCAACGAATTTCTCTAGTAAGTTGAAAGAAAAAGCCATCAGGTCTGTTCCCATTTTCTCATTCGTTCAATCGATTTACGTTTTGGAAAAAATGGGGTTCCTAAATTTGATGTATCGTTTATTGTACTTACACACGAAGCTAATCCATTTCGAAATATACCAAATATGAAGCTAATCGAAAACAATGAGCTTAAATTCGGAATCCCATTTTTTTCAAAAAATAAATCGATTGAACGAATTCGGGAATGGGAACAGGGCTGCATATCTTATATTTTTTTGATCCAATTGAAATTAACTAAAATCTCTCCTTGCTTTCTGGGATAACTACAAATGTTTTATTCGCATCATTTACGTTATTTTACTTTAACTAAAATATACTAATTAGATTTAGGTTTATTTCTACTTAAATTAAATTGTATTTCATTTTTAATTTCTCTAAGTTAGTTTACAAAAAATGTTCGTCATAAAGCATATATTTACCGACAAGTTTCAATCAATTGAACCCTACTGTAGCATTCCCAACGCAGCTCAGTTACAGCGTATGCCATTGGTCTGGCTAGCCGTCTGACAGTGCCAGACCCATTACTGTCTCCTTCCAATCAGATTGGCGTGCATATACGTATAGTAGGGAATGCTCTAATTCTGGAATCAAATAATTTTTGATTTGACAAATCAATCGGGGCGACAAATATCATTATTTAGTGGGCTGTTTGCTGGGTAATATTTGCTATTTGTTATTGTAATTATTATTTGTGGCATGTTTATCGTTTAGTTTATTTCGTTTTTTGTCGTTTTTTTGGTTGCTTATAGCATACATCGGACACCGTGCACCTGCACCCCCCTCCCTCCTCCGCGCCGTGGCAGTCAGTTATTAATTTCATTATTTGCTCAGCGTTCGTTTTTATTTATTCATCAATTTTATCAGCACAAATTAAAAACAAATTAGTCAACAGTAGGTAAATAATAATAAAGTGTAATAAAAATCACAGTCATAATACACTCAAGGGAGGGGGAGGGGGAGGGGAAGTGGGTATTCAGACAGGTGAGGTTGAGGTTGAGGTTATTGATATGGATCCATCGTTGATAAGCGTAAAGCAACTTGATTTTGCTCATTCATATTGTAATATGATTAAAAACTTTTCATTCATTTTGTATTCGATTATTCGAGTACTCGTATGAGTATTCGTTTTTATGGCCTGTTTTTGATTGGCTTTCATTGTAATGATATTGTTATTGTTTTTAATGTGCTTTTAATAATAATTGATTCCTGATTGCCGCACTTTGATAAACCATATGAAATTATATACACGAAATGAACCCAACGCATGGCATTGAGAGTTTGCAAATAGTATAATAGAGTACTTGCATTACGTATACGTACTTTTGCAATACTGATGAACCGGATAGAAGCAAAAGTATCTTAAACCTTTGCGAATTACGTAATGTATCTGTATGGAGGATAATTAAGGAGGGAACAATACCAGGAGAGAATAATACCAGGAGAGAATAATGCTAGGAGAGAATAATACTAGGAGATAATAATAATAGGAGAGAATAATACCAGGAGAGAATAATACCAGGAGGGAATGATACCAGGAGAGAATAATATTAGAAGAGAGTAATACCAAAAGATAATAATACTAGGAGAGAATAATATTAAGAGAGAATAATACCAGGAGATAATAATACTAGGAGAGAATAATACCAGGAGAGAATAGTACCAGGAGAGAATAATACTAGGAGATAATAATACTAGGAGGGAATAATACTAGGAGGGAATAATACCAGGAGAGAATAATACCTGGAGGAAATAATACTAGGAGAGAATAATACCAGGAGAGAATAATAGCAGGAGAGAATAGTACCAGGAGAGAATAATACTAGGAGATAATAATACTAGGAGGGAATAATACTAGGAGGGAATAATAGCAGGAGAGAATAATACATGGAGGAAATAATACTAGGAGAGAATAG
Organism: Liodrosophila aerea; assembly: GCA_035045005.1. Classification (NCBI taxonomy): domain Eukaryota; kingdom Metazoa; phylum Arthropoda; class Insecta; order Diptera; family Drosophilidae; genus Liodrosophila; species Liodrosophila aerea. Next base: position 1,020,635 of record JAWNNL010001456.1, read on the forward strand.
TACCAGGAGAGAATAATACCAGGAGATAATAATAATAGGAGAGAATACTACCAGGAGAGAATAATATAATACTTGGAGAGAATAATAATAGGAGAGAACAATACCTAGGGAGAGCACTACCAGGCGAAAGCACTACCAGGGGAGACTACTACCAGCACCTTATAGTATTTAGCACTGTCTGAGGATTTTACCTGAATAACTTTGTTAGGATTTTAGTTAAATAATATTGTTGACTTTAGTTCCAAGAACATGGGATTGCCATACCTTATCACCCATTTGAAATACAATTCTAAGTACTTTACTCTCCGAAACTAGTCTAACAAGCTCAGCTTTAAGCTATAAGGAAAATTGATTATTATATTTGAATAGGATATAAATACGTCCTATTCTATGCCATATTTTGATTGCTATAATTTCATATTTAATGACATATTAGGTTATCAGTCTGAACACAAGTCGACTATAAAGCCAAAGCATTCAGCGCCATCTATTCCAATTATAAATGAAAAGCAAACAAAACAAAACAGAAATGGATTGAAATTGAGCTGATATTCATGTTTTCTGATTCACTTTTAATTACGCTTATCATTCGCAACGAGCGGAGCCAGGAAACAGACGAAAATGAAAATGAAAATGCAAATGGAAATTTAATCATAATGCACGAAACAAATGAATAACAATAAACATTATAATGATAATACGTAAATAAGTTCTATTATAACATCACATAATGAGAGCGTGCAAATGTCACAAAAGATTTCCACAAACAGTGGCTGGGGGTGGGGGTGGTAGAAAACTTTTGGACAGACTGAGAGGAAAATGCGAATGCGAGAAACCTAATAGAAAATCAAGCGCAAAGAAAATGGCGCAGGATAAGCAGAGACTGAGACTGCGACTCCGACTGCGACTGAGACAGACTGAAACGCCCCGCAGCAAATTAAATGAAAATTTGTTTGTGTGTGGAAAAATCAAGTGAAAATTAATTGAATTGAGTTGAGTGCGGCGGCCGCTGCCCCGCTTATAGATTTTTGCGTGCCGATAACGAACGAAGAAAAAGCGTAGAGCTAAAAGAAATAGAAAATGCACGAAACGAAAGAAAAAACTCACACACACACACACACACAACACACATAAAAAACGAAACGAGTGTGTAATGTGAATGGTATTTTGGCTTTTTTGCCAATCACAGGACGCAGCAGCAGACGGGCAGCAGCTGCAGCAGCAGCAAATGGTCAGCGAGGGCGGCAATTTTCACTCACACCCACAATTTATGTGTGTGTGTGTGCATAATTCATTTAAAAGACGCAAAAGTCGCAGCTGCGCAGTAGGCAGGCCCCCAAGCAACAGCAGCAGCTAGTGGGGTTGAGGCTGGGGCTGCGCTGGTCTCTGCCCTGCTGCATATTTAAGACATTATTACATTATAATCGCATAAAACAATCAATAAAATGTCAGTTGGCCGACGTCGCTGCCAGCGTCGCTGCTGCAAATTGTCCATAATCATAACGCAACGCAACGCACAGAAGCAGCAGCAGCAGCAACAGCAGCAGAGCGTCGCAGCAGAGCTCTTTCGACTCGAACAACTATGAAAATTTCCCACTATTCTTTGGCCACGCCCGCCTTACTGTGTCTATTTCGCTTGCGCACACTGCCTGCCGCATGCGACTGGCTCACTCTGGCAGCAAATGTATGCAAACACACACACCCAGCAGTGTCAGTCTCACACACACGCACACAAATTCACTTTAAATCAATTTTTTTGGCGTTTTTCATTTCATTTACACGACGTTGTCGTTGTCGTTGCCGTCGTCGTCGTCGTCGACTGTTGCGCCTCGCTCGTTCTCTCTTTGCGCGCTAGCTGGCTCTTTTGCTCTTTAGCTGCGCTGCTGCTGCGGCGCTCTCTCGCGCCGTCTTCTTGTTCGCTCTGGCCTCGGCCTGCGCGCACTGAGCCAGAAAAATACCATTATTGAGAGTGAGTGCGCGCGCCTATACAATACATGTGTGCGTGTGAGTGTGAGTGTTTGTCGTGAGATCTACTAAGGGAACGGGCGTACAGTGGGCAGCGCTGTGCAGCGCCTTGGCGTTTTTGTTAAGTGAAACCATTTTTCTTTTTATTGCAAGCACGACGCTGACTGCGCTGCCTCGCTGCTGCGTTCGTTTTGTTATTTCTCGCTTTGGCGCACATAAATTTGAACGTTAATGATTTTTGCTTGCAATTCAGTGATGCCAAGCTTAAAATATGATGAATTAAAGTTGAATAAAATTGCTAAAAATAGACGGAAAATGCCATACAATATCAATATACATATGTATTACGCTACATTTAGTATTAATAATGGCGATCTTTCCAACTGGAGATTATGCAAAATCTAGCAATGAAATGGCCGGAGGCTGCAGTCGGACGCAACTGACAGTAGCAGATACTGTACTTTGCTTGCAAATATACGCGTAAACACACACACTAACAAATGTTGATACATACCCGTCATCACAAACTGAGAACATGCATGCTGCTAAAGTGTCAACACTGTCGCAGTCGCGCATGCGAGCAGCAGCAACAACAACAATGGCTGCTAATGCGTGTTGTTGTTGCTGCAGCTACTGCCGTTTTGCAGGTGTCGCTTGCCATCTCACTTTTCAGCATGGACACAAACCCAGGCAGCCTCTAGCCGCGACACTTTTTGTTGCACAAACACACGGAGAGAGAGAGACTTGCACACACAATTATTAAACAAAATACAAACAAACATTGGCCTTTGTTGTCGCTGCCACTGGCTTTGCCATTTTCATTTAGAGCTCAACGCTGCTGCTGCTGCTGCTGCTTCAGCATCGTGAATCGTGAATCGTCTCACGCCTAGTCTTGCATCTCGCTTGCCGCTCTCAGCTCGTTTCGCTCTCACTTTCGCCGTGTATTCGCTGGCTCGCCGCTGCTCGGAGCTTTCGAGTGTAATTTTAATTCGAATCAATTTGTTTGTCGCCGCCGCGGTCGGCGCACAGTGGGTCGCCATCGCCTCCGAGTGTCGCCTTCTTAAGGCTCCGTATCCCCATTGTGTCGTCTATCGCCTTATCCATTATTCCTTTTACTTTGCTTTGCTTTGTTTTGCTTTGCTGTGTCTGTTTATTTGTGTGATGCAACAGTTGCGACTCCCACGCCCACGCCCACAGCCACGCCCACGCCAAGCCAAGAGTTAGCATCCGAAATGGATGAACTGCTTAAGCAGCTGGCGGCAGCTGCGCAGGCGCATCCGCAGTCCGGGAATCTGGCAGGATTCGCATCAGCATCATCGCCACCATCCTCCCATACATTGCCTTCCGCTTTGCAACTGTATGCCGCTGCCGCTGCCGGTTGGGCGCCATTTCTGAGCCTAAATCCGATAAGCAGCTCCAATTCCAATGCCAATTATCGCTCAGCGCCCGCAGCTGGCGCCTGTGGCTCTGCCTCAGCGTCAGCCTCGGCCTCTGTGCACATGCTGCGCCACATGGCCATGCTGCAGCGCGTCAATGCAGCAGCAGCAGCGGCAGCGCAACGACAGCAGGAGCTGGAGCAGGAGCCGAAGGAGGAACAGTTCGATGTGGAGGTGGAGGCAGTGGAGCTAACAACAAACCAACGGCTGTCCAGCGATGCGATTGAGGGTAAGCCAAACAGTTCATACAACCATCAGTCAATCAATCAGTCAGTCAATCAATCACTCAATCAATAGCGGTTAATAACAAATCTTTAATAGGCTTTGCTTAACGCTTCATGCAGTCAGGCGTAAAGGTAACTCTCTAGGTAAATGGAAAGTGAACTAGGATGGCTATCGAATTGACAATATCGATAACCAAGCGATATTTTACTAAGAGAAAGGTTATGTCGTTTATCGATATATGAAGAGAAGAGTTCAATAATAATAATAATAATAATCCTTTTTAGGCTTCTATTAAATATGTATGTATATATATATTTGTTAACCTTGAATATGTAATATTATCGATTTAATACGATATCCTCGATAGCTGTGAACGCTGTGGTATTTTCGATATGTTACTTCGCAACTTTTGGTATGTTATCGATATTTATGCAGTATTATCGATATTTATTATACTGTATACGATAACTATAAACGATGTAATATAATCGATATATTATTCTACCATTTTTGATATTTTTGCCCCATATTTTGTGATCAAAACCCATATCTAGTTAGAACTAATTTCATAAACATTTCGCATTTAAAGCTCAACTTTTTATTGCTGATAATTATTAAATGCAAAGCACCCCCTCCTTCCCCGCCACACACACACACGCACACAAACAAGCGTTTGTTCAAGCGCTAATTGAATTGCCACAGTTTAAATAGTCCGTCCGATTGCAACAACAACAGCACTCATAACTGCACCAACAATAACAACAACAACAACAACAGCCAATCGCATAAAAGCTCTCTCGTGTGTGTGTGTTCATATACTATGTGCAGACTCATTAATTTATAGCAAACATTTTGGCAGCGACGTCGACAGCGACGCGACGCACAGGCAGTAAAGAGAGCGAGCAGCAGAAACAAAATCAAGTTTTGTTGGCGCCCTGGCGCGCACTTTATTCAATTTACCAATAAAATTTCAATCGCATTGCTCTTTTTAATCAATTCGCAACGACACGCACACACACACACACACACACACATGCATAATTTGCGTGCGCGAGTGTGTGTGTTATGTTTTTGATCAATTTTTAATCAACAGCAGCAATAACAACAACAATACGATGACTGCGGGAATTTGTGACATTTTGTTGCTTCCGCTGCCACTGCCGCTGCCGCTGCTCTCTCTCTCTTCAGACGCTGAGAGAGGCTGACTGGGCGCTTGACTCTCTTGCTGTTGTTGTTGCTGCCTTTGAGTGCGTAATTAAATTTGTCTTTTGCGAAAACTAAAAGGAAGCAAGAGCAGAGGCTGAGCAGAGGCAGAGCAGAGACCAGGGCTAAGCACTTTGAACTTTATTGAATAAAAAGAAGATTAAATGTTAAATTTTATAAATATATCGATTTGGAGAAAATCATAAAGCTTGATTGATATGTGCATAAAATTCTATTCTATTTTAACATCGTTTTAACACATAAATAAAAATATAATCGTAATATTTTATGTGCGAAACATTCCGAACAGCATAAAAATACCGAAAAATAGCCAATAATATGTACATTATATTCAATCTGCAGTTTGGCAATAATTTTGTGATGGAAACAAGGGTTAATATTTTTTAGCATAGTATGCAAATGCAGAGCGCCAGGTGAAAAGCAGCTCGGGCCAGGAGCCAATTTGCGTCCTGCTGCTGAATCCTGTTATTATGTGTGTATATACACAACGGCCAGTGTTGCCCACTGTACCTGTGCTGGCCATTAGGCAACGCCCACGCATAATCAGCAAACATCCAAAAAAGTGAACTCTATTATTTATGCTGCTTCTATAGCAGTTCTCTATATACATATATATATTTTCTTTCTTTGAAAATGGTTTGAGAGTCTTGGGTAAATGTGAAAAACTTCAAGTCCGTCCCATGGTACTAGTAGTCGTCGTGCGACGACGGGAAATTAGCTGCCATTAGTCATTTTTATTGTTTTCGGTCGCGGCCCCGCAACAGGCAACAACAAGTAGCAACCACAAACAACAATAGATGAGGAAAAACATGGAACGGCGGCACCAGAAATTGGGCAACAAACAATTTGTATTAACAATTTTTCCATTTGGCCGAAGGTCCGAAGTGAAATGTCTTAATTATTTTGGGAGCTAATCGCCGCCTGCAACAACAACAACAATCGACAAACCGACAGCCAACCAAACATACAATTTTCGTTTACGACATTTTAATTAAGTTTTCTCCTTGTTTCCCTTTGGCTTTTCCCTCTCACTTCCCGCTCTCTTTCACTGCTCACTGTTCACTGTTGGAAATTGAGCAAATTAATAAGAACGCCATTGGCACGCCCCGAAAACGCTACGGGTTCGAGTTCAAAACTCAGACTCAAAACTGTAGGCAGCCAGCATTACCTCCACACACTACACACTACAGCCAGCTACAAGTATCTCGTATGTATGTGACTCTAATTTTCATATACATACATACACACATATCTAGTTGTATCTCTATACCGTATTTTGCTGCTGATCATCATCAGTGATCATCAGTGATGAATGAATTGAGCTGATCTCCTACTGCTCATTAGCCTCGCCGACCGCGAGCACGTCTGGTAATTGCCATCATTTCTATTGGGGCTACCTAGACCCACAGATTAATTGTACCGCAATGATGTAAAGTGAAGTGGGGCTGCGTTGCCTCCCTAGAATGTTACAAGCATATGAAATACGACCATAGTGGTGCAGTGCGTCCGACCAGACCGAAGCTCTCATACGCTTTCTGTTCAACTCTATCTGAAAACTTACTCGGTTGAGCAGTTTATATGGATTGTAGGTACGATATTCTATGATATTCACACAAAAAATAAGTGTTGGTGTTGCTTTGTGCGTGTATTTTGTTTTTGTAACTTGCTTGGGCGTCTGGTTAACGCCGCGAGCAGAGTCTGATCCAAGAGAATTGGCGTACTCATCGCTGGTTTATCTTATAAAAATTAATCAATGATTTAGTATTCATTAGTATTTAAGTATTTCCCAGCTTAATTCTAGTATTTTCAATCGCATATTAAGAAAAAACCGAGCTGTCTCATTTTAAGATCTTTTTTACTTGTTGCGAAAGCCAATATACTAGTTTTAGACGTTCTAACATTCTTATTTTTCAGTTGAGATAGTTTTATAAAACTGTAAATTCTTAATTTAAACTCATGTGAACTTAATTGTAGTTCGCCATTTTTCTTCCTGTATAGTTAGTTCCGATGTTTGCCCATCTGCACTCTGCTAGGACCAAGTGAACACCCCAATTGTCTTTCTGCAGCATTCTTACTCATTGAGTTCGAGTTGAAAGAACTTGTTTCATCCATAGACTCCATCCTATTTTCTATTTGTAGAGTAGAGTAGAGCCGAAAATAAGGAGAATACAAGACTGGAAGCACGCGGAGCCATCAACATCAGCCATCATCAACTAATGCGCATTTGTTTTGTTTGGCCTGGTCCGATTTCCACTGATTTTCCCCTAATTAATAAAACTGGGCATCAGCAGCATCTGTGTTCGGTGTTCGTCTCGTTGGCTAATTGGTCGATCGTCAATTTTCAGAGACGAAACGAGATGAGATGAGATGAGACGAGACGCTCCAAATGAGCTTTTGACGAGCGTTTTGCCTGGGGAAATGATAATTATTTAAGTGACTCTCATTTAACATTGTTCGCTCGCTCTCCATCTCTCTATTAAATTAATATATATATGTGTATGTATATATACTAAACAACACAGCTGCAAATTGGAGCCATTTGTGTGTGAGTAAGTCTTCACCCTCGCAGCCAAAAATTATTTTGCATAATTTACGAGGGCGACAACCCTGGCTGGCCTGTGCCCATAAATTCACTCAATTTGTGTTTTTTTTCTTTCTTTGGCTTGTTGGACATTAGCCAGCGCTTTTTCAGGCTGTCCAGCAAATGGAGTGCATTTCCTTCCCTTAAACACAACCCTCTGCCCCAAGAGCAACAGCAACACCTATTGCCTTAGCCCCTACCTCCGCACTAGACCTTGACTCGCGGGGGGCGGGAAGGCGGGAAGGCGTGTGGAGCTATTCAGCTAATAAAAATCAAAAGGCGTTTTGTTCGCTAAACTTAAATTGAAAACACTTGAGCGAACCGGCAGCAACAACAACGACAGCGACAACAACAATAGCAGCTACAACAAAAGGATAAACACTTCAAGGGGCGGATTTGGCTTAGGTAAAATACAGCCCAAAATAAAAATACAAAAAAATTAAATAGAGTTTGTTATGGACACTGCGAATTCAAGATACTCTTACAATACGACTTTAAGTACATGAAAATATTTCGGTTTATATTGATATATACGAGTAGATACATAACAGTATATTAAAAAGTATCTATAAATATTTAAATTTGTCGGTTAAAGCTGACTTTGAAAAAGGAATAGAAACATAAGAATCCAATGTTAGGAACCTTAATAAAATAAATAAATTATGTTATTAGATGAATATCCTAAGAAATTTACTGAAATGTCAATAGATACGCAAAAGTGTTTTCAATAGTAAACTGTTGAAGGGACCTCTCTACAGTAACTATGGAATGTAGTGATTCAATTCTGTTTAATTTTTAAGAAAATGTATTTTTTGTCATTAAAAACATACCCCAAGAAATTCTGTGATATATTCCTGGAATTAGTAGTCTACGTATTAGAATTAGGCTCTAATACAGTGCCCAAACTCATATTATCAAACAGTTTGCTTGTGACGCTCGTATGTGTGCGAGGAGAGGCTGTGCGTGTGAAAACAGCGCTGCCAAGCAAAGCGCACATGTGATAGGAATTATGAATTTTAGGCACCACTGCTCTAGTATATACCAAATCCCGTCTTCTCTTCTTTTATTAATGAACAAGTTAATTCCTAGAAAAGAAAACTTTATATAATAAGTGCAGCTCTTCTTTTATTCTAGTTATAGATTTTTATAATCATTATCGTTAATTATAATTTTAAGTTACTTTAATTGATTAACTTTAATTTAAATTAATTTCCTGCTCCGTTTTATTTATATACAAAAATTAAGATCTGTCACACACCAAGTGATGAAGTGCTTAGACCCTTTATCCCAGCGTATATAAAGATGTAACACCCCCCACACCTTCGCCCACAATTACACACACACATACATATATTAGTCAGTCTGTGTGTGTGTGTGTGAGTGTGTCTGGTTGCCGTTTAACACAAAGATGGCGGCTGTAGATAATGAAATTTGCCGAAATAAAAAACAACAACAAATTGCTTGGCGGCCATTCAGCAAGTGTAGTATTGCCAGCCCAGTTGAGGGCGTAGGGGGAGAGGGAGTACGAGGAGGGGTAGGAGTAGGATAAAGTACTGGCAGTTTGAGCTAGGGGTAGAAATCAACTCTAGCATTTTTTTCTTTCTACATTTACAATTCAGTCAGTGGGGACTCGCTCTTGTTGTTGTTCTTCTTCTTGTTGTTGGCCATTTACAGTTTTGAGGCGTAATTTTTTGTCTTAAACAGCCACGCCCATTACTCCCCAAATAAATGGCCAATAAGTTGGCGAGCTAAATTGGCCAGACCATTTCAGATTAGCCGTTTACAAGTGCCATTAACCGGGAAGGATTGCAAATGAATTCACTGCAGACACTTCCTCCCCTCCGCTCCCCTCCCCCACCCTCGCCGTATTAGACCCCAAGCATTACCATACTTAGCGCTATTCTTTGTTTACTTCTTGTGTTTGTGTTGGCAGAGTGTTTGCATTTTTTAGTCTTTCCTTTTTGCCGTTTTTTTGGACAGTTTTTATAATTTACTCAGTGGAGCGGAAAGTTGGCATTAAAGTAGAACTCGAAAAGTTATAAAGGGGCTTGGACACGCCCATAATTAGAACATTAATTAAAATCTTTAATCTTTCTTAGATGTTTATATCAATTATAATTAAAGATTTTGTATTTAAGCTATTGTAATAAGAAAATATTAGAATTATAGGTTAATTTTATGGGAGAAACTTTTAGATATTTTCATTATCCTATCCAGAATATCAAACCGATTTTATTTAGGAAAAATACCCTAGATTTTAGTGCCTGTAGTTATAATATTTAAGGTTTTCATTTAAGACTAGAATTTGTGAACAAAATAGAGTTTTTTCTCGAATACCGAAACGAAGCTTAAGTTTTCATTATGAAAAATAAATTACTTATGTGCGTAATACTTTTATGAAGTCAAATTTTGTTGAACTGAATAATTATAATTCGGTATAGTACGATGTGTGAAACTTATTCTGCTTTGCTTTCGAAATAAATTGATTTGGAAAATGTGACAAAGGGAATATTCATGGATATTTCATGGATATTTCATGGGTATTTCATGGGTTTCTCAAACTGAATTTGTAAATTGGCTTCTGAAAAGTATATCTTTATTCGATGAGTAAATAGTGATCAAAATCCATGATGTTCAGGACCTATCTCTGCATAATATCCTCTCTTAAACGGAGAGTAGTATTGATCTATTACTTTGACACATAGTATTCAAGCATATATTGGGTTATATTACTTGTATTAACTGCAACTTAAAGGATTGCCTTGGTCCTTCAATAGTTTTTTCTGCCGCTTAGCAAACTTTCGCAAACTGTTGCCAGCTGCTTCTTGCCACTTGCCACTTTTTTTGTTGCTCTACGTATTTTGGCATAAGCACAAAATCCTGGTGCAAAAACGGAAGGAAAGAAAGCAAAAAATGGAGGGAAAGTAGAAGTAGGAAGTGTAGGAAAAACCACAGGCACGTAGAGCTGAGCGTTTTACCACGAATACCACCGCCACCCACTCGTCCTTCTGGCTTCGGCTATACAACCGCACACGTTTCGATTTTATGTTATCTCCATGGGACTTACCAAGTGATACGACCAACCCCCCGCCCCACTCACCATCCCCCTTACCACTACTCGTACAACTCTCAGTCCAGCCTCTGTGCAGAGAGTACGGGCAACGACATGAAAATTATGTAAAACTTAAGTAAAAGATGAGCTCGTCAAGAATTATGACACCCAAGGGACGAAGATGTGTGTAAAGCGCAACAGTGAATAAAACAAGCACCAATACACACACACACACACGCACACACACACAGGCGTTGCTACTGTTCTTTGTGGCAAACAACCCTGAAAAATGCTATATGCATAGACAGCTCGAGCTTGGGCGCTGAGTAGAGAAGCTATAGTAGTTGGCGAATAGCGAATACGCTTTAAAAGCTCAGAGAACAATGAACTATTTAAAGTGCATTTGAAATTCAAAATAAAAGTTAAACAATAAAATGATTTTCATTCAAACTTTAGGCGAATAAGGCGCATACCCTGCAGCTGCCTCTGACCTCTGTCTAGAGCAGCGCTGGGCACGAAATGCTAACTCGGAAGTAATACCGTTAGGTGACACATGAAACAAGGGTTGCATTTCGTTTTTCATCGAGAAATAACAGAAAGAGCAGAGTCTGAAGTGCCCACCGCTGTCTAGAGGGTATCAAAGCGCAGAAATCAAATCTAAACTAGAACTACATCATGAGGCATTTAAGTGGCAACCCAGCCACCCACACACACACACACACACACACACACGCACGTCCCTTATGTGGCACACACACACACCACCCAGAAGAAAGCATGCCACACCACAAAGCTTGTTTGGCGCTCGTAAATGCCTCATGTGCGTTTATATTGAAACAGATTGCTTCAACAGCTCCCGTTGCTGTCTCTCTCTCCCATTCTTCCTCCCCCCCCCCTCCCCCTTCTCTTTCTGTCTGTTGTCCTTTGTGAAATTGTTGCGGTTTGCAATTTGCTGCAAATGACACTTGTTGTAAGTCTGCGCTCGTATCGTACTACAACACACAACTCGGCGGCCATGTTGCCTCTTTGCTTGCCACACGCGTTCGTGCGTGCGTGCGTGAGAGCGTGAGTGCGTTGCTTTGCGTGCGTGAGTGCGCAGCAACCACCGAAAGAGCATGGTCGGTAGCAGCACACGCCCCCAAAAACACACACAGAGCAATTGCCTATGCAGCCCCCACTTTGCCGCTTGCCGCTTGCCGCATGCCACTTGCCACTTGCCACACTCCCTATGCAGCCGCCCCATCAAAATGCCGCACGACACTTCGGGGCTAATACAATTTATACACTTGGCTTGGCGTCGTTTCGGTTTGGCTCAGTGCCACGCCTGCTTGGGGGTGGGGATAGGGGCAAGTGGCAGTAGCTGAGCCATGTTGTCTGCTGCTGCTACTGCTGCTGGGCTCTGGCTACGGCAGGACATGCCAAGTGTCGAGGGGAGGGAGGGCAAGACGTGGTGCGATTGTCAGCCAGTTTTACGGTTGGATCAATGTTTATGCCGTTACAGACACACACACACACACACACATACACGAAAGCAAACACAATCACAGCCAGGCATTTATCCTTGTTACCCTCCACACACACACACACACACACACACACACATACACACACATGCCACAACAAAAAGCTTTCTCGTTGGCTTTTGGCGACGTTTGTAAATTGGAAAATTTCTGCTATGCAGCCCAGTAGCCAAAATGCTTCGTTTTGGTGTTAAAAGTGGTGTTTTTCTCTTTTCAAATATGTATTCTAAACTCCGCTGTCACTCCAGATAGTAGAAAACTTTTGCAAATATTATGACTATTAAAATATAATAAAAGTCGGAAACTCCACAGTCCTTTTATTGTTTCTTAGAGTCAGGAATACAAATCTACAATAAAGTTGATCCACTTCAAGCATAGGAGAACCTCACTACCAAATATGGTGGCTCTAGCACTTGTAGTTTGCGAGATCGAGGTGTTCATACAGACAGACAGACGGACTGACATGGCTATATCGACTCGGCTTCTTGTACTACTGAAGAATTTATCCATTTTGTGTGGTCTGCCACGCCTTCTTCTGTCAGTTACACACACTTGTAACATTTCTATAACTAAATAAGACACGAGTTGGTTCTTTTTTTATGAAATTGGTGTTTTTTCGTACTCTTGGTGCATTCTTATGCCTAAAAGTGGCAAGCGTGCTTAGCACTCAGTACGTATATGTGTGTGTGTGTGTGTGTGACTGTTTGTGTGTGTGTGTGTGTGTGTGTACATATTTCTTGTTCCGCTCGTTGCGCCACCTAGCGCCATGTCTTGGCTGTCGTTGTCGTTGTATCTAATAAACCTTAAATGAAGGCAATATTGTGGGGTTGTTTTGGGTTAATATTGAAACGATAAAATTGAATTGAGCCGTATGCCCCAGCAGCAACAGCAACAACAACAACAACCAACAACAACCAGCAACAACACAGACGTCCCTGAAAGTTTTGCCGAGCTTTGTGATTTTTGTTTGTATTTTTTTTATACATTTTTTTTGTGAGTTGTAATGACACTTTTAGCTGACTTTGTAGCCATTTTGCCTCTGCCTGTCTGTGTGAGTGCGTGTGAGTGTGTCTGTGTGTGTGTTGCCATTGAAAATAATGTTGTTGGCATTATTACTTGTGTATTTGTTGTTTGTTGTGTTTTACTCTTAGGCTGTGTGTGGTTTTTAATCAATTCGGCAAACAATTTTGACATTTCTTCTTGGCTCATCATTGTTAGTGTGTGTGTGTGTGTACCAGTGTTGCCAAGTCCTCACCCAAAAAAGGATAGAAAAATGATTGATTTAAAAAAAAAAAGACAATAAACCGAAACAAACTTTATTTTATTAATATATACATATTTATTTAACGAATTTTACTATTTATTTGTAATTCATACAGTATTTCGTCAAAAACAACGTCATTTGAATAATTTTCTTGCATTTATGCAGCATTAGTTCCAATATGCTGAAGATAGCGGTTAACATTGCCATTATCCGGTATCTCGGCCCAGTCAATTCTTTAAATTTGGTTCGCTAAACCAAGTTTCGCGAAACTTTTGTTTATGAATGTCTTTGGGCAAGTTGAAATGTCCGTTATAAACCGATAATCAATACGCAGTCAACCGTCAATCGATACACATGATTTCGACTGCACTCAACTAAAGCTGGGCTGCATCTCTTATAAAAATGCCTATCGAAAGCGGAAAATTATACTATGAAAGCGATGCCACCTAATTGCAAATGTTAAATTGTATCAGCGATTTACAGGAATAAAAAAAGGATGAAAAAGGGATAAAATATAATATAAATGGCATTTTTTCTGTATAGGGGACGTTTTAGAATTTTCCGGCAATACCAGTTTAAAAAAGGATAGAACTGTCCGGAAAAAGGACAAATTGGCAACACTGGTGTGTACGATTGTTGTGTGTGTTCGTTTATGTATATACCTATAGTTAAGTAGCCTTCAGCAGACTCCGCTATGCGTTCTACGAGATTGTCGCTAGATGGCGCCAGCTAAGCCCGGTATGAATTATTACTTGCATAATTTTGAGGATAGTGTAAGAATCTTTAGCAAATTTTCAGCAGAGTTCGGCAAGTAATGTCTGTGTGATAAATATGAAAATTAACACTTAATAATCGTAATAATTCCATATAAAATATAGATACACTGAGAATGTCAAGATTTCCGGTGCCAATCAAAGCTTCATAACGCGAGACTAATTATTAATATTACGAAAGTCTACACTCAATACCGTTAAGAGCCTTCTTACAGTTCTTGATGTAAGGACTAAATTACTTCGAATTAAGAAATGTTGGATGTTCAAATGAAAACTAAAGCTTAGTCAAAATAAACATTCTAAACGGACTTGTAGAATATATACATTGGTTTGGCTTCCTAATAATGGCTTAAATGTTTCTTTATTCTGCTATCAAATTATTCATTTCTCAAAATATAATATAGTAATATAAATAAATGTAATAAATAACGTGATATTCATTGAAGATCTGCAAAATAATAGCTAGAGTCTCATAGTACTCCCATAGTTCCATGTTCGACAGGTCCGCTTATAACGGTGGTTGGACGCAGAGTCTCCCTGTGTAGAGAGAGGACAACACACGTAATGAGCACATCGTTATGGGCCTTCATTATTTTTAAAGAGTTTGGCATTTGTAATCTGGTTTATTACAGCTGCAATTTAATCATATTTAGCGCCTTGCTGCCTGCCAGACTTTAGCACCTTCTGAGCAACAGTACCCGCTCTCCCCCTCCCCTACCTGGCATACTACTTCCGCTGTGCAAATTCGCGTGAACACTAAAAGTTGTACAAATGCCGACGGCATTTTATTGGCCAGTTTCAACTACAGCAGCAACAGCAACAGCAGCTGCGGCTGTTACGCTCAACACGGCATTGCTGTTGCTGTTGCTGTTGTTGCTGCTACGTTTTTTTTTATTAATTGAAAAGTTAATTAAAGGTGATAAAAATTATACATGCCACCGATTTTCGCGCTGCAGGCGTTCACCAGCGACAGCAGCCCCAACAACTACAACAACATCAGCAACAATGGAGGGGCCAGAAAAAAACACGTTTCAATTATGCGCAGACACACATACACACAGAGCAGCGCTGCTCGCTGTGCATGTATGTGTGCGCATAATTTAACTAAGCACATGTAGAAATTATTGAAAAATAATTCAATGTAAAATAATAAGCAAACTAATAGTGCATTGCTTTTGTTTTATTCTATATCAATTAAACAGTGCTCTGCTCTAACGGCTAATTGCCAAAGGGCTGGCAGACTGGGGTAGTGCAGCGATATGGCAATATTAATATGTTATCGATATAGGAAAATGATAAATGATACGGTATTAAGTGCGATCAAAATTTAATTCGATATTTCGAAGTATTTTTATTTTATTTTTGAGCTTTCGATAAGTTTTAAGAACAGATTTAGGTTATAACAAAGACACGTGATTTGAATGTGTAATAATACTTTTTAGAATGTAATTTATAGATAATTATTTGTTGAATTTTAATTTTAAGTTATTTATTTCTTTTTACAATTATAGTGGCATATATTTTACTTATTTAGTCTGTTCATTATATATTTTAAAGAAATAGTGACTTAATATTTTTCTATCGATATTTAATACAATATGTGCGATATTTATAAGCGATATATTTTCGATATATGTTTCTCGATATTTTCAATTAATTATACCGTTCATTAAAATAATATTAACATTTTCTATATGATTTATCAATTATACTGTTTATTATATAGTTTTTAATAGTTTTTTTTTTCAATATTTACTACGATATGACATCTCGATTAATACTCTATTTGAATTGACAGTTTCCCCGCTAGTAACATATCGATATATGTACACATTCTAGCCCATGCCCATCCCTATACCCATCCCTAATTTCAGACTCTCTCTCTGCTTTCAAATGTCCAGCAGCAGCAATCGCCGCAGTCGCCGTCGCCGTCGCAGTTGCCATTAACGTCGCCATAGTTTGTGCACTCAAGCGAGAGCCAGGCAGAGCAGAGAGCAGCGAGCAGCGAGCAGAGAGCGGAGAGTGGGCAGTGGGCGGTGGGCATGCGTGCGCGCATCATGGCAAGTTAATTAAATCCTCATGTATTAATCACGGCACCTCCACTGTCCCAACTGTACGACCGCCCCGCCCCACCCTCTCAGCCATAGTCGTTGCCGTTGCCTACCAACATGTCGCTCTATTAATCGCCATCGCCCCAAACAAACTGGTTGCAGCACTCTGCTCTCGGTCAACGTCTCAGTCGCAGTCGCAGTCGACGTCACTGTCCCCGTCGCCGTCGCTGTCGCTGTCGCAGTTTGAGTTTCAGTTTCAGTCTCTGCGCTTGCGTGATTCTGATGGCAAATTAATTCCTTGGTAATTTGTTTTGATGTGATGTGCGACTTGAAATTGATTGAGATTGTGTTGCTGTTGCTGTTGTTGTTGTTGTTGTTGCCGCTCTGGCTCGGGCCAATAACAACAAGCAGCAGCAGCAGCAGCAACAACAATAACTGAGAATTCATTAAAGCAGCAGCAGAAATCAATTTTTATGCTGAGCTTGATTTTTGCGCTCTGCCTTTTGGCTTTGATTTCATTTTCGCCTTTGTTACTGTTGTTGCTGCTGCTCGGCTTAGCCTTTATTCGTTTTTGTTGCTTTTGGCCCTCTTTCGCTTTGATTTTATTTCGCTCTTGTGGTTAGGGTTATGTATAAATCATAAGGCCATAGCCAGACATAACTTTCAATTAATAAACTATTGTTTATATTAATAGATTTTTCATTCGCAGCATTTCACACGCTGCTCATAAATTAAATTTGTTTGCTCAATTAATTTCATACACACACATAATGAGTGAGTGTGTGTGAGTGTTTTGTTTTGCGAAATACAAAAAAAGAGAAATAAATTTGTAGTCTTTTTCACTCTCTTAATGGGTGAATTGGTTTAAACACGGATATGAAATGGAAGCTTAGCGCTAAGTAAACGTATTATGGATATAATTTTAGTTATTACTTAGTTGTGTTAGTACATACTAACTTTATACAAAGTTTATTTAAAATATCACTATGTATTCGAGTCTCTAATCGTATGGAATCTCATATCTTCTACAATTAAGCAGCTTAACAGCTGATATTCTGCACAAGCTTACACTAACACCCTATAAAGTCATGCAGAAAATTTCATTATAATCGGATAAGTAGCACAAAAGTTATGCGATTTGAATACTTACTGTCGGAAGTTGATTAGCGCCATCTATGGCTGAGTAGATGCTAAAAATACTCTTTACTATTAGAATTTCACTTATATGAAGCCCCTCTTTAGGGCATCAACAGGATATTGTAGCCATATATTGAACAGATGTTGCATTTGGCTTGAACCGTTTTAGATTCGTTTTAACCCTATCGCACACCGTAATCCAATCAAATTCCATCCACCCACTTAAATTGCATATTTACCAAAGCTAAAACATCGTATTGCACCTGCAGCAGTTTCTCAGATTGAAACTGCGATGCAGATGGGGAGAGGGACAGGCACACAGACACAGGCAGAGGCAGGGGCAGAGAGAAGAGCGCTTGGGACACGCCCACTCAAAGGAGGACGTCGTTCGTAATCAAATTAAGTAAATTACAAGCTCTCAAATGTGCAAGACTCGTGTTTTATCAGGCTAATAACTGCCGAAAAGCAAAAGTTTCATATCTCAGCTTCTTCTTCCCCTCCCACACACACACACACACCACTAGCCAAGTCGAACTTCAACTCCAACTGCGCAACCTCGAACCTGAACTGCAAACTGATCGTGCGATCTGTTTGGTCCAGTGAAAGGAAGGGAGGCAGGCAACACGAGCAGAGAGCAACAACAACAACAGCAAGAAGAACAAGAGCAACAACAACAACCGAAGAGAACTTAAGAACTCAATTTGAAGCTTTGGCATGGCAGCCCGCTTAAAGCTCTCTCTCTTCTCGCCTCTCTCTTCGCCTCGCGTTCGTTCTGCTTTGCGCTGAGCATCTGTCGTGTTGCTCTTGGCTGATCTTTGCCGCGCTTCCTTTCTAAATTGATTTTGAAAACAAAATGATCGTAAATTTTGATCGCTTTTGCAGCCTCTGCAAATTACTGAGCTTTTGGTACCAACAGAAAGCCCAGACCCGCCCTGATCATCAGTTCTTTTTTGCCTTGGCTTTTATGGGCCTTGATTGAGTTGTCATATTTTATTACCGAAAATTTTAGACAACGTCGACGTCTTCGACTCGCTTCGAATCGCAGTGAAACGTTTCATTTGCCGTGGCGAATTGTGACGTCGACGTCGACAGCGCTGTTGAGCGAGCACACACGCTTAACACCTGTGTACGTTGTTGTCTATATGCATGTGGAGTGTGTACGTGTGTGTGTGTGTGTGTGATATTCAGGTGATAATATGCCCGCCATTTTCGTAATGGAAAGTAATTATTGTTTGCGGCAACGAATTACAGTAATCGTCATAAAATGTTTCCCCATGACTGCCTACAGCAAACCAGGCAAGGGAACGCCAACAACCAACAACCAGCAAGGCAGCAGCAGCAGCAGCAGCAGCCCAAACACCAAGACCCAACAATCAGCGGCAGTAAACAGCAACAACAACAACAACAACAGTAATAACAACTACAGACGCTACGGCAGCCGCTGTCCGTTGTGCCCTGCTATAATCAAGGGAAATAACATTTTCAAGCAGCGTTAAAACTAACATTAATTATGTCCGAAACGAACAAAACGATCAAGAGATCCAGCCAAGAGAGCGCAAAAGGAAAGCAGACCGAATCGGACCAAACTTTTGCAGAGAGTGAGAGTGGGGAAGAGCGAAAGCACAGCGCAGCGCACTGCAGCTTTTGACAACTGTAAAAGGAATAACGTAACCCAGTTGGACTTTTGACAGTGTATTTTGCAAATGCAAACACAAATTAGAGGTGGAGAACTATCGATAGTGGACGCCATCGATAGTCGACTATAGTTTATTTTAAACCATCGATAGTTCTCCACCTCTAACACAAATCAGAGTATTCAAGATGATAAACTTTACCAAAAATATGTGTATTAAAGAAAAACACCAATTTCGATGAAAAAAGAGCCAACTTATTGTTGATTTGCAGTAAAACTTCAATCAACAAAATGCTGCTGCATATAATTTGAAATAGTAAATTAACTACATTCATATTTTTTTTTCATTCAAATTCTTTTTGTTTTGAGAATAATCGGAAAGAAAATAAAACCAATTGCAATAAAAAACTTACAAAGCTACAGTCGGATGTAACTGACAGTAGGAGACCCTGTACTTTCCCTTGCAGCAGCTAGGTATAAAAAATCTAACACAAACTTGATGAGCTTGCACTATAGGGGTATCTTACAGTTTACGAGATCTAGCTGTTCATACGGACGGACAGACAGATAGACGGACGGAGAGACGGACATGGGTATATCGACTCAGCGACTCAGCTCGTCGTCTTGATCAAGAATATATATACTTGGTGGGGTCTGCCACGCCTCCTCCTGCCTGTCACATACATTTCTGAGTTGCACAACCTGTATAGACCCTTTTGTAGTTTTTTAAAGTACAGGGTCTAAAAACACCATTGCTAAGAAGATTTAAAGCAACGTAGCTGAGAATTTTTTCTTGTATTGTATTGCATTTTATTGTTAAATTTCAATTTTAATTATACACATAAATATCAAAAATTAAGTTGCGCTCACTGCTGTACCTGAAAAAGTCCTATACGCAGCGCAGACAACTTTCATATGGAGTAGTTGCGGCTGGGTCATTATTGACTATTGATTGGCACTAGGCGCCCTCTAGCGCATAAATCGAGCAGCACTAATATTGAGCGTAGGCCAGAGCAAGGTCTTGAATTTGCGCAGTAAAATGAAGAAATTGAAAAGTAAATTATGCAGCTGAAGAAGATGGCAGCAGCAGCAGCAGCAGCAGAAAAAATGCTGCAGAGTTACGCCCCAGACGCACAGGCGCATCGAATGCAGCAGCAGCGCAGTTTGCAGCGGCTGCAGGCGAGCAACAATGTTAGCATTGGGGGCTGCGGCTGTTGTGCAGTGGCAGTGACGGTAACGGTGACGCCAACGCCGCGCCAGACCCGAGCAGAGCAAAAGGAACGAGCGTATGTACGAGCGTATGTGTGTGTGTAGCATAAACGAACGAAACGACGTTAATAAGAAATTAATGTCTTGATCATTTTCGATCGTTATGTAAATCAATCAGGCAAATTATAGCTCAGGGGCTTGCCACAATAATTAGACCCTATTCGTAATGCAGCCGCAAAGGCTGCAACAACAGCGGCTGCGGCAGCGGCAGCGGCAGAGCGTAAGACTTTCAGACTGTAAACTGAAAACTGAAACTGAGACCAGAGGCCGATATACATAGTCATGGCGTGCAGACGAAGCAGACGCTGACGCGCCCCTTGATCGCAAAAAATAAAAAAGAGAAGAAAAAGAAAACTAAATAAAGCGAGTGGAGAAAGACTGAGAAACAACAAAAACAAAACTAAAACTAAAACAAAAACAAAAAAGAAAAGGAAAGAAGAGGAAACATTTTTGCTGGCATGCAACGCCTTGATGTCTTCTTCTACAGCGACTGACGACCGAACGACCGAGCGACCGAGCGACCGAGCGACGTCTTCATTAAAACAACAAAACATTTATGCGCCGCTTTGGCATGTCCATCTCGGCGTCGACGCCGACATCGACGTTCATGTCGATCGCAGGCAGCGATCGTTTGAGAGCTTTTCGTCAGTGCTGGCAGAAAATGAAAGACGACCAGCGTAAAAGCTTTGCAGCGGCAAGTCGAAGCTTTCATACTCTATGCAGTTCGAAAGAGTGAACTGGTGCAATTCTGCTCGTATAGTTGTTCAGTATAGTTGTTTATAGTAAAATGTGTTGTTCATTCTATCGAATGTTCACTCTATCAAATGTTCACTCTTTCAAATGCGCAGTCTTGTGTACTATTTTTGCAGCAGCATTACATTCTTGCTGTTTCACAAGTAGTTAGGTTGGTTGTTCACTCTATCGAATATCCACTCAATGGAATGTCAATATTACGAAAGTTCACTCTTTCGAATGCGCACTCTTATATACTATTCTGGCAGCAGCCTCTCTTAGATTCACGCTGTTTCGCAAGTAGTTATGTTGTTGTTCACTCTATCGAATATCCACCCAATTAAAAGTTAATATAACGAAAGTTCACTCTTTCGAATGCGCACTCTTATGTACTATTCTGGCATTCTCGCTGATTCGCAAGTAGTTGTGTTGTTCACTCTATCGAATGGCCACTTTTATAGACCATTCAGATGCCTCCTGCTATTACACAAAATGCATATACCCCATTCGTGAGGGTAGCTGCTCCGGGTAGACTCTGCCTGTCTGTGGATTGTGGCAGCATCGTAACAAGATGCGTAAAAATTATTGATTTTCCTTGACTTGATTGTTGTTGGCTATCAAAATTTAATCATAACATGCACAGTGCGAGAGAGGAGGACACAGAGAGAGAGCGAGCGAAAGAAAACAACAGTTGGCGGGGAGGATCGACTGGTGCTGCTGCTGCTGCTGCTGATGGTTCGATGCTGTGGCAATGGCAACATGTTGCCAAGTTAACCACTTGAATTTTCAATTTTGCATTGGAGCAGCGGCAAGTAATTTGCTGCGTTGACGTGCCTGGCGTGGCAGATGAGCAATGACCCAGCACCCGGGACGACGACGACGAGATCAGAAGGCAGGGATGCATGTGGCATGTGGAATGTGGTATGTCTGCTCGTGTCGATCAATTCGTTTTAATGCAAACAACTCATATAAATTCATGTGCAACTTGGCAGTAGATCTGCCGTTGCATGCCCCATGCTCCAGCTCCAGCTACAGCTCCAGCTACCAGCAGGCTAACTGGACGCCAGATCGACAGATTGATACCTGTACCTGTTGCTACATACTACATACTCAATGCCCTTGTTAAGTGTGTCTGTGTGTGTGCGAGTGTGTGAGTGTGCGAGTGTGTGTGTACTTGGGTCAGTCACTCAATTGGTCGGCCTCTCCAATTACCGTCGTGGCAAGTGCAAAGAAATTCATTAATTTAAGTGCCACACATTTGTTGCCCACTGTGCGGCCCCTCTGACAGCGCTCCACTCGATTCTTACACCTATTGCAACAACTCACACTCACACTCACACTCGCACTCACACTCGCACTCACACTCATACTCGTATTCATCATCCTATTCGAACTGCAATTACAAGCTACTCACTGTGCACAGTGGGTTAATTATGTTAAATAGCATCCGACTGGGGTTGACAGACAATCAGCATAACGACATATCATCAAAAGAGGAATTCAATAAAAGTTGTTAACTAATTTAATGAGTGCTCATGCGAACCGGTTCGTTTCCTGAGAACAAATAGTACACTGCCTATCGATAAGTCAATCATATCAAGTATACAATTGTCTAATGCCGGCACTTGAGACTAAGAAAAGGCATATCAGTTGCTCACAGTAGAGCATAAATAAACGACTCAATTATTTTGATGACAGACATTTGAAATGAAATCGAAGACTGGCGAGTATCGATAGCAGAAACGATAGTTTGAGTACAGGTTCAGCTGGTAGTGTTGATAGTTGATAATCTAAAGAACCCTTTCGGGAAATAGAGAGTAATGGAGTTTTTAAGTACTATAATCTACATAATATATAATATATAATCTATAATCTAGAATTACGTTTAGATTGAGATTTATGAAATCTATTGTTACCCCTACTGAACCTAGAGATTCTTCATCATCATCAGTCTCAGGACTGAGGGTTACTTAGGGCTTACGACTGCCAGGTGGTATTTCCCTAATCTCTGGGGTCTTCGCCATGCTTTAAGTACTATAGTATGTGTAGAACTCTTGAATTCTTCACTGCAGAAGCCTTGACGTTACCTAGTTTTCACCAGGTTCTTTGAGCCTAAAGTGTTCCGTCCGTGGTCCTGTTGATAGTTTAAAGAACCCTTTAGAGAAATAGAGAGTAATGGAGTTTTTAAGTACTATAATCTATATAATATTGTAATCCCTACTGAACCTAGAGATTCTTCATCATCATCAGTCTCAGGACTGAGGCTTACTACATGCTCGACTGCCAGGTGGTATTTCCCTAATCTCTGGGGTTTTCGCCATGCTGTCAGTACTATAGTATGTGTAGAAATCTTGAGTCCTTCACTGCAGAAGCCTTTTTAGTGGCAATACCTAGTTTCCATCGGTGTATTTGAGCCTAGAGTGTTCCGCCCGTAGTCCTGAGATGATTCCTAATGCAGGCTCCACTGAAATCTCACCAATGCAATTCTTAGCAAATCGGTATAGTTACTTTGGCTATAGTACTCCATATCTGAGCCTAGTTTCCCACGTTTCTAGCTTCTCAGGGTGCTGCTAACGCGGAGGCATTTAGCGTGTGGTGTGCGAACAATTTAACACACTCCAGAGTCACAGATGCAGCTCGAACAATTCATCAATTTCCCAAAAAAAAGAGCAGCAGCTAAATGAGTTTGACAGGCAACGATAGGAGGCAAGGGGTTACGACAGCAACAGCAGCAACAACAAATAAAAAAGGATAACTAGAGAGCAAAAAAAGGTAACAAAAAACAGGAGTCAATGCATCGAAGGGCGCGTGGCTGACTTTACGCTGCATTTCGTTGGTTTTTTTCTGGGTTTTTTAGTCTTCTTATAGGGTGGTGCCGTGTGGGGTAACATGTATAATTAGCAGCCCTAATAGTTGTTGTTTTTTATTTGTGCACTACTCGTATTTGAGTTGACTGCTTTTTTATGGCAAGCATAGAGCAGAGCAAATCAAATCATGTGACAAGTTTCTAATGAACCTCAAAAGGTGTCGCGACCCACTGTGGACCCACCGTGTCTCTCGCTGTGAACCATCAACGTCTGCCATTTGTGTGGCCTATAAATGCTAATGAGCCCGGCGTTCATACTCCATTTTTTGCGTACTTTTACCCTAGTTTTTTCTACATTTTTTTTAGGTTGCAAGTTAATTTTTTTTATAGATTTTCATGGTAATTTTTTGGGTTATTTTGGCCGAGTCTAGTGGGACTACTCGATGCTAATTCTGAGGGGGGTGAGGTGAGGTGGCTTCTGGGGCACAATTCTGTGTTTTGTTTAGACTCGGGTAGTTTCTGTCCTCGCATCGTTATGGTCACGAGCCGTTTTCCCGGCGGGCCTCAGTCGACCAGTATTCATTCAAATTGGCTCTATCTCTGTCTGCTGGCCTATCACCCTCCCGCTCCCGCTCCGGTTCGCTTTGTCACTGCATTTTGTTCCACTTGAGTTTGTTTGCTTAACGACCTTTGAAATTAGGCAAAACTAAGGGGCAATAGGCGTTAGACGGCTCGCTCTATGGACCCAATGCAGCAGCCCGTAGATTAGACACTCTTCACAGAGTCTCAAACGGCAACAGCAACAACAACAACAGCAACAACAGCAACAACAACAATAATAACAATTTATACTGTTTATATGCAAATTTTGCCAGCGCCCCGCAATTGCAGCACCATTTGCTGGCCTAATTAAAATAGGGTAACCGTTTTTAATTAGGTTAAACACATACGCAGAAGGAGAGCAAGAGACGAAGGGCGAAGGACGAACAGGGGAGAAGGAAGCAGGAACAGAAATAGCAAGATAAGGCTGACACTAGTCTCTCTTTAAACAGAAGAAGTTGTAGCTGTGTCAATAAACCAGCCGAGGGCACGAAAATTCGAAACGGGAGCATAATTGATTGACTTTAAAAGAAACGATTGACAATTTTAGAACATATACATATTTGTAAGTACAC
Organism: Liodrosophila aerea; assembly: GCA_035045005.1. Taxonomy (NCBI): domain Eukaryota; kingdom Metazoa; phylum Arthropoda; class Insecta; order Diptera; family Drosophilidae; genus Liodrosophila; species Liodrosophila aerea. Next base: position 1,045,478 of record JAWNNL010001456.1, read on the forward strand.
ATATGGACAAAATAATAGCTGCGATTTTTTAAACTTTTTTAACTTTTAATAATTAGTTCATTCCTTCACTTATCTCAACGAATCAAAAACATTTTCAATACCTTTATTATTTGTCTTAGAATAAAAGTAAAAATGGCATCACAAACCCTTTAATATACAAATAAACCCTATTTTTCCTTAAATGCATACATTTTGCCGAGGATAATATGCCACTTTTAAGGAAGTTCCTATCAGATAACGGCACGAAACCCACAACTCGAGTTGTGAAGGATTCGTTCCGAGATGAAAACGTGGATGTTCTTCATCAACCAAGTCAATCCCCGGACCTTAATCCCACTGAGAATCTCTGGGTTGAACTCAAAAGAGATGTCGGAAGGACTTTTGGACAAAATTTCAAGCAACTTTCGGTTTCAGTCCACAAAATCGGGTATAATATTCCAATTAATGGCGGATATACAAGTTGTCAGCTGCCATATACTGAATTTAATATAAAACAGGACCAAAACTATAAAATATCGAATTAGTTTTGTCCACATGTGTATATAATAATACGCCCAATTCTTAGAATCTGCAATCAAAAGGAAAGTATTTCTTTACTGGTGTTTAGCTCGAGAGCACAATTCACCTGTTCGCGTCTCTGCTTGTGCAATGGGAGCACAAAGAGCAAAGGCGTAAACTATTAAGACTGTTGCATATACCAAAGCGTAGTAGAGTTAGGATACTGTCGGATACTAATTCGCTATTTGATAGTCTAACTTATCGATGGGATAGCGTGGAGTAGAGAGTGTAGTTTAAAACTTTTACCAAAAATTTGTTTAATTTACGAAATTAGATAATGATAATGGTTGAAGCGATAATGAGTCTATACAAACATAAATCATTTCAAGTAAAATCTCATTTAAATTTATTAATTACAATAAAATCATCTGAAGTCGGAAGCAAATTTATCATCTATATAGTAATATAGATGCTATCGATAGTACGATCGATTGTTTCATAAGTAATCAATATTTTTTCACTAAATTATCAATAAATAAATTCCATTAAATTGCATATTAACTAATCCACTAAACGTTCAGCGAACTCATTTACTTCTTAACAATCTCAATCTAAAATGATTCTGGTACTTGAATCGTCTTCTGTTTGATTTCGTGTGCCATGGGCTGTCATATTTTTGGTGTGTGTGTGTGTGAGTGTGTGTGTTTGCTTATCAAATGGTTGCCCATTATCTGATTTAGTGCCAGCCTCTGCTACGGCCAACTTGATAATACTTTTTCCTTTCCTCAACCGCCTCATGTTGCGCTGACACGCCCCAAGGCAACCCAAGGCAAGCGGCAGTACCGAGAGAGAGTTGTGTATCGATTTCAGTTAACATGCTCGCATGAAGGACGGCGCTTGCCTTTTGTTTGTGTGTGCGAGTGTGTGTGCGAGTGTGCGAGTGTGTTTGTGAGTCTTCTCTTCTGTTGGCCTGCGTCGACTTATAGCAAATTAGGGGCACAAACCCCAAGTTGCAGCAGCAAAACTATGCCACAGCACTGATACACACGGAGAGGCAGAGCAGGAGAAGTCGGAAAGTCAACAAAAACCATAATTCAGATAATTTTATTTATAACACCCTTGAGGAATTATATTTTATTTACTCTTTCAAGTGTGATGATGAGGCCACTGAGCCCCGTACAAATGGACAGTACACAGTACACAGTACACAGTGCCGAGTAGCAAGGACCTTGTGAAGTGCCTGATCCTTTTGTTGTTGCTGCTCGCATGACGAGAGCAATTGAGGGTTGGCACAGGGCTCGAGACACTCCTTCGATTTGGTAGCAGATGTGTTTATAAATTGTTGAAATCTGTGTGCATTTTAACATATGAAAATCACGTAGCAGGTCGCCTCGGTGAGAGTGGGTGGGGGAGGGGGAGGGAACTGCTGTGGTGCTGTTGTTGTTGTGTTTTGGGGTCTGCCGCATCATTGTCATTATTACGATGGAAAATCAAAATCTTCACGTACCTGATGTGCATTTTATTGGGCTTCCTTTATGTTGTCATTTTTTATCAATCCCTGTTTTTGTTGATTTTCTTGTGGTTTCGGTGGTTGCCTACTAAGGACTTGCTAAACGCCCGCCCTACACCCGGGCCACCCGAGCCACTTCTAATTGGTTAGCTAGCAAATTCTGCAATTAAATTTCACTTAAAACTGCAACTAAACCCAAGCTCTCTTCTGCTCCCCGGCAGAGGCGAGAACTGGGTCTGCGCTACAATGTAATTTACTTCCGCAGCGGCGCTTTAAACATATCCGAGGCACCAGGCCCAGGCCCAGGCAACACCCACCACTTCCTAATTGTGAAAACCAATTTGCGCTGCTATAAATTAGAAAGACAAACGACAGCAGCAGCAGCAGCAGCAACAACGGCACCGACAACATGGCCAAATGCAATGGGAAAGCAGGGACTGGGACTGGGACTGGGATTGGGATTGGGCCCAACCGGGGGCTAGCACTGGGCTAGCCGGGGCGTGGCATGGCGTTGCTCTGGCCATGTTCCTGTTTTCTGTGCGGTTTTTGCCGTTTGCATATCTTGGAAATTTACATAAATAGACTTTAATTGTTTGCAATTATAATGCGAGGCGAGCGTAAACGAAGCCAAAAGACAGGCACAGACAACCCAACAGACAGACAGACAGACAACCCAACAGACAGACAGACAGTCGGACAGACGTACTATACACATACATATGTACATATATCCCGAATGAGTCAGATTGCTATAGTTGATTGGGGCAACTAGAAGATACCCTGGAGCCAGGCGCCAGTTGGCTACTCCTTCGCCTGCCCCAAACTATATTCAATTTTGTTGCCTTTACTACTAAGTATGGGGAATATTCAATATCAATGCTGCCATACGATTCGTTTGATTAATAACTTTTGTTTGAATATACTTTTAATATTTTAAAGATCTCAACTCCCTTTAGGGGTAGCTAAGCTAAACTTATACCTCAATTTACCACAATGGGTCTCTAAGTGAGCTGAGGTTCATTCCTCAGCTACCGCTCAACCTAACCTCTACCTCAGTTCCTCCTGAACATCTTTTGATTCAGCACATTTAGAGCCAATCGCTTACGTTTACATGCGAATGTCAACTTTATACTTTATACTTACTTCTGACAACCTATCATACCCCTTCTCTGCACTGCATGCCGGGTATACAATTAACTCCCACTACTCTCTGCTCTCTGCGCTCTGCGCTCTGCCTATTCCCTACTATCATAAACGCTTGTCAGTTAATTATGCTCGCTTGTTGGCTCGGGCTCTTGCTTTGCCATTTTGGCAACCGTCGAACCAGCCAGACCCAAACCCAAACCCAAAACCATCTAATGCCAACGACTTATCGACTTTTGCAGTCTGCTCCGCCACCTCCGCCCACGATGATGAGACGGCTAGCGAGAGCAGCGCTGCTGCTGCTGCTGCTCCTACAGTTGCCACTGCCAGGGCTGAAAGTGCTGCCACTGACAGTGTTGCCACTGACGATGCAGCCAAACGTCGACGCAGCCGCACGAATTTCAACACCTGGCAACTGGAGGAGCTGGAGCGGGCCTTCCTGGGCAGTCACTATCCGGATGTATTTATGCGCGAGGCGCTGGCCATGCGATTGGATCTGAAGGAGGGACGCATAGCGGTAAGTCAAATGCATGCTTATCGATTGCTGTCGATAGTTATCGATAGTTGATTGAGTCTGATTAAAAGTAAATAGAAATGAATGCAATCGAAATTCAGTTAAAACTCCTACATAACGTGTAGTTATTCGATATGTTAGGCTTGCTGTGCGTATCGATAGTTATCGAAAACTATTTTACTATATTAATGAATTGTTAGTTGACAAATTATTGACTATTAAAATTGCTCAATGATCAGACACTGCGATTGTAATGAAATGGTATCGATAACAAGTATTATATGTACTTACATGCCTATCGATAGTTATTGTTAGAACGTATTTAGTTATGTGTGCTCAATTGATTTACAAAATTCAGTTGAAAATCACATGTATCGATAGTCATTACAGACACACATAGAAAAGATGAATCGATAAGGCATCAATAGTTCTGTCAATGTATATCGATAGTTAATAAACGATAAAGTGCCGATTATTTATAAGCATTTGTCGATAGGGAATGCAAACGCTTTATTGATAAACACAATTGAGGGCCCGACTATCGATCGATTGTAATGAAATGGAATCGATAACAAGTATTATAAGTACTTACAAGCCTATCGATAGTTATTGTTAGAACATTTTTAGTTCTGTGTGCTAAAGTGAGTTACAAAATTCAGTTGAAAATCAAATGTATCGATAGTCATTACAGACACACATAGAAAAGATGAATCGATAAGGCATCAATAGTTCTGTCAATGTATATCGATAGTTAATAAACGATAAAATACCGATTATTTATAAGCATTTGTCGATAGGGAATGCAAACGCTTTATTGATAAACACAATTTATGGCCCGACTATCGATCGAATTAGCAAATGAGTGCAGTGCATGCAGGCGATATATCGGCAACGTTATCGATATGCCATGTGCATCGCGTGCGCTGTGTAAAACAATTTGACGGCGGCAACTACAACTCAATTACTCAATAAAACCAATTACCTGACTATTTTTATTCATTATAATTCATTTTATTTCATTTCCCACTGCGTTTCGTGTCGTTTCGCTCTGCTCCTGTCGTTGTTGTTGCAACTGGAGTTGTTGTAATGATTTCAATTGCATCCAAAAAAGAGTTAATGTGTGTGTGTGTGTGTGTGTGTGGTGTGTGTGTGTGTGCATGTCAGGCGTGTGATTATCGGCTGTCCCTGTCTGTAGTATGTCTGTCTCTGTCTCTGTCTAAAACTCTGGGACATTCTGCTCTACGCTTTTGCCAGAAATTGTTTCTTGACATGACATATCAATTTGTCAATGCAAAACCAGACGAGACCCGACAGACACAAACAGACAGACGGACAGACGGACAGGTGAGCCAGCTGTCATATGGCTGTGTGTGTGTGTGTGTTGGGGGTAGGGGGAGCTAGTAGTTCGGTGCGGTTGAGGCGCTCGTTAAAGCTCAGGCATTGTGAGCATCGCATGCAGCTACTCAAAAACAATTTGCTGCACATTAAAAAATGCACAATGCATGCAAATGACTTCAAATTGGAGTGACACACACACACACACACACACACACTTGCACATACATACGCCCACGCCAAAAGCAAATGCGTTCCGCGTTGCGCTTGAGTCGCTCACCAAAACTGTCCCTCAATTAGCGACGCCATTTTGTTTACGACTCGGCCCAGACAGACGCAACGTGTAAACCCATGAATAACAATGAGTGCATATCGAATATCGAATGTACCGTGTGTGAATACCCAGCGCCACGTCCATCAGACATACTATTTAACTGTTGATAATCACTATACTAGAAATATTACAATTATTTTATTTAGTGCTCGTAAATTTCCAGTATAAACACAGCCATGATACCCGACAACTGTTGGCAATGGGGTGTCATTAGCTGGTACAGCGGACAAAGACAGACAGACAGACAGGCCAGACACTATAGATTATGTATGTTTAGTTATCAACAAGCAAAGATACACAATCTCTGTTTAGACAAGAGATACATGGTCTTCTGTCAGAGTGTTCTATTAGTTTTCAGATAACTGATCATAGAAGATTAAGAGTCTTAGTTTATCAGTTGCAGTATGAAGAACCCTCTAACATCCAGTATGAGTCGAAAGAACTTAATTAGGTCCCTTAGTGTTTTCCGGAGTACCTCCTTTAGTGAGGTAAACGTTGGGTTGCCTAGATGTTCCATGCGAGAGAATGTCTAGCATTGAAAAGTTCACAACGAATCTCAAGTGAACTATACTTTACTATATACAAGTCTAACCAAATTACATTCCAATCTATCAGCTATAACTTCTAGCTCAATAATCGATGATAGCATTCAATTTATCGAAATTGATTTAGTGACATTTTTATATATCGCATCGTATATCGTATCGTATTGTACTATATCTAAAAACTATCAACCACTACCAACTTTTAAGACTCCCGATAACTACTGATGTATACCTTACCATTTCAGGTGTGGTTTCAAAATCGACGCGCCAAGTGGCGCAAAAAGGAGCACACAAAGAAAGGACCTGGAAGACCGGCGCACAACGCTCAGCCGCAGAGCTGCAGTGGTGCACCGATACCACTGCCCGAGCTGCGTGCACGTGAGCGGTGAGTAAATGAGTACATTGATCGATTAGTAGATCGAAACCTATCGAATATCGTATCGCATTCTGCAGCATGCAGCGGAGTAAGCGTATAGCCAAGGCGATTGAGCGACAGGCGCGTAAGTTGCGGCAGAAGGGACTCGAGGTGAACATGGGGCAACTGCGTGCGGATTATCTGGCGGCGCATAGGAACGATGTGGACTACCTGGAGCTGGAGCAATTGCAGCTGGAGCTGAAACTGGAGCAGCGTGATGCTGACGATGACGAGGAGCTGCACATCGATGTGGTTGGCGTGTGCGGCGACACTAGCTTGGACAACTCTCAAACGCCTTCGCTCAGCTCCACATTGGCCACATGGACACCGCAGACAAACCAAAGAAGTTGCCACGACGACAGCTGTGATGGCAATAATGGCCACGATCCTAGCAATGCTAGCGATGATGTTGTGATAAAACTGGAGCCGCTGGAGCCGCCCAACCTGCCGGTGTCAACGCTGCAGCACAAAGGACACTACAATTCCTCCTTCAGCATCGAATCCCTGCTCGGCACATAGCAAGAGCATCGAAAGAACGAATCTACAACAGATATGAAAACTATTTATTTTATATAGGCTTAGACACATTTTTTTTACGATATATTTTTTTTACATTACCCTTAAACAGCGGAGGAGGGGAAGGAAGGAGGAAGGTGTGTATCAGGCGAAAGAAGCTAATCTCTCTATCCGAGCCTACGAATAAAGTATATTTTTTAATCGAAAACTTGAGTACTGTAATGCTTAATACAGAGTTTAGGGCTAGATGCATTGTGAATACAGTGAAAACTCTCTACAGCGGAAGGAGAGTGTTCGCAAAAGTAGGAGAAAGAGGTGCCCCGATCGGAGGGCTGTCCGTTAAGAGAGTGTTCACTGTACATAGAATTTCTAGTCATTAAAACAGTGAAAACTCTCTACAGCGGAAGGAGAGTGTTCGCAAAAATAGGCGAACGTTGTAGGCGAAAGAGGTGCGCCGATCGGAGGGCTGTCCGTTAGGAGAGCGTTCACTGTATATAGCATTTCTAGTCATTATCATAGTTCGTATTCCAGTGAAATGCCTTCAACCTCTTGTGTCCGAATATGAAGCGGAGGGGGCAAAGAGGACAAGCGGAGGCTGCCAAGCGTATTCGTGAATATTCGAATATACGAATATGAATACGAGTACGTGTGGCAGTCCGAATGTGAATGCGAATTTGAGTATATGCACTTTTTAATTCCAGCAAAGTGCCCGGCGGCTTGTGGCAGCGTGTGGAAGTTGCAAGTGTGTTGCAACATGGCCAACAGCAGGCGAAAGGCTGCAGAAGGCGGAGGCAGTGCATCCATCAAGTTCACACGCAGCACGCAATGGAGTCGTACCGGCAGCTAAAGTTACAGAGAAGCCCAAACGGAAGACTGGATGACCATGGGCTGAGTCAAAAAAGCAATGCATAGACTTTGATGGCATATCGATATCGTTAATCGATAGTCGATAGTTGAAGAAGGAGCGAAAGTTGGAGATAGTGATCAGCTTATAGTGAGTGGCCTGGATTTCTGTAGTTAATCAAGTTGCTTAAGCGTAAGTAGTCAAGTCTAAATGGTGTCGATTAACCTATCGATTGCTTTGACAATCGATCGATAGTCACTGTATCGATTACTCGATAGGTGGACCAATCGAGTGATATAATACCTGTCTGATCGCAGATCGAACCAACTGGTCAACTGTTCGACTGTCCGACTAGCCACGCCTCGCCTGATGATATTAATGATGCTCGCATTGAGGTTAGGGCGAAGGTGTAGTGTACAGTACACTCCGTGCAGGTGTGTGGGTGCGGGCAGGTAAGGCAAAAGGTGTTAACACGTGTGCAGGCAGCAACAATGCGTTCTGATTTCGTTCTTTTCGCGCTGGCACTGTTGAAATTCGGCCATTGTATCTGGCAGATACAACTGTATCTTGCAGATACTTGCAGCAGTCGAAGCAACGTCACACTGTAGCCAAGAGGCAATTTACGAAATGCAGAGGGACAGGCAGCGGGACTACGGACAGAGCACAAATGTAATACACACATCAGGCAAATAAATTAGAAGGCAACTCCTTCGGCAGAAGCGTCAGCAGCGTCGCGCCCCCCTTTGGGTATTGCGCGTTCCCATTCCCAGTCGCAGTCTCAGTCCCAGTCCCATTCCGACTCCCTTGGCCAATCCCAAGGCAGAGAGCAGCAGAGAGAGAGAGAGTAATGCCGACAATCCGTCATGCAGGTGTGAATGATTCATTAATTTCTCGCCTTCATACGAATTTTCAGTTAACATGCAAGCGGAACCAAAACGAGCCGCCGCTAAAAGAGTTACGCAGCAGCAGCGACGTCAACGGCGACAGCGACGCCGGCTGCAACGCATGCCTGGCAGCCTCAACAGTTCCAGTCCCAGTCCGAGTCCCAGTTGCAGTGCCAGATCCGAGCCAGAGACAGAGGCACAGCTTCAGCTTAACGTCTTCATTACGCACGGCCTACGTTTTGCGCTTCACTTCGTTGCCTGCCACATGCGGCATGCTGCATGCTGCAAGTTGTAAGTTGCCCCTTGCCAATTTCGTTTTGCATTTTCAATTTCGTGGCATTTCCTTCGTCCAGGCAGCAGCGGGTGGCCTACCCCCCTCCCCTTCCTTCGCTCTTCTCACTCTCTCTTTGCCACACCTTGTGGCAGTTGCCTCAGCTGCAGCACCGCTGTGCGTTAATTACCTGATGAGCTCAAGGATCAAATGCCAATTTGCTCCTCGATTATTATACTTACTCGCAATCGAATTCGATTTGTATTCGATCGATTCATGGCTCAATCAAAACTGCATCCATTTCGTGGCAAATGAATAAAATGAATATTCAAATGCAATGAGTACACTCACGAATGCGAGGCACACTTGTGAATGCTCCTTTTAGTATTGAGTGTCTTTCGAGTACATGATATATTAAGTCCTTTTTTTTACCTATGAATGGCCTTATGAATACACTCAGCTCAGAATGAATATACTCATTGACTCGTAAGCTTGCTGTGAATACATTCGCAATGAAATGAGACTAGTTGACTTGGCTTGTGCACTCAGACTCATAATTACTCATAATTAGCTATGAATGGCCTTATGAATACACTCAGCTCAAAGTGAATACACTCATTTACTTTGTGTTTATATTCTTCCAAGTTTGCTATGAATATATTCAAAATGAAATGGGACTAGTTGACTTGCACTCATGCTCACACTCATATACACTCACTCTTGCTATTCATTTGCCATTCAATTGCACTCATACTGACACTCATATACACTCACTCTTGCTATTCATTTCCATTCAATTGCACTCATGCTCACACTCATATACACTCACTCTTGCTATTCATTTGCCATTCAATTGCACTCATGCTGACACTCATATACACTCACTCTTGCTATTCATTTGGCATTCAATTGCACTCATATACACTCACTCTCGCTATTCATTTGCCATTCAATTAGCACTCATAACGTTTTATTGCCGTCTAAATGAAAATAGTTATTATTCACACAAATGCGAATGTGAATGCGAATGCGAATACACTCACTCGGCTTCAAGTGCTTTATTTTGTTTGTGCCTCATAAAAAGCGTTGAATGATTTCTGGCTGCTAAGCGAGTTGTTGTTTGTTTGTGGTTAGTTGTTGTTGCTGTTGCTGTTGTTGTTGTTGCAACAACAACAATTCATATTTTTTATGGCACCTACTTTGATGCTGTTGTTGCTGTTGCTGTTGCTGTTGATGCTGCGCTTGAACCCTGCCACAGAATTGAAGGCGTTAACCAAGCTTAATACATTTATTTGGGCCACAAAATAAAAACTCAACTTGAAGCTCCATGCTCCGACTCGGAGTCAGAGTCAGAGTCCAAGTCCGAGTCAGAGACCGAGTCCAAGTCCAAGTCCAGGGCGCTGCCATATCTGTCCAAAGTAATAATTATGTTTCACGTTGTTATCCTAATTTACGTGCCGGGGCTGACCAGGCTCAGAGCTCAGAGCAGGCTGAGAGGTCGCTACAGTTTTGTGGCATGCAGCATACCGCAGCAGCCTGAGCCCGAGCCTGAGCCTGAGCCTCAGTCGTGGCCCCGAGGCGCTGCGTCTGTCTGTTGCCGCTGCCCCTGCCTCTTGCCCCATCGCGTTGCCGGCGCATTTCACTGGAAAAAGTATTAAGCATAAAGCGAGATACTGAAAATTGATTTCTCACCTTCGTGCACGTTATGTGTGTGCCTGTCCAGAGCTCATCCTCAAAATGCTCCACCGAATCCTGCTGCTTTATAATTAATTAATATATACTATATCGTCCCGCTGCTCTGCTCTGCTCAGCTCTCTCCAGTCGTGATGCCCCACGCCCGCAACAAGAGCTTCACACACTGCCACTACTACTACTCCTACTATTCCCTCGAATTGTATCTGAGTATTTCAATAAGCCCTCCTGGTAGTGGAACTGGCCTAGACTGCCTGTCTCTCTATATGCGCAAGACTATCCCTAGCACAATCGTAAATAAAAATTTATCTGTAAATTTATTGCATCATCGGGAAACTTTTCAATTCTCCAAACAGACAGCGAGACAGTTGGACAGACAGACAGACGGACGGACAGACAGACAGACAGACTAACTGCATATTTAAGCACCTGTTGCCTCAATGGAAATATTTATTTGTCATTTTCCACTGGGCCATTTGTCGTGGCTTTTAATTTGCTTTCAAAAAAAGGAAGAGGCAAAAAACGCAGCTTAGTTTTTCATTATATTCGAAATGCTTTCTTCACTGCTTACAGCCCAATGCATACCCTAACCTCGAGTCCTTTGACTAGCTCAAGTAATAACAAAGTCTGTCTAGAGGAATGCAGAGAAATTCCCGAGTCTTATTTCTAATAACAAACTTTTATTTCTATATATGTATATACTATATAATCTAGCATTTCTAAAGACCATTATTGGAGCAATTTCTACTTCATTTATGGAATATTATACAAAATTTGATAATATAAAATAATAAGTTTAAAGTGAAAGAAAGAAATTATAAACTGAAATATTACAATCATATTATAGCAATGTCAGGGCTGAAGACTAGAGATTTCTGCCTAAATCATATAGTAATACACAAAATTAGTTAATATAAAAAATGATATAGAGTAAATTATTATAATATGAAATATTAGAATTATACATCAAGGCTGAAGACTAGAGATTTAATGTGCTAATATTCAAAATTAATTAATATAAAAAATTACATAAAATATAAAAATTAAATAAAGTAAATTATTATTAATTGAATGCAATAAAATCCAATTTAATATCAATAAAATATAACAGAAAGTGCAATATTTTGGTCATATAGTAATTTACTTTTTATTGCTGCCATAAAACATGATATGAAATATAAAAATAAAATAGAATATAAATAATTTATAACCAATCAATAAAATATAATAGAAAGAGTAAACATTTTGACATATAATAATAATAATTATAATGATGTAAAATAAAGTAAAACATAAATAAATTAATTGAATAAATTCGTATTAAATATCATTAAAATACACTATAATAAACTTCATTATATTCGTCATATAATAGTTTCATTTTCACACCACCATTTCGTGCAGTGTATCAGCAAGTTGTGACGCTGCTTTGAGCCACTTGGCCTCTTGGCTTGTTTTCATTTCTTTTGTTGAGCTGGATAATGGAGTTAACGCTTTCCGTTCAGTTGCCTACTACTGCTACTCCCCGCTCTGCTTGTGACACTTTGAAATGTGCATGGCATATAAAAATTTGTATGATATGATTTTTATGGACTTCAAATCGATTTTTTTACGATCAACGCTGGGTTTTTATGCGCTTGCCGCTGCTTTATGTGACAAGCGACTGCAGCAGGGGGGCTGTGGCTCTGGCTGTGGCATGCTGTGACGACAGTGGGGTGGGGTGCATGGGGGGCATGCCACTACCAATTATGTAATTAGGTGTTAAGGCAAACAATACTGCATAGGTGCTGCAGTATTTATGTGTTTCTCTCTCATATTTTAGTGGCTATTGAAAATGTGATGTGAGAACCGTTAGAGCACGAACTGAGCCAAAAGGCCTTATCGCTTCATTGGCATCGCTGGCATGTCAGCCGGGGAGCCAGGGAGCAGCAGCAGAGCGGGGGGATCAGCACCATATGCTGGCCAAAAACCAGGCGCAGCCAATATCCGGCCAAGACTTTTGCCAACTTTGATCAGGAGACGCCTCAAGTGGTTGTTGCTGCTGCTGCTGCTGTTGCCATCTGTTGCGGGCTTTTCTATGCGCGGGCAGCTTGCTTTTTTTCTTTCCTTCTTTATGAATTTAATGTCTTTATTCATGTTTTCTTACTTAAATTATTTTGCAGCAGGGTCGAGCGACGCGACTGATTAATAAAGTTCAGGCGGAGCGACAGCTGCTGCCCCTGCCACTGCCACTGCCAACAATTTGATCAGCCCAATAACAACAAGTGTTCATCTCTTTTGGACAGTTCAGTTAGCCAACTAAAACTCAGGCTATGATTAAAATATAAAGCAGTTAAGTCAACTACTATTTATTATGAATATGAGCTACGTCTTGAGCAGCCTACACTGAAAAAACCAGCTAAAATTAAGATTTTTGGTCTTAAAATAGTGACCACGAAATTGCTTAATCAATCTTGGTTTTAGAATCAATGCAACATGATATTTCTCAACAGAATTAAATACTTTCTATATATGCTTTATGCTGAGATAAAAACAACACAAAAACATCTATTAGAAAGTACAAAAGAACTACAAGTTCATCAGACAATGGTCTAGCGTCGAGTTTTCATTATGAAGAAGATGTAGAAAGTCAAGGACATGAAGACCCTTTTTTTCTTCTTTTTTCTGTTTAAATACTATTGTTAAATTTCTTTAAATTAAGCAAAAAAAAATGTAACGTTTTATCACTTTGTTAATAGTTTGCCCGGAAGACGATTGCCGAAGAGCAATCGAAATATATTGCCGATAAAGAATTAACAAAAAGAAACCTTGAGTTTTTATTTCGATCATTCGACCCATAAAAAAATAAAAAAACACAGACCTAGAGCCGACAAAAAACACTTATGTGTGTGCGAAAGTACAGAAAGTACAGTAGCTTTCCGAGAATTTTTTTATTCTTCTTGTATATAACATATTTTTATATCGAGCCCGCCAACTTCTCGCCTATTAATCTTCATATTTACCTCTTCGAACCCACAAACTCTGCCTTTCGATAACCGCAATTTATGAGGATATAATTGAATCTGCAAATGATGTATCCATACTGAGAGTATCAATACTGAACTCCTGTAGTTCTATAAGCTGTGCCAAAAATAAGATTTTTCAAACTTTTAAATCTTATTCTCAGAATTATTCAAGTAATTTTAAGATTGCGCAAAATCTTTATTCTATTGTGTATATATATATTTATTTTTAGATTAAATATTTGATACTATTTAATTCATTTTAATTGTATTATTTTTTCTTCTGAACTAACTGCTGTAAATAAAAAGACTTTATAGTGTTTTTTTTGTTCATTTTTTTTGTATATTTTATATTTTATAGCATTTAGCTTAACTAAAACTTAACTTAGTCGATAATTTAAGAAACAAAAAAATCTTAATTTAACTATGTACACAAAGTAGACTATTTAGTCCTTGTCTGCTCCTGCTGCTCCCCTCTTATGCCTTGAGCAACGCATTGCCTGGGTTTAGGTGTAGGTGATGGAACTTGCATGCGGTGCGGCAGCCTTTACTGCAGAAGTAGCGATCGCCACACATGGATGTGGCCAGGCTCCACTCGGCGATAACGAGAACGCGGCAATAGTCGTGGCACATGTAGCAATCGGGATTTTCTCGGCACGAGGCTGGTGTGTCTATGCTGGGCTCCAGTAGGGTCTGCAGATAACAGCGCTGGCGGCACTGCCAAACGCGCACTTGCAGTGGCAATGGTAGTGAGTCCTGGAACGAGTGGCTATTGGCTCTCATGCTGGATCTGGAACTGGAGCTGGAGCTGATGCTCTTCGTATTGACTTCGGCGGCAAGTAAGATGGCGATGAGGCAAATGCTGAGACGTAAGGCAAGCATTTTTCCGACTGGTGTGGATGTAGCTGAGATTGTTCTGGAGTAAGACTTGGTTGCGACTGTGCAACTGAGCTGTGAATTGGCTTCTGAATGCTCTCTGCAGCGCACATATGAATTTATAGGCTTCAGGCAATCCTCGGTTCATTCATGAAATTGCCTGGAAAAACCCAACGTCTGCCTGCTCTCGCAAAACTACCTGATAAAGGAAAAGGTTATTTTCCCAGTTTTATTGCCTATGCAACTATGGTGCCAAACTTATTTTAGGTAATTGACAAACATTTTATGAATGACGCTCGGCTGGAAATCCCATGGAATTTCTCAATGAATCTGCGGCACTTTTCCGTTACCCAGCAGCACGCTACCTGCTTTTGGGTTCCTTGTCCGTAACCCAAATCGCTTTACAATCTCCTTCCGCTAATTGTTTTATGTGTCTGGGTGAATGAATGAATGGATTTGTGACACTCTTTATTATTTGTTATTATTGCATGCAATAAAATTTGTATTATTTGCCACTTCCGGTTGCGCGATAGCCAACTTTCGATATCTTCTTGTTATAGTCTTTGCTCCAGCCACGCCGGCGCTTGTTAGCTAATTATTGTATTGTATTGTATTGTGTACATATTATGTACAGTCGGTTTTTTCCCTGCCACTGATACTTTTTCCTATTCATTTTAGCCGCATTTTTAATATTTTGCAATTTGCTATACTAGAGTCATCTATTCTTCATTGTTACTTGCGCTGCTTGTTTAACACCTCATAGATGCCGCCAGCATACATGCAGCCCGCTGTAGTACACAGACTATGTCAATAGACGGCGCCAGCGTATGCTCTAAAGCGGCTAGCATAAAAGTAAGACACATATTGCGTTTAAACAAGTAACATTCATCTTCAAGGCGATCTATTTAGTTTCGATTAAAAGATTCAAATTTGAATTTACCGGCTACAGTGCGTATACCAGTTTTGCAGCCCCATCTATGGCTCATTGCTTTCGTAAGTTCTCGCAGCGCTGACTAAAAATAGATTCATTTGCTTGAGCAAACCAGAGATGGCGCTAGTTGTATTGTATGACACATAGATGGCGAAATGGAAATATACAACATACATGCGAATTGTTAGTTGTATATTTATTCAATTTACAATATAAGTAGATGGCAATTTTTAAAAAAAATCAAGTTATCCAAAATAAAAAAATTAATTTTAAAAAATTCATAATGTGCTCACTACGATTTTCGACTGCTGCCCTTTGTCTTCTAGTAGTTGGACATTTACTGAAGTCGGCTAAGAGGATGGTTTGGCGCAGTGCGTTGAGTTGCGCGCGTCTTTCAGTCTTCGCCAGGTTTTCGGGTTCAAGTCCAAGAATCCGAGCCCCGCGAAATTGAAAATTTTTCTTTGTTATTTAAAAATTACCCCTTAACAGCCACGCGCCCGTTTACTCATTATATTGTATGTGGGCGTGCCAGTATCAAATATACTAGATATATCAGGGGAAATTAAAATGTTCTCTGAAGGAAGCTGAGAAAGTCGTCGAAAGCAAAACTTTCTAGACTCTCAGTGCCAATAAGATGAGAAACAAAACAAATAAATATTTCTATTTTTATATATTTTCCTTTTACCGTGGATAGATCTGGTTGATGCAGTGCGTACAGTCGCGCGCGCGTTGTCAGTGTGCACTATTTTATATATATATATATATATTCACAACAGAGATTAAGGATACCATAGGTTTATTGTATGCTAAAGCACAAGTTTGTATCTAAATTGTGGCTGTCGTGGTTTTGAGCGGAAGGAGCAGGAAAGAGGTATTAACAATCTAACACAAACTTGATCTGCTTGCACTAAAGGGGCATCTAACTGCCAAATATGATGTCTCTAGCTCTTACAGTTTCCGAGATCTAGGTGTTCAGACAGACGGACATGGCTATATCGACTCAGCTCGTCGTCCTATCAAGAATGTTAAGTCTCAGCGTTACCATTATGACATATATTACAAATAAATACATAATAATATGTAGGCCAATAATTTCTGGTAATTTAAGTACACACAGTAATTAATAGTCAGCATTTATCGACCTTGCACTGCTTATATTGCATTGGTAAGCAAGAGAGTGTCTGACACACATTTCGTTTACATTAGTTCAATAAGTAACTCAGCATATATTCGAATTTCCGCATTGCCCTAGTAGTAATAAGCATTTATTGTAACCCATGTGAAGTATAAATAGTTGTAAGAAGTCACTAATAAAATCAGTTGCAATCAAACCACGACTTGTTAACTCATCTACCATCGCACTCATCAGAGGCTGTCGCAGTGTCTTCAGATCCTCATCGTGCGCACCGAGAAACATTCTCCGCAGTCCAACTGGTTACAAGTGCTAGTTGCGACGACAACCCAGCAATCAGTTTATGTACTGAGTGCTACCAACAAAACAACACAAACAAAGAATATGTATACTTTGTGGGGTCTACCACGCCGCCTTCTGCCTGTTACATACATTTCTGAGTTGCACAATCTGAATAGACCTTTTCGTAATTTTTTAAAGTACAGGGTCTAAAAATTATCAGGTAGTTTTGCGAGAGCAGGCAGACGTTGGGTTTTCCCGGGCAATTTCATGAATGAACCGAGGACTGCCTGAAGCCTATAAATTCATATGTGCGCTGCAGAGAGCATTCAGAAGCCAATTCACAGCTCAGTTGCACAGTCGCACAGTCGCAACCAAGTCTTACTCCAGAACAATCTCAGCTACATCCACACCAGTCGGAAAAATGTTTGCCTTACGTCTAAGCATCTGCGTCATCGCCATCTTACTTGCCGCCGAAGTCAATACGAAGAGCATCAGCTCCAGCTCCAGATCCAGCATGAGAGCCAATAGCCACTCGTTCCAGGACTCACTACCATTGCCACTGCAAGTGCGCGTTTGGCAGTGCCGCCAGCGCTGTTATCTGCAGACCCTACTGGAGCCCAGCATAGACACACCAGCCTCGTGCATAGAAAATCCCGATTGCTACATGTGCCACGACTATTGCCGCGCTCTCGTTATCGCCGAGTGGAGCCTGGCCACAGCCATGTGTGGCGATCGCTACTTCTGCAGTAAAGGCTGCCGCACCGCATGCAAGTTCCATCACCTACACCTAAACCCAGGCAATGCGTTGCTCAAGGCATAAGAGGGGAGCAGCAGGAGCAGACAAGGACTAAATAGTCTACTTTGTGTACATAGTTAAATTAAGTTTTTTTTGTTTCTTAAATTATCGACTAAGTCAGTTAAGTTAGATGGTATAAAATATAAAAATAAACTGAACCAAAAAATAAACACTATAAAGTCTTGTTATTTACAGCAGTTAGTTTAAAAGAAAAAAATACAATTAAAATGAATTAAATAACGCGCCCGTTTCTATTTTATATATACATATATATACATATATGTATGTACATATATACTATATATTATTATATACTTTATAATGTATAATATTATTCTTCCCTCGAAAGTTATTTAAAGGATGATTTGCTTGTTCGTAGTGCTCAACAAGCCGCGTTCGTCGACGCTCATTACCATGGATCATATGGATATGGCGGAGTTATAGCAATTTTTCTGTAAAGTTTAACTCGACTGTCTGAAGGACCTTCGTCCTTTTAATTACGGTTTATGGTTCTAGGTTGCAGCTCGCTGTAAAAGGACATCGTCACAGCTCCTGTTTTTGTGTTTTTAGTCCAACTATTGCGAATATTTTCTTTGAATAGTGAATGCAAAAATGCAAAGTCATGGAATGTACAAATGTACAAAAACTTCCCAAAAAGTTCTAAGCAAAAATGTGACATTTGAGCTGACTGAGGTGCTTTGCCCTAACTGTCAATGCAGCTTGACGTGTGGTCAATCAGTTGGCTCACAATATCTCAATTTAGTGCTCAATCGTAAATCTCGAAAGTTAAAAAACAAAAACGAATAAAATATCTTGAAAATCGGTGAATCCAATTCGGTATTCAGACGCAATGTCTTACGCACTGAGCACGGTCAAGGTGATCCTGCTGAACCGCAGTATAACCGCGGGTCTGTTCAGTCTGATCGCTCAGCTCGCGCTGTTGTTCACGTTCATACTGATGATGAACACTAATGTGTTGCACCCAGTGGATTGGATAGGCGACACACTGCAGGAATTCTGGCGCATTCGCCTGCTGCTGGACAGCTTCCCCTTGATCTTATGCATAATGTTCCATGGACTGACTCTGACGCAGCAGCATCTCGCAGCGCGTCCCTACTGTAGCACTCGCTTTCGATGGTACTTGCAGCATGGACCACGCCGACTGTTGTTCATGGTCTCGCACTTAACTCTGGGCTACTGGATACCCAAGACGTATGCTTCTTACATGGGCGAAGCGTATCAGAGTTTGAAGTACTCCTGCTACAGACAGACGTATCTCAACACGCATCACACGTGTCTCCTGGGCGTGGGCATGATGGTGGCCCTGCACAACTACATCTCAAAGAAGAAGGGCGACCAGCCGACATATAACTTGTCCATGGAGGATCCCCACATGCTGAAGAAACTGAAGACTGTATTGTTTACAATGTCGCCACGAATTCTGTACAAAACCGCGTTGCCCACACTGGGCTACATTGTCCTCTTCTGGTTGTGCAACATAATGTTTGGACCAGTGCTGGCTCAGTTGCTGCGGGTGGAGAACGACTATCAACTGCTGGGAATCTTCCAGTATTTGATCGATGTGAAATTGCTGCTCTTTGCCGTTTTGATCACAACACATATATCTGTGGTTCTGCATCTGATGGAAGCCTTCTATGCCAACATGCTGACCATGGGCTTTAAAATGGTCATCGCCCACAAGTGGAGTTTGCGCCGACGCAGGGTGGAGCAGGTCCTCACCATTGCCGAGGTTCTGAGTCTTTCCGAAATGAATGTGGCGCAAGTCGTGGCCGCCCATCACCTATTCAAGATCGCAAACAATACGGACTTCGATGTGCGCTATGAGCTGTATGAGCTCTCGGAGCTCAATAAGACTCCAGAGAATTGGCTCGCTATCTGCAGCACCAGCCTCAATATACTAAACAATTTCAGCCATGAGCTGAACGAATCGATGACCGACATCAATGAGCAGACTCCAGAATGGTACGATTCCAATCCATTTCGAATCGCTGAGCAGGTACTGCGCCATCCGCGGCATAGGGTGCAGAACAAGGACGGCTCACCGGAGATCTCTACCTGGTGCGAGGCCATAGAGCACCTGCTCCGACGTGTACCCGGCTTCTACGAGGCGGAGGACGCCAAGACGTTATACCTGATCAAGAGTTCAGCGCCTATTATCTGGACCTCACTGGCTTTGGCGAACATTTGTCTCGTATCACGCGAAGAGGATCACAAGGGCATCATGCAGCCAGACGTGGTGAACATCATCAGGTCACTGCACTGCCTCAAACTCCATCTGGACCGGGTCTACAATGCCCTGAACAAGCGCAAGGCTCTCTGCAATGAGTTCTTCCAGCTACGCAGCAACGTTCAACATAGTCTATTCGTTGTACTGAATGCAAACAAGCCACGAATGGTCGAGATGTTTGGCCGAACCCCAGAGCTCCATCAACTACGCGAGTTCGTAGACTACTACTGAAGGGAGTGATCAAGTCAGTGGGGACACAATTTACTCATACATTCTTAACACTATACGTGTTATCAACAGTCTAAATTGTTATTATTCTTGTTGCTCTCAGTTCTATGTGTTAGCGTTACCAACCCTTTTCGGTTTTGTGTTGGTTGGTAACAACTAAAATAAAAAAGAAACACGCCGCCAAGACCATGACTAGTTATTGCAGTGAGATGAACTACGCTACACTCCTTATAATACTAATCCGAAAACAGACTTTTACGAGTTCAGAGATATAGACATTCATCTGAGACAGACAGACTGACTGACAGTGCCTGATCGACTCAACCGATCAAGACTCAAAGGAGTCTGCGAAGCCTCCTTGTGTCTGTTACATGCATAAAGTTACAAACGAAACCTATACGTGTGAGAGCGTCGACTGTGCGTGCGAAAGCAGCGCCGCACAGCAAAACGCACATGTGAGAGGAATTATGAAATTTGGGCACCACTACGTCATAGAATATTTCATAGGGTTTAACCAGCTGGAATATAAAGTTAGTTCTAGCCGAGCTACAAGTGTGAACAGTAGTGTATTGTATAATAATAAAGTACTGAGCGTGCGGGTTGTTACAAAATGTATAATAAATAAAGTACAGGGTATAAAAAGTTTTCCTCGTTATGTACAATACCAGCACAATTGTTCTTAGAGCTAGCTCAAAGGCAAAGAATATACATACACGATGATTTGTTGTTTAAATCGTTGGGTATAACTTCATGCTCTACTCTATTTTTGAACAAACTGACTGCAGTCTAAGTATTACTACCTGAGATATAGACATTGCGATTTCACAGTACTATATATCTGTCTGCATAGTTGGAGTAATGCTTGCACCCATCTCTAGCTTGTCGAGGAAGTAGTGATCCAAGTGGTCTGGTCTATGGCTATCGATGGCTCCTCTCCATCTCTAGCTTGTCGAAGAAGCAGTGATCCTATCGATGCCTCTTCTAAGTTAACATAATTAATTTAAATTAAAATTAATTTCTAGTTTCAACAAATCAAACTTCTAGTTGTTGTTTTTTGTCTAACTTTGGTTATAATTTTATTCATTAACTTAACTTGTTCTCGGCATCTGCCTTCCACTGCGTCCAATTGCAATTCTGCTTTACAATCTTATTCTTTTTCCTCTTCTTCTTCTTCTTCTGCTGTTGCCGCTGCTGCAGCAACAGTTGCGTTTGTGATTTACATATTTAAGTGTGTTGTTTTTCATTTTGTTTAAACATAGCATGAGAAATTCTTTATCTGTATATAGTATATATATAGTGTATATTAAACTTGTAGCATAATTTATATAGCATAGCAAAAAAAAGTTATTTATATATATATTTATATGGGCGAAAAAAAAATTAACAAAAATGATGCCTTAGGTTAAAATGACGACAACGGCGACGTCGCTACAACTCGTGTTGTAGTGTGTGTGTGTGTGTGTGTGTGTGTGTTTGGGTGTGTGTGTGTGTGTGTTTGGGTGTGGGTGTGTCTGTGTGTTTTTGGGTATACTGCTCCTAGTGCTACTCCCGCCTGTCTGTTTGTCTCCGCCGCTCCTGCTGCTCCTTTGCTCACTGTGGCTTCTGGTTCTTTGGTGCTTGATGCTGGGGTTGCTGCTGCTGCTGTTGCTGCTGTTGTTGCTGCTGCTGCTGCTGTGTCTCATAGCGCTGACGCAGCGCTGTCAGGGCACTCAGCAGGCGACTATTGGCTGCATCGAGCGCTGCTATCTGCTGACCCTGCTCCTCGATGACACGCTGCTTATGCGACAGGGCCAGCGACATCTTCAGCTGCTCCCGCCGCAGTTCCTCCTCCATGGTGATGAGTCTGCAAGAGAGGGACATGGCACAGCCACTGGATTAGCATATAGATGTTAGCAGATTTGGGACGTGTGTTGTATCATTGCTTACTCACCTGTCGATAATGCTGCGCATGGTGGACTCCGACTGCAGGCTAAGATTGCTCACGCCATTGCCGGCACCAGCAATGCCAGCGGGTCGCTGCAATGCGAACAGCTCATCGCTCGAGTCACGCAGCTCGGCCTCATCCCGGTCCAGGGTGTGACGCAGCGTGTCCAGTGTCTCCTGCAGCAGCTGTATCTCCCCATTCTGGTCATAGCTCTTGCCCAGCGCTGACTCTGAGGCAACACCACTGCCACCTCCGCCTCCCCCACTGCTGCGCAACTGTCGACGTCGTTTGCCCTCCTGCAGCTGATTGCAATGACCTAGGAGCAGAGTAGGTAAACTGATTAGGATGTTCCCATGGGAGCGAGCAACTGCATCTTTCTCTTACCTTCCGTATCGGTGCTGCTGTCCGAGAGCGTGCGCGCCGAATCCAGACTGAGACGTCGCTGCGCTGCTGCCGCATTGGAGGCGGCGGCACTGCTGCTGCCACTGCTCCCATATTGCTTATGCTCCAGCTGCTGTCCATGTGGATGATGCAGATGTTGCTGCTGCTGCTGCTGATGCGAGTGTTGCTGCTGCTGCTGGTGTTGGTGCTGGTGATGTGAACCGGACATGACGTAGCCCACGCCAGCACTACCATTGCCATAGACATCCTCACGCTTGAGCGGACCATTGCTGCGGCCATAGACGCCGCCATGTGCCTTGCCAGAATTCGAGGCGGATGAGCTGCTGCCGCCGCTGAGTGAACGTTGTGCCTCCAGCTTAGTGGCACCAGCTGCAGCTGCCGCTGCATAACTGTAATAGTTATCCGCCGAGAGCTGCTCATCCGATGAGCTGGGCGTTAGCGTGGCCGCATCCAAGGTGCCGCCGCTGTTAAGGAATGCCGCACGTGCTGCCACCAGGCCAGCGCCCAGTGGCTTGGCGCGTCCCCCAAAGCCCACAGCCGACTGGCCGGGTGCGCCACGACTCGTCGAGGAGGCGGAGCACTGCATGCCGCCGGACTGCAGCTGATACGTGGGGTTCTTGAAGGCCAGTGGTGCAGCCAGCTTCAGTTGCTGATGGTGCTGCTGCTGCTGTTGCTGCTGGAGTTGCTGCTGCTGCTGCTGCTCCACGGGACTGGCTGACTGTGCGGGCGAGGGATTGGTGGATATGCTCTGATAGCCAGAGCTGCAATGGCTGCTCTTGGCCGACAGCTGCTGCTTGGTGTTGCCACCGCTGCCGCTGGCTGGCTGTGGTTCGGCTATAACCTCATGCTCCTCGGCATACTTGAACAGATCATCGAGATCCTCCAGATTCTTGGGCATATTCGAGTTGGGATTGAGTGGACCGCGCGCATAGTTGCCGCCACTACTAGCCGAGTGATCCGGTATGCCCAGATTCAGGTTCAGATTGTGACGATTGATGCGTGCACCACCTGCAACACCGACAGCACCAGCACCACCACGTGTGGCAGCCACCACACCGCCAGCCTTCATCAGTGGCGTGGGCGATTTGCGAACGAACGCACTGCTGCTGTCCAGGCCAGAGATCTGTATGAACTCTCCATGCATGTCATCATAGCTGCCGCTCTGCATGTTGTTGCCGCTGCTGCTGTTGTTGTTGTTGCTGCTGCCGCTGTTGATGTTGTTGTTGCTGTTGTTGCGCGGCAAGGTGCGCGACCGGGAGCCAGTGGACTCGTACTCCTGCCCATTGCCATTCAGCACATATTGATAGCTGGGCGCCATGCGATCCACACGTTCCATGCGCTCCATGGTGCTGGCGGCGCTAGTCTGTGGCGCAGGAGGACAGTGATGCTGCAGCTGCTGCTGCTGGGCGGGATGTGGCGGCATTAACAGATTGCTGCTGCTGCCGTTCAGTGAGCAGGACGCCATGGAGCTCTGTGACTGCGCATGCTGCAGCACCGGTGAGCTCATGTAGCCAACGGCGCCACCTGCACCCACTATTGAGCTCTGCGAATTGGACAACAGTTGCTGCTGCTCCAGATGTTGCTGCTGCTGCTGTTGCTGCTGTAGTCGCACATTGACCGTGGGATCATTGTAGCGGAATATGTTCTTCTCCAGCGCACTGGGCGTGAGCACACCACGCATGATGCCACGCTCGGCCGGCACAGGCTTGCTGACCACGGCATGTTGAGGCTGTGCCAGCTGCTGCTGCTGTTGCTGCTGTGGCAGCAGTGAGTTGGTGGAAGTGCTGGCCACCATGCCCATGCCCATGCCCATCCCCATGCCCTGATCCGGTTGACGATTCTCCTGGTTCTCGCTGGCAATGGAGTGTGTGGACATAACCGTGGGCAAATAGCCAGAGCCCAGCGCATGGCCGGCGTTCAGCTCCTTGGCCCGACTGATGTCGTCGAGTATGTGCTGCAGCGGATCCAGTTCGTGCTGACGTGCCTCCGGCAGCTTGGCCAGACTCTCGCTGAGCAGACTGTGGAGTATGGACAACTGTTTGCCCTGGTCTATGTAGCCGGCCCAGTCGAGTATGGAGTCGGGTGTAGCATGTTCGGGACGTGTGGATATATACTCGAGGAATTGCTGCATGCGTGTGGCCTCCTGTTCGAGGAAGTCGTTGAGGAACTCCATGAAGTTCTCCTTGCCCTGGAAGCGCGTGAAATTCGCCAGCGTCTGCAGCGTCTTGGCCACCAGTGTCAGATTGCGAGTGGCCCGTGCCGATGGCAATTCGCTGGTGATGTTGAACAGCGATGGTGACAGTATAGCCGGACAGAGGAAGCGCAAAAAGATGCTGGCCGAGATTAGATTATCGGCCATGTCCTGTCGTCCCAGCTGCTGCAGACGTTCCCGGAACGTGGCGAAGCAGGCGCGTAGCTGTGGTGGAAAATGCTTGTGGGATTCATAGATGCATTGCCAGGCGCTGCGCACGGCACCACGCAGAGCTGCCTGCTGACGCTGGAGAGAGCCCGCCGAGGAGCCCGTGGTCTTGGTGGGATCCACCTCACAGTCGCGCTCCGATTGGATGAGCTCATTGATGGGCGCCGAGAGCGTATCCTGCAGATACTGTTCGCCCGTCAGCTTGAGGAATGCCTCCATGCTCTTGGTGGCCAGCGAATTGCCACGGAACGTCAAACGCTGATCGCCCACACGTAGTAGATCCAGGGCCACCACGTCGGTGAGGAAGGCACCGGCCAAGCCCTGCGCATGCATGAGCAGCACCAATGCCTGTCCAATGTCCTCCTTCGCCTTGACGCCAATGACCGGCTCCAGTGTCTCGCATACCCGCTTGTAGTTCTCCTTGAGGTAGGCCAGGAAATTGCCATAGACATTGATGGGCAGTATGTCGGTGCTCTGGAAGCGGCACTTGATCCTCAGCGTTGGCACCAGTTCGCGATCCTTGTCCTTGCCGCTGCCACCGAGACCGCCACGGCCCAGACTGTCCCCAGCCTTGTCACTGAGAATGGGGTACCAGTCCTCACAGATCACCCTGGAGGTCACCTCGTGCACGGGTATCTTGACGGAGCCAACGAACTGATACTTGTCGCGCTTCTTCTTCTTGTCCACCTCACGGAACACATTCACCGTAATCACATTGATCTCCGGTATGTCGGGAAAGTCAAAATACTCTCCCCAGAACAACAGATCCGTCTGGAGCTTAACGCTCGTCCGCCCATACAACGTCTTGTCCAGCTGCAGCTCGCAGAAGTATTTCTTTTTCGCTGGCAGATTCTTTGCCTCGTATACCCACAGTTTCAGCGAGTTGTCCGTGCGGCGAGTGTGCTCGGCATTCGGTGCTATCGACTTGCGTAACGAGTAGATCCACAGGTCTCGCTCCTGACGGGAACCGCACGAGTAATACCGTTCGCCACGCGGTCCGCCGCGCACTTGGAAACAGTGGCGTCTGCCCAACACTGATTGATGCACTGGCGCCACGCCCACAGCCCCGCTGCATGACAGATCTGTAAGAGAAAACAGTGGCGAGTTAATGTAACGAGTTGATAAACAAAATATAAACGAGTGAGAACAGAGACTGATGAGGGGAGACTAAGGGCTTGAGGTTGGAGATAGATAAAGTGACAAGAGACTAGTTAATCTGACGAATCTTTATCGAAACTAACGAGTAGCAAGTTTAAGGAGAGTAGCATACAATGCTGACGAGTAAGTTCTATGTAGCTAGCGCTCAATTTCAATATAAAGTACCTTTGCTGAGTTAAAGTTAAGCCTCAACAGGCTCTTTAAACTAACGAGTGGAAGTAACGAGTGAAGAGCATTGTCAGCGAGTAATAATTGATTCTAATTTACTTTAAGACAAACATATATTTAAACTATACAATGTACATAACAGCCGTCAAAAGTAACGAGTTGACTTAACGATCAACGAGTGGAAGTAACGAGTGAAGAGCATTGTCAGCGAGTAACAATTGATTCTATTTTACTTTAAGACAAACATATATTCAAACTATACAGTGTACACAACATCAGTCTAAAGTAACGAGTTGACTTAACGATCAACGAGTGGAAGTATCGAGTGAAGAGCATTGTCAGCGAGTAACTGATTCTTATTTACTTTAAGACAAACATATATTCAAACTATACAATGTACACAACATCTGTCAAAGGTAAGGAGTTGACATAACGAGCAACGAGTGGAAGCTAATTGTGACGAGTGAACTCCTCTCAAGTACTCACCAATGGTGGACATAACCGCATGACTGGACAGTAGACTCTCATGCGAGCGTGAACCACGTAGTCCGCCCGAACCACGTTTGGTGCGCTCCAGTTTGGTCACAGATTTTGTGCGCTTGAGGGGATTCGATCTGTGTGCAAAGAGATAGGTTTAGTAATACAGCAAATATGGAAATGAACTCGATTAACTAACCTCTTGGAGAAGAAATTGGTGAAACGTGAGGCGGCATTGTGTTCCGGCTGATGCTGTTTGCTGCCCAAAATGGGCGTGGTTGGCGCCGAACCGCGACGACAGGCCTTCTCATAGGAAGTATCTGTAAATATAGCGAGAGTGAAGGGATGCTCGTTAGTTGGTGCTAAGAAATGTGGTGTTTATTCGATAAGAAATGGTTCTTTTTCACTTAGAAACTGAAATGTTGAAACGTTGTAGTCTAGGTTAGGTTAGGTTGAGAGTTAGCTGAGGAGTGAACCTCAGCTCCCTTAGGCCAAAAGAGGCCCATTGGCCCATTGTAGTCTAAAGTTGAAACTAAATATAGCTATTCTAATGAATTTGATGCTATTTATAGAATAATATTTGATTATAATTTTCACCAATTTTCTCGAGTCTTACTTAGTATTTATCCACTTGTGCAACTGTCAATTATTTAGCTAAATTGCGGGCGGGGTAGATTAACTTATAGATACTTGATTAAATCATCGGCATATAACAAATAAAAAACCAACAACTCGTCGTTAAACCTGTCTTTAGATCATGATTATTACTTCATTGAATTGAAATTTGTATGCAGTTTTAGCCCAGGGGTAAACAATGGAGCCAATAGACACCGTTAGAGCAATCGCTTAACAGTTTTAGCCCATATAATATATACTCTCTATATCCGGTTAGGCATTAAGCCAGATAATCTGGCACATAATCTTTACAGGAATTTGCTTTTTTTGAGGGAAGTTTAAAAATTTGGTTTTATTTTTTTTAGACCCTGTTTTTTGTTGTATTTTTTCAGGTCGAAACAAAGCGAAAACTGCAAAAGCCTTCGGTCTTCGGTCTTTGCTCTGTGGAAACCCGCATATAATGCGCTTCGCTTGTTCAAATGGACACTCTGTTGTGTGCTGTGTGTTGTTGTGTCTCTCAACCGGTTTGGCTGCCACTTTGCAGTCAAACAAAAGAGCATGGAGGACCAGACCAGCTGCTGCACATCACCTGCCCCGGTTGCCACCAGTGGCTGCTGCAGTTGTTACCCCGCCCCCTGGTTCGAGGCTGTGTGCTCCGGCTGGCAGGTACTCGTAGCATGATTCATGATTCATCATCATCATCATCATCTGCCCCGAAAAAACACACACACACACATACAGAGACAGCAGCGAGTTGCTTAAGCCACATCTTCTGCTTCAGCTCATTTTTTGTTCTGCTAGAAACTGGTTTCCATTGCTCTGCTGGCATTTGCCGCCCTCACATAGTCACACACACACACACTCGCACACACATACTAGGTAACACAACGACCTTGCCGCAGCCCACCCAGCTAGTTGAGCCCCCCCACTCCACACGGCTTTAGCCTGATTAGCCAGCTGCTCATCATCAATTGGCTCGGCTTGGCTTGGTCCTCCCTCCTCTGCCTTTTTATCTGACTCATCAAGGAGCGTAAACATAATTTCTTACTGCTCCTCCTCTGCTTCCTCTTCGCTTTGCATGCCAAAGTGACATCAGTGGGGCGCAGTGGAAAATTGAAAGAGATTTATTCATATTTTATAAACTGTCCGCTTCCGCATGGCTCGATTCATTTCCAGTTGCCCAGATGCAAACAACGCGATTTGTCATGCCAAAAAGGAAAGACTACACACACACACTCACACGCTCACACACACGCAAGGAAATTGTGTCATGTTTTATTTTGCTTTTGTTTCTGCCTCTATTTATAAAGAAATTTCTATGCAAGATCTCGAAAACCAGTTGATGAGCTGAAACTGAAACAAACTCAAAAAAGACATCATAAAAGTATATAGAATAAAGCAAAGCCGTGGAAGAGAAGAAGAAGCGCCAGAAATGGCGCACATTATGCTTATGCTTTGTACAACGCCCCCACCCACCCACGCCCATGCCCAATAGAAACACACACACGCACTCTGGCACACCCCACAAAAGCGCACAAATGGGTAGGGATAGGGGCGGGGAGGGACGAGATGGAACCCGGCCTAATGACTACTTGACTTGAGCTAACAATTGACGTTACTCAAGCTGATTATATAGTAGTGCGACTGGAGTGGAGGGGGGAATAATGAGACTCGAGAAGTGTCATTACTTATCGTTACTATCAATCAGTAGTTGCAGCAAGCAACTGCAATTACTTGAGCTATAAATACAATAAATATAGTAGTATCATCAAAATACACTTCACTGCCAACTAAATATAATCACAGCTCAAGTTCAGTGAGTTCGTCAGTTTGGTTTATTTTATGACAAGATTTCACTTCTTTGTCAACTTTAAACTCGTTTTACGTTTTAACATTACTCATATTTTCATAATGCGACAAGAAACCTAAGCTGGTTTCATTTTGGGAATCTAACCTAAGCCACAAAAGAAAGAGTATGTGCAGCATGCACAGCTTTGGACCTCTCTATCAAAATGTAGAAACTAAACTTTTTAGACCCTGTACTTTAAAAAGTACAAAAGTGACACCATTTTAAAGATACAAACTTGTGCTTTAGCATGTAATGATCTTATGGTAACCTTTATCTGTGCTGTGAATTGTGGCCCAATCGGATAATAAACACCGGAGATATTCGAGATTAAAGTTTCCTATATGTACTTATGTATGTACAGAAGTGTATCTTATTTATAAATTATATTGAACAGTTTCGAAATCGTTCAGTTTATGCTTCGTAGACTGCCCTTTGTCATCTTTCTCTTTTAATTGTTGGCTCTGTCATTGCTTTATCTATTGGTGTATTAATTCTTCAACTCTGTACACTCTTCAGCATACACTTCAATCGACAGATAATACGGCTGAGGCCTATGAAAGGTTTTCCTCTATTTCATTTCAAGTCTCTTGTTCTTATCAGCCGTACAATGTTTATCATTTTTTAATATTTATGATAGAACTGATAGGGCTCTTCAAATAGAAATTGAGTTCAATAAACACACAATTTTCAATCGGCTAAGGGAGAAGACCATATCAAGTAATAGGGCGAGTTGGTTTGGGTTCAATTTGTCGCATGTGTCCATAAAGATTATAAGTAAAAATTAAGTTTTAATAAAGACAACTCTACCATTACTCCCACTAAGTGTTCGTATGGTTCAATTATGTCGGCTGTACAAGTTCATTTCTTACTCATACAAAGACTTCATTTCGTTGAAATTTGTCGCCTGTACGAGTCCGTTATAATACCATTGTTTTGGGTATATTCCATCCACATTTACAAGCTCATATAAGGAATGCCAATACAATACTAAATTGATATTCATCCCCCACAAATAACGAAATCGTTTCGAGTTGGTTTGTCGCCTGTACCGGTACCAGTCCATAATAATTTTATAGTGTTTATGGTAAATTTCATGTTATTGCCAATTCTATTTTGAGATCGCAATCAAGTGCCGCATATATGGAACAGGCCAGGGCCTATTACAGCAACTGGAAGAGTCTTCAGCGCTGTCTGTAACAGTTTTATTTCGTCTTTCAGTTGGCCAAAAAGGCAGATGAGCTAACCAAGTTGAGGAGGCAGCGACCTCCAGATATCTATGATCTGAATACATGTATATATACTAGTGTACCTCTATAAGTCTGTACATATTTCAACTCTTGGTGATTTCATCTTGTTAGACACAACCTGTGGTATGCAAGAGCTCATGAGGGGGGCGATGGGAGGGGGGAGAGGGCCAGTGAAAGCGTTATAAAGCGAATGGGCATAGATTGGAAAAGAAAATACATACTGAAATACTTGTAGGGAATTTGTCGATTGGTTGCGCCTCTGGGGCACAACAAAATCTAACTAACTGTTGCCACAACACACGCTCTCTAAGGTCAACTCAATTAGCAGCGCGTTAAACAAATTTATTTGCCGGAACACAACCGCAGGGAGAGGGGGGAGCAATTGAGAGAGAGATACATCTCTCACGATACGTCCAAGTGAGGCCAACTGATAAATGGGAAATCGATAGAAATCTCAGAAGAAACGAAAGCAAATGGCGGCGATCGACGATGCACTGATAAGATAAGATTTCTGTGAATGTTGTGTCTATGTGTGTGTATGTGTGTGTGTGTGTGCATGTATGCAAAAGGAAGCGCAAAAGAGGGTGTGGATAATTGTCAATAACGATCGCAGATAAGAATGCAATGGCAGATCGATAATACAAGTGAGCAGCATAATTGCCATCTCTTGGTGTTTTTCAGCACGAATATTGGTGTTTTTCATCTCTGAAATAAATAATGAACCACTGTACATATGTACATATATAAAAATGTGGCAATATTTATAGTTTTGAATTGCCATTAAAACTATTCTTGATAACGAAAAAGTAGAAACAAATTTATGTAAAAAATGGAATAAATTGATTTGATTTTTATCGAATTTTTTCTTAGTGCACTTTTTACACATAGTACCTCAAGTGGCAGCCGTCTCAGCACACAGCCATACTATTTACACACATACATACATACATACAAATGTATATGCCTGTATGTGTTTCATATTTCATAACACATTTACTGTAAATGTTTGCTCATGTCGCTTTCTATTACTGTTTGTTTCTCTGTTTACTCTACTACCATGCGGCTTTATCGAGAATCTCTCAGCCGAGTCGTGTCGATACGATCCCATCCGATCCGATTCGCTCCGATCTGTTTGCAAGCCGAATAGAGCGACAGAGCTGCAGTTACGAAAACAAAAACCGTTTGTGTCGTCTTATCAAATTTCAAATAAAACTGCAGCTACTATTACCCCCTCCCTTACTACTCCCCCGCCGCTCCAGCACTCCATCAAGTGCAAGCGCTCAAAAATCGACAACAACAACAACAACAACGAGAAGAGTAACAGTTACGTCTCTCAGCCAACGTCTCTCTGCTGCTGCTGCTCTCGTTGTGCTCTCTCTTTGGCTCATGCATTCCACTCTCCACTCGTTTCACGTACGACACAAACTGGTTTTTCGGTGCGGGTGTCTCAGTGTGCGTGCGTGTGAATCATAATAAGAACGGCAAAAAAATAGTAAAACAACACCAACAATGTAAAGCGAAGAATAACAACAGGCAACGCGCTATGAAATTGAATTTTTGTAGCCACGACAGACGCAGAGCAGAGGGCCATAATGACGTGGGGACAATGGCATCAAAGTACCAAATAACAAATAAACATACATATGTATGTATGTACATATGTATGTACATACATACGTACGCACCACTGTATGTCTCTCTTTGCATATAATTTACTTCACTTCTTCAACTATTGTTTTGTTTATATTTACATATTTTCAGTACTTCAACTATCGAGTTCATTCACAAATTGTTGCCTTTGCTTTCTTAAGCCTCAGAAATGCAACGCTGCAATTATGCATACATACACAGTAGCCACAATTGGTGTTTTTATGGTGTTTTTTCGTAATTGAAATGTAGCATGAAAATGCTTTAAGAGAAATACCTCCTACAATTGGATAAACTAGAGTTAAGCTAAGCTGGAAAACACTCGATAGTTTTCACTGATGATACACATACATACATACATAAGTATGAATATTTGTACGTATATTTGTATAGCTTAAAAAATTCTTTTAAAATACAATTTCAACATCCACTGATAAAGGAAAATGTTATGTTATGTTATGTTTTACGTATGATTCCGATGAAACACCAAACATTTTCCGATAACTTCGACGAATCGCTCCAACATACACAGTAGAAATTTGTAAATTTATGGCTAAAGACTGAAATACAACGCTCACTTACTATAAGAAATGGCGATGAGACGCTACATTCAGACACACATTCTACATGCATGTGTATGTATTCGAATGTAACCATACATTTGCATACACACATACATATAGTATGTATGTATGTGTGTACTTACAAATGTGCTCTGCTTTCTTCTCGGTTCCAGAGAAACGCATTACTAACATAATTTAAATGGAATTTGTTCATTATGGTAAAAATAATAATCAATCCATTATGTGTGTGTGTTTGTATAGTTCAGGAGTCGGAGGCAGGGAAGATGAGTGTACACGGGGGAGTACAAAATGTGTACATATGTATGTATGTACATTCATAACTATTGGCTCGTTGACGCCCATTGTGCGACGCTTCGTTGCCTGCGCCCAGGGCCAACGCCATCAAAATATGGGCTACATTTGAGCCGAACAATTGGGCTGCCACACACAGATACACACACTCACACACACACGCATACGATCGAATATTGAATACCAACAACAACAACAACAACGGAACGAGTAGCACTCGCCAAGTGTAAACAAAGAGAGTACCTCGAGAACAGGAAGGCTTAGTAGTTCGCTGGAAGCGAAGAGTGGTGGGGGATGGTGGGGGATATGAAGTAAAAAACGTAGTGTGCGTGTGTGAATGTCAACGGTAGGGGGGAGGGGGAGGGGGAGGGGGCAAGAGTTTTAGCGTATCGAACGAATTTCGTGTTCATTCTTATCTTATCATTGCTTTGTGCTGCTTTTTCGCTAAACGCAACGATCGGAGAGTCGCACGACTCGTCGGCAAGGGGAAGGGGCGACGGACAAAGGAAGCGAGCAGAGGGGAAGTAAGGCAAGGTAAGGTAGGGAGCGTAACGAAGCGGATCGGCAAAGTGAGTGTCATTGTAATGGCAGACCTTTCCACCACCACCAACATATCGGCCATAGGATGTGGAACTAGGGAATAGGGAATAGTAGGGGTATCGCACGATCAATCGAGACCGAAGCGAGGGATGGAATATAAAATGTTACAGGGGACAGGAAGCAGGAAGCGCAGCACACGAAGGCAACCATGCCGAAAGAGAGTGGGAGCAGCAAGAGAAGACGAAGAAGAAGAGCGAATTGAAGAGAAAAGGGAGTCTATGCCTACCGGAATGATGGCCTGCATCATCGTCCTGCTGCTGTTCCGATAACGTGGAGGCATCTTCGACTGTTGTACTCGTGCCTGCTCCAGTTTGTGCTGCAGCGCTCGTAGAGAGGAACACTAGATCCTTGATCATGAAACGCTCACAGATGAGCTCCTCGCAATGATCGGTCTGGAAGTAGGCGCTCAGCTCATCCAATCCCAGCGGGCACACATCGTAGCTCATGTAGAAATGCTTGCCCCAACTGCCCGTATCGCTGGCACAGCTGCTGGAGGCGGACAGCGTGGTGCCATGATGGTGTTGTCCACTCAGCGACTGCATCAGCAGCGATGAATGATGACCCGGGCCACCTGGGCCACCGACACCAGCTCCAGCCGTGCCTAGAGTACTGCCCGGCGCACTACCTCCTCCTCCGCCACCGCCGCCGATAGTTTTGAGCAGACTATTGCTACGCGATAGTTTCGTCGAGTGCGCCCGTCGGATGAAGCTCAGCGACTTCTTGGGCGGCGAGGTAACCGTGTTCACAGCGACGGGCGGGGGGGCATCCGTGGTCAGTTTGGGCGTGGACTTGAGCAGGAATAGATTCTTGGGTGGAAATGTGTGGGTGATAATCGAAGCAGCCGATGCGCTGGTCTGCAGCTTGTACGGCGAACTACAGGCGGAACCAGTGACGGAACCAGTGCCAATTGAACCGTAATTACACTGACTATGCTCGGGCAAATGACTCGCGGTGCTGCCGCCAAACAGCTGACGCTGGGCCAGATGTTGCGGCTGTTGCAATTGCTGTTGTTGTTGGTGCAGCTTATTGTAGCGAGCAGCTGTTGCCGTTGTTGCGGTATCGTCCAGTGCGGCTGCCTCACGCAACGCTATGGCTGGCGACAGATTCTGCGGCAGTGTCTTCGACTTGGCGCGCAGTGTGATCAGTGTTGTTGTCTTTGTGGTGGGCGATGCTGCCGCTGCTGCTGCTGCTGCGGACGTTGTTGTCGTGGCCAGACCGCGCTCTACACTGGGCAATGGCACGGCCAATATGTTTGTGCGGGAACGAGACTTCATTAGCTTGATGGGGGTTGAGGTGTTCGTCTGCATGCGGCTTATCTCTGAGTCATCGTCATCGTGCTCGGCTGTTGGCGCTGCTGCCGCCGCCGCCACTGCCGCTGCCGACGATGACGTCGACGTTTGGCGCGAGTGTGCGGGCGATAGGGAGAGCGCCTGTTGTTTAGGGGGCGTGGCCATAACAATATCGTTATCTTCATTAAAATGAGTACGCGGCGCACACCTGGCGCTGCCGCCGCCGACATTAGCAGCGCTGCCGCTGTCATTCAGCGACGTTGGCTCAATGCTGCTGCTGTCCTCGGCGCCGCTGCCATTGAGGCTGATCACATTGAGCACAATCCCATAGCGCTTGAGCTTAGCAGCGGGTGTTGTTGTCGTTGCTGCTGCTGTCGTCGACTTGAGCAACTGTTGGCGTTGCAGGGACTGTTGCTGCTGCAGCTGCAGCTGCTGCTGTTGCTGCTGTTCCTCATCATCCGAGTCGGAGTACTGGGCAGCTGCCTCGCTGCCGCTAATGCTCCAATTGAAGCCACAAGGCGGTGACATTTTGTTGCCTCTGCTGGTGTTGCTCTTGGTATTGTTGTTGTTGTTGCTGCTGCTGCTGCTACTGCTGTTGCTGGTCTTGCGCTCGAACAGCGAGCTGACCTTGGCAACGCCCTGACCCTTGACCGAGCTGCACTTCCTAATGCCTTGGCCCGGCTTCGTCTGGTTGCCGCTGCTCAGGCTCGAGCTGCTGCCGCCGTGCGAGCTCAACTGTTGCTGCTGTTCCTTTGGTTGCTGCTGCTGCTGCTCGTCGTCGTCCTCTATGACCAGCGGCACATAGAAGGTGGACCGACGTCGCTGTGACTTCTCCTCCTGCGTCGGCGTGGACGCTGCTGCTGCGCAGTCGCTGCTATCGGCGCTGTTTCTAGCTGTAGTTGTTGTTGTTGTTGTCGTCGTACTGCTGGCGTCGCTATGCGCCTGCAACATTTTGCGCGCCTTGTTTTAATTGTTGTTATTGCTGCTGCTGCTGCGGCGCCTCGCTCAGCATTGCGCTCTCTCTCTCTCTCTGTGCAGGTATTTGTGTGCGTGTGTGTGTGTGTGTGTGTGTGTCTCTTTGTATGTTTGTTGTGGCTTCTTTGGCTGCTGCAAACTGCTGACAAGTAATTTCTTTCTCTGCTGCTTCTTATTTCCTTTATGTTACTGTATTTCTTAGTTGTAGTTTTTGTTGTTGCTGTTGTTGTTTGTGGTGTCGCTTGGCTTATAAAAATTATGCGCTCAAGTGCATTTCCGCGTTTGCGAGCCCGGGAGCCAGCGCTTTATTTCATTTTCATTTTTCTGTTTTCTTAGTTTTTGTTCACGCGTCGCTGTCGTCGTTGTTTGCAGTTATTTTATCGCGACTTTGCATCACATTCACTGCATGCAACACACACAACTCGATATGCTTTCATAGTACGCCGCAGCCTAGCGAGCGTGCGTGTGTGTGTGTGCTAGTGTGTGTGTGTCTGCTGCTACGCACACTCTTGCATAGCAAATATGTTTCGAGGTATTTCACGCGATAAACACAACTAATTCAGATTTAGAAATGTTGAGATGTAGAAACAAGATCACAAGGTGCACACACTCTACAACTATGCAACAATATCGACAGCGAAACCACAAAGGCACAAACAACAAAAATTAGAAAATAAACAACAAAAACGCATTCGTAAGAAGGGGGAGAGAACGAACACAAAACACAACAGTCTCTGTTGACTTCCCGCTCCGCTACCACTCGCTAACGCGCTTCACACACAACTGACGCTGCTGCTGCTGCTGCCGCCGACGCAGCCGTTGGCTACAAACACAGCGTCACACGATAAAAGAACGAGAGACGAGAGTCGAGAGTGAATGAGTGAGAGAACGTGATCAATGTGAGCTCAGACCAGGGCTGGAAACCAACTGCGCAGCGTACCAATTGGACACAGCAATGACAACTTTTCGCATATCTTTTCATTGTAAGAATAACAGTTAAATTAAATAAGCAGATAAACTATATTATTTACATAACAGAATTTAACTATATATAAGACAGTGATACAGTATATATATATGTAAATTTCTTCTGCATGTGCAGCCCTGTGCGCAGTGCAGCCAAGCGACGCTGACAAATAGAAACAGTGCTGCCCATGCGCGCGTTGACAAAACCCAAAGCTGGGAGAGCGACAGCGAGAGCGCGGGAGAGCAACAGATAAAATGCAAGCAACATGAACGGAACGGGAGACAAGATTAAGATTTCGACAAGGCTAGCAAATTAGATGCGCTGCAATCATGGTTGCCACTTGTAAAATGCACCAAAACTGAATACAAAAAGAACCAATATCATTGATTAAGAACCAACAATATAGTGCACCGTGGCCATAGGGTGCCTGCAAGTAATGTATACATTATTGAAACTTCAATTGACCCACATATGCGTGTGTATGTATGTGTGTGCATGAGTATGTGTGCTTTATTATGATTACATTTTCATGTAATAAATAAACAGTTTTATAATTATGGATATGTACATTCGTGTGTATACATGTGTATGTTACTTCTCCTGTTTTATGCTCGACATAAAGAGGCATAAACACGAATGCGAGCATACATACGCCCGGTTGCCACAGCGAGCACAATGGTGCTAAAAGTGGTGTTTTTTTTCCAGTGTTTACTTATTGGAATTTGCACTTGTGTTGCTTGCAAAGGAGTTTAATTGGTATTCAAGTAAATATGTTTTCATTAAAATAAATTACTATGTATGTATGTATGTTGTATGGTGGTTCTCTTTCAATGAAACTGTTACTTTTTAATCTTTTTGGTGCAGTTTTTAATTATCAATTGGCAATCTGGAACATTCACAAGTACACATGTGCGTACTCTTGTATGGGAAAATATGTAGAGACATATGTATGTATGTATGTGTGCGCCTTGAAATAGCAATAATAAGTTGACCCCCCAGGGGTCAGGCGCTGGTCAGTCCCAGTTTATTATGGTCTTTTGTTGCTTTGCATGCTCTTACGTGTCCGCAACAAGGCAGCATAACAGCAACCGACACGCACAAACATGATTTGCTTGACAAAATGTTTCAGCGCAGCGTGCAAAAACATGATTAACACGGGTTAACGCTAACAATATGCCCGATTGTTTGCCAGGCAGCGCACACTGCGTGTGTGTGTGTGTAGTGTAGTAAGCAATGGAATTGAAAGAATATGAATAGCAGCAGCAGCAAAACAGTGAAAGAACCGAATGTAGAAGGAGCGGAGAGACACGAAAGAATAAAAAAAGTGAAGAGCGAAGAGGCAGGCAGGCGAAGACGCATAAGCCATAAGGGCGTGAGTGGCAATGTGGCTCGTAATTGATCTAATTGAGCGCAGGTACACACACAGACAGACAAGTGTGTGTGTGTGTGTGAGTTAAGTACAGCGTGAGGGCATAATAAGCAAATTAGAGGCATACCATTACCAAACTCCCCCAACTCCCAAACCCCACATATTGAGTCGTTTAACGGAAGTGCGTGACTTTTGCGTGTTTGCGTCTATGCGACACATTTCCCTTTCCCCTTTAACACTCCTACTTCCACTCCCACTCCCGCCTCCCACTCCCACTCAATCACCCCCTTCAATGCGGTTTCATCAACTGCTGCTCCGCCAGCCCCTCCCCCTCCTTTACCGCTAGTACCTTTTACGGAAGTGTGCGACTTATTTATGAAGCTTGGACAAGTCATTTCAATATCCATTTCCATTCCCATTCCCATTTCCATTTCGATTCTCTTTCCCATTTCCATTTCCATCGGCATTTTGCATCATTTGCATTGCCGTATGGCAGCAGCGGTACAATGAACTGTTAATGCGGGTCTAACTACATATATTCCGCTCTTACGTTCTCGCTTTATTTATTTCTTATTATTTTTAACAAAATATTTTTGTCTCTCTAAGCCGCACCCCCAAAGTATGCTAGGCTAAAAAGTTACGCCTGCGCGCAAAAGTATGCTGTAAAAAGTGAAGAGATTTTATTTTTGTTTATAGCTCAAATTCTTTGTTTATAAACGATAGAGCACATAGTATTATACCCTGCTACTACTGCCAAATGAGGTAGATTAACTTTGTGCAACAGGTGGATTGTGGAGAGTACATAGATAATATTATAGTAATGCTTATTATATAGTATACATAAGGAGAGCATCTCTGGCCGTTAATCTATTTGTAAATTTGGGAATGTGAAATTTGCTCTACAACGAAACTATCGAAATGATTGTTTACACAGCTTATACAGTTATAAAAGCTGCAAAATGTTTACACAATGTTTCCCAACTCGATTTCTATATGCATATCCATTTATGTATATCTATATATTATGTATGTATGCATATATGTTTGGCTAGGCCAACAAAGAAACTGTTTACCTTCATTTAATGACGTATCGTTTAGCGCTGTATCAAAATGTATGCGGGGCAGTGTCTTCGATTTGTACTCACCTGGAAAAAGAAAACGAGATGCATGAATAAAATGGAATAGATAAAAAGCACACATGTATATAGAGTGTAGTTTAACATGACTCTAGATAATGGGTCTTAAGTTGACGGCAATTGTTCGCAGTGAACCGGAGACGTACATATGTATGTATGTGTGCAAGGCGACCCATTTACATAGTTTGATCTTTGCAATCCCTCAAGTTGTTATGAATTCATTTCAATTAATGCAAAAAATGAAAAACAAGAAAAAACTGTATAACAATGGTGCCAACTACGACAAAAGATACAGCCACAGCTACAGATACATTTGCAGCCGCAGCTTGTAAAAGATAGATACACACTCACTCACCACAGCTGTCAACACGCAGCGGCACGTGTGAAAGCTCTGGGGATCTATCAGCCATAAGAGTAGAGCAAAATGAAATACTAGCAACAAAAAAGGGTTATTGAATAAGTCGCCAGAGCGAAAGGAGTGAAAGGGTTGGGGCAGAAACGTTCGAGTCATTCATTCGCATCATTCCACACAAATTGTCTAGCTTTGCCATTAAACGCATGCTCATTCTTGGCCTGGGTATATGTAGTAATGTATCTGTATCTGTATCTGTAGCTGTAGCTGGCTTTTGTTTAATTGTCGCTTAATGTTCTAGCGGTGTCTTACAGCTAAGCCGTCATGGCTGCCACAAATTGTTGCACAGTCAGTGCAGCGCTACCGTTAAGCATCGCTCTGCGCATCGATTAGACAAAAGGGCAACGAAATGCATTAGCATCGGGATTGACATCGACATCGACATCGACATCCACATCGGGCATCCACATCTGTAAATCGACTAAGCTTCTCAGCTTTCATTCACACTAACACAACACTCTCGCACACACACACACACACACACACACACACACACACACACAACTGTAAATTCTGCAATGCCTTCGCTAATGACATGAAATGTGCCTACAATTCATTCCCAATGCCCCTCCCAGTAGCCGAGATGATGTCATTGGCATCATGGACTCATCATCAAGCATGATATGATCTGATATATTAACGCACTCACTCGGACAGTTATAGTTCACATTACAGTCGCGTTTTTCTTTCGTTTCCATTATCTCTAACTTATCATATCAAGTGGCCGAGTAAATATTGGCGATGCTCAATCGATAAGCAGTTAAGCATTGACTCTTGCTTATCTTTAAAATACCCCAAAAACTCTTCGATAATATTCGACTTCAGCAATTAATGTCCATTAAGGTAAATACAAAGTTCTGTTAAGGGAATACACTGAGCAAAAAGCGAGTTAGACTGAAAAGGGAAAGTGTATTTATAGCATTTAAGGAGAAACGCTGCTGGCGCCATCTATACGTCACTTGCGTGTACTCGAGTCAAGTACCGCTTAGCTTACAGTCGAACGCACCCGACAGTTGTGCCACTGTTGTGGCATTGTTACTTACTCCTGCCACCCGCCGCGTCAAGTGCTGCTGCCGCTGGCATAATGGCGCTGCCGCCGCCGCTGCTGCCGCTGCACATATGCAGCTGATCCTGCTGTAGTTGGTGCTGCTGTAACTGCTGATGCTGCTGCTGCTGCAGCTGTTGTTGTTGCTGTTGGAGGTGGTGTTGGTGCTGCAGCAACTGCAGCTGTTGCAGCTCACAGTGCACCTCGTGTATGGGCGGTGTTGGTGCATCGTCGCGTTCGCCACGCAAACAGGAGGCTAGGCCACGCCCACGCGGTATTGTGCTGCGTCGCAACGGCTGCTCCATGGCAACGGCCCGACACTGCGTCGCTGCTGGCGTCGGCTGCAGCTGCGACTGCGTCGGCGTGCGTGGCATAGAGTGCATTTTAAGTTGCTCCTGTTGCAGTTGTTGCTGCTGCTGCTGCTGCAGTAACTGTTTACTGCGTTGCTGCTGCTGCTGCTGCGTTGTCTTCGTTGTCTGCAGCTGCGCGTCGTTGTTGACAGTGCGCAGCGCACCGCAGTTCATATTCAATTGAATTTAATTGATTTTATTATATCACTTTTTGTTTGGTATTTTTACAAGTGCTGGTATTGGTATTTTCTGGTTGATTTCTTTTATTTGGTATTTTTTTGGTATGTGAATTGAATGTTTTCCTTTTTAGTTTGCTTCAATTTTTGGTTTAATGTTTATGCCTTAGCCCTAGCATGTTCACATCCATCCACTTGCTCTGTAAAATAATACAGCACACGCTCAATTAATGTTTGTAACGAGTAACGAGTAACGAGTGGCGTGTGATAAACGACGAGTGGTGAGTGGCGGCAGCTTGCGATCTACGAGTTATAACGAGTCGAACGAGTGACGCCTAACGATTGAGGCGTATCAGAACTACATATGTATGTATTCGTTTTAAAGTAGCGAGTAACAACTAGCGAGTAGCGAGTAACAACTGGCGAGTAACGAGCGTCGCGTAATAAGAACCGATTAACAGCAATTGCTTAACGAGAGACGTTTCGTATTGAACGAATAACAATCAATGACTAACGAGCGACGAGTAAACAATAGCGAGTAACGTCTTTCGACTGACGAGTAGCGAGTAACGCATAACGCGTAATTAAGTTCTTTTCCGAGATATATAATACCAAATTGGTCTATTATGTAAACTAACAGTCACTTGTAGGTAGTAGTAGTGAGTAACGAGTAGCGAGTAACGAGTAGCGAGTAGCGAGTATATGCAATAACGATGACGGACTAACTGTCTGTCTGTCTGCCTTTCTGGCTGGCTACGTGGCTACTGAGAACGCTGACAGCGGCGCCAACAGTTTGCGACGGTTTCGCTTGCCTGCGCCGACGACAATTAAGATTTATGGTCATGGCGTGCTGGCTGCCCAAAGGTTTTGACCCTGACATGACTGCTGTCCCAAAAAAACAGAGCGAGGAAAAAGAAAACTCCTTAACCCAGCACACACACACACACTCACACACATATAACTCAACCCTCACCTTGCAGTCCGCACCCTGGGCAAACACCTTGCCCTTTAGACACCTTATGTTTCATATTTTTTTGTGGCTCGCAAATTGTTAACTAATTTTGTTGCCTTATTGTATTTTTAATTTATTTTTTTTTTAACGTGCGACTGCGCAGCGTTTCTTCTGTGTCTCTGTGTCTGTTTCTGTTTTCTTTTCTATTTCTCTTTCAGCTTGCACTCTCCCACTCCACGTTTAATCCCACAACAATAACAACCACTAGAACTGATCGTCATTTTCCTTTTAACTTGTACAATTTTACGCTCGTTGGCTTTTGGCGCAGAGAAACGATACGGAACGGAATGGTAATGAAATGAAACAGTATTGCGCAGTGTAGGCGATGCGTGCAAAGCTGTTGTGCGACATCGTATAAGCGACCTATCGATAACATGAGCAATGAGCGATAAAACTGTCTGCTGCTTCGATATATCATTGCGATATATTGCAAGT
Source organism: Liodrosophila aerea (assembly GCA_035045005.1). Classification (NCBI taxonomy): domain Eukaryota; kingdom Metazoa; phylum Arthropoda; class Insecta; order Diptera; family Drosophilidae; genus Liodrosophila; species Liodrosophila aerea. The sequence goes on from JAWNNL010001456.1 coordinate 1,088,021, forward strand.
GTTCAATCAATGTATAAGCTTCAATAAGTTGTAAATTATCGATGATTATTTTGCTGTTTACTTAAAATATCGATAAACGGCTTAATAAATGACCTTTCTATCGTTTGAAATCGATAAACTGCTTAATAAACGACCTTTCTATCGTTTGAAATTTTTCTAGAATAATAACTTGAATTGATGGTCGATTGTAATGCCATAAGACCGCACTTTTGCTTAAGAAAAGCAACTTGTAGAGACGTTGGAAAAAAAATATATCAAATATATAGTTGTCGATAAACGATTGACACCTCTAGCTATAGTAGCAGTAGTGCTCCATCAAATACTCTGCAACGATTAACGATAATTATGCTGTATATAATTATCGTCATCGTCATCGATTTTGCAAATTATACACCTAGTTAACCGACTGTGTTTTCACGCATAAAATTATGCGCAGAAAATGTTCAAATTCTAGGCCGCATTTTTCCCCCATTTTCTTTTAGCTCGCTTTTCCAACGGTGTCTGTGGCTTGGCTGCTATTAATGCTGTTGCTGTTGTTGTGAGTGTGATTGTGATTGTTGTTGCCATCGTTGTGGTTAATGAATTTTCCTTTTGGTCGCGTTACGGTGCCAAGTTGCGTGCGTTTTGCCATGAACACTTTTCCATACTCATTTGTTTTTCCCCCATTTTTCCCATTTTTATTCCACATTTTTTTGAGCTAACGTTTTCAGCTGCGTGAGCCCAAAAACAAAAAATAAAGAAAAGAAAACTGTTCGCATGTGCTCTATAAGATGACTATACACACAGTATCACACGCACACACACACACACGCAGACACACACACGCACACACACATATGCATATAGTTATGGTTATAGTTGTGGAGCGATAAACATAAATTTCGCCGTCTCAGCTGCTTTACTTTCTCCACTGTGCACAGTGGGAGCAGCAAAGACACACACACACACACACGCACACACACACATGTTACATATTCTTTGTGGCAGCGAGGGGGCGGGGCAGTGGCAACGCAGCTGTTCTTCTACGAGCAGCGCAGTCAGGCGTAACGCCGACGTCGACGCGTCGCACCTGTAAGCCAGGACTTTGTGTTGCAGCGGAAGTGCGAGCCAATGGCCACAAATGGACAGAATTTGATACACACACACACACACAAAGAACCTGCGCACATGGTCAGACGATCAGGTGTGTGTGTGTGTGTGTGTGAGCAACAACAACAATTAAAGTAAAGTACGTTCCGCATTGATACAGCAATCTTTGCATTCAGCTGCGGCCAACTTAATGCTGATTAATGCAACAATATGGCAACACACACACACACACACTCATACACTCATACACAACAACAACAAAAGGGATGCGTGGGCCAAAAGCTGTGAACAATTTGGCTGCGCTGCATTTTTGCACGTCTCTCTGGCTGCGTCGCTGTCGCTGTCAGCGTCGCAGTTGACGTCACAAAGCGTCGCATCGCAAGTCAGGCACTGTGAGAGGGCAGCTCGAGCAGTAAGTCACAATATTAATTAGGTAATTTGGCTATCTGATTAGATAATTTCCCTCAGGTTCAATCAAGCCTCTGCCTAGGCTAATCCTAGTCATAGAGCAGAGCTTTAGCTGCACTTCATCAAGTGTTTCTTTATTGTTAACAAACTGAAACACAATGAACCAACTAAATAGATTCAACTTGCAACTTGCAACTGTCACGATTCTTCTAACGTTGCAGGAAAGCCTGCAGATCATCCAGTTCCGAGCTGGCCTCAAAGAGTTCGTGAACGACTGGGACGAAGGGACGGCACACGCGGCGAAGACTGTTGCGTGTCGACTCGAGTAGGAACTGGAAGCGTTCGTTCGTGCCACACACATCGGGCATAGCCCGCTGCATCACCCAGATAATGTGATCCACATCCTTGGCCACCAGTCCATGAACGTCCTCATGGACAGAGTGCATCGTGATGTGTCCCAGAGCCAGCTCAGTCCAGGCCACATGCTCCGCGTTCTCCAACACGTGCAACAGCAGAGCCTCCTCCTTCTCCTGAAACAGGTAATTTCCTCCAGGTATACAGTTGAATAGACACTGGAGTCCATTCTCTATGCGCATGCTCCAGTTGATCTCCGCCTGTGGCTGCTTATACACTGGTTTCACTGGACACCTCCCGATCCTTGTGCTTGGAGACAAAGTTGTAGAGGCTAGTCACCATGTCCACGCTTCGATACAACACAATGAAGCAGTTGAGATCCTCCTCATCTAGGCTGCCCAAGCCCCGATAGTTTCTCATCATGTGTCCAGCATAGACATCGGCAGTGAAGTAGCCCACAGACAAGTGGCTGGCCAGGAAGAGGAGTCTCCTTGGTGCATTCGAGAAGCAGTAGGGACGCTTGGCGAGATGCTGATGAGCAAGCGACACTCCATGGAGTCCAATAACTCCCATCACCCACAAGAGGCCCATCCACATCTTGGGCTTGTGCACTTGCCACAGCGAATCGACAGGGTGCCACACATCGACGGTGATGAACAGCAGCAGAACAATCTGCAGTGCCAGCTGAATGAGCAGAACGGGGGAGACTGCAACTATGCTGCGACGGAGCAGAATGGATTTGCAGGATAATCCGAATATCATTGTGGCTGATTCTTGTCACCCAATTGAACGAGTGTTGAGTTTAGAGTGTTTCGAGTATAGACTGTGCTACTGCAGCGACTTTTTATTTCTTTTATTTTTATTAATTTAAATTTTAGTTAAATTTTTGTGACTTGTTATCGAGATAAATCACACAATGTCAGAGCACAGACTGAAGTATTTGGGAATGACGATTAGGTGCCTAGGGCAATGGGCAAAGCAAGGCATGCTGGGTTTTCAAAGTGTTTAGGGAGAGTCATTCAGCCTGCTTAGATGAAGTTTATTTCACATTTTGATAGCTGATACAATACTCAATAGTAATAGAAATTTCACTAAATTCATTTACAGCTTATTCAAGCAATCGAACGAGGCTTCCCACTTGCAGTTCACACGTGTGTAGATTATCATAGACTTGGGCTAATATCTGAGCAGATTAATCAAGTGTAACGCACTTATTTCTGTTAAGTAGTGTTTAAGGCAATGCCTTAATGCCTTAATGCTCGAGTGTAGAGTGAGGAAATCATTGAAGTAACTCGAGACTCATTATAATTATACGCTGATTGAGTTGCTCATAAAAATACGTGACTTCTTCATAGCGACGTCACTTGATTTGCACGACTTTACTATATTGACAAGCTTTTTTTTCTACCCCCAGCCAGAGAGACAATTACATAAATACTTTTTGCTACCTCTTAGCTAAAAGTTATTGAAATTTGATTTATCGCATATATATTTGAGAAACTTGCAAACTGTTTTTCCTCGTTTTTTCAGGTTTCACGGTGAATAGAGTTGAAGTATGTCCATAAACATATAAACTATGACTGACAATAGCATTAAACTAGTTGGAGAATGAAAAACACCTTAAATAAAACATCTTATTAAAGCTCTGGCAGGTGACTTTAAAGCTCTTCTTAAAAGCTCTTCTTGATAGCTTGTCAGATATTAAAGCTCTGGCAGGTGAATTTAAAGCTCTTCTTAATAGCTTTTGGGTCAAATATAGCTTTTAAATTAGTGTCATATTAACTATGACTGACAATAGCATTAAACTAGTTGGACAATGTAATACACCTTAAATAAAATACCTTATTAAAGCTCTGGCAGGTGACTTTAAAGCTCTTCTCAAAAGCTTTTGTCATGTATAGCTTTTAAACTAGTGTCACATTAACTATGACTGAGAATAGCATTAAACTAGTTGGAGAATGAAAAATACCTTAAATAAAATACCTTATAAAAGCTCTGGCAGGTGATTTTAAAGCTTTTCTTAAAAGCTCTTCTTGATAGCTTGTCATATATAGCTTTTAAGCTAGTGTCAAAAGTAGGGAACGGAAATTGAAGTCGCAAAACTATAAAGTATAAGCACACGTCAAATTCTGCACATCAGTTGATTCAAACGGAAGTGCACTGCTCACGATAGAGGTTGAGCACTTCAGCACATCTGCACCGACACACAACTTATCCATTTTATAAATATTAAAGCTCCTTTAGTTATTGGTCAGGGTCTGTGTCTATCTGAATCAGTGGTGCCCAAAATTCATAATTCCTATCACATGTGCGCTTTGCTTAGCAGCGCTGTTTTCACACACACGAGCGTCACGCTTCGCTGATTTTACGATTTTACGAACGCGAAGAACCTATCAATTTTATAAAATTTAAAGTCATTAGTTCAACTTCAAACTTGTCATAAAACTATTGTTAAATAGAGCTAAAATATACTGAGTACATTGTCTTGCTTAAAAAGCTCTCACAATGAAATTCAGTAGCTGCTGAGAGAGCTTTTTGTAGCCTTTGTAGCGGCATGTGCCAGAGAGTTAATTGAAATGCAATTAAGCCGGTTTTATGTGCTTTACTTTTACGCTGACAATACCCTTGGATCTGCCCTCGCATGGGGGGTATTAAGCCAATGCCACTCGCTGCTTTCTTCGTGGGAAACTTTGCTTGCATTGTCGCATAGAACAAAAGAGGCAGCGCAGTCGCAGTCGCAGTCAACGCTGGCAGCGAAACAGTCTGAGGCCTAAGCCCTACATGGCTTAACGTGGTTGCGGAGAGGAGAGGTTTTCCCCCGAGGGGACCTTGAGGTCGTTGGCATTTTCACGGCGCCAGATTGGCAAATGGCTTGGCTGGAGATGAAAGAGCTTAGAGCTCTAAGCTGGCCAGATCAGTGAGTGGAGGCAGGGCGAGGGGGTCGGGGGGATTTCTATTATACGGCTGTGCCCAGTTCATTTGCACGGCTCTTCGGGCTCCTCGCACACCTCGCGTAATTGACGCTGGCGATGATCAAAATGGACCACGATGATTGCCGCGATAATTGCGACACACATAAGCAACAACAAAAGTCACAGAGAGTGCGAGACACGCACAGAGAATGACAGACGAATAGAGAATGAAATCACAATGAATGAAGAATGAAAAAGAGACACAAAAAGACAGACAGAGGGACAGACAGACAGACAGTCGAATCTCTCTGTACATGGCCAAGTACAGCTGGAAGTACGTGTGCGATTCAAGAGGGTAGCGGAGGGCAGCAGGAGGCCAACACAGGGCGGGGAAGGGAGGGGGCAGCTGGCCATAAACGTGCTGCCTTTTGTGTGATTCATTCAGAACAATGCCCAGAGACAAGCCATAACAACAACAACAGCAACAAAAGCTCAAGTTGACTGAAAAACTAAGCAGGCAATCGGTGGGTGGAGCGGGGTGGGCTGGGAAGGGGAGGGGCACTTGCTTGTTATTGTTGTGGTCGTTGATCGTACGTTGGCCACACTCAAATTAAATTAACAACCAGCCCAGGAAAGCAAATGACAAACAGCAACAACAATAACTAAAAAAAAGTGAAAATTGTTGTTTATTGTAGTTCGTCCGGTCAAATTTGTTTCTTTTTCTCTTTTTTTTTTTGGTTTTTCGGGACGGATATTTGCGGTGCTTTTCGGGGACAGTCCATTTACAGCAAGACTATGGAATTCTCCAATTGTCTTGGCTTTTCATTCCAGCCAAAAAACAAACAAAACAACTCATGAATTTCAATGAGCATATAATATATATTTATATATATACATATATATCTACTGTGATACTCTTGAGTTCAACTCTTGAGAATCTTCTGTATTGTATTCCATGGCATCATTATCATCATCATTAAGCGCCATAAAGCATTATAATCCGCTCGCAGTTGAGAGCTTCAAAATGTGCTTTATTTTATGCAATATTTTCACATATTTCTTCAGGCCATAAACTGTAGAATTCTAAGTTGTTATAAAAGTGTTATAATCAAGCAATTTTTAATAAGTTAATTTAGTATTTGCATATAACTTTTATTATTTATTTCATTGATATACTTTACGGACTATATAATATAAAATAAAGGAGGGGAAGCCACAGGGTACGCGGGCACTAGGGCGTATGCGTGATTTTTGATTGTGGGTATGCATTTCTGTATGAATATTGGTTATAGTTTGAATTTGCGCGTATATTTGTATGTATAAGTGTATGTGAGTATGTACATTAATGCTGCTGCTATTATCGACGCCCAGGGCAAATCAAAGTCAGGGTCTCCTACTGTCTGTTGATTCCGACTGTAGCCTTCTCTACTTTTCTTAAACTTGAGTTTAAATATTCCTTTTATTAAACAGCATTACAGCTTTTAACTGCTCGGAATGTCAGGTGTATATCATGTTAATAGTTCATATAAAATGTTGGAAAATATTGCGGAAATAATAATGTCAGATTTGACGAAATTTGCGAGTGTTGCAATGGTTCTTGGAATCAGTTTACTACCAGAATTGTGCCACTTTATAGAGTGGTTTGGCTTTATGGACTGGGCTTTGCAATTACAGTAGTATGTTGGGAGTAGTATGTGTGTCTGGTCTAGGTGCTTCATTATCGCGAAAGACTAAGCCACAGTTTTTTCACTCAACACTTGGTGAACGCAATTTTTCACACGCTGAAGCAAGTTGAGGTTTCAGTTGCAGGGCAGAGTGGAGGAGCACTGGACCTTAAGTCATTTGTCAGTCGGAAGGTCTTTTTTGCTACCTATATTTTCGGGGGCAATAACTTGCACCTCTATAAGGAGGGGCAGCGGGCAGGGGGAGCGGGTGGCCGCCTACCGTTGGCTTGATTTTCGTGTCAACATGTGTTGCATATTATGTAAATTATTTTGCAGAGCAAAAAGAAAAACAACAGCAACAAAGTACAGCTGGAAGTACACTGGGAATGCGCCTAGGCCTGGGCCTTGGGATCTTTTGTTTCGCCAGCTCGTTCCAGCTCCATCTCGCTCTCCTATCTGGGGCCCTAAGTAGCGCCCAACGGGGTCTTGTGATGTTGAAATGGGCACATAAAGCAATTTAACTGTTTTATGCTTTTCTCTCTGCCCTCTCGAGCTATCTCTGTTTGTCTCTTTGTCTCGTCGCGTCGTTTCTCTGGCGTTTTTCTGGGCATTTTGTGATTTTTTAATGGCAGAAATTGTGTGAATTGTGTTTTAGTTGTTGTTGTTGTTGTTGTTTACGCGATTATTTTCCTTTAGTTTTCCTTTTCTTTTTTGCTAAATTTATCTGATTTTTCCAACAGCAGCAGCGGCAATTGCTACCCGTCTGTCGATTGCCGTTGAAAATTTAAAATTTTCTATTTTCGGAAATGATTTCAAACGCATCTCAAGGTGTGATAAACATTCGTGTAAACAAATCAAATCTGAGGCAAAAAAATAATCCCAATGAAGACGCACAAATAAAACTAGTGGCCATGGCAGAAAATGATTAAACCTATCCCTGCAACTGAACCCGCCCCGTCCTACCCCACTTCCAGTGCCCCCAATGGGCTTAAGATAAACAAAACATGGAACTTTAGATACGCCAAGAGCCGGGGAAGAGACTGTAGTTGTGCAGGTAGCAAAAGTGCTTAAGATACTACTTCTTGACTAATCTACAAGACAATTTCTCAATGCAAATGAGTGTGATTAAATTGAGGTATAGCTAGAAGCAGATGACTTTGAATAGTTTCATAGATAGGGATATAAATACAGCTATAGATGGGTACAGAATAATTGAGGATTTCTTTACCTATTTAGAGAATCTACAGGAAAATGTTTATGTACGATTAAGACCTTAACTATCTAACTCAAATAAGTGTGATTAAATTGAGGTATAGCTAGAAGCAGATGACTTTGAATAGTGCTATGGTTAGGGTATAGATACATTCATCGTGGAGTACAGAATAATTGAGGATTTATCTGTCTATTGGAAGAATCTATAGGAAGATATTTGTGAACGGTTAAGACCTTAACTATCTAAATCGAATAAGTGTGATCAAGTTGAGGTATAGCTAGAAGCAGATCCCTTTGAATAGTGCCATAGATGGAGCATAGATAGCACCTATGAATGGGTACAGGAATACAGTATAATAGAGGATTTATCTATCCATATACAAAGCTGATCTATGGGTATATAATTATGCATGCTCTGTATAGATCGATCATGACTGTAAGTTATATTTAGAACAGGTCTGGCTCTCATCAAGTTACATATGTAATTAGGCTGTAACGCTTGGCGATCTTTCAACAGTCACAGCCCTGGCAACGCCGGCCAATACCCGTTTTTATTCATATTTATATGGACTTTAATGCATAATGAATTGTACGAATAGTATTTGCTGCTATTACAACATTATCTAATGCAAATGAAAGCAAATTCCTGCATATATATAAGACTGTTTTGCGTGCCAACATTTTGATTGAAACAAGTTTTCAATTTCAATTGCAATTACAATCACAATTACAATTTCAATTACAACTGCTACTTAAGATTAGTCTGACAAGTTGATATGTTTTGTTTAACAGATTCACTTGGATAAAGAACAGACTGTGGATATGTATCAAATACAATTGACTAAGCACTAACAAAAGATGTGAATCACATGAGTCATATTCCCAACTATGTCATAGCTCAATTTATCTTCATGCAAAATTGTGTCAGAAATTGAGGCAAATTTAAAAAATTCAAATAAAAAACTGCAGAAAAGATTAAGCAAAACCGAAATGGAGGAAAGTGACTCAAGGGTTAACTGTAACTAGCGGATAGTCTAAAATCTATTTATATATTGTAATTAGTGTTATCTTGATACAGTAATTTCTTGCATTTCATTCGAGACACTTATGAAGCGTTTAACAGAAAGTATCTTTTACACTTTCTAAATAGACTCGAGCACTTGCAACGAGTCTATACTCTAGATACAGCGACAAGTGTGTGTGTATGTAGTATAGTGTATTATATAATTGGGTATCTCAAATTGGAAGTGGAAACAATTGCCATATGTAGATCGACTGCTCAACGGGGCTGCAAGACGTTCATCATAATGAAGATAATAACAATCATGATGATGATGATGATGATGGTGGCGATGCTGATGACGACATCGCGCAGTTTTTGTGCAAAGTGCGAACGGGCAATTTACATGCACACACACACACACACAGAGATACACACAGACAGAGAGCGAGATACAAAGCGACGACGCGACTGACAGATATTTATGACATATGAATTACTGAATGTGGCGCTGTTAATTGTTGTTGCTGTTGTTTTAGTTGAATGCTTCAATTGAACAGCAACGACAACGACAACGACAACAACAACAACAACAACTTCAAAGTAACGGATACGTGCTGAGGAAATTCACTTTTAATCAACTGCATACAGTATGCAGATACATTTGTATCCAACTATGACAGTTCCAGCTGACAGCACCCATAATGCACCTGCTATCAGTCAGCTCGGCTCAGCTCAGAGATAGGACAACAAGCGAGCTGCGCGCGACTAAAAACGCCAGCAAAACGCACAAACAACTGCTGCCATTTTTTCCATTATTTCGACTGCCAATTTCACCCGCAACTCAGACAGAGAGACAGACGGACTGGACAGCCAACGGCAACAACAATGGCATTCATCATTCACAATGGCAATGGCTCCCACTGACACTCCCACCACTCATAAAAAAGTATTTAAACAAAAAGAAGAAGCACAACAACAACAACACCCAACAAAGGGAGCGTCTATTGTTTCCATTCGAAGTGGAGTTAGAGTATTTTATAGTGCATAATAACAGCCAAGTGCTGTGACTCGAGCTAACAGCACGTATGCCAATTAACAATAGATCAATGGCGATTTGCAGCGAAATTATATTGCAATTAATTCGCAATTATTCAACATATAAGCTCTAAGGTTTTGCATAAATATTTAAATAATTTGCCAGATTTTACGCTAAGCATTTAACAACATTTTAAAGGAATTTTCGCCCAATTTAAACACTGCATTCCATTCTGAAATATTGTGCAGCTATTCAATGTTGGGACAGTAGAAAGGAATATGAACATAATGCGATATTTTAATTTATATAGTATGTATCTTTTTCTGTTCTTATGAGCTGACTAATTTACATAGAAGCAGCCAATTAAACGCTTCTTGGAAGTGTCTAAGGAAGTCAAGTCTTTTAAAATTATGAAATGAAAGCAAAACTTTTCTCTGCATAGCTGAAAATTATTGTTTAGGCGAGTTATAGAAACCCAAGCTAAATTTACGTAAGCAAATATTTTGTTGCTAAATGAAAACTAAATAAAAATGGAGGAAATTATATGTACTATTGGTATGTCATGATTTGTTTACTACAAGCAAACTTTGAGATACTTTTGCATCTTACAGATACTTTTGTATCTTACAGATACTTTTGTATCTTATAGATACATTTGTATCTTACAGACACTTTTGTATCTTATAGATACTTTTGTATCTTATAGTTCACACAGATACTTTTGCATCTTACAGATACTTATGAGAAGCTAACCGGGCTATTTATTGCTATATTGTTATTACTATTGTTCAAGTAGCTGTTGCCTTGGGGCAATCCCCAACTCAAGCTGTGTAGGGGGCAGAGAAAGGCGGCGTATTAGCCTGCAGTCGGGAGTTGTGGCACTTGCACTTGATTAATGATTTCAGGCTTTCAAAAAACGTATTTCAATTATTTATGTGCAGCAAAAAGAAGAAAGAAAGTTTTGCAGCAGACATAAAATGCGTATTTCTGCACTTTGTTTTCCTCAATTTTCTTTCTTTTTTTCACATTATTTTTTGTTGTTTATATTTAGATTTTTAGCAGCATTTGTTGTTTGTGGGTTCTTCTACATAAAATGTGGGTCATGTGCATCAAATTATTTAATTGGTGTCAATTGGCGGCATTTGCAGCAATTTTTTGTGTTGTCTTCTTCTTGGTTGTTTCTCTCGACGGTTTCGAATGTTTTTTTCACTATTTTTGCGCTGTTTCTTTTCTTCGCTGGCTTCGGTTGTAGTCGTGGTGTGTGGTGTGTGTTGGTTGTTGGCTTATGCCGTGTTAACTTGGCCAAAATGCGACTGACTTACTGACTTAACCCAGTTAAAAATTCTGATTTACATGCGTTCCCCCTCCCTCCCCCCTCCACTGACTGTGTGTGTGTGTGTTCTCTCTTTGCAGCTATCGTTAACGCTGCCACTGTCCACTTTCTAGGCTTCCAACTGTCCACTTCCATGTCACATACTACAGCGCACACATTACCAAAAGCTGATCCGGATGCGATTATGGCCGTAAACGGTTTACCGTAATAACAGCAGCAGCAGCAACTACTGCTCTTACTGTGGACTTTCCGGTGTCTCTTGACCGCCTTTTGGGCGCTTAACGCTACACCCCAACCCGCTCCCCTCCCCTCACCACCTCTTGGGGAATGGTGTCAAGCGCTCATTTCCCTAATTTACTTTACATTTCTTAAGTATTTTCATATTGTTTTTCACTTCACGTTTTAAATCGCTCTACAAACGCGCGCGGTTTCTATAGGTTTTTCTATTATTTTGCATAGAAAATATTTAGTTTGCTAAATTTATAATGATGTGTGTGAATGTATGTACACACTGTTGCCACTGAAGTTGTTTTCGTTGTCCACGTTTAACGCGCGATATATTCTAATATTTCTGTTGTTGTTTCACATACATATTTGTTTTTATTTTGTGCGTGTTCCGTCTGTCCGCCTGTATGTTTGCGTTGTTGTTGTTTCTGCACTTATTTATAGAACATTTCATTTCGCATTCGCAACGCGCCACAGTGCGCATAGTTTTACACAAAATACAAAATAATACAAAAAAAAAAAAAACAGAATCAGCAAAACAAAATAACAACACGAATTATTTTCTAGCGATTTTTCATTCACACTCACAGAAAATGTATTCAGAATTTTTGTTGTGTATTATTCAAAAATCTTTTCTATACGCGCAAAAATACACTAGTAAACAAAAAAACATATATGTATGTAAAAACAGCCGCCACTCAGCTGTAACACACACACACACGCGCGTGTATAGCCAATACAGTTGCAAGTGAACAGCAGAGAAAGAAAAAACAAATAAAAACTATACAAAACGCACCGAAGCGAGAGCTAACGAACGAGTTACACGAACCCAACAACCGCCTGCGCCGGAAGCTTAAAGTGGACTGAAACGAATCGAACCGAACCGCAACGCAACAACGGCCAAGCGTCAAAGCTGGCCGAAATCGTCGACACACTGGTCCGTAACCCGAGGAAAATGCCACGAATTTTAAGTGAAAGATGTACTTGAGGTAGAACTAATGTAAAATACTCAGGCCTGTTCCCATTTTCGACTTCGTTCAATCGATTTACTTTTTGAAAAAAGGGGGTTTCGAATTTCAGTTCATCGTTTTCAATTAGCTTCATATTTGGTCCATTTTGAAATAGATTAGCTTCGTGAGTAAGTACAATAAATATTGTCATTTTTTTGAAATCGATACATCGAATTTAGGAAGCCCAAAACGTAAATCGACTGAACGAATTAGAAAATGGGAACAGGCCTGAATATATACTAAACATGTACAAAATGTATTTAGCAGACATTTCTATATTATTCAACTACATTGCTGTATAAATAAAATATTTGGAAAATATTTACACATATTTGTGTAATAAGAATAAAAATAATATTTAAAATCGCCACAAGTATCCAGTTTTTCAAGACTTTCTTCTATCTTTTGTACTTTTTTAATCAAACATCATAAAATAGTATATTAGCAAACGTGTTATTAGTGTAAGGATTTTGTATTTTTGTATTTTGTTTTATATTTTTCTGCATTCCTTTTTTTGAAATTGTTTAAATGTAAGATTGTAATATGTTATTTTCTTGTAATTCTATACTTATTGTGTTTAGTGCAGTAAAAACTCAGTTTTTTATTTTTTCAATGCTGTAATATGGAGCTCGAGCTAGCCATTATCCCCCAATTAACTATGGAAATGTAAAAAAATCAAGAATTATATTAGATATATGTATTAAAAAATAATCTACTTACTTTAAAGCCCTGAAGGCCTCAGTTGCTCTGGCAACACATTGAATTGTAAACTAAAATTAACACTAATAGGTAAGTTTACCGTCATAAAAATACTGTTTTGAATCAGTTCGAATTATGCACATTTCCAGCACACATAGCCCACTGTGCAACGACTTGCAATGTAATGAAACGCAACGGAAAAGAGACACGTACGCTCTCTCGCTACGTATGCGTTCGCTCTCTCACGCTTGCCGCCGCACTCTCCCGCTTCTGACTGAGTGCGTTCTCGGTTCATTGATGGAACAGTTTGGCAGACGGAACGGGCAAAAGCACGAAGCGTTGCAAGTGCTGCTGCTTCTGCTGCTGCAGTTGCTGGCTCAGCGCTTTGTTTACATTCGCAGTCAAGGAAGAAGAAGAAGACGCATAAGAAGAACAAGAAACAGCAAGCATCAAGTTGAGCTAATCGCAGTTTTAATTGCATTTTAGTTTTGGTGTCGAGCAGCGACGCCTGCGCAGCGCACAGTGTTCGTTCGCTATTCGCTTCAGTGAGTATTTAGATTTGAATTGGCTTATAACTTGGCTCAGATGCAACAGCCAACAGCCTTGATACGCAGCCATTAACAACATTAAACAACAACACGAAAATAAAACAAAACGCATCGATAGCAACACAACAACTGCAACAACATCGATTGAATGAATGCGATTTGAATACAATGTTCAACAACCAAACCATTGTATAAAGACAATGAAACGATTGGATTGCAGCATTATACATACAATTCGATCAACGAGAACAATGTCGATAACAACAACGATAAGTAATCAGAGGCAAGTTTAAGCGATAAACGATAAAGCGATTGCACTATCGATAACACGTGGGAATTCTATAAAACTGACAAGGCTTAAATACAGCAGATTGTTCTGAAACAAAAAGATAAACGCTTGTGTTATCGATAACATGGATAATGTCGATAACAGTTGCATTGTGTAAGGGAAACCCCTCCGATCGATGAATTATGATCGTTTAAATTCTCATATATTCTACTATACTCATAAAATGGCATTTCCAATTCGCATTGTGCACCTGAAAACTCAAATCGATAGACACTAATTGTATTCGATTGCCGGTTGGCTTTTGTTGGTCTTGTTAGCTAACCGATTTTGTCGCCTGCACGCTCACTGCCCTGAATGTTTGCTCAATCGCGCGTAGATTGTCATTAACGACTCTGCCATTGTGTCGTGTGTCGGGTGGATATATCATGTTGGTGTTACACACACACACACACACACACACACACACACACACACACACACTCGTAGTGTTTACAAATATAGTGTGTATGGTGCATCATAGACTCTTCCGCCAACCGCTGCTTCCCAGCTAGCTCTCCCTGGCCCCCACCATTCCGCCACTGTTCGCTCCTCTCCTGACTTCTTTCGAGTTGTCTGTTGCTATTGTGCCCAATGTGCAGGCATGCGTGACGACGATACAAACAAATTTCCTGAGTGTCGTCTCTCACACAAAAAGCGAGGCACTGTGACAGGGAGGGGGCAGCGGTGTCTGGGGGGAGGCAGATCGTTAACAGTGAGCTCCAAACAACAATTGCAATTGCAATTACCAATACGCCCAGCCGTGGGTCAATGCAATTAAAGCCTCGCTTGACCACAGTACCCACATCCCAAATTGCACAGATACTATAGCATTAGCCCGTTTAAAGGGTATTATACATATCTCTCTAAATGCAAACCCAACTAGAGAAAGTTGTCCTTTTGGGCAATGGTCAATAGAGCTTTAGTACATATTCAGAATATGTATTATATCGTAATACAGTCGAACTTCTCTATAGTGAACTTCTGTATAATGAAGTTTCTATATAATGAAGTGATTTTCTTGTCCCGTTAAGATTCATTATAGGGAAGTTCGACTGTATATAGTTCGTCATATCCTAATGCTGTTCTATTGACCAAGCTAACATCAATCTACGAGTATAAACTGTAGTACGAGCTCATTCTGATACAGGGTGTTCCAACTCCAACTCACTTGGAACAATTGCCGTCTCTAACAAAGCAACAATACGAAAGTGATTCAACTCACCTAGATCAGTGTAGAGGGTTGTGTTCAGCACGATATCGTTGAGTCCATTGATGCCATTGCCCAGGCACGTGTCAGAGTCCTCATTCTCCTCGGCCAACGTGGGCGGACCATCCCACAGAGCTTTGGCCGGACGACGTACCCGATCGAGTCGCACCCGTGGTATATCCTCATAGCACACATCGCCCAGCTGTTGGCAACAGGAAAGTTGTTTAATAAACAATAAACCAAAATAATTCTTATAAATAATAACATTAATAATAAAATCAAAAACTTGTTCTAGCTATAATTGGATCTCTCAGCGTATTACCCACCTCCAGCTCCTTTTTGGGCGTAGCCGGGAATATCTAATATCAGTTTTAGTAGCATTTTGTTAATATCCATATTAGTGAGTGCAAGAAAAAAGACAGATGCAGAAACAGAGGGCACAGATACAAATACAAATGAGCGAGAATGCGTGTGATATTGAGGTTAGACATTGAGTTACATTACAAATACATTAGCGACAGAGCAAGTAGTAGGTAACTAGTGAGTAGTTAGTGAGTACCCAGTATGTTGCCTGTAATCGATTAATTGGACTACTCGTTACTCGCTACCCATTACTCTTTACTAGCCTTATTGAATATACTCCTCGCTTCCCGTTACTCCTCAACTTACCGATATCTCTTCGCTGCAGTAGGCTGTAAATGTTTGATCGTCCTGCTGCAGCACACAGTACAGTGGGCCCCAGGGCAGCGTTTTGATGAGGCGTGTCAGTTCACCTTCAGTTTCTGCAAAGAGAAAAGAAACGGAATTTAATAAGAAGTATTAGAATATTATAAATATTAAACAATTTACTCTTGGCACTGTCATAAGAAATAAGATTTTGCATTTTTCTTCTTTATTATAATACATACTATATAACTATATTTAGCTATAGTAACATTCCCTTGATTACTTAGTTTCTTATTAAGACAAATCTTCAATGCCATTTAGCACTAATTACAGCTTGCATATTATGTAAATAATTGTGAATAATTTATTTATTTATTGCTATTTGTTGCAATTCTGTTATGTAACATTTTATCTAATACTTTATTAAAGATAATTATTATACCCTGTGACTGATACACTGGCGCCATCTAGCCTCCAACACCAACAACTGCCAATGCAGTTCACAGCAGAGAAAAAAAGTATTGCATGCTTTTAGGCAGCGCCTTTAAATACTGCGCGCGCAGCACTTTTCGAACGAAGTCAACAATGTGCTAAAAAATACCGCATTTGTAGTCGACGCTGCTGCTGCACGCATGCGTGTGAGCCAATACAAAAAACAAAGAAAACGTAAAAAAAAAGAATTATACATGGATTTGCCACACGAGAGATGAGCGTGTGCAACCTGCAACTGCCACAAATGTGGCAACTGTATGCATTAGAATAAGTTAATAAACTGGAGTAGAATGAGCAGTCAAGTTGAACTTAGTCAGTGGGCGGGGGGAAGTGGGCAGACTCCAACTGCAGTAGACCAGCCCCCCTCCCCCTCCCCATCGCAACTGCTAACGGCTGCCCGCATGTGATTCAATGATTTAATCCCATGGCGTTGCGTTGCGTGCCCAGCGAAAGATTCTCAAAGTTCGTTTCACTTCGGTTACGTCGACGCCAGCTGCGACGCCAGCTGCGACATCGCTGCCGACGTACTATGCGATAATAATGTGAAGCCCAACAGCAACAACTACTGCTACAAGATAAATAAATAAGAAGAGAAAAAAAAAATACTGTTTTAATTTGACGATGTGCAGAGGGGACAGAGGGGAGTGGGTAGCAGCAGACGACCCAGCGACGACCCCAAAAAAAATCTACAAAAAATACTTAAAAACTCAAAACCAAACTTGGCGGCAAAGCAGAGGCGTTAGGCAGTGGTACAGCTGTGCGGGGGTGGGCCAGGGGGAGCGGGCACTTGTTGAATGTGTTGTTGCTGTTGCTGTCGTTGTTGTTGCTGCTTGTTCTATCATCAACTGTGACTGTGTTTAAGCCCGGCGCCCGTCTGACCATTTAACATAAATATTGTATGTAATTGTGAAGAGGCACAGAGTCACGCTGACGCTGACGTCGACGGCGACTGCGACTGCGACGGCAACGTGGCTCAGCAACTTTGCGTTAATTTTGAAATGTTCATTGGCCGTTTTTTTTCTTCTTATTCTTTTTATTTTTTGCATAAGAATTTCTCGCTTTTAAGTTCAATGCACTTTGTTAGCGCTTTGCACTGCTTAGCTCAGCAGCACAGGCAGTAGCTTGTGGGGATGAAGGGAGCCAGGGGGGGGCTAATAGTTTGACCACCTGCCCAGCGATGGCGCTGCACACATGAGAGATGCGCGCAGCAAGCGTGACAATAGCTGTCTGTTACGTCACGTGCAGTCAAAAGGATTGCCCCCTTTCCCTCACCTGCTCGTATAGACACTAACCCTTGGCTTGGTAAACGCTCAATGCCGTTATCAATAGTGTGTGCACACGTTTTACAACACTATCACTAGATATAACGGCATTTCTTCGTGGGAATTTCAATAATTTATGCGATTAATTATAAAACAGATCGCCATGCGCCACAGAATGCAGCGTGTTTGGGATAAGTTGAGGAGATACACTGTGAGAATTGAAAGTACTTAGTAGTACTAATTGGGAATAGAAACGGGGGGAGTGGTAGAGAGTACAAGAGTGGGCTTTGGTAAGAGTAGACGTTTTAGAAATGACAATAGAAGTGAAGTAGAAACAGAAATAGTCGTAGAAATTGTAGTATAAATAGGAGTAGGAGTATAGAATAAGTAGGAGTAGAATTATAAATAGAAATAGTCGCAGAAATTGTAGTAGAAATAGGAGTAGAAAAAAGTAGAAGTAGAAATAGTTGTAGAAATAAAATAAGTAGAAGTAGAATTAGAAATAATAGTAGAAATGGTAGTAGAAATAGCAGTAAAAATAGTAGTAGAAATAGAAATAGAAACAGTAGTAAAAATAAAAATAAAATAACTAGAAGTAGCATTAGAAAGAATAGTAGAAATAGTAGTATAATAGTCATAGAAGTAGTAGTAGAAATACTAGTATAAGAAATAATAGTAGAAATAGTAGTAGAAGTGGAATAAGTAGAAGTATAAGTAGAAATAGTAGTAATTGTAGTGAAATAGAAGTAGTAATTGTAGTGAAATAGTAGTAGTAATAGTGGAAGCTTTAGTAGTAAGAGTATTAGTAGTAAATAGATAGAGTGGAAGTAGTAAGTAGCAGAATTCTAAGCAATAGTAGTAATAATAAGAAAGAGTAGTAGAACTAGCACTAATGCTAATTATTCCTTAAGCTTTCCCTCGCTCACTCGACTGCAGTCTCCGCCACTTTTTTGCAGTCATTGTATACCATATTGTAAAAGTAGTATTATGCAATCAGTTTCTGCTACCCTTGTCACTTGATTAGACTCGAATTGCACTGTGAGTACTTTTATTTCAGACTCTACTACTACTACTACTACTATTGGAACAAGAAATGGCACTTACATGCAGTATGACTTATGAGGCACGTAATTTGAATTCTAATTAGACACAAAGGTAACATTAGCATAAGGCAAACATTCTTGTGATTCTTGTTCATTCTGCTGAATGTAATTACATATATTTATGTATTAATAGAGCTAATTAAAGTTGAAATGAAAGACGTCATAAACATGGATAATTTGCATGTTATAGAATACTGTAAAATTAACCACATAAAAACCTACTTTAAACATTTCTAACTGAAAGCTTAGTCTAAGGTAGGCTTAGTCTTTGTCTTAGATAAGAGTTAGAGACTCAATTCTTTTTTTGTTTTGTTCGTGTATTACATAGGCAGGCGAAGTTTATGTTTCTAATTTGATATCTCATCTCCCCTTCCCCCTCAAATTTGCAAAAATGTTCTTAGCATGTACAGTATTAGAGTCACTGGATTCCTTCTCTGCGTGAATAAAGCTTTAGATGCTTTGAATGTTTGCTGCGATTTGCAGCCCAATCGGATGATAAACACCGGAGATATTGAACAATCAATTTTCTGTAGTAGGCATGTGGCTGGGGGAGGGGGAAGCCACAGTGTGTGCGGCCACTGGGGCGTATGGGCGTATGCGTGATTTTTGAATGTGAGATTGAATTTCTGTATAAGTATTGGTTATAGTTTGAATTTGCGCGTATATTTGTATGTAGAAGTCTATGTGTGATGTATAAGTGCATGTGTATGTGTATGTGAGTATGTTTCCAAATGGAAAAGTGGAAAAAGAAATGGAAAAAGGAGCTGTTTTATGTTGTATGACAAATGATCAAACTCAAATTACATTGCTTATCAAAGCCCAACTCATTCTCCCGTTCAACATTCACACTCTGCCTTAATTATGTTACTCTAATTAACTCTTTACTGTAATTATGTCCGAATAAGTTGTTACAGTTAACTTGCAGCTCAATTGCAACAAGTGCAACAAGCAGAGGCAAACAGAAATTAAATTATTTTAATGCTCAAGCACCCAAAAGAGCAAACACCAAAAAGAATGAGGAAAAAAAACCATTGCCAATTAAAAGTAATTTAAAATAATTTATGCGATGCGTCATCTATACATGTGTGTGAGTGTGGTGTGTGTGGGAGGGTGTGGCAGTGTGTTAGTATGCGTGTGGCCCTGTTGTGGTTAAGGCAAAGCCAGTGGCAATGGCAGTGGCAGTGTGGAACAGGCAGGGGGAACAGCAGCTGTACGAGGAGGGGCGGGGGGAAAGCAGCGTTAAGTAAATGGCCCAAGGGGGCAGGGGGATTGTGACAGATATAGTGTGGAGCGGTGGGCGGAGGGGGACGAGCGGACCTAGTGACGATCGACGCGCAAAGTTTGTTCTCTGTTCTCTATGCTTGTTCTGTTCTGTTTGTGCTTTTGCCTCCTTCTTCTTCTTCTTTGGCCAAGCTGTTTTCATTCCAAAAAAAAGAAAAGGTCTATTTAGTCGACTGTTACATACCCTGGAATAGAACCGAAGTTTAGCTACATTTTTACATACTTTTCAAGTCTACAAAAACTTTATAATAATTAAAATTGTTAAGAAAAAAAAGTGAATCATATATACATATATTGAATGCTCTTCTACCCTTTATATGCTGTAAATATATAGAAAAATAGTTACCTATTCATTTATGTAGGTATACTACAGTATTAGGTATATTATACAGTCAAACTTCTCTATAGTGAACTTCTATTCAATGAAGCTCTCCCTATTATGAATTGATTTCAAACACTCAACTTTTTCGTTCCAATTTCATTTCAAAAAATATATTTTCTGTATAATAAAGTTTCTATATAATGAAGTGATTTTCTGGTCCCGTCAAGATTCGTTATAGGGAAGTTCGACTGTACTACATTTAACTATTCACTGAGCCAACAGTTTAACTTCGTTAATTAATAGATACCCTAAGCACTGTGCCTGAGGCAAACAACCACAGCACCGACAAAATGTGCTTTATTTTGTCATATTATAGTAGGCGCCAACAACAACTACAACAACAACAACAACTACAACAACAACAACAACAAGGGCAACAACGACAACACGAGGAGCCACAACAATGGGAGCCAAGACGCTGAGACAGCAGCAGCAGCAGCAGCAGCAGCAGCTACTTCCGCATGGGGCAGCTGTCTCTCTAGCAGACAATGCAGTCCCCACACCCCCCAGTTCCCCTCTCTCGCATCACAGTGTGTGTGTGGGTGAAACTCGAAAATTGACAGACGAGCAACAACAACAACAACTACAACTATAGCTAAAGAAGTTGCGGCAGGGTGGGGCAGGGGCAGGGGCAGGGACTGATATGTCTGTGGGGGCAAATGTAGTCTAGATTCGGGCCATATGCCATATGCAGCGAGAGGCATCCCATAAGTACAAACATATGTCTGTCTGTCTGCTCTACACGTATAAACATGCAATCTAACACAAATAGTTGCGTAAATGCAACAACTACAACAACAACAACAACAACAACTGAAACGCATTTAATTGGGTTTATGGGAAATATGCGAAACGTAATGCTGAACAGAAAAAATCAGTGCAAATACTCTAAACAAACAAAAGCGCAGCAAATCATAATAATTATAATACTACAAAAAATATTGCAAGAAAACAAATGCAAGTAATCGACTCAGAGATACCCTTGCTAAATTAACCAACTCTATTAGATTGAACTTAGATTTGAATAAGTCAATAAATTCCCTCAACTCATATGATGTCTAGCCTTGGAAATAGCAATAATAAAATAGAAAAAATTTCAATTGAATATATATATTTAATCAATATATATATTTAATCAAATATATATATTTAAAATGGTTCTGTAAGGCTACAGTCGAACGCAGCCGGGCTCTGCCTCAGACCTTCTATGTTTACTCCTGCTAAGCACAGGGTCTAAAAACTAAATGAATAAAATAAAAAAAATATTAAAATAAATTATAAAAAATATAATAATATATGTAGTAGAAAGTATGTAAGCTCCACCTTTTGTATTCAAAAAAGAGCCGAAAAAAGATCGAATAAAAATGAGCTTGAAAAAAAGTACAGACTGTATTTCTTTATGTTCAATCGATTGCGAGACTTTTGATAAGATCATAACGAAATTGTCAATAAAAATAGAGATCTATGAAAAGTTTCACTAATTTTAAATAGTTATTAAAAACAGTATTAAAACTATTGGTTCTGAGATTCTACAGTAACATCTACCTGATGCATTTCTACATTCCAAATACAGTTTTCAATTTAATTTAACTCTTATTAAAAATACTGTTTCCACTCCATCGAATGTTCACATTTGCTATAAGGAATCATATAGGTATATAAATATATCATATCACACATTATAACTCTTTCATAACACTCTTTTGTTAGAGTATAGAAAACCGTACTACTACAATCTCTCTTCCTCCTCTCGATACCCGCTCTTTCTGTTGCCGCTGCCGCTGCCTCTGCGTCTCGTCTTTGTCTGCTTCTTGTGGACAAACAATGCAGAATTATAGCATAACTTGAATTTCGCATCATGTAATAAGCTCAGAGCTAAAACTCGAACTGAAAACCGGGTCGAGCGGGCGAACGGGCCGTGCCGCATTTTATTTGTCAATTCATTTATAGATTTTTTTCCTTCACTTCTTTTTTCTCTCTTTGTATCTCAACTATTGCAAAATTCATTCAGACTAAAGAAACGCACACACACATACACACACACACATAATTATGTTTATGATTGAAGTTTGTTTTTCTTTTTTCCTTCGGTTTATTTTTCTTTAGTCTGCATACACGGCGTATACGCAACGAGTCAGAGTTTTGTAATAATCCTCAGAAGGCACGCAAATGTGCTAAAAAACATTTTACCAATGCAATTTGGAAATCTGCTGTGAGGCTTTTCATTTGGCCAGCCAAATTAGCCAAGGCATGAGGTCATATCTAAATCTGGCATATAGTTCACTGGGTATTTGCCTAAGGATTATTTTTAGGGATTTCATTTGGCATACTATAGATCTATGCCAGATAGAGCTGAAATATGTTTATTTTCTAGTCGAAAACTCTGTGCAAATTCTTGCATGAAACTGAAGAATAGTTTTGACACACGATCTTAAGAGTTTCGGGTTTATAATGAGACTTAATGGTTTTTTGTTCATTTAGATACACGAGCTATAAGATACTTTCATTTATAACTAATCTAAACAACTTCCTAATCTACTATTAGCTAACTTTACAAATGTATAAATAAAATTACGTAGTTTATTGTTAATCGTATTCTATTCTCAGCCTAACAAGTTAGGTATCCGGCAACTTTGCTCAGTTATTAATAATTTATTATAATTGCTATGAGGTTGCTTTTTATTCTTACATTTACTCAGAGAATTTATCGGCTAATTATATTCTCAACTCTTATTTATAGAATAATTTACTTAAATTCCCTGATTCATTACATTTCTTAATATTATATGAAAGTAAACATACCTTATTTTTAAAATAAATTCAAACTATATCCAATACTCTGCTCCAGTATTATTAATTATTCTTTTTCTAGTAATCTATTTTACTCTTTACTAAGTATCTATATCTTTAACACTCTCTGGCTTCCCAGATCCCTTTCTCTCCAAGTCTATGCTCTCACTAGTATCTGATCTATAGTTATTGTTTATTGTCTACTGCAGCCAAATATTTTACAGCTACTATCTAATCAATTTCAATACAACAGAGCACATCAAAAGTATTTCATTTAGTTCACATGTTAAGCATTAATTACATTTTGAACTCAGACAGAGATAAGAGCACCATCACATGCATTTCACTGTGGCTTAGTACTCAATTCTACAGAAGAGTAGTGTAGACAGAGCAATTCGACTGAAATACATACATACATATGTATGTACATTCTCCTACAAATGAAAAGCTCGTACCTTAATATGTATATCAAATTCAACGATATTTTTACCCCGGATTAAGAACTTTAACTTTCATAATCTATATACTAAATATGGCCAATAGGAGTCAACTGGCTTTGTCATTATTTTTGACACTGTTGTCACCTATCAAAATGTGAAATATACTTCATCTAAGTAGGCTGAATGATTCTCCTTACACACTTCGTAAACCCAGCATGCCTTGCTTTGCCCTTTGCCCTAGGCATCTCTCGTCATTCCCAAATATTTCAGTCTGTGCTCTGACATTGTGTGATTTATCTCGATACCAAGTTACAAAAATTTAGCTGAAAATTAAATTAATAAAAGAAACGAAATAAAAAGTCGCTGCAGTAGCACAGTCTATACTCGAAACACTCTAAACTCAACACTCGTTCAATTGGAAGACAAGAATCAGCCACAATGATATTCGGATCACCCTGCAAATCCATTCTGCTCCGTCGCAGCATAGTTGCAGTGCTCCCCGTTCTGCTCATTCAGCTGGCACTGCAGATGGTTCTACTGCTGTGCATCACCTTCGATGTGTGGCACCCTATCGATTCGCTGTGGCAAGTGCACAAGCCCAAGATGTGGAAGGGCCTCTTGCGGGTGATGGGAGTTATTGGACTCCATGGAGTGTCGCTTGCACACCAGCATCTCGCCAAGCGTCCCTACTGCTCATACCTGTATCGTTGGTGCTTCTCGAATGCACCAAGGAGACTCCTCTTCCTGGCCAGCCACTTGTCTGTGGGCTACTTCATTGCCGATGTCTATGCTGGATACATGATGAGAAACTATCGAGGCTTGGGCAGCCTAGATGAGGACGATCTTTACTGCTTCATTGTGTTGTATCGAAGCGTGGGCATGATGACTAGCCTCTACAACTTTGTCTCCAAGCACAAGGATCGGGAGGTGTCCATTGAGTTGCACACCACGGCAATTCTGTTCAATCAGCAGTTGGAGAAGCTGCTCTTCAAGACCCTTCCCCAGGTGCCAGTGAATACCCTGTTGCCTGTACTTGGCTTCTATGCCGTCATGTTGGCCTCCAGTTGGATGGGTGTCCGATTGGACCTGGAGATGAACTACCCTCTGTTGTGGCTGAGTAAATATGAGAATGTGAAGCTGCTGTTCCACGCCTGGCTGATCAGCACACAGATACTGGTCATTATGCATCTCATGGAACGCGCCTTTGTCATGGTGCTGTCCGCGGAACTGCGCCTGGCTATCGCCTCTAAGTATAATAGACTGGCGTGGCACGAACCCGGAGTGACAGCTGTTTCCGACGCTCTGCGGATGGCGGATCTGCCCGTGGCACAGACTCTGGGTGCATACTTCCTCTATCGCATTGCCCTCCCTTATACATTCCCTAAGCGCCGCGAGGTATTTGCCCTGACCCATCCACAACAACAACCGCACAGCTGGCGCAATATATTCAATGCCACCCTGGACATAATGGAGGATTTCGCCGCTGAGCTGAAATTCGCGATGGAGCGGATGAGTAGTCTAGTATACCCGATGTTCTGGATGAATAATCGACCAGTGTACATTCAATATGCACAGGTAGAGGACAACTGGAGCGTACGCATAGAACAGAGACTCCGTACCATATGCGGAGGAATACCCTGGGGCAATCGCCTGTTCCGGGAGAGGGAGGAGGCTCGGCTGCTGCACTTGATCCGGAACTCGGAGCATGTGGCTTGGACTATGCTGGCTCTGGGACACATTACGATTCACTCAGTCCATGAGGACGTTCATGGATTGCTGCCCAACGATGTGAGTCACATTATGTGGGTGATGCATCGCATCAGAGTCGACCTGGAGACGATCGAGGGCGCTATACCCGATGTGTGTGGCAAGAACGAACGCTTCCAGTTTCTACTCGAGTCGACACGCAACAGTCTTCGCCGCGTGTGTCGTCCCTTCGCACGAGTCTTGCACGACGTTTTCGTTCCCAGCATGGAGCTGGACGATCTGCAGGCTTTCCTACAAACTTAGAAGAATCGCAATCTTTATCTGATTAGCTAATTAATTGTGTTTCAGTTAACAATAAAGAAACACTTGATCAACATAAAGATGACTTTGAGTATAGCAACAAGATCTCTGCTCTACGACGAGGTGTACCTTAGGCCTAGGCTTGGCTGTAATAGAGGGGGGTCTAAGGGGGTTTAAAAGGTCTCTAACAACTTCTGTGGCTTCCATGTCAATTGAGGCAAACAGTTTCGCATTAATCGGTTTCATTTGAACAATGGTTAGTTAGTTTGTCCGGTCCTTAGCGACACCGCTTGTGAAATAACCCTCGTGTTGGGTCTACGTTTGGAGACCCTCTGCCTTGAAAAAGCTTTTTTTTTAGAGGTAGCCTCGTCACCTTCTTGAGTGAGGCGAACGTTGGATTTCCAAGATATGTATCTTGTTGGAATACCCCTATTCCTTAGTATCAAAAACAACATTGACCAACACTTATTCTAGCATTTAAGTATTTCATGAAATGTATACTACGGTCACACTGTTTTGTCATATACTGCGTGAGTTAAGTTGTGGTGCTGGTGCAGCGGTGCATAAAACATAAAATACAAAATATAAATAACTGAAACTTAAACAAAGCTTGTGTATTTATTATACATTATAATTATAATTATATTATATTATTATAATTTATATATTTGATAGCATAAATTACAACATATCTCATTCGAGATCTGCTTAGTGCTGGGCAGCTGCACAGAATGTGTTCCAATGACTCCGCTTTTCCGGGGGTAAGACATTTCCTCCAATCGTCATTGACTGCTAGGCCCATTCGTTTAGCATGGATTCCCACCATGCAGTGTCCAGTTACACTCCACACATTCTACACTCCTTTCTCGGCAATGACAGAACAATGTTCTTATAGCATTCTTTCACATTTCCCCCAAATGTCACATTCGTCAGACTCCAATAAGAAACATTCGAAACATGCCAAAATAAATGAGATCTTCTCTTCATGCAAATAACCTAAGTAAAAGGTAAACTTCACACTGAATGCTGTTGACCGTTAGGTCTGTGGAAAATGGATAATGAATGTGGAAAATCCCATAATACCGTTACCATTATCCCTCGCTCTGGCTAACTATTAGTTGCCCTGATATCAATTACAATACATTCCATCGACATTCGGTCTGGACTTTCAGTTTTCACATATTAACGTATAGATGTGGTAATGCTATACACTTGTATGCTGATCAATATAGCAGCTTCCGCTCCTCCCCCTCCCCCACCTGCCCCCCTCCACCGCGACGCACAATGCTGAGCTGGTTTTGGCTAGATGTCGGCTATAATTTCAATCGGTTAACAGGTTTTTGCCTTTTTTTCTGTTTTGTTTTGTTTTTATAACATAAAAACAAATTTCCTTTTTCTTTGCTGTCGTTTCGCGGGTGGGAAGGGGAGGGGAGGAATAGGAAAAGCATTGAGAGTCGGCAAACGTGTTAATCCATGCCACAAGACAGTTCGATTTGCCAAAAACAAAAGGGGTTGGGGGAGGGGGGGGGAAGGGGAGCGTTGCAGGTAGGAGGTGTGGCAGAAAGCCTGCTTAGGCCTCATCGCCGTCGCCGTCGTCAATGTTAGAGTCCCAAACACTTGAGGAAAAAGTGAATTTTTTCATAGAAAGTTGCTGGGCAACATTTGCGATTGGGGCGCGATGCGATGCGATGCGGCCGATACTTGAAAATAGAAAATATAAAAATAACAACAACAACAAGTGTGTGTGCGAGTGTGTGTGTGTGTGTGTTGCTTCCGAATTCTGCTAGCAAAAACAAAAGCAAAACTGTCACATTCCCAGTTCGTATAGCAAGCAGTCCATTCCATTCCCTTAGCGCATTGAACTTTCTAACGGCAGGTGGCGCTGTTGTTGTCGCTTAACCCATTAACAAAGTCAAACGCAGCAAATCATAAAACAAAAACGATAACAAAATACGACTAGCAAGTGCTGCAGTTCTTATTTGTCGCTCTTTTTTTTTGGCTTAAACTGTGCCACGCTAACGTCAGCGTCAGCGTCAACATCAACGTCAGCTGCGACGTCAGCTGCGACGTCAACTGAGCCGGCAACTGAGCCATCGTCTCAGACGGCAACAACGAGGCGTCGTTAATGACGCCATCAGCAATCGACGCTTCGTTTAAGCTTTACGATTTCTACGCCATGTTCTCTGCTTCTTCTCCTTCTTCTCCCCTACCCTCCCTCCCCTTTTCCACGCCCCTTTTCTAACTCACTCACTCAACTCTTTCTTTCACGTCGCCACGCGAAGTTGTCTTCCTTTAACGCGCGTTTGACGAACTTGGCAAAGTAGCAACAAGCTCAAGTTGGCATCAGCTAGCAGTGCAGTGAGCACGACTAGCAGTTACCCTACAATTTGTATTTGCTGGCTGTAATTGCTGTAAGCTAAACTACACGAGTCAATAGTCAAAATTTGATATAAAGTATCAATATCTTAGCGTTTATTGGATGTTCTACTTGGTTTACCATACGATAGTTTAAAACAATCGATAAGTATCGATCAGTATCGCTGTAGTGGACCATAATTAGATAAACTACTCGAGTCAAATGGCATTTAGTAGTCAATTCAAAGAGCTTATTCGATATTCTACTTGGTTTACCATACGATAGTGGAAAACAATCGATAAGTATCGATCAGTATCGCTGTAGTGGACCATAATTAGATAAACTACTTGAGTCAAATGGCATTTAGTAGTCAATTCAAAGAGCTTATTCGATATTCTACTTGGTTTACCATACGATAGTTGAAAACAATCGATAAGTATCGATCAGTATCGCTGTAGTGGACCATAATTAGATAAACTACTCGAGTCAAATGGCATTTAGTAGTCAATTCAAAGAGCTTATTCGATATTCTACTTGGTTTACCATACGATAGTTGAAAATAATCGATAAGTATCGATCAATACAGTTGGTAGTTAGCTGTTAAGCAGCTGTAGTGGAGCATAATTAGATAAAATACTCGAGTCAAATAACTTATTCGATATTCTACTTGGTTTACCATACGATAGTTGAAAATAATCGATAAGTATCGATCAATATAGTTGGTAGTTAGCTGTTAAGCAGCTGTAGTGGAGCATAATTATACTTTTGTTGAATTACTTAGCTCAACTTGAAGTAGTTTCCACACTAATACACCCATTGGCATGCTGATTGCAATTACAGGGTATCTAGAAATAAAAGTGGCAAAGTGGCCTGAAAGCCGAGACAGCCAAAGTGCCCAAGAACCGTACCAAGTGGGGGTCTACAGCCAAACCAAAGCGACCAAAACGAAGACGTGTTAACCAAGACGGTCAAGTGACATGCAAAGCGAAAGCAGCGGACCAACATGACTCCGACTATGCCTGAAATGATGTCAAGCCAGCGGGCAAACAACTAACAACAACCGATAACAACAACAACAACAGCAACTATACTTAGTGTAAGAACAAGCCAAACAGCTGCTCAGCAGGGGCCATTGGCCAAGTGGTCGAAATGGCCAGAAACCCAACCTGTGCGTGTGTAGGTGGCAAGAGGCAAGGCTAAGCCAAAAGGCTGTTAGAATGTCACAAATGACCTTGACACACCAACCCGCACACACGCACACCCATACAGCTAAACACACCTTCCTTCCGCACATCAACAACAGAAACTATACCACTATAACACAACAAATAAAACGTATATCAATGCGAATATGGCTAAGAGCGCGCTTTGACTGTCATTTACCATTTGCTTTGGCTTCGCCTTGAAGCCTTTTTTTTCTTCATTTTTTTCATTTCTGATTTGATTTTCTATACACACTTTACACTGCGTCACGACACACACAACAAGTACTAGAGCCAGGCGACAAAAGTTCGAGTTTTCAACTGAAAAGAGTAAAAGACTTTGTGTTCCCTTTGTATTTCTTACGATAATGATCAACAGAATAGTATATTATGTCGTAATATCATTCATCGATAGTATTTCTCATTAATAAAGCATTTATAATAATGGTAAAGGCAATGACTATTGATATCTTGTGTTGATATATCGCTAGCAGGGTTTTAAGCTGAGTGTATCAAAAGCTAATTAGAGAAAAGATCAAGCTCACGATATGAAATATCGATATATCGTTATAAATTGAAAGCTAATTAGAGAAAATATATAAAATATCGATATATCGTTATAAATCAATAGCTAAATAGAGAAAATATCAAGCTCACGATATGAATATCGATATATCGTTATAAAACCGAGTTTTATTGTATGAACTGAACAAATAATTGCAAAACTAACTAACTAAGAGTAATAAACCAATCTCTTGTCATATTTTCATTATATTTCTAAATGTTTTATACAGAAATATTTGCTGTTAAGTAGAGATAATTAAAATGTTGCCGATATATCAGTATTTCATTTACTTATTCACAAAATTCTGACTAGGTAAGACAATTACCTAGCAAAATATCCTATTAAAGAGTATAAGAATGTATTTTATTAGATATCGTATTTAAATTCATAAGCTGTGAATGTTTTTATTTCAAACTTTTATCAAAACGATATTTATCGATATATTGTACCAAATGATTAGTTACTTTGCGGCTTCATATCGTTTATATTATTTATCAAATCTCTGAGTCTATTTAAACCTCAAATACCAAAAGCACTTCAAGTGTTCTTCACTTATTATAGTAAAAACTCTCTACAGCGGACACTTTCTGCCAACTTTCGTCCGCTTAAGAGGGAGGTGTTCGCAAAAAAGGAGGGAAGTTGTTTGAGAAAGTACGCGAATGTCTTAGAAAGAATGTTCGTTAGTCGGATTGTCCCGATTGGGGAGTTGTTACTGAGTTTTTACTGTATTATATTCTTGATTATAATAATTTATATCGTTTATTTGCTTAGCTCAAACTAGCAATTGCCTCGTACTTATTAGGCAAAACATTAGCGTTACTTTTGTCGCCTGGCCACAACATGCCTGCTTGTGTGTGCGTGTGTGCGTGTGTGTGTGTGTGTGTGTTTGCATATCTTTTGCCCAGCGGCGTCGTGTCGTCGAACAACTAGCAACCCCTCGGGCTACAACAACAACACGAGTGAGTGACTAAAACAAAGCATGAAAACGTAGCGGATGAACGACAGGTAGAAATGCTAATAGTAGATAACGGAAAACGGCCATCAGGCAGCAGCAACAACAACAGACACTAATACACACAAACAGTGACAACCTGCCCAAAGTTTATGTTTGTTGTTGCCATTGCAGTTGCCTGAGAGACAAGCCCTGTTGAGTTTTCCCAGCGAAGCATTTGAACAGGTGCGAGGCACGTCACGTTGCACAGCATCCGTTGTTGCATCCCCTCCACACACACACACACACGCACACACACACACACACATGCACTCCCACGTGTAAGGGTAGCAAATGGCAAACATCTTGTAGATAAAATCAAACTACGATTCTTACGATTCACATTTGAAGCTTCTTATTGATTCGCGAACCTGGCATACCCGTTTGGCACTGTTAACAGGTGCAGGCACCCACAACTGCGAAACGTGCTTTATATTCAATCATAAATAGACTTCAGTAATGTCTATTAGCAACTGCTCGACGCTGTAGTATTCATATTAATTATATAAATTATTAGCATAATTGCTAAAAACAAACATATAAATATAATCAGTAAAAAAAGCATAAAAAACCCCAACGCGAACCTTGAACCAAAAAAGCGAATTGCAAAACAGAAACGCAACTCGCACATAAATTCAAATTAAAAGAATGTACATACATACATATGTACATACATATATGTATGTATGTATGTACATACATACATATTGTAATGTATACACAGTGGATGATGCATTCTCAATCAGAGTGTATCGCATTCGATTATTCTACATCATTTGTCGATTATGCTCTTCTCCTTCGTCTTCTTCTTCTTCTTCTTCTTCTTCTTCTTCTTCTGGTACTCACCACAAACATCCAGCCAGCCCTCGACGCGACTGGGGTAGGAAATTGCATAGGCCCGACTCAGATATGTGCGACGTCCCATCTCATTCAGGTGGGTGGGTTTTGTTTTTGTTATTATTTCGCCTCTAACGGGATGCTGTGTATGCGCTCTTTCTCCACACACACACACACACACGCACGCACACTAACACACACTCTCTCTCTCGCCGCTCTTTGGCTATGTTTGCCGCCTGCTGCCTCGTTATCTATCGGCTTATCGACAAGTTGTCGAATAGCTGCTGCTGCTGCTGCTGTTCCTCCTCCTCCTTCTCCTCTTGCTGTAGTTGTTTCTACTTAATTTGAATATTGATTTTGTCGACTGTTTTTCTGCTGTTGTTTTATTGCACTTGTCTTAAAAAAGAGCCATAAAAAACGATACAAATTAACACAGAAACGAATCAAAACTCAGCGTTTGTTGTAGTTGTTGCACCCTTTCGGCTTGGCATCGATTGAAAGCTTCACAATAACAACAACAACAACAACGGTGAACGTTGCCTATAAATAAAAAGCGCGTTTTTTATTTTATTTGATTTGCAGCTTTTGTTTAATGTTGTTATTGTTGTTTTTCTTTATTCCTCTTTATTTCGTTGGTTTCTTCACGCACGGCTCAAGCTCTCTATACACTCTCACACACGCACACACACACACACACGCGTGTGCTATTTTAGCCTTTGCTGTTGTTGTTGTTGCTGCTGTTGTTGTTGTGGGCGCTCTTAACAGCTGAGAGCGATGCTTATTCTCCAATTTTCGACAGGCAAACTCCAGCCCCCCACCCCCGCCTCTCGCCCCTAGCACTCTCGCCCACTGTCGGCGTAGACAGACGATGCGTGACTGTCGTT
This sequence comes from Liodrosophila aerea, assembly GCA_035045005.1. Lineage (NCBI taxonomy): Eukaryota > Metazoa > Arthropoda > Insecta > Diptera > Drosophilidae > Liodrosophila > Liodrosophila aerea. Next base: position 1,120,307 of record JAWNNL010001456.1, read on the forward strand.
GTTGTTGCTGATATATCACTGCAAACACACACACACACACACACATATATATTGTTAATATTCTGCGCCGAAGGCCGGTCGGCGCATATTGAAGTTTTATTTATTGTTGTTGTTGTTGTTGTCGAAACCAGAAACTTTTTTAGCAGTCACAGACACCGCTATTCAACTGCAGGCGCATTTGTGTATTCTCTTTGGTTTATTTTATTTTTAAAAACACACAACATTAAACCAAAACAACACACACACAAACACACACACACCCAAAAAACAGAAGAAAAAAATAGCACACCGTTGAGATTTAAAAAAAATACAACTCACACGCACTCAACTCGACACACACAACTCACGCGTTTCAAATGCTGCAGCAAACACATCAACAACGCGCGACGATGACGAGAAATGCAACAACAAACATTTGAAACGTAAAAAAATAACAGTTCCGATGCGTGCGCACACAAACGCGCGACGTGCTAACCGCGCAGCAAACAATAACCAACAGTAGAAATGCTGGCACTGTGACCACACTTGGCGTTTTTGCGCCAAAAATGGCGCTTTTATTTCTGTTGGTGCAATGGTGCTTCCTATTTGTTTCACCTAACTATTTACGTGAATAAGAAAGAGTTTTATGCATTTCCAGCAAATATAATATTATTGCAGACATTTTCTTTTGTTGAGCTTACACTCAACTTAATTTGTAGAGATACGCTTGACGTCATTGTTTGGCTAATCAGTTTCGCGCTCACATTCAAACATTTTGTTCTGTGCTGTTAAGGCTCTGTTATTGATGCAACTTGCTTTGCTTACTTTTTATGCCGCGAGCAACAACAACTCCATGGGTCTTTTCCGGCGCGCGAACTTGTATGCTGTTGCGTGCGCACCGATACTCTTCGACCTGGTTGTAAGCGAACAAATTTACATTTCTTCTTCAACATGTGCTGTTAATTAACAGAGTGCGCCAAGTCTGAACTTCGCATGCAAATTTATATTACAGAATTTGTTATTACTAAAATAACTAAATTATTTCTATAGATGCTCTATTCTTTAAATATTTCTTATAAAAACTCTATAGACGATTTTTTTTGCCTGGGCTCTTTAATTTTTGGCGCACTTTTCAATTTTCAAATGGTAACAGCGGTCCCAAACTGTTAATATACAGAATATACCAAATGTGTTTGGTATATTTTATTTTGCCAGAACTCACTGATTTACGTTGTATTACGTTACGTTGTATTGGCGCGTTAGCCAGGTAGTTGATAAGAACTGCAAAGAAATTGCTGTAAGCAGCTGCAAATTCATAAAAACCAACAAGAAATGAGCTAAACAATAACATTTAAGGCAGACGCTCAAAAGTATGCCTCAATTTTACATTCAGGAAAGAATACTAGGGAAACTTTTGCTGTTGGCAAAGTATTGCATACTTTTAGGGACGCAATGAAAATTTGCCGTTAATGTTTAAAAATGCACTTGCAAAACTAAAGTTAAGCTAGTTTCCACTTCAATACAAGCCAATTGAATAAAAGAATTGTGTTTTAAACGTTTTACATGAGTTTAATTAGTGCATGTTATTAGTACATAGTTATTAGTAAATAATCAATTAAACATAAACATTAATAACATTATTTATATGTAAGTATTGTAGTTGTTGTCGTTGCGCATACTATTTCGTTATACATACGTGTTGCAGTTGTTGCTGTTGCTGGGTACAGTGGTAGATTCCACAAATAAATTACGCTAAAACAACAACAAGAACAACAGCATATCAATTTCGCTAACTGTATATGTATTTAAATGTGTATATATGATAGATATACGCATATTTGTTGTCTCAGTCTTTGTTTTTAAACTTAACGGGTTAAAAGTATTTTTTAGTTAAGAATAAAAAAAAAAAACAAAATAAAATATATATATGTATTTATATATATGATTGCCGCCTAAGCTCTAAGTATGGAGACGTGGATTGGTTAATAATTTCTTTCGCTCGCTGATGGGTGGAGGAATAGGGGGAAATGGGAGTGGGGGAATGTGCTAGGAAATGTTCTTTGCTTGTGGGGCGCAGCCCCTCCTGGAACGTTTCAGTATAATCGTTATACACATCTGTTTATAACTAAATATAAATGATATTATTTCTTCTTTCATACTCTTCGCATTTCTCTCTGTTCACATTTTGCTGGCCTCGTCCTGCGTTGGTGCTGGCGATACCGTATCGGAACTGGAACCGGTAGCGGAACCAGAACCGGAACCGGAACTGACACCCACAGCTTCCGTTTCAATGGCCGCCAGCAGCTCGACGAATATATCAATGAGATTGTTGATGCCAATCAAATAGCCATCCTCATGATTGCCCACCTTCCATGCCGAATAATGATCGATATGCATTTGGTCCGGCAGGGCCACCGTCTTGGCGAAATCAATTAGCCAAACGCTGGCATGCGTCTGATCATGGACAAAGAGCAGTGAGCTGCCAATCACCTCGTGCGTTTGGAAGAATTCCGATACCGCCAATGTGGCACGTATCGCCCGCAATCGCTGTATATAACGTGGCTGCAACAGCATCAGAAATCAGATATATATATAATTTTAGACAACTCTGATCCACATTCAATTAGATACCATACCAGAATCTGTGGATGACCGCTGAGGAATTCAGAAAAGGCCAATTTGATTTGTTCGCGTGACTTGGTCGTTTTGAAATCTTTGGAACTGGTGCCGTCGCTCTTCTTGATGCCCTGCAAATGGAATGGTATTTATTTATTTATCGAAGTGAAATTTAATGAAAAGAAAACAGTTGGCAAAAGTATATTTAAATTAAAGTTAGGCTACGAATTTTTAACAGCAAATCTAAGCTGTTTCTGACAATATTCTTTGATTAGAAATTATTCCGATTTCTATATGGAACGAAAGTACTATATATTTAAGCCATATCCAGCTCACAAAAATCTCCTTAATTTCAATTGAAAATCTTTTTAAAATTAGCCGAGTAAGATTGGTGTAGAAACGAAGTTTCGAATACTTTTTAAATATAAATTGATTAAAGACGTTCCCAAAATTGGGACTCAACTTGTAGTACGGATTTTCAAAAACTTTATCGGCTGTAGCTCTAGAAGTAAGATATATTTTTGGTATTTCTTAACGATTTGGTTAACTTTAAGTTTAAACTAGCTCTCAAAGCGGTTTAGTTAAGTTAAGTCAGACAGAGTAGTTGAGATGTTTTCCTCAAAATGAATTCTCTTAAAAATCGCTGAGAATTTCCCTGTTATATTAACAATAGTTTCAGTTATTTATCGAATTCGTTACATAAAGCAATACCAGACGGTAGAGTTGGTAGTCTCAAATCCGATTCCATGAAGTGTGGAATTTCGGAGATTTTACAGCGAAATTGACTCACCTCAATGCGAAAGCCAAGCGTAGCGGTACTGGAGATGGTCTCACGCCAGACCATATAGCGTGGCTTGGTCACCGCCTTGGCGGCATGCTCCTCGGCAGTTGGCGCTTGTGCATCGATTTGTATCATTTTGTCGTACATATCCTTGCGCAATTTGGGCTTCTCCTTGGCCTTGGACAGTTCCTCCTCCAGGTAGGTGCGCACACCCACTTTGCAGTCCATGACACAGGGTTGCACATAGTCGCTAAGCAGATCCTGCAGCTGCAAATAGACTGGATAAAGGGCACATGGATAATTGTTGGATAAGCTCGATTGTCCTTTTTATTATGGACTTACGTTCACCATCCTCGCTGGTCACCTGACCCTTGTAGACGGGCACATATGGACGCAGTACGTCCTGCATAAGCACCTGGAAGCATTCCTCCTCCTTGGGGCAGAGTTTCTTTAGGACGGTCCCTGGCTCGGGACCGGCCTTAAAGTTGCCCTGGTGGCCGGCTAGTTGGACCCACGGATAACGCTGCTTCTTGTACGTCTGAAAGAAGGGCGTCCATTGCACAATATTACGGATCTTACGCCAGCCGGAACTCTATGAAGAAAACAAGTGACAAAGCAAATTATTAGAAAATTGTGGAAATCAAACACTGGCGCCATCTGTCGTCTTCTATAACAAGTGTTTCATAAGAATGTCACTCGATGGAAGACGTCATCAAGACTTGCCTTTGGGCAGGGCTTATTAGGTATACAGAGCTATTAAATTTTATGGTGTAGAACTGGCCGATACTGAGCTTCAAGTCGTCATGAATGACGTCAATAAGTTTGTGTGATTGAACAAATTCCGGTTTACTGCATTAGTTGGCGCCGGATAACCTGCGATAAGCAGTAAGTAGCACCAACAAGCTACCAGTTGTCGCCGGATAATATTTAATAGTTGACGACGGCCATCTTGTTGCAGCGGATAACCAACTATTGTTATTAGTCAATTATCCGGTTGCTAAACAGACTAGCTGCGGCAATTAGATAGCTCTGGATAACACTTGTACATTATGCAGATAACATTTCGCTCAAAATTTGCATAAAATGTTGGATCTAACTGACGTTAGCACTCGGATAACACGCAATTAATATGTAGATAGGCTGAACAAAGCCAGTATACAGTTCGGATAAATGTGATAAAATATCGGATAGGCTGAAACCCTTTTACTGCATTCACAGTAAATAAAGATAGGTTTATCCAATATATTTTGAACCGATATAGGGTTGGATAAAATTGTACTTGTTTTCGGATAACACACGGATATCCCTTCAATAGCGTCAATAAAAACCTCATTAGTATATATTGAAATATAACATATAAACACGAGCTGGATAAGCGCCGGATACTCTGCGGATAACTCATACATAGGTGGATATCGCACGTATAGCACTCGGATAGCAAACATCGCGCGGATAACACTGACATAACACTCGGATAACAGTCGGATAAAAGCCGTAGCACTCGCCGCTTCCGCATCTTACCTTTTTCGTGCTACTCGTTGAGGTCACCGTAGCAGATCCGGATGGCGAGGTGCCAGACGCTGCCGATGTGGAGACATCCGAGTCCCATTCGGAGCTTAGATCATCGCTGCTGGCATAGCCGTAATCCCGCGGCATGGGCACCTCCAGCAGTGACTTGGAGTACTGTATGTAGCCCGGACAGAGACTCTGGCCCAGCGGCGAGTGTGAGCGCCGTGGCGGTGGCGTCATCATCATCATGGTCGTCGAGGACAACGGTTGCGAGTGCTGCTGCGAGAGCTTACGCCCGGCCAGAGCTGTGGCCAGACTGACATGCTCCCCCGAATTGGCCGTAATGCTAATGGTGGGCATCGATAGCTTCTTCTCCGCACGGTGCTTAATCCCGTGCGCCTGGGCAAAGGCCAGACTGCACTTGCGTGCTTGCATATTATTGCCGGAGAGTTTACGGCGGAATATCTTCTTAGTTGTGGTCTCCGTCTCACTGCCAGTCTTATTGGCCTGACCCCCATGGGCCCCATCGCTATCGACGCCGTCGTCATCATCGGCATCCGCATCGCCATCCTCATCGTCGAAGCGCAGCTTGGCAATGTCCTCCGGCAGCACGTCCGGAAAGTGGAGCAGCTTCACGGTCACCTTCTTGCCCGCCTCATTGTAGTAGACCTCCTTGGCGCTCATCCTGTCGAAATCCTCGTAGATGCGCACCTGTGGCGATGGCGGTGGTGTGGGCGGTGTGGGTGGTGGTGTTGTTGCTGCTGCTGTAACTGTTGCTGTTGCTGATGCTGTTGCTTGTGCTGCTGCTGTTGCTGCTGCTGTTGCGTTACGTGTGGCACGTGGCACTGGCGGCTGTTTGAGTGCACACACAGACATTTTACAGGACATGTGCACCACGAGGCGGCCACATACGCATTAGACGCACTGTAACTCAGCCAGGTATAACCAGGGCTGCGCACACGCGCACACACACATGCAATGCTAGAGTGTTGCTGCTGCTGCTGCTGCTGCTGCTGTTGTTGTTGTTGTTGTATTTTTGATTTGCTTTGATTGATTTGTACGGATTTGCGAACCTGTTTAGCACCTCAACAACGTCAAATGGCTCGTACGTGACACACTAGGTCTATACCCTATAATTACAGCTGAAAATGTGTAGTTGCGCTTTACATAATGCTCCGACACTGTACCCAGCAAATGGCAGGGGTGTGCTGAGTTTGTGCAACAGCTGGGCGTGGGTAAAGCGAATAAAGTGGGGAGTTTATATGGGGCAAGTTACACTAGTCTACAAATGTCAATAAAAACACAGATGAAGCACTAAAGACACAGATATGTATATAAAATGAATTGGGTGACTATCTGGCAACGCTGTCACTGAGTAGTCATAAATGAATGAATAATGAAGCGAAGTACAGGAATATGAATAAACAGATTGAAAGTAAACCTCATGCTAAAGACATGACATACATATATCTATTTTGATCGAATATTTCGGGGCATATCCCCAACACAACCTACAACAATTTGTCTTAATATAAACACAACATAGACTCAAAGCCGCCCTTTTGCGACCTTAGTGAAGATCAAGGACCAAAAAAGTATCATCTAGAGAAAAAATGAGGTCGCTAGGTCTTTGCGTTTGCGCTGTGCCATGTCAATCAGTCAGTCAGGACAAAGCATTTTATGCATGTATGTGTTGAAAATGTTATATGGCAACCCAATTTATCGGAACCAACAATGTTCCACATATCGATATAATAGTTATCGCTCTATACGATGAAGCGCCCAAATGTAATTGATTTAGTTCGTAAGCATTATTCGTGAAATAAAGAACTCACTGAAAATACCCAACAGTATGTACATACATATATGTATATAGAAATACATTTTCCTTTAATCACCTCACAAAATAGTTTCGATAGATTTTTCTGTTTTTTGTTTAAGTTATCCCAATGCTGTTAACTAGTGTAATTCCCTGGGCTAAACCCCTAATTAGCTGTGACAAGTGAAACATTTCAATATTTGTGACAGCTTCCATAAGAAAACTGAAGTTGCCAAGTGTGAATATAATTTAATACAGACTAAAAGAAAAAACAATACTAACAATACATTAAGCTAATGCTTTTTTGATACTGTAAAACAGATATAGTAGATTTGAATAATGGGCTGAAGATAAGCCAAAGCTCTTAGGCTTTTAACAACGCTGTACACTTGGAAAAATAACCAACATATTACTGATTTTTACCTCAGCTAATGTTCACTCTATCGAAAGGGCGTGAGGACTGTGTACAGTGGGGCAAATGGCTAATATTTTGCACACATTTATGCAGTAGTCGCCTATGCCACGTGTAGGGTATCAACAGTGTGAGCTACAGATCTCAAGTGAAACTCTTTTGGCTCTGTTGTTTACTAGTTGTTGCAATGTTGTTGCTGCTGCTGCTGCTGTTGCTGTCATGTTGCTGCAGTTGCAGTTGCAGCCGCAGACATCAATCAAAATTGATTAAATCAAAGACAAGAAGCTAAAACAAAACGCAAACGCAGGCATCTAAGTAGGCATTGTTGGAAGCGTGTTGGCATCTTGGTAGCTCCATCTGTGGCTGAGCGAGACTTGAGAAGAACACAAGAAGGAGGAGGAAGGAGAGGAGGAGGAGAGGAGGAGGGCTGGAGAGCGGGCTGTACTAAAACATGTTGTCTAGTGTTGCAATTGGACAAAACGAAGAGTGACAAACCACCTATAGAGATAATTACGTGTTTGCCTGACAACAACACACAAAACCACACACAAAAAACGGAACGGAATTCTATCAAGCGAAATCAGAACTGTACGGAGACGGGGGCAAGGTAAACCAAACAGCCAAACAACCTAAACAACCAAAACAACAACCGCATTATGATAATAATGGAAATGGTAATGCCGATCGGCAACAGCAACAACTTTAGCATAGAGTATGGAAACGCAGCTATCCAGTTACACACACACACACACTCGCACACACACTCGAACACACACAACCGCTGCCTCTGCTCTCTGTTGAAACATTTGACGTCATTTGCAAAAGTCGCGCTAAGCGATAACGAAGCAACAACAACAACAGCAACAACACAACAACTACAACAATAACAAACCCACAGAACCTTGGAACGTCGCCACCTTTTGTATGTGTATATATATTTACTATATACACACAATATGTATATATTATACTATATAGTAAACCCGCATATAGGCCACTACGTGTGTCAGTGTGTGTGTGTGTGTGTGTGTACTACAAGTAGGCCGATCGATATGGAACAGATACAGCTAATTATCAAAATTGCACTGCGCGAGCGGCACCTGCACATCCGCATAAACAATTTATAATATAAACAATACCTACTACACAATACTATATATACACACACATATTGTACTATATACGACTAGTAGTGACTGCGATCGGAACTGAACTGTACCCAAATGCAGCTGATAAAGCACCCTACACATAGTACGTACAGATCTGTGGATCGCCGATCTCTTCGGTTTCATTCACTTCCTTTGAAATTTCTAATATTAGCATCGGTAATTAGCAATCATTCACAGTTTAGCATTTCTAAGTTTCTTTCCCTACTTAGTTTTCCTTTTACCTTCTTTTCATACTCTCTTTCTTCGGCTCATCCTTTCGCTTTGCTTGCGTCTGTTTCTCTTTAACACAGCATTTCTTTCGCTATTTCTCTCTTCGCTTTAGTTATACCAGATTTATCAGTCTCTCTTTCTTAATTCTTCTCATACTACAAGGGAGAGACTCTCTTCACTTCTCATTTCATCACATTTTTCTGTCTCGTTTCCTATCGACCTATATCTCTTCCTCCTCTCACGAACATTCTTGAGAGGTTTTCCGTTCTGTCTCTCCCTTTCTTAAAATCGTTTAAGTCTTCTTTCTCCTCAATCTTTTTATAAGTCTCCATTACTTCTTTTTCGTTCCTCCTTTCTTTGTCTTCTCTTGATCCACTCATTTTATTATACTCATCTCCTTTCAGTCTACACTTTTCTTTCTCATGTTGCTATCCTATGCCCTCCTAGTCTCTACGAAATCTCTTCTGCCTGTCTCACTAGAGAGTGAGAGGAGAGGTGATAGAGGAAGAGAGCTTCTTTCCTGTTTCTTTCCTGTCTTTTCAAATTTGTCCTCTTATACTTCCTTTTCCGTTAATTTTTGTCCCCTCTTTCGTTCTGTAGCTGTCGAGACGAAGAAGAGGAGGAAACAGTCCATCACCTCCTCTGCTCTTGTCCTGCCCTATGTAGAACCAGGTTCTCTCACCTGGGAGCCTACAATCTGACAGACCTGACGGACCTTGCTCCAATAAAGCTAAGGAATCTGAGACGGTTCATAAAAGCCTCAGGCTGGTTCTAAAGCGAAGTAGTTGGGAATTATAAAACCTGCCCACGCGGTACCACAATGGGCCTCTTTTGGCCTAAGTGAGCTGAGGTCTATTCTCGGCTACCGCCTAACCTAACCTAACCTTCGTTCTGTAGTGTTTTCTCCTATTTCACCTTTTTCTTCTGTTCTTTGCTTGCTTTCACTCTTCCTTCTTTCTTCCTCCTGTTCAGTACTCGTCTACTTTTTACCCTTCTCTCATTCTTTCTATTCGCTCTGTATGGCATAACGTCTCTCTTCTCCTATAATTACATAGCCTTCACTCTTCTCCTATGATTACTTCGTTCTAGGATGGTTCCTAGATTGCTCTCAACTTTGGCTCAGCTTCTTTACACTACAGTGGGGTGTCTTCTGCTTCTTCTACCCTATCTCTCACGGTTCTCCTCTATGTGCTCGCCCATTCTAAACACCCTCTGGCAGCACCCCGTTCTGCACCCCGCGTCTGCCGCTCAATCAGCCATTTGCTGGTTGTTATCTAATAAAATTGATATGTGTATAAAAGAAATAATTACACAATAGATATACATATAGATAAAGATATACATACAGCACATACATATACATATGTGTATGTATCCCCGTCTACAAATTGTGGGTGTGCTCTAACTCTAACGATGCCCACCCCCCGCCAGCCGCACCCCCCGCGAACTGCGCTTAATGTGCGGCATTCACGCCGCATAACAATCACAAAAAAAAGTCGCTTCTGTATGTGTGAGTGTGTTTTTTTTTGCTGTTTCTTAACTGCCGAAAGCTTAAAATTAATAAAGTAAACACTTTTTTTTTTTTGCTATTTCGGGGCGGTCGCTATTGACGCACAAATTGCGATGGAATGGCGGAGGGCAGGAGGAGCAGGAGGAGGCACAGTGGGAAAAAGGAAGCAGAGAGCAGAGTGGCGATCGTCATTGAGGGCGGTTGTGGTTCATTGGGCGGGCACAACGGATGTGTATTGAACGATTGATGCCAATTATGGCGTGAGTGTGTGTGTGTGTGAGTGTGTGTGTGAAGTAAATGGACATGGAATGCCATTTTTGGAACGTTGGCGCTAAATGAGCTTCAATTGCCAAATGGATGCAAACGAAATTGTTTAATAAAACATGCGACGTTGCCGAATCTATTATATAATACCACAATTTGTACGCGCGCGTTGATGAGCACAAAAAAAAAAAAAATTATAATAAAAAAACACCAAACACAGCCCACTGTCACCCCTGCGAGTGCCCCCAATCACACACGCTGCGCGGTGCGTAGCATTCTCCCATTGACGTCGGCGTCGGTTGAAAATGTTTACATAAACTTGAAATCACAATTTACAGTATAGTAGTATACAGTAGCAGTAGCAGTGGCAGCAACAGTGGCAACACTCTCCCCCGCCCACTCCAGCTGCAAGACACTCACTCAAACACCCACTGTGCGCTGGCGTTGGCGCGTGCTTCAATTAACACCGTTTACAACAACAAGAACAGGCAGCAGAAGAAGCAGAAGAAGAAGAGCGCAGACAAACAAAACTGCGCAGCTTGCAACTTGCGCACACACACTCACACACACACACACACACTTACTCGCACAGGGCAGAAACTGTCATCGAGCTTTCATGTTGAACAAGCAGCAACAACAACAACAACAGCAACAACAGCAATTTGTTTCTGTTGTTATTGCCATAAAAACAATGACAAAATGTAACATATACACAAATACAACTGAACAATAAAATAAATTTAAAAAAAAGCGTAAAGTGGAGTCAAAACAACAGCCGAGGCAAAGTATTTAATTAAATTTAAATGTTGCTTTTGTTTTTGTATCTTTTTTAGCAGTTTTGTTTAACATTATTACTGCTGTTGTTTGTTCTTCGTTTCGTTACTGTTATGTTTACTGTTTGTCTGCTGGCTGCAGCTGCTGGCGTTTGGCATTGGCTCGATAGAAACACAGGAACAAAACTACTGAGAAGAAGAACAACAACAACAAAATACGCAGAGACTTTAACAGAGACGTTAACAGAGACGCGCACAGATACACAGAGAGCCCACAGCCGCACGCGATCGCTGCGAAAGCTCAACTGGTCTGGGGGGACACAGACACACGAAGCCAGAGCCCAGAGCCACTGACAGCGCCACGCGACGACGCGTCGTGTGCGATGAGCAGCCGCAGCCGCAGAGGCAGCAGCAGCAGCGTTACGACGCGTCGCTGTCGTCAGCGATGCGAGGCGAAGCCAAGCGAGTCCTAAATACAATGGACTCTGCGACTGATAACAGCTGAAAAATAATGCCAAAGCACAGACAAACAGACAGCAGACAGACGGACAGACAGACAGACGGAGAGAGTGAGAGTGAACAAGTGAGTGCAGAGAGAGTGAGTGTGAGTGTGAGTGCGAGTTGGAAGGGCAAGCGCCAGACACACGCACACACTCACACATGGGCAGAGCTCATTAGTGTGTGCTCTGCACTGGCTGCGTGACGTATGCACGCTGAGAGAGCGACTCTGGGATCGGCTCTCTGAGAGCAGGACACTGCATGAGTGAGTCGCCATTTACACGATGAAGCATTTGCGCCATGAAGCATTGGTTTGTAGGCAAGAGAGGTAGGGAGGTAATACTTCACGCCTTACCCCTCTGCACCCTTTGCCTACAAAATCTATGCTTTGTGACGCAAATACTTCATCGTGTAAATGCCGACTGAGTTCTGAGCTGGCAGAAAGAAAAGCTTGCTTCAGCGGCAATGGCGCGTAATGCGAGACAGTTTACTGCAATTGTTTTACTGTTGCTTAACGCGCTGCTGAAAGTTGTTATTCTATAGCTTAAATTAGCATAAATTATACGAAATGATTCGACACTTTCTGCTATAAACTTTAATACAAATAATACAAGTTTTAAGACTTATACATAAGATATTTCATAATTCGTATAAATGCATTAAATATTTAATGCTTTGTACTCGTTTGCCATATTTTCTCCCTGATTTTCGCCGACAGAACTTTCCCTTGCCGCCGCATGCTTGTTCTCAATCTCTCTTTTCGCTCGTGCTTCGCCTCACGCACTCACTCTCTCTCTCTCCCGCTGCCTGGGTGGCTGGCTCTCTGGCGCAGCCTCTCTTTGGCGCAGCTCAGGCCAAGCGCGTCAGCATCGAGGCGTCGCATCAAACACGCCTGTGACGTCAATGGCTACGTCGCAGTCGAGGCAGCAGCAGCAGCAGCTTTTTGGACCGGTCCAACAGTCCAATAATTCAATGCGACAACAGCAGAAGCGACAGCGACTCTTAGCTTAAGCCAAAGCTGAGTTCTCGCTGTCAACTGTCGCTGTTGTCTCTCTGCTGCCGCCCGCTGCTGTTGTCTCTGCTTGCGCAGAACTTTAACCGTAAAGCTCTCGTCAAGTTGATCGACACAGTCGAGTTGCGAACCCATGGGCGAGCTTTTTATTGTATTTGAAATTGATTTCTTGGCGCGCAGCTAACTTAACAGTGGCACGCCCACCTACCTTTTTTTTGGAGGACTCGGCAGCGCTGATCACATAGAGATCGACAATGCCCAGCAGACAGTCGTCGCAGCGGCAGACATCCTCGCCGAAGGCCAGTGAGCCGAGACTGCTTGTCGAGTCCAGCGAATCGGTGCGACGCAGGCGACTTACAATTGAAGCAGCGCTGCTTACGTTAACGCCCATGCCAACGCCGGCAGCAGCAGCAGCAGCACCAGCTGGTGTGGGCAAAGCAGTTGCAACGGTAGCAGCACTGCCACTGTCGCCACACCCGCTGCCACTGCCACCGCCACCGCTTGCGCCCACAACAGCGCTGCCACTTGCTGCGGCAGCTGCTTCAATTTTGCGTGCCAACAGCTGCTCCATGAGCGTGCGCGGACGCGACGAGGAGGGAAACAACGCCATGCTTGCTCGACACTGAGCAATGTGCAACGCGCAACCGGGCGCCTGGGCCACTGTGGCAAGTTCTTTACTTAAGTCTTTTGTATTGTCTCCGTTACTGTGACTCTGCGGTCCGAGTCTCTTTACATAGCCTTAGCTACAGCCAAGTTGCAACATACCTGCAATGGAACAAAGAAAGGCAACTCGTTAATAAGCAAGTAAAATGTGTATGTGAGGGCGACTCGCAAATACCCTCTAAATAGTTAAAGATAGTGAAAGGTAAAGCCGACAGTAGGAGGCCCTGTAGTTTGCGTGTCGATGGAAACAGCAGAGACGTTGCGACGTGATGACGCTTGTGCATAGACATACACCCGCACACACATACCTACAATCACAAACTATCAAAAATCTAAAATAAACTTGATCTGCTTGCAGTAGAGGAGAACCTAACTGCCAAATACCTCGGCTCTAGCTCTTAAGGTTTCCAAGATCTAGTTGTTCATCCAGACGGACAGACAGACGGACTCTTTGATTAGCTCAGCGCGTCGTCAAGAAAACTAAAATTAAAAAAGAACTCGGAAAGCTGCAGTCGCATGCAACCGACAGTAGGAGACCCTCTACTTTCCCTTGCAGCAGCTAATGCTAACAATTCACACATATCGCAACGTAAGATACATAGATGTACATACATTGAGTGCACGCTCGCTGCTCCCCTTGTACGAAAACTTTAATCTCGAATATCTCTGGTGTTTATTATGCGATTGGGCCACAATACTCAGCACAGATAAAGGTTACCAAAGGATCATTATATGCTAAAGTACAAGTTTGTACCTTTAAAATTGTGGCTGTGGTGGGTTTTCGCGGGTTTTGGGGGAGGAGGGAGGATATATAAAAAATCTAACACAAACTTGATCTGCTTCCACTACAGGGGCATCTAACTGCTAAATATGATGTCTGTAGCTCTTACAGTTTACGAGATCTAGGTGTTCATCCTGACGGACAGACAGACAGACGAACAGATGGACATGGCTATATCGACTCAGCTTTCGTCCTGATCAAGAATATACATACTTTGTGGAGTCTACCACGCGTCCAGGCTTGTTACATACATTTCAGAGTTGCACAAACCTAATAGACCCTTTTGTACTTTTTTAAAGTACAGGGTCTAAAAATATGCGTATGAAGGCGTGGTCTGGCACGCCTCCTTACTTATCTTAACGCCTTATCATAGATACTTTGCCTGTACCGTACTTAACGCTAACTGCACGAACTGCATCTACCCCTTGCAATGTCAAGGCAGTTTCTTATCAGAGAGCCGAAGAGCTTATAACTACGGGTATAATTAGCGAATGACATGTTTTGAGCGGGTTTCAAGTGCTTAAGCCCCCCAGCTCCCCACTTAAGCAAGGCAATTAGAGGGTATTATGCACTGCTTATCTAAAAGATACTACCAGTTTGGTGTATAAATCTTAACTCATTTGAATTCCCATAAATAAAGTGCCATATATACTATTTGCAGTCCATCTGTCCGTCCGTCTGTCCATGCAGATTGATGGCAAACAATTTGTTGTCTGTCGCAGCTTATCCATGAACGGGGCGTGGCAATTATACACTGGGTATATATACACTGGGCACAATCGTAGCTGATAAAACTTTTCTAGTTAATTAACATGAAAGTGCAATGCATGAAGTTGCAAGTGGCAAGTGGCAAGTGGCAACTGGCAAGTGGCAGTATCCAGTTGCAACTGCAACCGCAGAAACTCGTCCGGAGACGTGGCAAACTGGCTGCACTGCTCCTCGACTGCTCGCTCGGTTTCTTTTCGCTTCATTTCGCTTTGCTTTGCTTTGTTTTGCTTTGCTTTGTTTTGCTGCAGTTGGCATCGTCATATCGCCGCATTTATGCGCACATAAAAGTCAAATAATAGATCCAAAAGATACTTTTGCCAGCCAACGCAATTCGCTGACCAACGAGTTGTTGCTGTTGCTGTTGTTGTTAATATAGTTTGTTGCAGCTGTTAGTGGAATGATTTATAAGCGAGCTGCATTCGCATACCCTGATCGGGAATAGCCTTTGGGTTAGTCAGTTACACACACTACAGTGTGTAGTATATCGCATGATATATGCTAGCTATAGTTTACGACTCTAGCCCAAAGGCTCTTCAGTTGTCGTGTATCACAACAACTGTATTTATCACACTCGAGTTAATTTCCTATATGCAGTATATCGATCGCATCATCTACACTTTAATAGCTGAACAATCAGCATGCGATGTTATCATTATAGTTATGTTATAATTATAGACGCTTTAAAAATAACATGCGATATTTTAGCGCAAGTTCTTCAGATGGAGAACTTGCAACTTCTTTAAAGGGGGTATATATTTGTGTGTATATATGATATATGATATAAATGTGTATATATGTACTGTACTTTAAAAAAGTACAAAAGGGTCTATTAGGTTTGATCAGTGCGACGAGCTGAGTCGATATAGCCATATCCGTCTGTCCGTCGTAAACTGTAACAACTATAATGCAATCAGATCAAGTTTGTGTTAGATTTTTGATACCTCCCCCCCTCCCCCAAAAACCGCAGATAACCACCTCATCCACAATTATAAAGATACAAACTTGTGCTTTGGCAAACAATCAACTAATGGTAACCTTTATCTGTGCTGTGAATTGTGGCTCAATCGGATAATAAACACTAGAGATATTCTAGATTAAAGTTACCGTACTAGTTTTTTATTCGAGGTTTTGAAATATTATTACAAAATTGAGAACTTGGAAGTTCTATATATGAGTGTATATATTTATGATCATAAAAGAATCTCCTATAAAAGGATCTTCAAAGGTTTTTTTTTAAATTGACCTATTGAAAGTAGCTCAACTGGAAGTCGGGTATGCTCATAAAATTGTAGATATTTTCTTCAGTTTATTTTTTGTTTAATGTTGTTTGTTGGTGTCTCATTGCAGTTATTGCTATTGTTGTTGTTGTTTTGGTTGTTGTTGTTGTTGGTTAAGCCAACTGTCTTGTACTTTTATGGCCGGTCGTCTTATCAATAATTTATGTCAGATTATACCGTTATGTCACAATAAATTACAGTTGGCAACTTATTTTCCTTGGCTGCAACTGCGGCGATTTTTCGTTTTTTATTATGGCCAAATCTGTCAGTTTAGTGGCGCATTTGGAAAATGGGGAAAATTGAACGGGTAACCAGTAAAGTATAAATAAAGTGCAGACCAGTCGGAGTACCAAACACTATACTCCTGCCTCCCCCTCCCCCTCTTAGTTCCAAATACTAGATGCTTGGCGTGCGGCGGCAAATTTCACTGTCACGCCTCGTTTTCAATTAACTTGTTGGCGATCGCTGGCCAGGCCGATAAATCAAATGTGCCGCCAACAGCTGCCGCAGCTGCCACAGCGACTTCCAACCAGCAGCTAAGCAGCCAGGCAGATGCAGCGCCCCCCCAACTAGCCAACTAGCCAACTGTGAATATAATTTCATTTTGTATTCTTATTGATTTATGAAGATCGCTTCATTTGGTAGCTTCTGTGCTGCACGCATCCATGTCAAAGTTTATCGCTAGCTTCGCATGATTAATGTGGCCTGCCTACCCACTGTATCGTATGCTGTGTGCCCACTGTGCCGGCGGTGGTTGGTGCATGGTGGTTGCATGCTGCATGCTGCATGTTGTCTGTGCGTTGGCCATAAATGCGCAACGGCAACTGCTGTTTGCCTCTTTATGGTAGTCGTTGCCAGTGGCCAGTTGGCAAGGGTCAATCCGTTTGCCTGGCTTGGCATAGATACAAAAGTATCTTTTGGCATTTCATGCAAACAAAACCTGTATCTTTCACATGCATATCGATGTTTTATTGCTATATAGGATCGGACATGTTTAGCCAGAAGTACGGACTCTCTATTGCATCTAGATTTAATGGGTTCCTTGACACATTTTCATTATTTCAATTACCCTAATTGGGCAGTAGATACACGCAAATGAAGTCTACTATTATCTTTAATTTAAATTACATAATTTGTATATTGTATTATATTGCACTATATAAAGTATCTCAGCACATGGGGAAGCTATTTTTACCCGTTTCAATACATCTTTAATGAGGTTTGATCTCTCCTGCATTCTAGCTTAGTCACTATTCAATCTTTACTTAATTGTTTGCCAATCTACTCAACTCTAGTGCAGTTTTCTCTATCGTATTGAACCCTACTCTCCCCTACTTTACTCTTCTCAACCCTCCTCTTCTGTTCCAATCAATTCCATCCTACCGTATCTTGCTCTATGCTTTTCAATCACTCCTTTTATACTCAGCTCTTATCCTTTGCACTACTCTTCTCTAGTCTTTTTAATTCTCCTCCTTACTTATTTCAAATATACTCTATTCTTTTTCTGTTTCCTCCTCAATCTTTCTCTCTGCTTCACTCTAAGCGACTCTACCGTTCTCTTCGCTACTTGAATCTATTTCCTCTCCACTATATTATATCTCATTGTATCCTAATCAATTCTACTGTAACCCACTCAACTCTATCCTATTCGATCCACCGTATACCCTCTTCTACTCATCTCTACACTGCTCTTTATCAATTCCCCATGCATCCGACTGAGCCCAAGCCCCCACAACAGTTAATGGTGTGCACGCACTAAAGTGTATCTAATAGATACGAAAAAGTATCTGGCAAGTGTTGGATGTTTATTGCAAATTGAACGAATCGAAGCGCGCAAGAAAAAAGATTTTAATTAACATGCTGGCTGCAAAATCAACAAAATCAATTTGGAGGCGCGTTATGACAAACAGAAAAAAAGAAATATAAATAAAATAAATACAATAAAAAATGGGGGAAAGAAGAAAAACAAACTAGATAAGTCTCTGCTGGGTCTATGTTTTCCGTTGTTATGACTCTACTCACTCGGTGCAATTTGGGTTTCAGCTTTGAATTGGAGTCGCCGATATCATGTTAATACACACACAGCAAAACAAACAGAAACAAAATATTGCAAATAAAAGGAAAACTTTAATAATAACAATAATATTATTATTGCGAGCAACAATAAGAGAGAAACATAAATAGTGTTTCAATCGGAATGCAGCGAAAGCCCGCGTCAGACGCGCGCGAGCACACAGAGCCGAGGCGTGAGAGGGCGAGAGGGCGAGACGCGGAGTGGGCGAACGCGACAGAGAAGTATATGGGCTAACCGAACGCTTGTTGACTTTGGCACGGCGCACGAGCAACTAAACACTCCGCTTTGCCGGCAGCCACAATCAAAGCTCCAGCGCCGGCGCTTGCGGTACGAGGAGCCGAACAGAGCCGAGCCGAGGAGCAGACGCTAAGCGCCGAACGTCCGAACCGAACCGAACCGAGCGCACAGGCATTGCCCTCTCTGGGCTATGTGTGCGTGCGCTCTCTTCCCCTCCTCTCCGCCCTACGCACTCTTTCTCCACCACATGCCTAGCTAGCTAATCCTAAGCGCTGATCGTAGAGCGTACAACAACTGGGGATGGATATCGGCTAGAAATAGGCGATATTCATAAGGGGAAGATTGTCAAATGGAATGAAGAATGAAGTGGATAAAGAGTGATAGTCGTTAACTGATGGAAAATACAAAATGATAAAACCCCAATAATAAATAAATAATTATTCATACAAAACAAAATAATATAAACTAAAAATATTATAAAATAAATAAGATAAATAAATAAAAGTAAATTTCGATATATCTCAGCGATATTATATAACGATTCAGCAATTACATAGTATAGTTATAATATAATGTTTTCTTTAGTAAAAAAGTAGGGAACGCTACAGTCGGACGCAACCGACAGTAGGAGACCCTGTACTTTGATTAGCCCTGGGCGTCGATAATAGCAGCAGCATTAATGTACATACTCACATACACATGCACTTATACACACACACATACAGTTATACACACAAATATACGCGCAAATACAAACAATAACCAATACTCATACAGAAATTTAAACTCACAATCAAAAATCACGCATACGCCCTAGTGGCCGCGTACACTGTGGCTTCCCCCCTCCCCTAGCCAAATGCCTATTAGAGAAAATTTATAGCCCATTATCTTCGGTGTTTATTATCCGATTGGGTCGCAAATTGCACCAATCATTCAAAGCATCTAAAGCTTTATTCATACAAAAAAGGAATCAAATGACTCTAAAACTGTACATGCTAAGAACATTTTAGCAAATTTGAGGGAGAGGGAGATGAGATATCAAATTAATAACATAAACTTGGCCTGCCTATGTAATACACGGACCAAACTAGCTCTTATAGTTGCCGAGATCTCGGTGTTCATACAGACGCACGGACAGACGGACATGGCTAGATCGACTCAGCTCGTCATGCTGATCAAGAATATATATACTTTATGGGGTCTGTCACGCCTCCTTCTGCCTGTTACACACAACTGTAATTTGCACAATCTTAATAGACCCTTTAGTACTTTTTTCAAGTACAGGGTCTAAACATAGATTTCCTTTAGCGATACTATATCAATACCCCTCCCTAACAACAACTAATGACGCTGATTGAAACATGCAGAGGCACGGCGACAACTGTCAGTGTCCTGATCTCTACCCCCGCCCGGAGATACCCTGTAATGCCACACAAGCCACTGCATTCCCCTGTGATGCTCTAACAAGACTGCTAATTGTGCTGGCAAATTGCCTGCAGTAGATTTGCATAATGTTAGCTCAGGCCAGGGTTGCCACACTGCGCATAGTTGAGCTGAAAGTGGTGTGGTGTTTCCCTGTAGGTGTAATGGTGTTTTGCTTATTGGAATTGGTTCCTTTTTCCAGTTGAATATTGCATATCTAAAATATAATTTATAAATTTTAGATTTTAGCCTCTTCTATGAAAACAAAATTGTTGAGTCAAATATGACAGAATTACTGCAAAATATATCTGGTTATAGAGAGTGATAACCGTTGCTCGCTCTCTGCGTTCGTTTGTCCGTTGGTTCCGTTTGTTCCGTTTCCTATCGTTTCGCTTCGTTCCATATGCAAATGAGCTTTTCACAGCTAATCGGAGACAAACGATCGGCGCGCTGGCTGGCAACTTTATGACACTGTTCTGTGTTCCCCCACACACCGCCCCACCTGGCGGATATCACAATCTTTGTGCGGTATTAATTGCCCACTTGACGCCCGGAACCCCAGTAAGTCGACCCGCACCCCAACCCGAAAATAGAAGCGTGTGGCATGCCACAACGAAACCATAAGATATTCCATACTTCGTTTAAGTGTTTTATGAAGTCAGGCAGATGGGGCTACCTGATAAGCTGCAGACCATACAGCCATACTGCCATACAGCCATACAGTTGGCTGCCATAGCTCATAGCTGTCATAGATACCGACTGTCCGGCCACATGCAAGCCACAGCAGATACAATATGAGATACATATGAAATGAGCCTAAGCCCAAACACACTCACACACACACACGCACACTCGTCTTAAGTTTTTCCACACAGAGATACGAATGAATTGAGGAAATTGCGAATTGATCTATTACTAATATTAGTCGATTTTCCACTACATGCCACGTGGTAGTGCTACTCTCTTTGCTGCACCCTGTTCTATCTACATAGATAGTCTTTTTTTTATACATATTTTATTTTTGTTTTCATTGGAATCACATTTATCTTATCGGCATTTTAGGTGACTATTTTTATTTCAACTTGTTTTCGCAATACATTTGACTATAACATGCCTTCTCAATTATCTGTTATATATCAAATTATTTCGTGTCTCTGCAATTTCCCCCCACTAATGGTCGTTCGACTATTGAAAGATTCTCTGCCTTCATTCCAACTGCCATAATACTCTTTCCGTTGAGGAGTGTCTCTCCTGTAGGAGTTGGTCAACTGTAGTCGAAGTAGTTGAGAATCGTGAGAGATATATGTTCACAGATTCACAGATTCTTATGGATCATTATGGATCTTGAACAGTTTGCGATATATCTGTAATATATTCATTGGGATATCTGTCATATGTATATCCATCCAACTATTATTATTATTCGACTATTGAAAGATTCTCTGCCTTCATTCCAATTGCCATAATACTCTTTCCGTTGAGGAGTGTCTCTCCTGTAGAAGTTGGTTAATTGTATACGAAATAGTTCAGAATAGTGAGAGATATATGTTCACAGATTCTTATGGATCATTATGGATCTTGAACAGTTTGCAATATATCTGTAATATATTCATCGTATGTCTGTCATATATATTACAATTTTATCCAACTATCAATAGCTTAATATATTTATAAAATTTCTAAATGCTGATCTCTCTATATCTATAGCTCAATATATGTATGTTAATCCCATAAACATATCGATCTGTAGCTTCATCTACCTATTGAAATACGAGTAAATTTCCTTTTACATATTCATCTGATTCCACTAAGGACTTTGAAGTGTATGTGGTGTCTCCCTAACCTCATCTTCCCATCTACATCCCATCTACATCTGAAATGGTTTTAGAGAGAGTAACTAAGCTGTGGCATATGCTTGAGCACCTTATCAATGCTCTTCGGGGCAGTTCTTACTGTACTGGCGCCCAACTGGCAAAAACATCTTTAGTCTGGGAACATGTCGCATTTCCTGTGTGTGCATCTGTCTGTCCGTTTGTCCCACTGTGCGTTTGTCTGTCCCACTGTCGCTGCCAGTGACATGCCACAAAATGTTGTCGCTATAATTTTCCATTTACACTGCAAGAAACAACGAGCCCAGATGATGCTAAACTTTTATACTTTGAACAATGTTCTATAACTAAAATACACTGGGAGAAAACGAAGCTAGAACAGTGTCAAGGAGTATATATGAACAGATTCGGCATGTTATTGAATTGAAGTGTGTTTTTGGTAGTGTAAGAGATCGGCATTCATCCCACAGTTTTTCAGATTGTGCAGCGTGTTGCATGCATCTTGTTGCCGTGTGTGTGTGTGAGTGTGTGTGTGTGTGTGCGAGTTGTTGCCGTGTTTGGGTGTCGCGCGACAGGCGACATAACCTTTAAGGCAATCGGAGCAGTCGTTGCAGTTGCAGCGTCTGCAGTTCAAGAAACTGCGCAAGCAAAGTGGCAAATGCACAGCTTGCTGCTTGCAACAAGGCGGCCGCAGGAATGACAAATATGCTATGCGGCACCCGGCACGCAATCCAACTACTACCGTATGGGGACTAACGATGCCACAACTCTTCTATCTGACTCGCCGTTGCATGCCGCGTTTAGCACTCGCACTGCATTTGATCTGCCGGCAAACGATTCACAAGAACTGCAATGAAAGCACTAGGCAAGCAGACGGAACGACTACAGTCGGACGCAGGCGACAGACGGAAGGACTACAGTCGGACGCAAGCGCCAGTGGAGGACGCTAAGGAGGGGACATTTATTGGAAAAGAGCATTAAACCTGATTGATCAGTAAAATAATAAATGCGGGAATAAAATTTATTAACTTGAAAATCCCTAGAAGCTGTATAATAAATCCTCAAACAAAACTCGTCTCGACAGTTAAAAAAAAGCTAAAAGAAAAACTTTGACTTAGGGAACTTACTGTAAAAGTGAGATATTTGTAATAAAATTCAGTTAAAGTTAAAATAAATCCCACTGACCAATATTTGAGCAAATTTCACCCCTTTGGCATTTAGAAAAAAACTTGGAAAGCTACAGTTGGATGCAGCCGACAGTAGGAGTCCCTGTACTTTTCCTTGCAGCAGCTAACGCTAACATTACAGAACGGAAATTTTAATCTCGAATATCTTCAGTATCTGTTATTCGATTAAGCCACAATTTACAGCACTGATGAAGGATACCACAAGATCTTTGTATGCTGAAGCACAAGTTTGTAAAACTGTGGTTGTGGTGGTTTTTCGCGGTTTGTTGGGAAGGGGGGCAGGTATATGGGGGGGGGGGGGGGGGTTCACTATAGGGGCATCTAACTGACAAATATGATGTCTCTAGCTCTTACAGCTTCCGAGATCTAGGATTGTACTGACGGATCGACTCGGTTAATCGTTCTGATACTTTATGCACTTCTACCATGCCTCTTTTGTAGCCTTTAGTAGAGTGCACACAGTCAAGTGAGGTTCAAAGTAAGGAAAGATTGAAATCGCAATACCCTGTAAAGCTCTTCACGCAGTTGAGTGCGCTTTAAAGCTCTATAAAGCTCTTCATATTATTTAAAAGTGTATCAAATGCATAAATTTCCAAATAACATAAAGCATCATCAACATTTAACTCGAATTACATCTGAATATAGTAGTCGAGTGTCACAAACTAACGCTAGATGGCGCCACTACCTATACTAATTTATGTAAAACTCACGTGTTAATTACGCGACTCTCATGAAATTTTGAGCTTAGCTAAAGCTAGTACTGAGACAGCTACAGACTGAATATGAAAGTCATTGGATCAGAGTTGCGACGTGTATTTGAGTTCATGTGATACCATATAGCTAAGCTGCCCTGTGGCAGTGGAGTGACTACAACAGGCAACTTGCGACAAGAGCAAATGACGCAAATGAATACCCTGAATCGAACACCGTTCTTTGTTGTTGTTGTTTGCCTTATGCTGCTCTTAAGTCTTGCGGTTACTTTGCTTATACTATATGCATGTATCTTTGTTGTTTCGTTTCGTTTTGTTGTGTTTTGTTTCGTTGTCTTGTTGTTCTCTTTGCTTTCGCGGCTTACAGCAACGCCCGCTCGATCATGTAATTGGTTTGACGATCACACGGTGTCCGTTGATGGGCCGCTGACGTCAACGGAAGTTACCGCCGACGCCGTTGTCGACTCAGAGGCTGCGAAGCGCGGAGTATGACATTGAGACCGACAGCAACAGCAACAGCAACAACAACAATGACTACAACAACAACCACAACAGAACAGACAAGCAATTTGTGAGAACCCCATTCAACTGAATCGATTTCTCGCGCCATTAGCAGGCGTCATAATTCAAATTGCTGCAGCCACCCGCAACAACAACAACAACAACAATCACAACGAGAGTAACAGCAACATCATCAGCAGCAACAACAACAACCACTACAACAAGAATATCATCGTCATCATCATCAACACAAAGCAGCGACGCCAGCAGCGCAGCTAGCGTTGCTTGTGCCAATTAGCTATGACGGATGGCCCAGACTACATACATATATATGCCATATAAGGCCTAGATATATCTGTACACTAGCAACAACAACGACAACAACAATACATAAGCACAATAATACTAGTCATAATAGTAATAAACATCGCATAATAACAAGGGCAACCTGTACTAAGAATTCAACACCATTCAATCATCATAATTCTTATCATTATCACATTTATGCATAACACTATCATCAGGTTTAGGCTGAACATTCTATTAGCATTCTCACATTCGTTTGCTCATCAAGATCAACATGGTTATTATCATCAACATCATCATCATCATTTTCCCGAACATCATTCACACCTTTATCATATTCATTATCTTGTCATTATCAATCCCTTTTTAGACCCTGTACTTTAAAAAAGTACAAAAGGGTCTATTGAGTTTGTGCAACTCAGAAATGTATGTAACAGGCAGAAGGAGGAAGTATATATATTCTTGATCAGGACGACGAGCTGCATCGATCTAACCATGTCCGTCTGTCTGTCTATCTGTACCTCCCCCTCCCCCAAACACCGCGAAAAACTACCACAGCCACAATTATGAAGATATGAACTTGTGCTTTGGCATACAAATATCTTATGGTAACCTTTATCAGTGCTGTGAATTGTGGCCCAATCGGATAATAAACACCGGAGATATTCAAGATTAAAGTTTCCGTATACGTGGTTGCATCTGACTTTGCGATATTAGCTGCTGCAAAGGAAAGTTGCATCCGACTGCAGCTTTCCGAGTTTTTCCCTATTAACATCATCATACCCATCACCGTCTTTATCAACATCATCATCTTATTCGTTCTAATCATCCTTCTTATCTTCACCGTTATCAGCATTATTATCGTTATCCTCATCATTGGCTTTAACATTAGCCTCATCATTGTCCTTATCATCAGGCCTAGTGTCAGGCCATAAATTTCCGTATCAAAGTGTAAACAGATTTTCCACATATTAATATAGATATACTACATACCGACTAATTGATAATAAACGCTTTCAAACTAAAGTTAGTAGCAGTAGTACTAATAGTAAACTACTCCGAGCAATTCCATTAAGTCATTTTTATGACAAAAGCGAGAAAAATGTGTAAATTATGCAGTATAGTATAAGTAGTATATACACAATTTCCCACCATATTTTCAATTAGGGTTCGTTAATTAGGAAATTTAAAAAAATAATAAAAATCAATTAGGTTTTGTTCTGCTATATATACGATATTTTAGTTACAGAAAGCTTTCAAGTATTATGAATCAGAGGATTTTCTATACACTTTATATTCTTATTAAGCTATCTTCGATATTTTCTATAATGATGGATAATTTTTTGATATTTACATTAATGTAATAATATTTATATTAAAGTCCCTTTAAACCTATATGTAAAATAAGAAAAATATCCCAGACACTATAATTTTATTTAGTTCCCATGGAAAGAGCATAAACTATTCGGTTTTTCTTTGTGTTCGCTCAGTTTATCGGACTTGTGGGTTAATTTTATTTTTATACTTTTGCTGTTGTATTTCGTATATACTATAAGTTATTTTCATTTCGCTTCTTACTGTACAGTTTTATGGCCCCGAGGCCCTGGCAAGTCAGACCCAAGATTTGCCGTTATTAATGGCCGCGACTGGAGCCTCCATAGTCATAAGTAAATGGTGTCCAGTGACGTCATAGCACTCACTTGAGCTTACCAGTGTGCGAGCGACGAAAGTGGGAGGGAAAGCTGAAAAGCTCTTTATCTAAAGTAATCAACGTATGAATTCTGCTATGAAACCCACGTCTCTCAGTGTCGAGGCCGGAGGTAGTCTGTAGACATACGGAATGCTATGCGAAAACGAAAATATGATTAGCTTATTTAACGATCCCCACTCCCACTCCCACACCCACTCCCTACCACTCCCCCTTCTTGGGGCTGTCAGTCTGTCGACAGCTTGACTAGCGTAGGATACCAGGAAATATTCGCATGTTAGCCCCAAGATCATAAATGATCTCGCTTGATATGCACACAAACGATCTGCAATTATTTACCGATCTCCAACGAGTTCGGAGTAAAAGGCACACGCTTTGGCGAAATTCTTTCCAAAAATTTTCCATTCTGGGGAAACTCTGAAGAAATTATCTTATCTGTGCTATATAGTTTACAAAATATTTGTGTCTCAACAAAAAGAAAGAAACTTTTAACAAATAAAAGATACATAATCTGCTGTGCGTGCGACTTTCAGGTCATATATGCTATATGCATAAGCCCAGTGTATATACTATAGTAGTATAGTAGAACAGACAAGATATAGTATATGACTTTTGACTGTGCTAACGATAAGCACAACTAGTCCACAATAGATGTGCATACCAAATATATCAAGAAATGTATCCATTTAACGAGCAATATGAAAGTATATATAGAGTTTTAGATCCTCTGATATAGTATGTACTTCAACAAAGGGCACATATAGTAGTTTACTCCGTATTAACTCCAAATCAGTGAAATCTAATCTTATGTGATGAATTTAATATCTGTTAAGTATCATCAAGATCTGTTTCAAAATAAAAAAGGTTTACTTAGCATAATTAAACTCTTTTTTATCATATATATATATCCGATTTATTGACCCATCTAAATCTGAATTCAATACTTAAATAAACAGGACAGACATCAAGAACCGATAAAGTAAAAAATCTACAACTCATAGACTTATGTTTGCACAGACTCATGCTACCCCATTTATCAGTTGTCATAATGTACTTATGCTTATTAATTGGTAAAAATTTGTAGTCAATTTAATATATTTGTTTTATTATACAAACATTTGCTGACAAGTACGAAACGAGGCGAAATGCCTAATAAAATTTTATACATAACTTGTAATACAATTCAAATTTAAACACGTATATCCGAAAAGCCATAAAAAAGTCTAATAAAATAAGCAAAAACTGAGCTAAGTTAAGTATAGTATGTATAGTGGATATGCGCAAAATATAAAGGAGATCATATATCAACATAAATTATGTATAGGAAGAACAAAATATGAGAATATGTTTAGAAATTATGTATAAAATATAAAGGAGTAATAAGGGAGGAATATGCAATATGTATATAGAAGATATTTATAAGAGATATTATATGGGAGAAATTAAGGAGAATATTCGAGAAATATTTAAGATTTGTTAAGAAATATCGAAGATATTTATAGAAGATACTTAATGGAAGAAATTAAGGAGAATATACCAGAAATATTTAAAATTTTTTAAGAAATATCGGAGATATTTGTATGCAATACTATATGGAAGATATACAGGATTAATATACTAGAAATATTCAAGATTTGTTAAACAATTTAAAAGATAATTAGGAGAAGTAAAGGTAAAATATACCATACGAGAAATATTTAAGATTTATATGAGAAATATAGATTTTGCGGAGAATTATAGGAGATAGGTTATAGATAAAAGGAAGATATACTATAGGAGGCTCAAGGAAAACAGCCTTAATGTTTATGTTAATGTATATAACAGGCAGAAGAAGGCGTGGCAGACCCCACAAAGTATATATATTCTTGATCAGCACGTCGAGCTGAGTCGATATAGCCATGTCCGTCTGTCCGTCCGTCCGTCCGTTTGTCTGTCCGTCCGTATGAACGCCTAGATCTCGTTGTTGGTTGCTGTTGTTTACTTTCCCAATTGTAGCCTAGGCTCCTCAATCATTGTGGAACGTGCATGCCACATGAGTAATGATGGCATTTCATTAGGGATATACCCAATTTTTATGGTGGGGAACGAGCAGTTAACAGCTATGCACCTGCCACAGCTACTTGGCTGTTTATTGTATATATAGTATGTATGTATGGAGCCATAGACAATTTAGATATAGGATATACTATAGGCTGTATATAGCGTCTCTTATTTACGTGGCATATATGCTGAGCTCTGTCTGACTTAGTATATAATGCACACATATGCACATGCTTATCACACACGAATAAGTAATACATAAATGTAGATACAACTGTGCTATATAGTACATATATCTATAATACAATATATACTCTCAGTTAATCACTCAGATAAGCAGCGTGTGTGTGTGTGTGTGTGCTTTGTGATAACGCACATATAGTATGTATGTATATACTATATGGGTTATATGGAGCTCTCGCCTGTCTTTTATCAGCGCACCCAATTTCAACATCATCATTTGTCGGCGCCGAGTCATAAGATACCAACAGAAAAAATATGAAAAAAATTATTGCTCCCCCTTGCACACAGACACACAAACGCATGTATGTGTGTGTATGTATGGAATCTCATTTGGCGATAAGATAAGCTCCAAATTAATTACCCTCACAATAGACACCCCCGCCCTGGCTCCGCTGCCCGCGCAAAGAAATACAGTTGGGTATGTGTATGGTACTTATATAATCTATAATAGTTAATTTAGGCAAAAAAAAATAGGAAATATTATTAATAATAATAATACATATATATACACACACGGCTTTATAGCTGTGTGTCTGGTTTTCTTTTTCTGCTTGCTCTTTTTTAATCTTAATTGAGATTTCCTATAATTGTGAATTGTCGCCATCGTCGCTGCAACGCTGCTGTCTGCTGACGTCGACGCCGCTGCCGACGCTGCTGCTGGCGTCGCTGCCTACCTTCTTAAAGCCTTCGCCTAGCTGCGTGGCAGCCAAGAGCTCGCTCAGCTGCCGCTCCCGTTCCCGCTCCCGTTCCCGCTCTCTGATGCGCTCCTTCTGCTGCTGCTGCAGATGCTGATGCTGGTGCTGATGCTGCAGCTGCAGCTGCCCCCCATCCACCTCCACCTCATGCTCTGCCAGCTCCAGCTCCTCATCGTCGTCGACGTCGCCGCCGCTGAGCTCACCGCTGCTGCTGTGACTGCTGGATTTACGGGCGAGGGCCACACGCACACCATTCACAATGCACTCGCCCCCGTCCAGGGCGGAGATGGTGGAGCCACAGTAGTAGAGATTGCTGCAGCTACTCGCAGCGCTCACATCCGACTGAGCTTCATCTTTGGACCCACCGATGCCGCCGGCGGCAGCGGCACTCGCTTCCAGCGAACAGCGACGCTGGCAGCGTGCTCGTTGCAGGCGAAAGTACTCCATCTCCTCCATGCTGATGCCACAGGCAGTTATGTCATCCGAATAGTCGGACACCACCACCGAGGGCGTGCGCACATACCGCACCCCGCCCAGCCCCCCGAGCTCACTGATGCAGCTCTGTGTGGACTCGCGCCTGGAGCCCGATGGCGCCGACAGCGCTGCCACCACACGCTCCTCCAGCAGCACCTTGCTGGGCACACCCATGGTGCTGGAGGCGGTGGGATTCGTGGGCGAGGTCAGTGGTGAGTCGGGCAAGGCGGTGGGCTCGGCGAGTGGCAATAGGGCCGGACGCAGCGGCAGATCTGTCACCGTCAACGTCATGCGTCGCTGTTGCGTCGGCGCCGGCAGCACTTCCATATTGACATCGTCCACCTCCAGGCCCAACGCCGAGTCGCTGCTGGCGCAGCGTGTCACCTTTGGCTTGCGTCTGCCCGCGCCGCTGCCGGCGTCGCACTCGTTGTCGCTGCTGCAGGGGCTCAAGCCGCCGGCATTGCAGCCCTCGTCCGAATTGGCAGCGCTGTGAGCAAGTACCGTTGGCTTCAACGAATGCAACTCTGCCTGCTGCTGCTGCGTCGTCTGCTGCTGCTGCTGCTGCTCTGCCGCTGGCTGCTGCACAATCATGGCCTCAAATTTTTCAATCAGCTGTTGTATGCGCTGCTGCTGCTGCTGCTGTTGTTGTTGTTGCGGCTCTCGCTGTTGCTGTTGCTCTTGCTGCTGATGCTGCTGCTGTTGCTGCTGCTGCGCTGCTAGCGTATTTAAATCCTTAAAGAATGCAGCGCGGAGTTGCGCCTTATGCTCTGCCAAATGCTGGCGCTGTTCACATGCACATGTATCGCAGCCTGTTAACTCGACTGTTGTCTCCTCTTCTGGCTGCTGCTGCTGCTGCTGTTGATCGAGGCGTGCGCAACGCTTCACTGCTCTCTGATAACTAAAAGTCGTTGGCGCTGCCGATGCGCATTTATTTTGCACGTTAACCGTTGTCAACGTTGACGCCGACGCTGATGGTGACGCCGATGCCGACGCTGACACAGACACGGACGTCGACGACGACGACGACGCCGGCGTCGCTGTCATTATCTTGAGCATGGAATCAGTTTCGGTTACGGTTTCAGTTTCGAACGCGATGGCATTTTGTTGACCGTCGCGGCGCGCACTCATCACACACACACACACACACACGCACACGCACGCACTCACTGTCGACGTCGACGTCGGCGTCGCGTTATAAACTCGATTTGATTTTTCGTTTTTGTTTTATCGTTTCGTTTCGCTGCGTCTCTTTTTCTGCTTTCTATCTTCGCGTTTTGTTGTGGCGATTTTTGAACGCGTCCGCGCACTTGAAATTCAAATGACACCTGCCGTTGCCGTCGCTTAACTGTCGCTCTGGCTATAAACTCAGTTTCCAACGGCGACGCCGACGTCGACAGCGACGGCCACGGCGACAGCGACAGCAACGACAACGTCGACTGCGTGGCTAGCGCTGGCGCTGATGCTGGCAGCGTGACGCCGACGACGACGACGGCGATGATGATGATGATGCTGCTGCTGCTGCTTCTTCTTGCGGGTCGTGTGGGTGGAGGTGGTCTTCTTGTTGTCGTTGTTGTTGTATAGAATTCTTATAATTGCTCATAGACCGCAGCGCACAGACTGACGCTGACTGCTGCAGCGACGTCGGCAGCGTTGGTGCTGCAATTGCGAGCAGAATTGGAATTGAAATTGGAATTGGAATTGTGTGTGATCTTGAAACGTTGACGCAATGTGTGCAATGATCCCGCACGTACACACACACACACAGCCTATCACACACACACATTTACTGTGCTTATTTATTTATTTATACTGGTATTTCGTTTTTGTTGCTGCGCTCCAATTGCTTTGCTAGTTTTCTTAACTTGAGCGCGTAATTGCATTTAAGCACACTCACACACACACATACACACACACTGACACACACAAAGCTACAGATAGGCACGCACATACTGACAGACGGACAGTCGTCGCTGTTGACGCACAGTGGGCCACACTACTCACTTACTCGCATAAATTTAAGCACTACTGTAACCCAAAAAAAAAGACTAGTCATCTGACGTCTTTTGATTACTTCGGGCCAAATACTACCTACGTCAGACGACACATCTACGAGTCATCCAAGTGCTAGAAACAACGTTGGCATCTAAAATCATTCAAGTCCAAATCAATTACAATTCGTAGAAAAAGTCATCGCATTCAGTTACAGCCATTGCTATTGTTTTAAATATTACGACTTGTTCACTATATGTAAACACATCAAGTAAATTGCATTGTTTACCTAAGTAAACCGTTATCTTATTGTTTATTCTACTCCACAGTGGGCTTTGCTTGTTACACGGATTTTAAAATACTAATTAAGTTGATTTATTGGTTTTAACAGTAATTTTAATGCGTTTTTTTTAGTTTTTATCTGGAAACCCTGTCAACAAGTGACGATTATACTACGTTTAACGATTCACAAGGTTCTTCATGGTTTTTAAAATCTATTTTCAAATGACTCAGAAGACTCGAAATTAAATATGTTTTCGACCCTGTACTTTAAAAAAGTACAAAAGGGTCTATTAAGTTTGTGCAATTGACATTTGTGTGTAAAAGGCAGAAGGAAGCATGGTAGACTCCATAAAGTATATATATTCTTGATCAGGATAACGAGCTGAGTCGATCTAGCCATGTCCGTCTGACCGTCTGTCCGTATGATTCGTGTATTACATAGGCAGGCCAAGTTGATGTTTTTAATTTGATATCTCATCCCCCTCCCTCTCAAATTTGCATAAATGTTCTTAGCATGTACAGTTTTAGAGTCATTGGATTCCTTTTTTGCATGATTAAAGCTTTAGATGCTTTGAATGTTTGGTGCGATTTGCAGCCCAATCGGATAATACACACCGGAGATATTGAACTATCAATTTTATGTTCTAGGCATTTGGCTTGGGGAGGGGGGAAGCTGTGGCTACACTGGCGTATGGGTCTGTCGGTTGCGTCCGACTGTAGCTTTGCCTTCTTTTTATGTATACTTAAGTCAATTCTACAAATCAATTAAAAAACAAAATAGGTATTTACATTTTTTGACTGAACTGAACCCGCAAGGTCGTTCTTATTCTGTATGTTGCGCTCTACCTTGTTTTCAAAAACTAAAAGAACTGTTTAATCAAGATATGCGATTACATTTAATCGAATAATATTTATGCCAAGTGTTTTAATTAAGTGTTTTTCACAGCGGAGATTATGTGGAAAAGCTCTGGGCTATTGATAAGCAATTCGACTATGTACTTCATGCTTTTATGAATCAGAGAAGTGGCTTTCAGTCATTCAAATTCATCGGTGTCATTTGTCACGCCTATCAGTGTGAGTGACAGGCAAAGTGATATGCCTGAAGTAATGGCACAAAAGGATCGATTAACGCCACAGATAAATGCCATATACATACACTATATATGCACGTATATCAATATCAATAACAATAACAGTATCAATATCAATCCATTTCGCATGCGATTTCGCCAACGGTGGCCCAGTGTGCGACGTCGCACTTTGTTCTCACCATGGAGGCTATGACGTCAGTGACAGTGGACGACAACGCGGCGACGCGGCGTCGCTGTCGACAGCATGACGCGCGTATACTGTCTGTCAGACGTAAACGCAGACGCGACAGCGGCCAGTGGCCAGTGATCGCACAAAGAGAGACAACAGTGACAACCAACCAACCAGAGGGTGGCTGGGCAGGGAGCGGGGGGCATAGTGTGGGCGCAGTTAAGCTTGTACATATATTCGTATGTTTGCTTGTATTTGTGCCACTCACGATCGGTCATGCAAGCTGTGGGTGGCGCTGGCAGTGACGCGACGCACGCTTGATAGCGAAATTGCCGCCTATCAAGCGGTGTATAAATAACACAAGCACAACAAAAAAACTCAACGAAACTCAACAAAAAACAATTAAATATTTGCAACAAAACAAAAGTGCAATTTTTATTTTGACAAGACTGACGGACGAGGCAGTAGTACATACACACATACATACATACATACATATGTATGTAGTACGCTTGCACCGACGCTGTGATATGACGCTAAGCAGTTGATATACCGGCTACAGCCTACACCCCTGCCTCCCACCCCCCCACACACACCCAGCTTTGTCTAGTTGCGAAATTGAAACCACTTTAGGCTACACACCTGCCATAGACATAAAATCGCGTGTATGTTTGTGTGTGTGTGTGTGTGTTTGATTTAAACAGTAAATTGCATTACGTCAATGCAATTGACGAAATGTGCAAACATTAAGAGAGCTGAAGGATAATAAACTCCATTGCTACTTTGCGCTCTTCGCTAGCCCAAAGAGCGCGCAGCTCTGACGCTCTCTTGGCCCAGTGACCGCAATAGCAGCAGCTCAACTGCTTGCAGTGTTGCCCGTTTAGCTAATTTAAGGCTAAATCTAGCATCAATCAAAATGACAATCAAATTTACCTATTACCTTACACATCATTATTCTTATTGTCTTACGATATAATCAGCTATCGATAATTGTAATAAAAATCAAGGTAGCTCGATTCTCATGCCACCTTAAGTTAAATTTCTTAATCTTGTAAGTAGATTTATGATTTGCTTTTAGCTATTTTCCAATTCCCATCTAGCTTCATTGCAGTGGCAGCACTGGTTGACCAAAAAACTTTTAATTGAAAGCTTTTTGGGCTGCAGAACAAAAGTGACCGCAATAGCAGCTCAACTGCTTGCAGTGTTGCCAGTTTAGCTAATTTAAGTCTAAATCTGGCATACAGCAAAATGGAGATGGTTATAAATTTGACAATAAAATATGATATAATCAGCTATCGATAATTGTAATAAAAATCATGGTATCTCGATTCTCATGCCACCTCAAGTTAACATTCTTAATCTTGTAAGCAGATTTAGGATTTACTTTTAGCTATTTTCAAATTCCAATCTAGCTTCATTGGAGTGGAGTGGCAGCACTGGTTGACCGAAAAACTTTCAATTGAAAGCTTTTTGGGCTGCAGAACAAAAGCTTTTTCTCAGCATACCCAATGCTTACTGAGGGCACGTTGCCAATAGATTTCGCACACACTTAACCCAAGCTTCAGTTTTATTGTTTTGTTTTCTTTTTATTGCACATTCGCTGTGCACGAAAATGGTCAAAGCAAACGTTTGATGTGCGCGCACGCACGCGCATACTGCTCATGCCGTATATGTGGCTGGGCGTGTGTGCCTCTGCCGCTGTCTCTGCGTGCCTGTGTGTGTGTGTGTGTGTGTGATATCGCTGTTAGGGTTGGCACGGCTGCGTACACAATAACGTAATGACAATTAAGCGAATTATTGAATATTAAGTAGTTTCTCGTGTAAAGACAAAGACAATAGAGTTTCAGTATTTTTATTGCTGTTTTTTTTGGGATGTTGCAGCCCTGGCTCCATTTCATTCATTGCAATTTTCCCATGCGCTGACATTGATCAATTGCAAAGCTTAACACTTGGATATCTCTCAATCTGGGTTTGTGTGTGCTGTTTGTGTGTGTGTGTGTGTGTGTGCGTATTTTAAATATTGAATTTAGCAGCTGTTTGAAACACATGCAAATTACATTTTAACTCTTTTTAGGCGCTCAGCAGCTTTTTATTTTTATTTACATATTCGCTTTATTTCTGTTGATCTTTTTTTTTGCGTGTAACGGTCGATACGACGACGGGGCAACACGTTGACGCTGGCGCGATGACGACTAAAACGGACAAGAGAACGGAGACGACGTCGCGTCGCTGGCAGCGCTTGTTTCGCGTTTCACTGTGCGCAAGCAACTGTTTTCTTTTCTTCTTTTTATTTATTTTTTTCGTTCAGACTTCAACTAAAAACTGACTCAAATTCTCACACATCGTTTTTGCAGCCGCTTACGGCTTTGCCAGCGTTGCGGTGCGCAACGGCGAGGCGGGGCGTGGCGAGAAGTGTGTGGTGGGGCGAATTCGATTCGTTGGCTCGCTGGAGGCTTGCCCCGCCGCTGTTTAAGCTCGCTTCACTTCCCCTCCCTTCGCCAAGCGATCACGCTCTGTTAGTTAATAATCTAGGCTGACTTTGTTATTTATACATATGCATGTGTGTGTGTATATAGAAACACACGCATAGCAAATATGTAGCATGTTTACTTTGTCTATATCATATTAAACGCATATTAACATTAATTCATTGCCCGCACACTTCGCACTTGGCTGCCAAATGCCAATTCAATTGTTTATTTTTTTAATATGCCATGTTAATAAATTGGCCGCTCAATCAGTCAATGATTTTGGCAGTGACATAAAGAGAAACTCTTGACTCTTAATGGAGTTCCAACTTTCATAATATTTACTGAAGTTCGCAATAACATTATGACATGGCATTATATTTCAATTACAATTACATTTTGTGTCAATACAGCAATTAAACTGCAGCATAAACTAAAATTATTTTGCTGTTCAAAAGCAGCAGTCAAAGCCAACGTTTCCATTGGCAAATCTGCAGTACCGTTTGTTGTTGTGCGAAAAACAGCTGTTGAAATTGTGGTGGCACGTCGATAACAGCGCACGCAGCGAAAAATGAACCAGTCACATATCGATACACAACTGCGTGAGCGGGCACATCGATACACTCTGGTTCATCGTTGCCTGGTAACTGTAAATTGAAAAGTGCGGCATTTTTAATTTCAAATTATTACATTTAATAAGTACAGTGAAACTTGGTGTTTCTTATTAACTGTTAAATAAAGTGAATTGGTATTTGTAAGCATATTTCCCGCTGGGCTAGAATTTTCTCACGCAGACGTGATGAGAGCGCCGCCCGCCATGCGCTCTCTCCTAAAGTAGGAGCGTCGTTGCGCTCCCTTCGACTGTTTAGGCTCCTTCGTGGCTCGTTAAAGTTGTTGTTTTTATATTTTCTGTGTGTGTGTGCATGTGTGTGTGTGTGTGTGTGCTTCTTTTAACCATGTGTTTCGCGCTCGTTCTCGCTTGTAATCAGGCATCCATTATGAGACAATGTGCATAGTCGGAGCAGCGAGGCAGCAGTCTGATTCGCGCAATCAAGTCCAACAGCAGCAGCAGTAGCAGTAGCAGCAGCCGCAGTCGTAGCCGCAGTGACAAGTCACTGTATTCAGTCACAGTCACAGTCACACACACACAGACGCACACACACACACACACACATTGCAAAAAATAGAAGACTTTACTTCACGCATCAAACGTGCCCTGATTTAAGCTTGCTCTGATTCCGGTACTGGCTGCTCGTGTGTAGCCCATGGTAATAAACTAAGCGACTAAACATAGTATAACTAATATTATTATCAGCATAAAACCGATAAAAACCTGCAAAAAGCGAAACGGTGTTTATTTTTTCTTCTCAAAGAAATTGTTTTAATTTTTTTGCTTGTGCCCCAGCTATAAACAAAGTGTTTCATCTGCTTCTTCTTCCGCTTGGATATGGACTGTGCTCCCACATAATGTAATGTTATTTTAATAATGTTTATATTACATATAGTATACGTGTGCGTGTGTGTGTGTGTGTGCGTGGGTGTGTATTAGCTTATCTATTAACTAACGCCACGCCGTCAAGGCTTATAACAGCGGGTTGTCTGTGGCTTTTCCAAGAAAATTTTCTAACAACACATGTGCCAGCTACTTTTCTGTATAGATTACAGTGAGCACTCGCTACAGTGAACAGTGAATACAGCAGAGACGTGGCCTCAAGACGACTCCTTTAGCTCCTTTAGCTGTAAATTATAATATGACTTCAAAAATTCGTTATAAAATAATTGGCATACAAAATTGGTATAAAAACCGGTATAAAAATAATTGGCATAAAAATTGGTATAAAAACCGGTACAAAAAACTGGTATAAAATGAATAGTATAAGAAACTGGGTTAAAAAATGTCGTATATGAAACTGGTATAAAAAAGCTTGTATAATATAAAGCTAAAAAAAGAAACTGGTATAAAAATTGGAATAAAAAAACGGTTAAAGTTCGGTTTTCTGGATACAATCAAGCTGTTAACTAGTGTTTTAGCATAGTTTTTCCTAGCGTATTTTGTGAATTACAAAAAACTGCTTTCAAAAATTCTTCTAAATAAATGGTTTTTTTTTTTAATTTTTTTATTATTAAGTGTAATAAATGGTAAAAAAAAATTAAAAAAAAGGTATAAAAACGTGGTGTATAATTGGTATAATGGTATAATTTTTTTTATAAAAACGTATACAGAAATGAATTTTAATAAAACACTACACAAGAAACGGGTAGAATTGAACTGGTATAAAAAAGTGATACAATACAGCCGTAAGCTAGGGTTAAAGCCTACATATGTGGCGTGTGTTTTTTTTTAGCCAGTGTCTACTGTACCTGCAGCGGCTGTTGTGCGAGTCCTTGAATTAATATAATAGCTGCATAATCAAAGCAATTTAACGGTTGTATAAGTGCAATGCAGCCCATGCTATTTCTTAGTAGTTGGCATTAGCTTAGTTACTGACTAAGGCGGGCCACAACTCCAGGGCTTAGACCGAGCTCCATCGTTTTTCTTCTTCTTCTTTTTGCCGAGATTTGTGGTGCTAATTTTGTGATGATGTCAGCGTTTCTTGTTTATGTGAATTTATCTTTTTGGCTGAAACTATTTGGGTTGCATAGTGTAACACTAGTACACAGCGTGTGGCACATGGTGTAAGTGCCACAGATTTGCCGCAAGTGAGTGTATAAGTAGGGTATGTAATCACTTGTCATGTGGCACGCTGTCTCTGTGTGAGTGTGTGTGTGTCTTTTGAGCGTTTCCTTCAAGCTTTTCCTTACACTTCCTTTGAGTTTTCTTTTTGGCTTTTCATTTTCTGCATTCGTATCGTTAATGCTAAATGTAAGAAAAGCGACGTTAATAACGCCGAGCGAGAGACGCGAGAGAGAGCGTCAGTGTGTGTGTGTGTGTGTGTGTGTGCGTGTGTGTGTGGGAGAGTGCTAGTGTGGCAGAGTGCTCTCACATTTGCCACATTCAGATAGTTGCTCTCACACTTATGCTGCAACTGCAGTGTAACGGAACACCAAGAGGCAGCAACAACAAACACTGAAAATGTAAAAAATAATACGCAAATAAAAAAACAATAAACAACAAAAAATAAATAAAATAAGTGCATAAATAAAGAGAAATAAATACTGCTCTTGCAGCAAGTTGTCGTCGAGTCGACTGAGGCAGCGAAGGCCGACGACAAACATTTGATGCTGCTCGCAGTTGCTGCTGCCGCTGCTGCTGCTGCTGTTGCTGCTGTTGCTGCTAGTGATACTTGTGCTCGTTGTGGCAGTGGCAGTAGCAGTGGCAGCGTCGCAGGCAGCGTGGCAGCAGCGCAGTGTGTGTTTCATCCAGTACAAAATAAATAGCAGACTGTTTTACACTTGCAAAAATCTAGTGTTAATACGCAAATTGAACTACAAATTAACAGCGCAAATTTCACAAATTTTTCGTTTCAATTAGTAGCTTCAATTTCCAATTCAATTTCAATTGAAAGTCATTTCTTGTTGCCAGTGTATGCAGCCTGTGTACGCGTGTGTGTGTGTGTTTTTAATTAATTTACTTGCATATTCGATTAGAGTCTCAGCAGGCACTTAAAACGATTAAATTCACACACACACACGCACACACACAGCAGCTGCAATCTAATAGATTTGAACCGATTAATTCCAGTGCAGTTAACACACACACCAGCGCGTCTCTCTATTCGACAGCTATATATCTCCATATATCTATATACCCGCTATATAGTTTGCATATCTATACAGAGTCCATAGTCTACAATTGTTTGTGAATATTTAAAGATATTTACAACACAAACCAAAAGAAATACTTGTACATTTTAACACTATTATTTGGTGAGTAATATTGAATGATGACTGACTAACTTTTCTCACTGTGTACCCGGCAATCTAATGCCAGCCGGCTTACTGCAATAAATACAATAATAAATTTATTAAAATGTATATTATATAGAGTTTTTAATGGCTTTTCTCAGTGAAATAGCTGTAGCTCTATAACTAATAAAAAATATTGGAATTTTTATGAATATATAAGAATATGGAAGCACTAGTTTAGGTCTTTGGTAAAGACATCTGCTAGGTAGATTCTGAAAAAGACATTTTGAATACATAAAATGAAAAATATATCTATGATAATTAAAAAAGTAGGGAAAGTTACAGTCGGACGCCACCGACAGTAGGAGACCCTTTACTTTGATTTGCCCTGGGCGTCGATAATAGCTGCAGCATATATGTATATATATATACTCTCACATATACATACACATACATATATACATATAAACATATATATGTACATATGTATGTGTGTATACAAACACTCATACACTTATACATACAAATATACGCGCAAGTACAAACAATAACCAATACTCATGCAGAAATCCATACCCACAATCAAAAATCACGCATACGCCCTGGTGGCCGCGTACACTGTGGCTTCCCCCCTCCCCTACTCAAATGCCTAGTACTGAAAATTGATTGTCCAATATCTCCGGTGTTTATTATCCGATTGGGCTGCAAATCGCACCAAACATTCAGAGCATCTAAAGCTTTATTCATGCAAATAAGGAATCCAATGGCTCCAAAACTGTACATGCTAAAAACATTTATGCAAATTTGAGGGAGAGGGGGTTGAGATATCAAATTAAACTTGCCCTGCTTAAGTAATACACGAACTAAACAAAAAAAGAAGTTCATACGGACAGACAGACAGAAAGACGGACATGGCTATATCGACCCAGCTCGTCGTCCTGATCAAGAATATATATACAGGGTATAAAAATCGTTTACAAATTTACTATAATATTATGCATAGTTCATGGAAAGAAATGTAGCCATTTATTCTACATAATATTTATATATATAGTATTGTAGTAGTTTGGATTTACAAGCTGAAAGCTCAACGGAAAATTTCTTGGAATATAGTAAAAAATGTAAATGATATATATATATATATATATTAATATATTAAGGTAAATTTTATTATACTATTAACTAACTAAAGACCTTTTGCTGTATGCATATACGGCATAATAATATTTATAGTTATAGCCCGTATGACAACTAACTAATTACTTTCCCCCACTCTCTGTTTGCATTGCAGCAAGCCCATCTTTGGGCCACTTCAAACTGGCACATCAATTTTGGTTCTCCTATCCGCCACCTGGCGCTGGCGGCGGCTCCTCAAGTGAGTTGCATGTACGGTTTATAGGTGTTGCACTCCAACTACTCAGACTGTATCTGTATCTACAAAGAAATGTATCTGTATATCTTTTCGGTTGAGACTTTTCTATTTGAGTTGTTGTCTCGTCTTTTGAGTTCATTTGGTTTCTCTTCATTTTGGTTCACTTTTTTTGTCGAAGATATGGTTTGTTTCCCTTCTAACGGCAAGTCTCTAAATGTACCCAGTCTCTTGCTCATATATCCATATATATATACATCAATATATACTATATACAATATATATTTGAATATTCGATATTCTTGCGTTTGTATACGTATGTACGTATGTAACTCAGTGAACCTTATAGATGTACAACTTTCATTATCTTTATCTACTTACACATTACTATATACAACTCGATGTACTCGTATGTAACTTAAATATATATGTATGTATGTATACTCATCATGTAACTCTCGAGACCTCTCAACGTGTAGTAGTACAAGAGCTAACTACACCTATACCACACACGATTCCACTTTTGGGTTCCTCATTATTTCGATACAACAACTACAACAACAACTACTAGGCAACCACAATATATATTTGTATGTATATCTATACTTAATGTACATCAATCTACGTTTTTCCTATGTAGTTTAC
Source organism: Liodrosophila aerea (assembly GCA_035045005.1). Lineage (NCBI taxonomy): Eukaryota > Metazoa > Arthropoda > Insecta > Diptera > Drosophilidae > Liodrosophila > Liodrosophila aerea. The sequence continues at coordinate 1,161,633 of JAWNNL010001456.1, forward strand.
ATAATTTCCAGACCGATTTCATTAAGAGAAACAGTTACGGCAAAGGTATGGCTGAAAAGAGTTTTCAGTCTGGCTGTTCTCAGTTCCACTTTCGCTAGCAGAATACACACATTTCTGTAAATTAGGTTAAGAATATTTTAATTTAGAGAAATATAAACTTATGATAATGGAGTGATAATAAAGCATAGCATATTATGTATAACTAATATCAATTGGAATTAGTAGAACTAATTTTAAACTTGGGTAATTCGTTTTAGATTTGAAATCTAACTAAATTTATGATAACAAACTACATTTCTGATCTATCTAACCACTACATATGGTCTGTAGAGGTCTTCAAGTTTCATTTATCTAGCTTTTACACTGAAAGTTAAGAAGTTAATGATTATGAAATTCCTCAAACTTTCTTTGAACTCGAGACATTTTACAATAACATTTTAGTAATACTTAAATCAAAATATAACGTAAGGCAATAGAAACTTGGCTTGATCTGGGTTAAACGAGTGTACTTTTTTTGAGTGTACCTCAATACAAATACAACTAAACTGAGTACTTTTTCTACAAGTATATTATGCATGGCGCCCAAAAGTAGGCAACATAAATTTGTGTGAACTTCTAGCGGAAGTGGGAAGTAGAACAAGCCGGCACATAATGATAATGATAATGATAATGATAATGATAATAACAACTCATAATGGTGTCAGTGAATGACGAACTAAGGGTACAACTAACCGATGTAATGTATGATGAATCGATAACTGTAATTAGTACAGTTGTGCACACGCAATACACTGTAAACTAAGCTAAGGCAGTGATGATGACCAGGCATAGACTTAGTTACAACTCACACAGTTATTTCAAATTGAACATGAAACCGAAAAGAGAACTGAAATTGATTAATCCATTCACAATTCTGTTATTCTTCTATTCTCGTTTCTTTTCTTTGATATACTACACACACATATTCCGTGTGTGTCCTTTTGTAACCACGTTTATCTCCCGACACGCTATCGCCAACCATGATCACGATCACGATCACGACCACGCGTAACGCCAACGCCAAAAAAACAAAAACAAAAAAAAAAAAACAATAAAAAAGCTAAAATAACGCTAAAAAGCTGCAAAAGCTCGCAGCCAATGTACTAATTCTTTTGATCGTATAATATCTACTGCTACTACTACTACTTCTACTGCTATAATATCGTATGAGCATATGCGTAACGGTACACATGCTAGACATGCTAGACACACACACACACACACGCTCAGACACTCACACACGCATACACGCTTGCATGTGCATAGCTGCAAGCCGAGACTGTACTTGAACACACACACACACACACATAGGGCTAGACCTTACACACACACACAGGCCTGGAGCTAAAGGTAAACTGCTCGCACACACACCACCCACACACACCCACACACACACACCCACACACACACACCCACACACACACGCTGCTGATTACGTCGCTAAACGCCGAGAGAAAAGAAAAACTATCATAATACCAAAAGAAAATATCACAAAAATAAAATTAAAATACAAAATTAATAATAATAATAGAATTTCAATAATATTTACAATAATAATAGCTGCAGCATTATGTGTAAATAAACAACCAAACGAAATCCAAAAGCGAATGTCAAAACGTAAACAAAACCAAGCGAAAGTCAAGTAAAAAGCGAGAAAAACAAAAAGAAAAACAAAAAGAAAAGAAAAGAAAAACAAGTTTCGTCTGCTTTGCACACGCAACACACGCACTAAAAAGAAAATTGTAAATGCTCGATTATCATAGTACAACAGCTGTTATCACTAGTCTTATCACCTACGACCACAAAAACAACAACAACAACTACAACTACATCAACATCAACATCAACAACAACATCTACTACAACAACAACATCAACATCAACAACAACTACAACAAAGTACAACAACAACTAACACATCTAGAGGTAAGCAGTAAGTCTGTCTAGCTCTAACTCGCTCGCTCGCTCGCTCTCTCTCTCTCTCTCTGTCTCTCTGTCTTTGTCTCGCTCGTTCGCTCTAATTTCCTCTTGCTCTCTCGCTGTCTGCCTCCGGTCTCGTAGTGTTTTTCCTTAACTAGTTGACTATCGCTTAGTTTATGATTCTCCTTAATACATATTTATATGCATATATATATACATAGTATAGACTGTTCTTAAGTATTTCTCTTTGGTTTCCTTTGTACATACTTATATGATTTGTGAGTTCCGTTATTTGGCTTTCTTTTTGTCCTGTTTGTTCTTGTTCCATGCGAAAACATAAATAGCTTGTCGAATAACTGTAACACAAGACCATAAGTAGAATATCGTGTCTCGTTTAAGGTTACACACACACACACCCACACCCATACAGCGACACACACACACACAGATACACTCAAGTATATTACATTTAATGCAATTATGAAGCAAAGCTGTTGACGGGCAAAACAGTTATTTAACCACCATATGCATATAGTATATACTATATGTACATCATCAAAGGTCGCCAAAGTCCCACGGGCCAATCGATAATTATCGATAATTAGTATAATTGCAAACAAAGTGCAGCTTTTAAAGCTCTGTTTTGGTAAGCACGTAAAAAGCTTCTATTAATTGCACTCCAATTCGAAATACAAAACATAAAAAGCTTTTCCTTGTAGCTTTACTCCGAAAGCTCTGCCAAGTTCAGTTACTCACAAAGCTTTTGGCTGACTAAAACATTCAAAAGCTCATTAAATGCAGAGCTCCGATCGCTTTAAGCTTACTTGATGCAGGATGATACTAACGATACTTTACTAATTTATATTTTATCATAAAACTATCCGACAGCAAAAAGTTATTACATCTTAGACACTATTTTGTTTGAGCTTTTCCTTTGTTTTTTTTTATTTAAGTTTAAATATGTTTATATCGAAATAAAATATAACAAAAATAAAAGAATTTGTTCATTTATTTTGTACATTTAGTTAAGCAAAAGACAATCGGAATTAAAAAACATCTATAGCCTCAAACACCTGATAGTAATGTTAGATGTTAGCTAGTACTGATAAGGCCTTTAATAATTTAAAAACTGATTACCTAAAGAAGAACTGATTACCTTTCTGCTGCTTAAGTCAATATACTCACGAATATTTTTGCATCCAGTAGTAAAGAATGCAAAACAAACTCGTATTTTGTCAACAGCTTAGGCCTAATTGGCTTTACTTTTAACAACATTCAACATTCTTACAGTTAAAAGCTTCGCTGTGCTGCGCTGTACTGCTATTCATGTGCTTCGCGCTTGTGTTCATTCAAATAAACGTTGTGCGACATGGCGTATGCGCAATATTTGTCATACAACAAGTGCAAAATTACATTGCATACTTTTAGGTTGAATTCATAAACTTAATAATGCCATCACTTAGATACATATCTAGACCCTGTACTACAATGAAAATACATAGGTTCTATTGAATATGCTTTCTTTGGAGTCCAAGTTCATTATAGTCGTAAGAATAATAACGCTAATGGACTGGGAAAACGTGTGATTAGCATATGAAATTATGCGTTTATAGCTGCACTCAAATGTTAATACAGTAGTTGATTTCAATGCAACACACAAATACATATACGCACACTCACACACACATCTAGAAAATAGTAAAAACTATAATACTTTATGTAAAATGTAAAAATAATAGCAGAAATTATTCTGAGCATAACAAGTACTACATACTATATTCTCTTAGTTGCTGCATTAGTCTAGACTGTTACGACGGACAGCTGTAGCAATGCATATTTACGTATGAATATTTTTCATTAATTTCGCCTTATTTTTATAATTTTTTAAGTATTTCTTTTAACGTCACCGAATATTTTAGCTAACTACACGCTGCACCTACTTTAGGTATGGAAAACAGTTAGGGTTATACTAAGTTTGTTTGGAACTGGCAAAAGCATTACGTTTGGAAATTATTACAGTTTTATTTGGTTTTTAATATTTTCGGTAAACTTAGTTATTAGATACGTGATTATATTGTGTTTCCGTGTAGCATTGTGCTAGTTCTCTTCAGTTTCTCTCTCTGCATCCATTGCATACCTTTTGCTCGTGCATAGGAATGTGTACCGATAGTTTCTGCATATGAGCACTAGAGTGCAAGTAGTTGGCATGACTCGATCGATATGAATGTGAATATATATATAGATATTATATTGTGCATGTAAGCTGATAACTTGATAACAACAAAACTTGAATATAACATGTAATTGATATGCATAATCTGCAATTGTTTGTCTATTCTGTGTTCTTCTTCTTCTTCCACACACACACGCACACACACAGACAGCAAAACATCGCAAACCGACGAGGAAAAGCAACGCGATCGGCAGCGCAACGAACGTGAGGCCAAAAAGGAAGAGCAGGACGCTATCAATTACAAGGTGAGTCCTGTGAGTCCACTCCAATCTACTCCACTCCACTCCACTCAACTCAACTCAACTGTGTGTGTGTGTGTGTCCGTCGTGTGTCCTGTCTGCCTCACAACACTGTCTACCGTCTACCGTCTACCGTCTACTGTGTACGTGCCACACTCTCTCTGTGTCTGTGCCTCGTGTCGTGCTTTGAGTTCTATATGTGATTCTGTGCTTTCCATGTGCCGTGAGTGACGTGAGTGTCGTGAGTGCCGACCTACGTGTCTGTGAGTGTGTGTGTGTGTGTGTGTGTGTGTGTGAGTGTGTGTGCAAGCAGACGCGTATAAAATAAGCAAAAGCAAGACAATTGCAATTGTATATACCTATATATGTATACCGAGATATATGTATATACAACTATCGCATTTACTATCGTATGCCATTATGATTGGGTTGTTTTTTTTTCGTTTGTTTTTTATGCCGTATTCCGCGTGACGCGTCTTTAGACTCAATCACAAGATAAGCAAAAAAATCAAGCTCAAACCAAAATCAAGATTAATCGAGATCGACATCGACATCGACACCGATATCGTTATCGAATTCGTATCGTTATTCGTATCGAAGGCAAAGTATCAAAGATGACTCGAAACTAAAGCGCATCATAAGTAATTCATAATTAAGCAATTATGGCCGATCAGCTCACGAATTTATATAGTTAAAATGCACTTTGCAACAATTGCATGTAAACAGCGCGACAAGGAGCAACGAGAGGCGCGTTTGCTGGACTTTGAGATACGGCGCCAGCAAAAGCGTGAGGAGCAGAATCAGCAACGCCAGCAGCAGCAGCAGCTACACCAGCACCAACAGCAGCAGCAGCAGCAGCAACAACAGCAGCAGCAACAGCAGCAGCAACAACAACAACAGCAGCAGCAGCAGCAACAGAGTGAAAAGAGTCCACCAACAACATCCTCACACTCGCAGCAGCAGCAGCAACAACAACAACAACAACAGTTGCAGCAGCAGCAGCAACATCAACGCCAGCAATTGCAGCTGCAACAGAGTGCTGCTAGTGCCAGCGGCGGCAGAGTTCATACGCCGGACACACCCAAGTTGCAAACGCCTCCGGATCGCTCCCTGCCACCCGCATTCCGTAGCCGTTCCATTGAGCGTGAAATTCTCTACGAACGCAAGCGCTTCTCGGTACAGGAAACAGCCGAGTTCAAGGTACTTTTTACACTCTAACATTTCCGTTTACACACTGCCCTGCACCTGAGCTATTGAGCTACTGAACTACTATATTTCTGAACTAGTATATCTCTGAGCTAGTATATCTCTGAGCTACTATGCCTCTGAACTACTATGTATGTGAGCTTGATCTCTCTGATTAACTATATCTGTGAACTACTATATCTGTGAACTGCCATACCTCTGAACTACTAATTCTGTGAACTACTGTGAACTATTATATCTCTGAACTACTATACTGTAAACCTCTGAACTTCTACTACTACTACTCTGTGAACTAGTATACCTCTGAACTACACATTTATTGAACTACTATATCCGTAGACTACTATATCTCTGAACTACTATACTGTGAACCTCTGAACTACTACTACTCTGCGAACTAGTGTACCTCTGAACTACTGAACTACATGAGTGATTAGCGCATTCAGCAAATAATGAACTAATATACAATGAACAACTTCTTTTTCTGGCTAAAACTTTCTTTCTTTTGCCCATATATTTTTATTGATCTCTGCAATTACAGATGCTAGAAAGCTTAAAATTGGTGTATAGCTTACTCTAGAACTTTGGCTTTAGTTTCAAATTAAAGATTCACAGCGCATCAGAAGATAGGACGCATTTGCTTAGGCTACACGTTTTTTGCCGTCTCATCCGTAACCGTTCATAGGTGCTGAGTAATTGCTGGTCGAGCACTCTCGACTGGAAACTATATTCCCCTTTGTTTTGCTGTGTGACAAGCCACATTCTTTCACACGGTTGTTGATTTTTTGTTACTGCTTTTTTTGTAGGAGGCCGTAAGTACGACGCCATCGCCGCAAACGCAAAACTTTGCCGGAACGCCGCCTACAGCATACACGTCGGCATTGGCGGGACCTCCGGCAACAGCGGCAGCTGCAACAGCTGCTATAATACCCATACTACCGCTCGGCGTTGCGACGCTGCGCGATGATTCTACGGAATCGGAGCAGTCCGTGACATGTGCCCAAACGCAATCGGATGCCTACCAGCGCATCATGTAAGTACAATAAGCCAATCGATAAGCACACTTTTTCGCATCGAATCGAATGAATACACCCCCAACCTATTCAAAGTCAATGGGGTATGTCAGCTAGCTAATCCGATGATCCGCCGTGCATTTGCCTAAGATTCCTACTCGAATATTAATCTAAAAATAATCCACATCTATTCGCAATATTCAGTTATTTATAGCCGTGAATAGCTATGGCACTGTGCGAATCATTAGCAACATCATCAACATCATCAACAGCATCATTATCATCGTCGTCAAGCTCAAGGAAAAAGCAAAATACTACATTAGACTCGTAATGGGGCATAAATTAATGGAGTGTACGAATAGACAGATAAATGGATAAACAGATATAGGCACCATACGAGTCCACTACCATTCGCGCAAACGCTACATTTTAAGAGCTTTCCCCCATCTGCGCCATGTTATGGGGCGGGCGGGCGTTGGTGCTGGGGGCCAGTGTGTTTTATCTTTTTCCTTTCCATATGAAGCTTTCGGTCATTTAGCTTTTGTGTGAGGTTTTCCGCTATATGGCACGTACGTAAAACGTGTCTAAAAAAAGGCTTACGGCGTGCTTAATTAGCCGAGACATGCACCTCAAATCGAATACGAGAAATACATACATTGTATGGCAATGCCTCTGGCACCCCATGAATAGTAGGGTGTACATTGATTGTGAGTACGTTAGGTCCCCATGAATAGTAAGGTGTTTCTTTTCGAATAGAGTATGCATTGATTGTGAGTATCTTAGGTACCCCATGAATAGTAGGGTGTTTATCTTTATCTTGTTTCTTTTCCCCATGAATAGTAGGGTGTTTCTTTTCGAATAGAGTATGTATTGATTGTGAGTACCTTAGGAACCCCATGAATAGTAGGGTGTTTCTTTTCGAATAGAGTGTACATACATTGATTGTGAGTACCGTAACAACCTTTGAATAGTAGGGTGTTTCTTTTCGAGTAGAGTGTACATTGATTGTGAGTACCTTAGCTACCCCATGAATAGTAGGGTGTTTATCTTTAAATAGAGTATAGCGTAGTTTCTTTTCGAATAGAGCATGAACTTATTTAGTACCCCATGAATAGTAGGGTGTTTCTTTTCAAATAGAGTACTCATTGATTGTGAGTACCGTAACACCCTTTGAATAGTAGGGTGCTTCTTTTCGAATAGAGTGCACATTGATTGTGAGTATCTTAGGTACCCCCTGAATAGTAGGGTGTTTATCTTTAAATAGAGTATAGCGTAGTTTCTTTTCGAATAGAGTACGCATTGATTATGAGTACCTTAGGTACCCCCTGAATAGTAGGGTGCTTATCTTTAAATAGAGTACAGCGTTGTTTCTTTTCCCCCCATGAATAGTAGGGTGTTTCTTTTCAAATAGAGTACTCATTGATTGTGAGTACCGTAACACCCTTTGAATAGTAGGGTGCTTCTTTGCCACTTAAATCGCGCTCAATGTATTTGAACCTATTTTTATTTTCACGCACCTTGCAAATTGCGTGCATCTATTCCCACACCTATAAATTATTAATTGCTGAATGGGGTATATTTTGATATATGCGTTCAACAGAGTCCCATCAGTTTTATTACAGCTGTCGGTCGTTTCAGGAGTGTCATCGTGAGAATCGACGCAAGTGTTGTACTATAATGTGTTCTAAAAAGATTGCTTACAAGTAAGTTTTGTGCTATATAGTATACTACTATTAGAAAAGAGTGGATCTCTGGGGTTTCAACAGCTAAAGACATGAAATTTCGTTTTTAGGTTGCTGTAGAGCTTATATAACTAGGGAATATTTCAAATATATGCATATTGCAGTTAGATTGGGTGGAAAGTCTATAGCAAGCTTAGTTTTGTATACATATGTATGTGTGCCTGAAATTTAGCAGGCATGTAAGTTAAGAGTCTATTAAGCTATGCTAAAAATTTCATTATTTTCGGTGCGTGCGTAAAAAAGTTATGGAAAAAAGTTGACTATTATTCTGGCTACGCAAGTCATATGCATGTAAGTCTGCCAGTCTGTAGGTCTGTGTGTAGGTTTGATTCTTACAGAATGTTATAGTATGTTAGGCGCACCACAATATCTATGTCATGTTGTACACGAACAAGTCAAACAATATAACTGTAAAACTAAAAAACTAAGCTTACGCTTGAGTCTGTAACAACAACAGCAACAAAAAGTTTTGGCCACTTGCGCTCGACACAAATTGTGTATAAACATACAGATGTTCAATTACATATACACATCTGTGTGTGTGTGTGTGCGCGCACTTGTACATGTCCATTGCCATTTGCCTTCTGTAGGCACATTTTTCGTCCCAAAACATAGAAACAACAAACAGCAGCAATAACAATAACAACAACAGCAACAGCCGCTCTGCTATAGCAGCTGAATGGAAAGGAAGGGACATGGGACAGGGGGGCTGCAGTGCGGTTACAGTGTTGGTGCGCTTGAAAATTGGAACACGTGTGTGTGCCACTCAAATTCACCACAAAAACAGAGAGGCCGAAACAGCTTCGGCTACGTACATAAGTATGTGTGTGTGTGTGTGAGTTTGTTCCGTTCTGTTTGTAACACTCTCAATTGCAATTGGTGGTGGTAAACTCTTGCGCTCTCCCCACTCACTCACGTTTGGCGCTCTCACAATCGCTCTCTGGCCACGGCTGCTACAGCGTTGACAGTTTAGCTTTTTTTTAAGGCTGGATCCCGCTGCTTAAACACCACTGTTAGTTGGTATTTAGAAATGTGTAAAGTTTGTTGTTAACTTGACACAGTTAATACCTGTCATAAAAGCTTCCAAGTTTTATAAACAAAAGTAATATTCAAAGTATTCCAATGATAAGTAAGAAAAGAAATGAACTTATTAGCTGTTTTTGTTAATTCTTTTGGTTAAGAACAAAAGCATGTGAAAAGCAAATCAGCATCAGTATTCCCACTATATACATATGTTTGGCTATTTGAAGCAATCAATTTCAGTTTCATTCCATTGTTTCCCATACAAATTTAGCTATTTTTGGCTATTTTTCAAATCACATCTAGCTGAGAAGCTGGCAACACTGCACTGCTCCACTTCGCCTGTGCGCTCTCTTCGCTTTGGCTGCTTAGTGTGACGTTTATTTCGCATACGACAGTTTTCACTGTTGCTGCTGTTGTTGTTCTTCTTTTAGTATATTTCTGCTTATATTTTATTTATTTATACTCTGTTTTTCTTTGCGCTGCGAAATAACACGTGCATTTTGGTGTCGTTTCGATGCCAATGCCGATGTCGCTGTCGCTGCCGCTGCCGCTGTCGTTGTCGTTGCCGATGTCACAGCCGTTTGTAGCCGATGCTGAGATGCCGCAGCCGTTTTACATTTGCTTTTGCATGTGAGTGCGTCTGTGAGTGTGTGTGTGTGAGTGTGATTTTTTTTATTTTGTGCACTCTCTGCCTTTAGAATGCTCGTGTGTTGTGACCATTCAGCCAAGCAGTGCTTTCTGCCTTTTTGCCTTGTGCTTCTGCTTCTGTTTCTACTACTGCTGCTGCTGCTGCCTCTGTCACTGACGCTGGCGTTGGCACTGGCCGTACACACACACACACACACACACACATACAGTATACGATTCGCCATTTTCGCCTTTTGCCGTTTTCGGCTTGCGGGCCAAAATATTTTGTCTTTCGCCTGTCGACTTCATTGCGGTGTTACGTGTTTCGCGTGTCAGACGGCAACGGACGGCCACGGCGCGCGGCTAAGCGGCAAACAGAATAACAAAACAACAACAGCAACAACAACAACAATAAAAACAATAATAATAAATAATAAAACAAAAGCAAACGAACGAATGACAACAATAAAAGAAATATTTATTTAAAGCGTTCATAAATTTGTAGTATAGTGTCTAGCCTAAGTATATATGCATACACTTATGTACAGGCGAGCATACATAACATAACACACGCACACACACACACACGCATACATCCTATACCAGATTCGCACATGCTTAGAGCTATGTATAAACACATGCATATACATATGTACATATGTACATACAGCATATAAAAATATAAATCGAAATTTAATTTGATATTTTGCGAGCGTTAAGTGCCAGCAATGACATTGCGTGTGTAATAAAAAGCAGAGAAAGTGTAGTATATAGGCTTATGTACACACTATGTATGCAGTCTGTACATTTATAATGTAAACACAACACACACACACACACACACATGTGTGTGGTATGTACGGCTGTGCGTTTACTATTTACAGTGGTTTGCATTTTTTATGATCTATTGCACAAAATGTAATAACATGTAGTCGGCATACTCAACTGTCCCTAAAGTGGCCTGTACTTGCAAATTACATAGGGTATATGCAGTCTGTGACAGCTGCAAGTGTTAGGCGTGGCTGCAACTGCAACTAAGACTATATATCTAAAACATATATCAAAATATTCCAAACAAAAAAAAAGAATTTTTTTCTAAGTGTATAGTCATATTTTTTTACTGTGCATTCGTCAATTGTGCGTTTCGATAATATATAGAAGAATTTATTCCAATTTTTTTCACATTTTTTTTCGTGTGTGTTTTGATGCTTTGCCAAGAGATTAAGGAAATAAAAGACGCAAGCATTACGTATTTTTATGTTGTGCTTCCTACTGCTGGCAGTGACTGTGACACACATGCACATGTGGCACGTTGCACGTGGCAAGCAAACAGCCTTATTACAGCCAGTGTCTGCAGCATTACGATTCTTGGATCATTACACTGGGATTTACTGACATTGAAATGTGATATTATGATGCGAATGTGATATTATTATATAGTACTATATATAGTCGATTGGTTGCAACTTGACATTGACATTGAACATTATTGAACCGACTTGGGTCTGCTTTTGTTTATTACGTTTTATAATCGAGTTTGTAATGAGTTTCGTATGCCCAAACTTCTTCAACTTCTTGTGCCTCTCTGTACTCTCTCTGTGTGTCGCGGGTTGTCATTGTCGTTATGCGCGTGTCATTTGATCCTTTTGCTTGCAGAAACATGACAAGCGTTTGAATGTTGCATGCCACACGACACAGGCTGGACACACAAGCCAAGTGCGTGTGAGGATCAACTGAGCTGAGCTGAACCAACTCATGCAAATGGGATTAGTTTTGCCTTCTCCTCTTCTTCTTCGTGTTATCGATTTTGCCTTTCATTCTTTTCTGCATATTTTATTTCAAATATTTAACATGCGCTTTAGTCTAATTAGTTGAGTAACTAGCAGTTAGTATATGCATACATATGGTAATAGCATTTCCGCCCGTACTTAAAAACTATAAAGGGTCTGTTCAGTTTGTACGACTTTTCTCATATGTATTTACTTGTTTTTTATGATTAATGAATATTGTATTCTATATTCGAGTGTCTTAATATTAAAAGGGTTGCCACATAGTTGCAAAATATTTAAGTTGAACAAGTTGATAATTTCGATCTTCAAAAAATAACACAGCTGAATGCTCGAGAGAGTACAGTTATGGCTAAGACTTTGTTCGTTTTTTGTAGCCAAATTGTGTATTAAATTCAGTAGAGAGTTGCCAGAGTTGCCAGAGTTGCGAAAATGCCCGAGTTTTTACTTCAAAACAGTTGGGTATATCCATAAGAACCATTCAAGATCAGTTTTTCTACTACTTATAGTGCATAGAGCTACCAGTCAATCCTTACATATAATTACCACAAAGGACAGAAAACACATCTAAAACTTTATAGGGCATGTCAGATGCGCAAACTTTTGCTGCTGACTGTACGAAAATAAACATAGAAACACTTGCAATTGTCAAGTGTGTGACAATATATGGTTTTGACTTGGTTAGAAATACTACAAAAAGTACAGCATAAGCAAAATGCGGCATATCGAAGCGGCAAACGGTTAAAGTGAGGGGTAAACAGTGGAAATGGCGTTGGTTTTCGGGCCAAATGCAGCCTACTCTATAATGTATTACAGAAGTAAATACGAAGAGAGTTTATGCGCAAAAACATACCCTAGAAAAGCGAGTCCGCAGTACAGTAGTAGCGTCTACTCTATTCAAATCTAACCCCTAACTTTTCCAGCATATACCATGCGCATTTCACTCCATTCTTTATAGGGTATTTCCTGGTCGCATATTGCCCACTGCAGGGGCTCTTGTAACTTGCTTTATTATTAATACTGTCGGCTACGTGCTGCGTCTAAGACCGCCTAACACTTTGACCTCAGCAACCCAGTAACCGCTGCGGTGCGACACCCCCTACACGTACCCAGCCCCCACTTTCCCCCCTCCGCTTTGGCCCGGCTGTCCGTGACACTTGCAGTACGTGTGAAACTGTAAATCTGCGCTTACCTCTGCGAAATACTAAATGCGACTAAAGTAACAGATAACTATATACTATTTCCGACATTAAGGTAGAGCTAAAAAAAAGAGAAACACAGACGGTAGTTGTAGTATCTTAGCCCCAGCCATTTATTACTTTTCTCCCCCTTTTCCCCTTTCACACCTGTCCCTGGGAAATGGCAAGCAATGTTAACGTTTCTATTGGCCATTTCGTATGGCAGCTGTAGTTCATGCGTTGAATGTTGCAACACGAGGCAAGCAAAGGCATCAAGTAGTGTACAGCGCAGTCGGACGCAGTCGACAGTGGCAGAAAGTGAAATTATTAGAGTTGGTTTTCAATACATGCTAATAAGACTCATTTGTATTCAAATCAATGTAATAGTGTTTTTCATTTACGCAAAGGTTCGATAGTAGAAATTTTAACGATATGTGAACTATCGGTTGTGCCATAGTGACCCAATTGAGAACTATATAAACACATTCAACTGGCTGGAATATCATAAATAGACTTAATCACAGCTAAGACTTTCTCCATTAAGCCAACGAAGGCTTAAACAGGTATATACCCTTTGTGTTTTCTAAGTACAGGCTCTAAAAAGATTGGAAAGAAGAAGAGACACATACAACTTACTGGAATATCATACTTTACGAACTCCAAGACTTTTTGCCTTGCATCAACGAACACACAAACATTCTACACAAACCGTATAGACCCTTTTTATTTGCATAGCACAGGGCCTATAGAAGGGAGGAGAAACAGCTGAGTCCAGGCGATTTTAAGAGTGTCGTAATACTCTCTCACCCACACACATACCTACTTATAGTGCTGTGTGTGTGTGTGTGATTGTGTGTGTGTGTTATTGTGTGTGTGTGTTATTGTGTGTGTGAGTGTGTGTGTGTGTGTGTGTGATGTACTATTTTCAGCATCCTCGCGAGACAAGTCAAGGCTTGTAAGTGAGATTGAGAGGGCAGCAGCTAGATGAGAGTGGGGAGTGGGGAAGGGGGAGGGGGCAACAGTTTCCGTGGCAGCTGCAACGAAGTGCATAAACATAAAATTGCATTTATTTGTTGTTATTATTATTCTTCTCATTCTGCTTTGGCTTCTACTTGTTTTGGTTTGCTTTCTGCTTGTTTTTAGGCTGACTGTGAGAGCAAAAACCGTTGCAAGGGCCTGGGAGGAGGGTGGAGGAGGTTACTGCAAGGCAGGGCTATTAAGATCAATGTCCTTGGCCACATGGCAGCAGCAGCAGCAGCCGTAGCTTTTTTTATGTAATTTTTGCGGGTCAATTGTAATAAGCTCTCAAAATAACGGCAGCAAGTAGCTGAGTACAGTATGAGCAAAACATTTGTATAGCCATGACGTTCCATTTAGCAAGAGCATGCATAATGCAAGTGTGTGTGTGTGTGTGTGTGTGTGTAAGGTCAGCGTTAAATAGATAATCGCCAATGAGACAATTTAAGTGTTAAATAAAATCAATAATGGAACTTGTCCAAACACTGAGGCACATGCATACACACTCACACACTCATACACACACAAATTGTCACAAAATCTGACAGAAACAATGGCAGTCACAATAGACACCATAGAGGGTATTCCAGCCATGTTATGTGTGCAGTAACAGTAGCCAAACTGATTGGGATTACCCCTAATATTATATGAGAAGCGCCTACATTCCTTTTAATCAGATTCTCTCCTTGTCAAGACTATATAGAACTAAGGCTGTATCTTTAGAAATTCTATATAACTGCATCATCATACACTGACTATCTATCGTACGTAAGGGTATTCCCACTTCCGCATACCACGGCAAACCTTCGGCTCTTGTGTTTATCGTAGCATACCTTTAAGGGCTAGCCAAGTGTAGCGCCCTATGCCTGGCACACTGTGTCAATAATAATTACAATAAAAGGCGTTTTAATCGACAAATAATTGCATGTAATGTCTAAATTGTACAATAGACTTAATCGTTAAATTATATACTTATTAGTAAACACAATTTGGTCACCTTTTATTCTAGCCCCATGGCCAGACAATGCCTCAATTGTACGTTAGATCAGTGAGAACAGAGAGCTCTACGCGTTCACACTTTAGCAATAATAGAGTGAAAAGTCTATAAAAGTAATTAACTTCATTTATTACTATATATAGTTTATATGTGACTGGAAAAGAGTTGAATTCGAGGTAAATATTAGACGAGAAAACGTGTGACAATTATTAAGACCTTATAGTATGTCTAACTATGTGGCAGTACCAATAGTCATAGTTTTCCATTTTATTAAATTGATTTAACATTTCTCTAAATTTCTCTAAAATTCCTCCTTCAAAAACTTTTCTTTACAAGGAAATTAATTTTAATTTGAGTAGCTTAAAGCTTGAACTAAAGGGAAATGCTTCTTAAGGTGAATTGTAATTGGACCCTGTACTTTAAAAACGTACAAAAAGGTCTATTAGGTTTGTGCAACTCAGAAATCGCCTCACAAAGTATATATATTCCTGATCAGGACTACGAGCTGAGTCGATATAGCCATGTCCGTCTCGTAAACTGTAAGAGCTATAGACATCATATTTGGCAGTGGCCCCTATAGTGCAAGCAGATCAAGTTTATGTTAGATTTTTGATACCTTCCCCCCTCCCCCAAAAACCGCGAAAAACCACCACAGCCATAATTTTAAAGATACAAACTTGTGCTTTGACATTCAATAATCTTATGATAATCTTTATCTGTGCTGTAAATTGCGGCGCAATCGGATAATAAACACTGAAGATATTCGAGATTAAAGTTTCCGTACTAGGCAAGGGGGGGAGCAGTGCGAGCATGCACTTAATATATGTACCGATATGTGTGCATGTGTGAGTATTTGTTAGCGTGTGTGTGTGTTTGGTAAGGAAAGTACAGGGTGTGCTACTGTCGGTTGCATCCGACTGTAGCTTTCCGAGTTTTAAATAGGGGAAAAATGAGCAAGTTTTCCTACAAGTTTCATTAACGAAACAGCTACAAAGACCTTATAGCTTTAACTATGTGGAATCACCAATTGACACTGAACTAAACCATGTTTAGTCGCACTTTTCCTTCGTTTAAAATTGATTTTAAATTTCCTTACAATTTTCTACAGTTCCTCGTTCCAAAACTTTTCTTTGCTAAGAATTGAATTGCAGTTTGAGTATCACAAAGGCTGAACTTAAAGCGAAAGTTCTTCTTTAAGAGGGGTAGAAATTAACAAATTTTCCAAGAAGTTTTCATGCATTTTCCACGCTATCCTGTTGCACTAGAAAATGGTGTTTCAACCGGAAACTACTGTGCAAATTTCTGCTCACAAGCTCTTAAGGCTCGAGCTTGGGTGGGAGTACTACAGTAGTAGTGTGTGTTCCATACTAAACATAGAGTATAGTATAGTGCTGATGGCTAACAACTTTTAGCTCTTATTAAAAGTTACTTAAGGCATTTCTATGTCTATTTTGAAAGCACTTATAGTTGTACTTGGGGATACCACCTGCTTGATTTTCCGACATTTATTTTCGACTTACCATAGTTTCCGCTGGCAATTGCGATTGCTTCATGCCGTGTAGACATTATTGTAAAGCGTTCCGTTAAATGGCATCCATTTTGTATAATAAACTTATCAGTGATCATAATTTCGTGCGGGGGAAGAACTTAATGCACTTCCTGCTGTTCTCGCGGCCAAAATCAATAGTCGAGAATAATGTAGGTAATATCTGGATTTGAGCATTCCAATTCTGTGTATTACACACTCGTACATGGGCTTCGTGTTGCCAGCACTTTTTTGACGTTGAGTTGAAGTTCGAGCTGGAGTTGTTGGCATCTACCCTCACTGCTGGGGCCGAAGGTCGTGCCCAGAAGTCACGAGCAGGGCGGGAGGGGAGGAGAACATCAACTACAACACAAAATTAGGCATTGGATGTTAGCCAAAGTCAATGCTGCGCCTGCCCCTCCCCCAGCTGCTGGGTTTAAGGCCTGCTTCATAGTGCTGGCATTTTTTTTTATTTTTTATTATTATTATAATTTTTTCCTTTTTTGTTCTTTTTTTGCTTACGGGGCACAATAATTTGCATTTGGGCCGCTCTGTTTGTATTGCGTGACCAGCCACGTGAGGCGTCATATGGCCCCATGGCCCTGGGTAACCCCCACTTATCCTACCTATGCCCCACTAGTATCTGCCCTAACCCCTAACCCTCGCCCTGGCATGCCACTCGCAATCTTTAGTTGCAGGTCACGTTCTCTGGTGTTGGAAAGTGCCCAAAAAATACGCAAAATATAAAAGTCCAAAACTTTGGCTGGCGACATCATTGAAATTGTACAAAACACCCAAGTATATAGTATAGATATATATGTATATATAATGTATGTAGAGCGCTTAAAAAGTTGTTATTGTAATTAGTTGGCTTTTGTGGTTAGTCGAAGAGAAGCAGGGCGAGAGGGAGAGGAGAGGAGGGAAGAGGGGAGACCCGTTAGTTGCTTATTTCTTATGCGCATTGTTGTTGCTTCAGTGGTGTCATGAACTTTGACCCCATTACTTCAACAGCTTTTGTGATTGTTCTGTTGGCCTGGATGTGGTTGCGGCTGTTTACAGTTTGGCCCATTGTTTCAGACTCAAAAGTCACACTTACCAAGTGTCGACACGACCCAGAGTATACCCTGTAAAAACTCGCAGTGAGGCATTTCGAGAAAAACGCGTTTAAAGTTGAGCATTTCTACTGGGCTTGCACTAGGCTCGTGCTGCTAATTCACTTGCCATGCAGTAACTAGTAAAGTTGGAGAGTTGAACTTTGGACACAATATAAATCACGATTCATGGCATATTTTTGCATTATTGACTCAAAAATGACAAATTTTGATGCAGTCTGATGAGTATAGATAGCTCTTGGCAGACAGCATTTATCTCGCAAAGTTATGGCGTTATCACTATGAAATTTAGCTCATAACTAAACTGTTTTACTCTTAATACATGACTAAAATTTCAGAAGAATCGCTTTATAAAAAGCCAAGAAAGCCAAATTTGAAATGGAGTCCCCTGAAGGGTAACTGGCAGTCGATCAGCCTGTGGGTGGGCTACGAAATTTCTTTTGTTTGCCTTGCCGCACTGCGTACGCAGAACCTGAATTGAATGCCACTTAATGTGGCAAGTGGCATGTGGCAAGTGGCAAGTGGCATGTAGGAAATTGTGCTGTATAAATTTAAGAAGACAAATTTAGGAAACAGCAACTTCTCACACATGATATGTAACAGTGTGTGTGTGCGTGTGTGTGTGTATTAACTAAGCTATGTACTTACTAGAATCCAAAGCAACAAATCTTTGACTGGACTTGCCTTAAAAAGTAGCAGCCAATAGCTAAAAGCTGCTGTGAAAAACATTCAAATTGTGATTACTAGTCAAATTGTAGTGTTAAAAGTAAATGATAACAATAATCAAATAATAATAGAAGAAACAACTAGAAGAAGACCTAAGACAACAAGGAATTGGCAGAAGCAAAGGGAATATGAAATGACCACAAATTAGTGCTAAGACAAGGCTCAAGATGTCGCTGGTCTGCAGCCTCAACAGTGATGGCAGTCAGCCCAACGCCAACGCCAACGCCAACACCAACACCAACACCAACACCAATGCCAGCGTCAACACAGACACAAGTGGGTCAGCATACGCTCAACAACAGCAACAACAACAGCAGGGCATTGCTGATGCTGTGCCCAATGCCAGCACCCCGCTGCTGCTAGGCCACGATGCCAGCAGCGATGTCGCTGTCGCCAGCAGCAGCAGCAGCATAACGGTACTGCAGCTGCCGTCAGCTACAGCAGCGACAAGCAGCGCTACCAATACAACTACACTCATTGCCAGCTCGAATGCGCATACAGATGCTGCTGCAGTTACTGCCTCTGCCGCTGCCGCTGCCTCTGCCGCCATGCCCAGCAACAACATGCTGAGCCTGAATAACGGCACACTGACGTTGCCAGGTGGCTTGAATTTCGTAATGGGCGCCACAGTGACCAACAATATGCTGGTGGCAGCGGGCGCCAGCAACAACAACGACAACAACAACAACATGGACAATGCGAGCGACGACTCCAACCCGGTGACAATTTACAGGTAAAATCCAGTCGACACTAGTATTACTACAGTAAGCATCGGCTAAATGCAGAAGTTTAGCCTAATGCAAATACTACAGTGGATAATTAGCAGCATAATTGGTTCAAACTCCAATCAGTACAGTAGGCAACAAGAGTGGTATAGACAGAAATCAAATTACACTATAAAGATTTATAAATGTTTATATGATACCAAATGTAGATTAAACGGAAACTTCGATTCGATTTGATTTATTGCCAAGCCATGAAAAATATCATTGAATTCGTTCAATCGATTTACGGTTCCGAATTTCAATTCATCGTTTTCGATTAGCTTCATATTTGATCCATTTCGAAATAGATTAGCTTCGTGTGTAAGTACAATATACATTTTCATATCTTGAATACGATACATCGAATTTAGGAACCCCATTTTTTTCAAAACGTAAATCGATTGAACGAATTCGAAAATGGGAACATGCCTGATTAAAAAGGAATGAATATATTATGTATATAGTATGTACTTATTTACCACAAACAAAGGGTTTCATACAATAATTGATATATGTACATATATACAATATTATTAGCCGTTACAGTTGCCCATGACTTGGTTGGCACTGCGGGCACCGCACGCTAGGTGGCGCCTGCAATTGAGCCTACACGTGGTCATATTATTGTCTTAGTGTTCTGTGTACAACTTGTGCAATTGCCAGCAAAGTACTACATCTTTTTGCATATATATAAACAAACATAATTATATAAATAATTTCTACGACCTGAAAGATCCACATGAGAAAAATGCCAATAAGTTTTCCAACTGAATCGTACTACATTTCTAATTTGTAATTTGTGATCATATAGTATAGAAAGCGATTAATAAAAATCCTCATTAATTCACAATAATACTTAGCATAATTACTTATATATTTTATTTTAGTATTAGATTAAAACTCTACAAAAATACTCTCTATACAAGGTTTCATTGTACACTCTCATATTTTACTGTTGATAAAACTAAAGTATTTTAGAGCTAAGTTCAAAAATTGTTCTAATAACTTACATACGTAGGCTTCACCTAACCTCTTTTCAGCTGTTATCGTTACTTTTTGAATAATTATCAATTGTTATCGATAATTCCATTGGCGTGACATACTTTAAGGCGCGTAAGCGACTCTGTAATCACTGTGAAAAGTCACAGTTAGTTTTGGCGATAGCGATACTTATCGTAACCATTCGATACTTGTGCATGACATATCAAATATCGAAGGCCGATTGCCATACCTCTGTCAGCTCACGTGGAGAAAAGTTCTCTCAGTTCTTCTGGAATATTCTGCTAATTGTGGTGCAACTTTTAGCAAGTGAAACGCAAAAATGTCGAACGAAAATCAAGTGAAAACACAACGTCTTCAATTCGAGATCAAAGTGCTGTCCGAGAATAAGCTTTTGATTGTGAAATGTCCCGGATTCGAGACTGAGTACTTCACTCCACGCATTGAAAATGGTCGCATAACCTTGCCGAACCTTGCCAATACTCCATGTGGCAGCACCACCGGCGGTCAGGTAGTGTTGGGATTGCCATCCCCATCAGCGCCTCGTGATGCCATCTTCCACATGAGTGGACCCTTGGCCTGCAGCACCCCAGGCTATGGGACTCCAATATCATCCAGAGCCGAGTCAATGAGCATTCGCCAGCACGTGGTGCCAGAGTTGCCACCCGGCAGAGAGACCTCTAGAGCTCGTCAATCACTATCATTCTTGTCGCCCATACCTTGCCGACAGCAAGCTCTAAGATCGGAGCAACACTCGAAGAGTATCTCGACATGGACATCCCTTGACACCAGCAGGCCCACACATACTGCTAACGACCGGCCGGTTCGCACCTATGAGAGACGTAGAGGAACTCCACCACGTACGCCCACCACCAGGTCTCCGGTGGCCAAGAAGAGGAAGACCACGTTGTGCTCAGCCACTAAACCGCTTGGTCCACTCGTCAAAATACCAACGCTGCGACGTTACAAAGTGCCCACTGACGATCCGAAGGTCCTAAGCCCCTATACCCCCCCACTGAGAATGGTTACCAGGGCCGACATGCAGCACATGCTGGTGAAAGCCGTGACCCGTGAGCAGTTCGAGCAACTGCACGAGACCGCCTTCGATCTCTTGACCAGGCTGGATGACATCAAATGCTCGAGTGTATTGCAGGAGCAATTCAAGGAAGCTTGCCAGAAGCCGGCGTCGGATCGCTGGTCGCAGTGTGTGCCACAAGTAGAGTTGAAGCCCTTGGTGATGGATCGCCAGGTGAAGAGTCTGCTGTTCAGGCAAAGGCGTCAGGAGAAGCAGATGACCAAATGTCAAATCGCCAGAGTTGTGGAGAGGAAGCACACGGTGAACTGGCTGGAGAAGATACGCAAAATGCAATCAATGGACGGAATGGACTGAATGGACTGAAAGTACTGAATGTACTGAATGTACTGAATGTACTGAAAGTACTGAATGTACTGAATGTACTGAATGGACTGAATGTACTGAATGTACTGAAAGTACTGAATGTACTCAATATAGTTCATTGAGAATTAAACACAACACACTCACTCAAATTACTAAAATATTACACTCACATCTTAAACACAATCTGTGTTAGAAACCCTATCAGACTGTATTGGAAATCTTTCTCGAAATTATAAACTTGTATATCGATAAATTTTTCCAGAACTTGCTAAGTGATCAACTAACACACTCAAATCTTAATCACCTCTACAACCGAAACAATGGCAAACTGTATGGAAAACTTTCTCAAAATTGTAAAACGATAAATTTTTCCTGAAAACAAGGCGAATAAAATAGATATTCTGTTGTTTTTATATAACCAACTAACAGCTAGAGTGTAACTGAAAGCCAACTGTTTGTCCTTCTTGAAATGGGAGAAATTTAGCTAGAAAAGAGTTTTATTTCTGGGATTCTTAAAAACTTTTATTTGGCATTTTTTTAGCCATTACTCGAGAATACCATATTCGATTTAAACAAAGCTCATCATATCTCTATAGTATCATCTCCAACTTCCACAGCTGTTATTACACCTGCGCATTTTCTTTGAACCTGTTCTACCCGCTTTCTTTACAGGTGCCGGGCTCCGATAGCGTCACTCGACTGCATGGAGGAGTTCAGTGGTACGGGCGGTCATCTTGATTTCGGTATCGAATTTCTCACTATTATATAAACTTATAATTTTTTGTTCTTTTAGTTGATACTCTTCGATTGCTTGGCTTGTTATTCAGTTAATAGTATTCGATTCACACACATCTATATACAGTCTCTTACAAAGCTATAAACACGCATACTACTCGTACATTAGGTGTGCGTACTCATATCAGATACACTACTCGACTCGTCCTATTCAACGGATTAACTGAAGTTTAGTCGCACTTGGTACGCTCCATCCATATATATCTAGTACATGTAATGTCTTTACCCCGATTTGAAGTACTTAACCCTAAATGCAAACAATATTTCTCTGCATGTAATTCAAGTTTAGATTTTATTAATGGAACTGCAGATGATAAAAAAACTGTGTTAAATAACATTTACTGTACCTGTACTTGTCACGGAAAAGAGGTATATCAGCTAAGTTAAGTTTAGCAAGATCAAATATGACCTAGCAGAGTTATAAGAGTACAGCAGTAGCAGTTCATACGAAAGTCCCCAAGGATTGCTGACGGTCTAAGTACACGATTCTTCGATGCTAAAGAACTGAAATATTCAAATTTGATTTCCTCTAAAGATTCGAACACACTTCTTCTGTTCCATTTAGGACATTTACCTAATGTAATCTGGTACTCTTTAGTTGCTTTTGTTTAAAAGTGTTTTTGTTGCTGGGTTTTTGCACGTTCAAATACGAATTTCTAACTGTTTAATTACGGCATTATGCTAACAAGAAAAATGCATATAAATCTTTAATTCCGAACGCATGCTTATCGAACCAAACAAAATACAAACCGTAACCATCAACAACTAACAAAAACCGTAATGAAATCCAACCCAACCCTGACAAAACTGTTCAATCTCTGTGGACTGTTGCTGCCTTCCTCGGTGCAGGACGTTCGATAAGCCTGGGCTCTAATCCGGCGCTGCCGCTGCGTCATGGGTCGACACCGACGCCCGGGTTGCGTTACAAGAATCTCGGGAAGAGTGGTCTTCGCATATCGAATGTGGGCCTGGGCACATGGCCAGTCTTCTCACCCGGTGTCAGCGATGAGCAGGCGGAGGCCATTCTCAAATTGGCCATCGATAGCGGCATAAATTTGTTTGACATCTCCGAGGCGCATTCCGAGACGGAAATTGGTAAAATCTTGCAACGCACGGGCTGGAAGCGTACCTCTTATGTGATCACAACCAAGGTCTACTGGAGCACCAAGTAAGTGAACGATTACTATCGACTATCAACAAGACACTTTATCATCATTCTTTTTCTTTGCGTAGATCCGAGGAGCGGGGTCTATCGCGTAAGCACATCATTGAATGCGTCAGGGCTAGTCTACAACGACTGCAGCTGAACTACATCGATATCGTCATCATTCACAAGGCGGATCCCATGTGTCCCATGGAAGGTATGCAGTCTCTACAGATAAACCTCCTGAAAAAGGGAGACATTAATAGATAAGGGGAAACATTAAATTTCCTTGCTGAGGATTATGTTTAAACCCGCTTTCACACACACATTTTTTCACATTTTCACACATTTTTTTCAACTTATCACACATTTTTTCACCTTTTCACACATTTTTCACATTTTCACACATTTTTTTCACCTTATCACACATTTTTTCACATTTTCACACATTTTTTCACATTTTCACACATTTTCTTTGGTTTTTTTCACATCCAAAATGTCACACGCGTGGGTTTATAAACTCCCTTGAATTTGGTCTTCGGAGTGATTGACAAATGTCACATTTGGCTAAAACTTATATAAATATGAAAGTGAAAGAATTACGTAAAATGTTCTATCGTGGAAATGGAGCAATAATAGTCGTCCTATCTAGCTATTTCCTAGGCTTATCGGCAATGTCTGTAAACTCTGTCTAATAGCTATTCCCCTCAACATTTTCTCCTTCTTTTCTCCAAAATTTTCCGCAGAAGTGGTGCGTGCCATGAGCTATATCATCCAGCAGGGCTGGGCCATGTATTGGGGCACAGCCAGATGGTCGCAGGTGGAGATAATGGAAGCCTATACAAACTGCCGGCAATTTAACTGCATAACACCGATTGTGGAGCAATCCGAGTACCACATGTTCTGTCGCGAGAAGTGTGAACTCTATCTGCCCGAGATGTACAACAAGATCGGTGTTGGCCTCATGGCCTGGGGACCACTCTCGATGGCATTGAGCGATACGCAGAACGGCGACAAGCTCTTTCTGCCCAAGGGCTCATTCAAAACGAAGAGCTTCTCCTGGACCGAGGATGAGATCAATCGCAATGTAAGATATGAATATAGATATGAATATGGTGGTATATACTAACTATCTAATCATCTGGACAGGCTGCACTATCGCCACAAGGTAGCTGGGGCAAGGATCGCATTGAGGAGGGTCGCCGGCATTGCGATCGCTTGCGTGACTTGGCCGCTCTCGCCGAGAAGCTGGGCTGCAGTCCGACACAGTTGTCCATTGCCTGGTCACTGAAGCATGAGCCCGTTCAGTGCCTTCTGTTGGGCGCCACCTCGGCGGAGCAGCTGCACCAGAGTCTACAATCTTTGCAGGTGAGTTCGAGTAGCTTCCCCCGCGAGAACTTGGGAATTTGGGAATAATGGAATTGAGTTTTCTTCCAGCTCTTGCCACGCCTATCGTCCAGTGTGATGCTGGAATTGGAACGCATACTGGAGAATAAACCAGTGCGTCCGCCAATGATATCCACATTGGCGCTTCGGTGACAATCAGCTTGCCCGCAGGGACCGCTGAGCCTGAGCGGCGGTGGTCCCTGCGGCGCCGATTCGCCCAAGCATGAGGAGGAGGCATTCCTCGAAGAGGCGGATGCCAAGGAGGCTGCCAAGCAGGGTTTCTGTGTTATTCAGTGACGAAAGGAGTCCTTAGATAATGATAATAAATTTTTGAAAGTGATTAGCAGTAAAACTAGCCTAAGTAGCAATACTATGACAACAACAATAAGCAAGCATGAGCTGCAACAGCACCAGCAGCAACACTCACAGCAGCAATCAGCAACGGCAACAGCAACAGCAACAGCAGCAGCAGCAGCAGCAGCAACAGCTGAAGGCAACATCGAGTGCCCATTTGATACGCTCAACAACAATGCTATTAATATTGCTGCCACCAGCACCCAACACAGAAGCAACAGCAACAACAACAACGACGATGCCGAATCAATGATCCCAGCTCCAGCACAGAAGCGTCGCTCCTTGCTCAACTTCAAGTCCTTTGACTTTCACATCAAATCCCTTTACAGTGGCCTACGTGTCAGTGGTGTGGCGCCTGTTGGTGCATCAGCAACTGTTGCTGCTACCACAGCTGCTGCTGATGTCAAGAGACGCCAGAAATCGGCGTCGGCATCCGCATCCCAGTGCCACTCCCGCAACTCTTTGGACACGGCTGGAACAGCGGCACCCAGACCCATACCGCCGCATCTGCGCATCGAGGGAGTGGACCCAGAGCTGGATGCGGAACAGGGTGAATCTATGAACCTGCTGATCGACTATACGCAATCACCATTCACACCTCGTCGCAATTCCAGCGCACAGTTGCTGCCCCTCAAAGGCTACAGCGGCTCATCCTCCTTATCGCCATACTTTCTGTCACCCTATATGGCATGTGGTGTTGGTGGTGCCGGCGGTGGTGATGGTGGCGGTGTGGCCGTCACTACGTCATCTTCGGCTGCGATGGATGACTGTGGTGCCGGTGGCCATATACGTCGCTCGTCCACCTCGGACATTGTGGCGTGTCGACGTCGTGGCTCGGCGAGTGCCAATAATAGCCGGCGACCGAGCACATCGGATCTGTTGCGACGTGCCCGGGAGAGGCGTGGCAGTGAGGCGCGTATGGGGCGCAGTGTGTCGCACAGTGCCATGCGTGGCATGGGCACGGGGGCTGGCTGCATGGGGGGCAGACGTACTAGCATGGCATTCTAAAATATTTAACAAACCATAACAAGAATCAGCTGATAAATGGCGCTTATGAATTTTTACCTACTTATGTAGCAAAAAAAAAAAAAAAAAAAACAAAAAAAAAATATTAAACAAAAAATACCAAAAATATGATAATATAAAAACAATACAGTGAGTAAGTTGTATTTTTAAAAACAAACACTCGCATAGACACACATACATACATTTAATACGTAAAACTAGTGTAATACACTCGTTTTCATTTCAAGCTAACCTCACTTTTCAACCTAACCTCCAAATCTGGCTCTGCCTAGCTCTCTATCTCTCCTCCCTCTCTCTCACTATATTTACCAACTCGCTCGTGCCCCATTTTTGATGACAATATTAGATCCTAACTAACAAAAAAAAAAACAAAAAAAAAACTAAAAGCATAACTGTAAACCGTTCTCAATATATCAAAAGATTTGGTTATCTGGTTTAGAATGCGCTTTCGCTACTTAATGCTTTAATTTAAATTTTAAAAAAATACACACACATCTAGACACCAATACTGCTACACATACTACCACATATGCACATATACTACAGCAAATGTTAAAAAAAAGTATAAAAAAAAAAATTATTTAAAAAAAGAAGTAAACCTTATGTGAATGCTCATATCAACTTACAACTTAAAAGCAAATGCTATAAACGAAAAAACTACAAAAGCTTTTTTATTAAATTAGCTAAGAAAAAGAAATACGTGAACACACACACACAAACTTAGTAGACCCGCATATACTTTTGAGGTACAGGGTCTGAAACATTTATTATAATTAAATTTCAAGCTTAAGCAATTGTTGAACAAAAACAACAAGAAATGCATCAAAGTAAACGAAGGGAAAACTACAAACTTGATAGACCCGTTTGTACTTATTAAGTACAGGGTCTGAGAAGTAAAACAAATTTTGAATAACGAACAATGAACAATTTGAATCAAATCTTACATTAATGTAGTTTAAAACGAAACTCAATTTTGAACTTACATAGAAACATTTTTTTTTAGTAAAAAAGATCAAGATTTAACAAATGCCTTTTATTAAAATAAAAATAACTATTGAAATAAAAAGTTTATATTTTAAATACATAATAGTACATGAATTGTTATCCATTGATTGCAGTAATTTATACTAATATATACATACATCATAAAAATATAATAATACCAAAAAATTGCCACTCATACATAGACACACATTTTGTTAACAGATTTTTCAGTCAGCCTTGAAATACTTATGCAAAACATAATAATAATAATAACAAATATATATATGTATATGGAATTATAAAAGATACATAGATACATTTATGTAGATATCATATTAAAGTTGTAAGAGTAATAGCCATATATACCTAGATACATGCATATATAGTTGTAACATATTTACAAGTACATACATATACAAATCCATGCATACATATATGTACATATATATATATAGTATATATATATTTTATCATTGCAGTACATAAAGTCTTTTCACATACGGACTGTGATTTCACGTAAAGTAAAATATACATATATATTTAAAATTAATTAGCAACTAAACCGAATAATTTATAATAATAATAATTGAATAATGGTGTAAACATTATGTAACATTTAGATAAATTAACGCAAGCTAAGCAAAAGTCTCACAATATCAAGAAACAAAAGCTATTCAATAATATACTGGTCATTTTTACACACACATTACACTCGTCATCACAATGCGGACAGGAAGAAGAAGTTTGAAAGCAAATATGTGCAGTGTATTCACAATTGAAATGCGTTTGCGTTTGCCTTAAAAGAAATCATAGAAAACTCAACTGAATGAACATTAAGCTCGGCACACCGCAGCTTGAATACCCTAGCAAATTGTTTATATAGAAAGAAGTTCGCCTGATCTTTGGTGGACTGCACAGAAGTTTCTTTTTATATGGAATTTATAATTTGGATCTGATGTCTTGGGATAAACTGATTTAAAGCCATTTGCAAGGGTATTGTAGAAACAGTATATGACTATAATATCAGTTGTATAATAATATGTAGCAAGTACATTAAACTAAAAGAGATAACAAAATTTCAGGCCGGTTTCCTCAATCCTCAGTTGAGCTGCCTGATTCTGATTTTGCTTTGGATTCAAGTGCGAATTTCGATGCTAATACTACGCTCTATTTCCCAATCTTAACTCTTTACATAAATGCTAACTGGTGCTTGAGAAATCGTGCCTACAATATCATAGTATGTGTGTATGAAGTGCGACAGCAATTCAACTCAATTAGTTCAACAGTTAATAGATAACAGCTAATAGTTCTCAGAGTTGAGACTTTTTTGAAAATTACCTTAGGAATAAACACTTGCATTTGTTTGTAGTTTAATCCGTCCTCAGTAACGGCAAACAGTTATGAGATGCGAATGCGAATGCGATAGTCGAGAGCACTCGACTATACCAAGAGATACCCTGTACCCAGTCAACTATTACAACTTCTAAAACTCACACACAATCAGCTCACACGTGTGCATACAGAATGCACATACCCCATGTACTACTCAAGTGCAGGTCCAATAGCTAGACGTAGTGCATTAAATTCATAATTACATAGATTTGCTAGTAATAATTATACTATAAATTGCAGATTGCAATTAGACTGGAGCGATGGTTAGCACTAGCTTAGGGACTCGATTACAAATCATAGATATGATACAATATTATGGAGCCTGGATAAGATGTCTATTACTATAGTACATGTAGTAGAGCACAGACAGTAGACGTGCTAGCCACATATAGTACCCTGTCCTGTCCTGTCTTGGGGCTACAGACTGTAACTTCTGTATCTTAGGAAGTACGCTATCACTTACTATATGCTGATGACTTCAATTCTCTGCACTTTCAGCTCTTTTTCGGGTACAGGGCTCAAGATCTATTAGTATGTTTACATGGACAATGGATGCCAATGGAAAGCAATAGAGCAGCGTTAGTTAGCGTCGGTGAAAAGTTCAACTACTTAGTAAATGAATAAAGCAATAAAAGAAATAAAACAAGAGATGAGAAACCAAACAAATCATTACAAATAAATATTCTAATTATAATTAGTGCATTGTAAATGTTATTTTTGTCAGTTGTTATTAATTCGTAGCTAGTAAATTACAAAGAATTAATCAAAGTGAAAGCAAACAGTTCATAAAATGCCAATTGTAGCATGTTAAAAATATATATAAAAATTACAGAAATAATTTATGAAACAAAAAGTATTAATAACAAAGTAAAAACATGTGCGGCATTCACTCAGAATTAAATGCTAATGAAATACATAAGGGAAAAGTATATAACTGAATAAAATGAAGACCGCTAGTGAATAATCTAGTCAACAAATTTTACTTTAAATAAAATGTATTAATGCATAACAATAAATTAAGGCTCAATGTGTTGGGCACAATAAAAACTCAAGCAACAATTATTGAACACATATTAACAAGGAAATTAACAACTAATTAACTAAATGAAATAAGTATATGAAAATGTAACGCCAACAATTGCAAATTGCATTAATAAGTATCTAATAAATTATTTTCTTATCGAACCTGGCAATAATAATTGTAGCAATAAATATTTGCATACGCCTAAACATAATTCTAATTCTAATTCTAATAATAATATTATATATACTATATTCATAATACAATTTTCAATTAACCCTCACACACACTCACACACAATTACAGTCATTCACTATACAACACGAATCGAAATCAAAAAGCTAAAAATATTATTAAAAGGCAGCATCCTCTATGGATCGCAAGAACTATATATGTACTCACTATATGCACAGGGCTATATAGATATGTGTGTATAGTAGTATTATATGACCATCAGGCATGTGACATGCTTAAAGCTAAGCCAGAATACTTTCAGATTACAAATTATAAAAGTAATATATAATATATATAAACGCGAAACTGATATAATCACAACATTGTTTTGTTACTTTATTATACAAAAAACAAAAGAAATGAACAATGTACGCAAAGCAAGCGGCATTAGATACGTATGTACGTATGTACATACATCTACATATATTTGCTTTATAATAATGACGATGAATGCATAATTAAAGCAAGAGCAAATCGTTTACACTTCACTTTAAAATACATTTAATATTACTAATTCTAAAGCCCAAAACAAATTGATTATAACAAGAACGGCAATAACACAGCTCAAATTCTGAGAACTTATATAAAAATACAAACTCTTATCTTTCAATCAAAAGCGTCACGATTACTTTCAATTAACTTTTAATCTGCAAAGGGTATGCAAGGTGTGTAACCATAAACGACTTGAACTATTATTTCTTGCTTTACATCAGCATATTTGAATTTGCAATTCAAATATGGCGCCACATACAGCTCATGCGCAAAGATGGACTGCAATCGATTTTCCAAAACACAGCACTTATCGATAGAGCGTGACTGGGCCGATGATATGGATGGAACAAAGTCGTGGTTCGTGAACAACTCAACTGTTACGCTACTGTTGTGTCACTGTTGCTGTGTACTGCAAAATGTGCTGTCAAATATACGCTGCCCACATGGAACTTACAGTTTTAATTGTTTCCCAATAAATGTAGTTTAATTATAATGTTCAATGTATGCAACAAAATGTGTTTAATGCTTAGTATGTACATTCTGCATCTGATGTGAGCGCCTCCACGGAACAAGTTGAAGCTCATTTGAATGTATTGTTCAATTGAACTGATTCCGGTGTGCTATCATATCGATATCGATACATGTATTTGTTTTCTAAGCATTTTAATGTTGCCTGCGCTGCTGTGACAACAATTTAACAAAATTCGTAATTAAAGTGTTGATCAAACAAGAGGGCAGGTATATACTGCAACAACAACACATTACGGTAAGTCTGAATTCAGAACAACCAGGGCAGTGGCTCGGGCACTGGCACAGGCATTGCGACTCGGACGGGCACTGGCTTCAAAATGATGCAAAGTTTGTCAACAACGACAGAAGTAGAAGTGGAAGCAGAAGCAGAAGCAGAAACAGCAGCAATAGTTCGCCACATAAAAAATGATTTTAATGTGCTTGCAGTGAAATGTAAAATGAATGAGCGTAAGTGTACAACTTGTAACAGATCTGCAGACATGTATGTGATATTCATTTTATCGTTTTTCATCTGCAGTTCCATTCACTAGCATTGACAAGCTACGACGATTTTGCTATCTCGGCACAATTGATGAACCCATCTATGCACCCACAACAATTGATCTGACCCCAGCAAGCCACTTTGCAGCATTGCGTCAGTTGTGTAATGAAGTCGATGGAACAGAGCTGGTTAACTGTTTGATTGGTGTGCTTGATGCAAGTAAAACGGATTGCTGGTCACGCCGTGATGAAGCTCTGCTGGTGCTGGCCGTGTATCTGTCGACGCATGAGGACGAGAAGCAGCGTACCCTTGTGCGCGGGCAGTTTGTTAGGCTTGTGAGCAGCGACAAGGATCTGTTTCAGTTCACCAACTATGTGAATCACATACAGAAGCTATTGGAGCGTAAAACTCCATTCAGTCGTACCGTGCGCAAGGCTATTGTGGAGTGGTACAAACTGCAGCCATTGGAGAATCTATTGCACATATGGTCGGTTAACGAGTGCGACTGGAGCAAGCATCGTGATCTGTTCCATCGTTGTCACTTCAATAATGTCAATTTCGATGCTGATAAACAGGCTGCCGTTCGCCTGTTGTCCACGCCCGTTAAGGAAATAATCTCTTGGCCCAGCTATCTGGATCCATTGGCCCAGAGTAAGAATACAATATTGGGTATTTCAAAACTTCGTCTGGCCGAAAAATCAAGTGTAAGTTTCAACCTCGTCGAGCAACTATCGCTTAGCTATGAGCATGTGCCGCGTCACATGTTGACTGATCATGAACTGCTAAACCTACTGGTGCCCTCAATGAGCTACGAGCAGCTGCTCCAAACTTGGCCGAAATTCCTCAACATTTTCAAGCCTCATCGCAATGACCAGCGCGATTACATACAGCTATTCTTCAAAGATTCCGACTTGCGTATGGCCAACATTGAGCCCATCCGCCTGCTGTTGCAGGAAACGCGTCTGATTCAACGTAAGAAAGTAAGTAGTTATCTGGCTAACTATCGCAATGCTACTAATTGAACTGTTCTTTGCCATAGATTACCAAGGGCGTTGTTGCTGCCATGAAGCCGACCTTTATGCGCAAGCTGTACAAGCATTCGTTTGGCTTGAACAAGGCACTGGGTCAGCGGCTGCATATTACACTCAATCTGGAGATGTGCTACCTTGGCAGTATGTAAATGATAATAGCTGAAGTCAGTATAGGGTTTGACTTGAATGCTCCTTGCTCTTCTCTTATAGAATATCTCACTGGTCGCTGGCGTTCCATCAAATATCTAGATGCTCTAGTTGCTCTTGCCTTTGGCTATTATAAAAGCGATGCGCAGGTGAAGGTGGAGATGTGGTATGACAACAGCGGTCAACTGAAGCCATTGCCCTGGACACCCGCGATGACTGCGCAGGAGGCCAAGATCTGCTGCGAAAACCAAAAGGTAAATGCCGCCAACTAAACGAAACCTTGACTAACAAATTGCTCTGCAGATTACCAAGATCAGGCAGACGCTTACCGATGTTGTGGACAGGGCCATAAGCGACAAGGTCAACACATATGATGTATTCTTGGTCATTGTGCCGTGTGGAACGCGTGGCAATCCCAAAAACAATTCCGAACAACTATGCCGACGTCTCAACGAGTATCGCCAGAAGCGCAACGCAAATGCCAAGTATCTATATAGCAATCTGTATACCTATGGATATCGTTTAAATCTAATTATGTGCCTTATCTTGCAGATTTATTTTGCTCAGCTTGCGGCAACATCACGGCTCCATGTCCTACTCAAGGGAGCGCAACGAACACATACTGGAGCTGTGCAGCATTTCAGAGCAAACGCCGCGTCTAATCAATGCCTTTGCACAGGGCAAGTTCCACTAAGTGCGGGACAGCTTAGCATTATCCTTGGGACGGACTGGATCTGTTGGATATGAAATGATGGAAGCAGTAAACAGAGCTTCTACTGCATCCTACGCGATTTCTACCAAACTCACTCTCTTGCTCTCTCTCTCCTTCTCTCTGTCTAATTCGCTGCAAGTATTTCTACTAACACACACTCACACCCACACACACATACACAGTCACACACACTAGCATTAATTGGTGCTCGTGCGCCCTATTGCACACATAAGGCGACCATTGATGGTTGATATCAATATACCCTCTACATATATTAATATGCATAACTTAAGCTAGATTCGTAAACAGGCCACTGCTCTGCTTACCCACACACTCACACACACACACTCACACACACACACACACACACACACACACGCACACACCCACAATCATTTTGAACTGAACAGACAACAATGAACTTCATTTGATCACGATCTGTACTATAGTTGTACGAGGCATTTTGAATTGAACCTGTATTATATTGAATTGATAATTGGTATAAGACGTAGTTAATACAAGAATTTAATTACCATTTAATTTCTGAAATTAAGCGAAAACGAATGGAACTGAATCTAAATTAAATTTGGATGAAAAACACACCACACAAAGTGAATCTGAGCAAAGCGAAAGAAAACATAACATAAAACAAATTGCCTTACAAACAAAATGTTAGTCAATCTTTTTAATTTGTAACTTAAAAGAGGAAACTAAACGAAACGAAAGACAAAACAAAACAAAACAAAAGAAAGAAAACATATGTAAAACAAGGAATTTCGTGAACTGAAAAGCAAATGAGAAGCAAACGCAAACGAAACAAAATACGCAACGCATTTAGATAAAATATATTAAATGAAAATAGTCCAAACTAACAATAAGTTAACACAAACACAAACCATGTCAAAGTACTACATATATATTGTTAAAATTAGGCTTTGTGTTCTACAACGATACTCGAAACATGAACAACAAAAAGAAAACTGCCCAAATGCAGACTGTGACATTTTGTGGAAATTGGAGAAACGTGACACCCAGATTTTTACAGCTAAGAGACTCCCTAATGTGCCATACACACACCAACACCCACTCACACACACCCAATCACACACGCACACTCACATACAGAGATAGAAAATTATTATATACAGTTAAGATTAAAGCGCCTGAACATAACCGAACAATAATTACAGAAAGAAAACAAAAACAAAAGTGAAGAAAGAGTATAAGCAAATTCGACTACATTAAGTGACTATGAAATTCGATTAAGTACATTTTACAAGAGAAACCAACAGCAAGACAAACAAGACGATACAAAATACTCTCAAAATAGTATGGAAACGCAAAAGTAATATTTCTACGGGCATTTTTGACATGTGTCCCGGCACGCATCTGTGAAGTAAACCGTTGTGATCGCTTTGAATTCTTTATTTTCAAATAACATAGATGGAAAACCATAACAAAAACAAAACAAAACGAAACAAAACGAAACGAAATTAGAGCAAAACGAATGTGAAACTCAAGAGCAACTAGTAAAGATAAAAGATTCAATTAAATATAAGTTCAAATCATTCAGAAAAGAAGAAGAAAAGAACACCACAAGAGCGTAACCAAAAAGTACCTAGACTCAGTAAAAGTAAAAGCAACAAATTTGAATACACACACTCACAAACACACACACACAGACTGGCACAACAGCGCAATAGTTAAACTAGCAAAACATATAGATACACACACACACATACTACACACACACACACTTCCAATCCATATAGACAGCTATGTATTCAACTAGTATTAACTAACTATAAATACCATATAATGTACATATACACACATACGATATATCCAAATGGAATCTTCAGAATATTTCCATGCGTTAATCATATTTAGATTACCTTTATTATACATATAGTACATACCTAAAAAAACTATGTCAAAGCGCACACATACTACGATACAATACATACATGTAATAGCAACCGTTACAGCAATTCTACTATAAAGATAATCAAACGATTACTCTACGTTTAAAATAGGCTCAAAAAGCTCGGAAAAGCCAAGTATTGTTCACTGCTCAGACGGGATCTGAGCTCAGTTTTTAGTCGATCATCTCAAACGAAACGAATCCGCAAAACAAGAAGCAAAACTTTATGTGATATCTATTTGAAAAATAAGTGAAAAGCAAAACCACAAACTACGAGAAACTAAACTAAAACAAAAACGAAACGAAAATGTAAAACATAAAACTAAACATGATATAGATGAAATTTTAAAACAAATCGCAAGCATAAACCCAAATAAAACACACACACACACACACATACACATACTGCACCTATGACTAACTACTTTAGGTTTTTACTAAAACAGAACTAATATTCATATTTAGTTTACGATTTCCCTTTCTTTATTGTTACATGTACTTAGTCCAAGTAAGTTGCCTTACGTTATGATATTTGCTTTCATCACACACACACTCGAATACATACCTATATACATAGAAATATATATTGATTACATAGACCTATAGCTCAGCTGTGTTCTAAACCAATAGCTTTTCCCCAAACTCAAACTCAACTCGAACTAAACTCACACCAAGAGAATCGTACTAGCATTACTATATGTTCCAACTGTAACCTTTTTTATATGTTCCACTCCTCTTTTTTTATTATTATTACTCTTATGCTTATATATACATATCTGTATAGGCAGATATATACACGGTAAATATTTATACGTATGTATACATACTTCTTATACACGACATAAAGTTTGAATAAACTCAACTGAACTACAACAAAAACGAAAATATAATGGAGCAATCCTCGACTACTTGTTCTCGGTGACAATGCCGGCTGGTCCACAGATGTAGAGCTGCTTCTGGTCACGCTCACGGACAGGCTCGAAGCCGAGCTCATCGGTGGGTATGCCGTACTGCTTGAGCTTACACTCGTAGGTCTCGAGGAGGTCATCGTGTGCCTTCCAGGCCTTGGACAGTTCGTAGCGCAGATCGATGATGGCTTGGTTCTTGGTATCGACAACATCGCTGACGGTCTTCTCCACTTCCTCCAGCTTGCCGGCCATGTCGGGGGCGCACGTGGCAATGGTCTTGCGCAGCACAATGGCACGTTTCTCGTCCTCGCGTATGAGGGCGGCAATCTTGCGCTCGAGGAGCACATTCTTGAGTCCCGTCTTTTGCTGGAGCTCAACGATGACCTCGTTGAAGCGTGCCTTGAGTGTGGAACGCTCCTCAACGAGTGCATCGTTGCGCAGCAATAGGGTCTCCGATTCCCACATCAGATTCTTCACCTTCTTCTCCAGCGATGTGTTGCTCTTCTTGAGGCGTGCCAACTGTAGCTTGTCCCGATCGTAGAACTCCAGCTTACGTTGCAGCTCCTTCATCTGGGTCTTGGCCTGCTCGAGGGGCTCCTTGAGGCGACGTGTCTCGGCGCTGGCCTCGGCGGCAATGCGATCACTGCGATCGGCCTGGCGACGCAGCTGCTCAATCTGCTCCTTCATGCTGCCGATCAGCGCCAGGTTGTTTAGAGTGATGTCATTGTAATAGTTCTTCATGTCGTTGAATGCCAAATCATGATGATCCTGCAGATCCTTAATCTGCTGATTCTTGCGCTCTTCCACCTCGAACATTTGAGAGTGGTAGAACAGCTCCATCTTCGAGCGTTGCTCCTTCATCTTCTCCTCATGCAGGCGGTCATTGTCCTTACGTTCGCTCTCAAACAAAAGACGCTGCTCCCTGCAAAGATTGAGAGGAGGAGTGTCATAGATAGCAATAGATAGTGTCCTCTCATCATACTCACAGCAGCTGCTGATTGAAGTGCGACTCCAGTTGGCGGAACTGCATGTCACTGATCTCCATGCGCTCCCGCACCATGCGACGCAACTGACGCTTATCATTCTGCAGCTCCATCTCCTGCAGCACATGATGCTCCTGGGCCACCTTCAACTGGGTCATCGCCTCTGCACGCACCTCCCCCAGTTTGCTGTGGTTCTCAAACTGCAGATGCTTCATCTGCTGCATGATGTGCTTCGTATCGATGTCCGCCAGATCCTGTGTGGCCTCAATCTCCTTGTCCTTTTGCTGCAGCTCATACTTGGACTCCTCTGCATAGAGTTACACACAGTAAGAGGTATAAACTATGTGCGTCAGTGTGTATTGCCCACTTACCCAGCTGCTGGCGGGTTATCTCCCAGAAGGTGCGTATCTTGTCACGCTCCAATTGAAAGTAATTGCGCTCCTCCCGCTCCCTATCCATTTCCGCTTTGAGGCGCAGCGCGAACGCCTCCAGCTGATCGCGGGTCATCGATGAGGTATCGACGCCATCGATGAGCACTAGGTAAAGATGAAGATGAAAATTGAGATGCAGATAAACGTAGCAATCAAATTGTATGTGTGATAAAAATATGGTACAGTATATATGGTACAACTAAAGAAACAACAACTGCAACAACAGCCAAGTCATTATATATTGAAATAACTGTGAATGGCCAACTCAACCCAAATCAACCCGAAAATCATGGCTGGTGTGCAGCTGTCATACCAGGCACCCAGAAGTTGACAATAGGCAGACGACGAGACTTTTTAGCCAAGTGCACAACCTAAGCTAAGCCAGGGGCACAACCTTAGTACATGCCACAACCCCGAGTATGTTTAAGTTTAACGGTTGCCGATTGCAATTTAAATTGAGCCGCGCTAAGTATAAAAATTGTGCAGCATACATTAGGGGGCCGCTCAAAAATTGAACTACCTGTTACTTATTTCTGTTCGCCTGTTACTTCACCTGGGTGCAGTGTTGCCAACTTCTCACCAAAAAAGAAGGACAGATGACCCGGAAAAAATGATACATTTATTAAAAAGGACAACGCGCCTTGCTTAGGACTCCGAACTGTCCAAAGAACGTGCAAATCGTCCTTCAAATAGCGGAGTTATCAAGGATTTGTGAAATATAACAAAATTATCCTTAATTTTTTTGAATGCGTTTTCATTGCATACTTTCAGGGGCAGAATAAACTAATGAAGAGCTGGAAGAGCTTGGATTGCTTTTATTTTCAAAGGGAATGCCCTTGATAAAATTCTTATGGAAATTTAATACAAAAAAGTCGGGAAAGCTACAGTCGGACGCAAAGCTACAGTCAGACGCAACCGACAGTAGGAGACCCTGTACTTTGGTTTGCCCTGGGTGTCGATAACGGCAGCAGCATATATGAACATACTCACATACACATTCACATGCACTTATACATTCACACATACACTTATACATACAAATATACGCGTAAATACAAACAATATCCAAAACTCATACAGACATTCATACTCACAATCAAAAATCGCGCATACGCCCTAGTGGCCGCGTACCTGTGGCTTCCCCCTCCCCCTGCTGACTGCCAAGTACAGAAAATTGATTGACCAATATCTCTGGTGTTTATTATCCGATTGGGCTGCAAATCGCCAACGACATATCTCCGATCGGAATTCCATTTCCATTTTTTTCAAAAAGTAAATCGATTGAACGAATTCGAAAATGGGAACTGGCCTGATTATCTCTTATTGGCACTGAGAGTTTTGACGAGCTTCTCTTCTAACCTTCTGCCTGTTGCACAAATTTCTGATTTGCACAAACTTAATAGACCCTTTTCTACTAAAGTACAGGGTCTAAAACGTAGGTCCAGACAACGACAAAGATAAAGCTGTCAATGCAGTTGAATGCAAGGATAAAAACTCGGAAAGCTACAGTCG
Organism: Liodrosophila aerea; assembly: GCA_035045005.1. Taxonomy (NCBI): domain Eukaryota; kingdom Metazoa; phylum Arthropoda; class Insecta; order Diptera; family Drosophilidae; genus Liodrosophila; species Liodrosophila aerea. Next base: position 1,200,667 of record JAWNNL010001456.1, read on the forward strand.
GATGCAACCGACAGTAGGAGACCCTGTACTTTCCTTTGCACACACACACGCTAACACTCACACAAGCACACATAGCGCAAAGTCGCATGCAACCACATATACGCTCGCGCTGCTCCCCCCTTACCTAATGCAGGGAATTGAATCTTGAATATCTCCGGTGTTTATTATCCGATTGAGCCACAATTCACAGCACGGATAAAGATTATCATAAGAATTCGTATGCCAAAACACAAGTTTGTATCTTTAAAATTGTGGGTGTGGCAGTTTTTCGCGGTTTTTGGGGGAGGGGGGGGAGGTATCAAAAATCTAAAACAAACTTGATCTGCTTGCACTATAGGGGCATCTAACTGCCAAATATGATGTCTCTAGCTCTTACAGTTTCCGAGATCTAGGTGTTCATACGGACGGACAGACGGACAGACGGACAGACGGACAGACGGACAGACAGACGGACGGACGGACAGACAGACGGACAGACGGACATGGCTAGATCGACTCAGCTCGTCGTCCTGATCAAGAATATATATACTTTATGGGGTCTGCCACGCCTCCTTCTGCCTGTTACATACATTTCGGGCTTGCACAATCTTAATAGACCCTTTTGTACTTTTTTAAAGTACAGGGTCTAAAAATAAGACTGTAGATAAAAATAAACATTAAATGTAGAGCGACAGTTGATAATGAGGCTGAGACCTTAGCTTTAACTTGCTCTTATCGAAATTTAATAAGAATTGTCTTTTGGGCATTTATGGCCCACTGTCTATGTGGCTCTGTGTCTATGGGTGCGTGTGTGTGTATGAGTGTGTGTGTATTTTAGCACTGCACTCTTGTACGCATATGTGCAGCCTTTGCTGTAATTGGTTTGTGTAATTGGCATCGTTGGCCGGCTGCTGCCGAGTCCTTACCACCAGTTCCCCTTAGCCTGCCCCATGCCACATGCCCCTGCCACCAGCACCGCTTGGACAGCAGTTATGCCTCGCAGCAACAGCAGCAACCGCTGGCTGGGCATCCATAGAAACAATTATGTGCGTTAGAGGCCGATGCCTGGTTTGTTCAGTCGTGGAAATTAAGTGGACATTTTTTTGAGCTCGCTCTCGTTGCTGCATGGGAGCCATCAGTTCCCCTCCCCTCCCCTCCGCCCCCCACACGCAATCCTAGCCATGCTTGTGGTTGCATGCAGAGGCCAGGCACAATTAAATTGAGAGCATGTGTACAACATGCACATTCTACGCGCTCCTCTCTCTCTCTCTGCTCCTCTCCGCTAGACTCTCCCCGCCCCACCACAGTTTTTCGCTTTTTCTACGTATATTTCTCTAGTTTTCTACTTGCCTGCTGACCAAGCCTCAGATTATCATTATTTGACAAATTGTGTTCCTAAACTATTGCGAGACAGCGCAAGAGAGAGAGAGAGAGAGAGAGAGAGAGAGAGAGTGTAGAGGAGGCAGAGAGAGAATAAGGGGGGAAGGGACGGGCAGGACCTATTTATTGGGCATTACAACTAGTACTACTAGTATATTCTATTTGGTCTCATATAGCTATGCTCCAGTGTCACTTTAATTATTTTATGGTTGTAGGGTTAGACAAGTATATATATTAGGGTTGTTCAACTTTCGCACAGAATTCGAATTTACGTGGAATTCTAAGAAAGTTTTACCATTCAACTATGTCTCTATCAAGAATTCATAGTTCCCATTTAGAGTAATCAGATTTCAAATTAAGTTTCATCATTTCATCATTAAGTTTATGCAAACATACACTAGTCGGCATAATTATTTTGACAAAAAACAAATGGTGCAATTATGTATGTAACTTTACAACGGTTTAATATAACTTAATGATTTTTTTTTCTGTTTTACTTATCACTTAAACAAACTTAAAAATAATGAAATCAACATTTTGTCATATGAACTTAAAAAAATATAAACTAAAGTAATTTTCATGTGGTGGCATAAGTATTTTGACAAGTACTTTTTAATATAAATAACAAAGCTTAAACTTAAAAAAATAAGGGGAAAACAAAAGAATTTAGTAAAATATATAATTTTCTTTGGTTTCAATAACTTTTTGCAGGCGTCGCGGTACTGAATCGATTAAATTTTGGATGATCTCTGGAGATATCCCTTTCCAAAGGGTAGTGATCTCAGAAATTGTCTCCTCTCTGATTTTATTCAGCGATACTGTTCTTTTCCGTTTCATAAGAGACCAGACGTTTTCAATTATATTTAAATCTGGACTTTGAGGTGGCCAGTCCAAAGTGGTAACACCACTATCCTTCAAAAATGTGGTTATCATCTTGGCTTTTGTGGCATGGGGCGTTATCCTGTTGCAGGATAAAGGATTGTCCAATAAGCCTGCCTCTAGGAGTAAAGGCATTATCATTTAAAACCGATAAATATTGGCCTTGGGTCATAGAACCATTGACAGGAACGAAGTCACCCCGTTCATTATACGCCACACATGCCCAGAACATCACAGAGCCACCACCATGGGTTTTTTGCATAGAACCATTTGCGATCTTACAAAAAATTAATTTTTTGATGAATTGTACTCAAAGGAGCTTTCATCTGTCCGTAGAACGTTTCTCCAAAACTCTTTTGGCTTATGGAGATGTTCCTTTGCGAAAGCCACTCTTTTAAGCTTGTTTGCTTTTGCTATAAATGGACGTCCTTGGCTTTATAAGTCTTAAAATCACATTTTTTAATCGTCGACGGACTGTGCGCAAACTAATTGGGGTCTTGGCTGTCAAATTAAATTGATCTGCAGCAGATTGTGGGGTTAGAAAAACATTTTTTTTAAATTCCCGTACAAGGACTCGGTCGTCACTGGGCTTAGTTTTGCGCTTAGCACCTGATTGTGTTCAATTACGCATGTCATTATGCTTTTTAAACTTTTTAATTTAGTAGTGCACAGTTTGACGCGACACATAAAACTCATTGGCAATGTTTTTGACTGCCATTCCTGCTTTAAACTTTACTACCATTGAAGATCTGGTAACCAAACTTAGCTCAGCCGTTTTACCCATGTCATTCAATAATTTTTAATTACCTTCTATTTTAATAACAACGTTTAATATTGATCAAAGTTAAAAACAAAAGTTGTTTGATTCTCGCGTACACCAAAATGTGAAAATATTTCCATACAGAGGCTGTCAAAATACTTATGCCACGCCAAAAACCGTAGTCTGCATGCATTCTTATCTGCACAAAGAGAATATAAAATGTAATCGAAATAAAATTTGGCATGTACATAGATAAAAATATATACTTTGCTTTGCGCCTCATATTCGCACCGTTATTTGGCGATTTCAAGTACCGCTAAGTTCAAAAGTCAAAAAGAAGTTTCGTCAAAATATTTATGCCGACTAGTGTATGTACATATACATATATACGCAAATAAAACATCCCATGGCGCAGCGCCACGCACTTCGCACCTGCTGCACATGACGACAGCGAACGCACTGAGGAGATGAGTAGTAGAGAGTAGCATTTGTAGTGTTTCTGCACGCCCACACAGTCTCTCTTTACCTCTGCTTGCTCTCTCGCCCAACATGGCTGACCGCCTCTGCAGCGACGCGAGCGATCGAACTGCGCAATGCAACGCTCTCTTAGTGCCTCGCTCCATGTTCAGTGTGCATGTGTATGTGTGTGCAGATCAGAATAAGTCAATGCTGATGGTAGTGAGTGCTGGGGTGGGAAACGAAAGAGAACACTACTCTTCTACTCATTTCATTCGCTGTCGTCATGACAGTTGCGGTGCTATGTGTGTGTGTGTGTATAATGCGATTTATCTTATATTAAGTAATGATTATTTTTCAGCAACTTACCTGGCAGCTTTTTGCCTTTTTTGCCCTTTTTACCCTTTGGCGGCTGTAAAAAGTATAAGAAATGCATTAGAAATTTACATATTATATAATAGTATATTATTATTATATTATTATTATATAATTATTATACAGGGTACATCTGCTAGTTGAGCATGCCTGAAGAATGGAACATTGTGCTGCCCTCAGGCTAAGCACTTGAATTTCTATGCCTAACCTGGAATACCGCTAACATTCAACTCGATGAAGAAAGAGGACTAGAAAAAAGCGCGTGTGCACCTAAAGCTGTTTACGTTTGGTTCAGCCTGAATGCTGAGGACACTGAGAGCACAACAACATACAGTAAGAGAGGTGCCATTTCCCCAACCCTTAACCCCCCTGCCTCCACCCCTCGACCAGCGTTACGTAGTGTCTGTGTCTGAGCCAGAGACAGCGAGGCTAAAGGACGCAGGACGCAGGACGAACGTCGCCGTTTTTAAATAATGTGATGGCGCGGCTTTCAAAACAATTTCACAACAGCTGTTGGCTTATTGCATATTTTATGACTGCAAATTATTCAAAAATTTTCGAAGCGTTGCGCGCGCTGCGACCGCTGCGTCTCGCCATGTCTCATTGCCCCTACCCACCTCCACTCCCCGTTCCCCTCCCCCCGCTACGCCCACGAAAAACAACAAAAAATTTCTGCTGGCAAAAGGCGTAAAATTTTCATAAATAATAATAGTACATACACATATTTACATATACATTGGGCTATATGTATGTGGGTAGACAAATTGTCGAAAATGGACAACAGCAACGCGGGGTACTGCTGCTGCTGCTACTGCTGCTGCAGTTGCAGTTGCTGTTGTTGAGATTTTACGCGCTGCACAATTCTTTTGCCATTTAACAACAGTAGGCACGAGGCACTCTGAGTCTGAAGGCAGCAGCAACAACAGGCACATTATATACATAAGCACATAACTATAACTGTAAATATACACTGGAAGAAAAGAAGCGCAATCGCTGGCTTTGCATGAAAAGTATGCAATACTTGGAGTACTCCCAAGTATACGCTCAGAATATGAATGTACATATGTATACATATTATGTGCAACACACTGCAACACTTTGTTGCAAATGTAAACATTTAAGCTGAACCATTTGTGTCTGTATCCCCGGGTAATATGATCTTGTTTACTTGGACCACTCGAATATGCTGCGCTTGCAGTCTGGCGCGCTCAGAGCGCAGATTACGTACAGTGGCTCACGGCTTAATTGCGTCAAAATATATATCGTAATTACTTGAAAAACTGAAAAGTTATAAACATTGCAAGTACGAATTTAAAGTTTAACAGAAATACAGTGATGGAAAAAATAATAGAAACGACTTTTAATTTGATATGGTTTATTTGTTTTTTTCTATTATTTTTTGCAAAGGAGAAAAATGTAATTAATTTAATTTGTTAAAGGAATTTAATTGTTCTTATTTTTGTCACTACAGAATAAAATGGTGTAAATCGGATAAAATTATCTGAAGTAAATTTGATTATGAAAACACAATAAGCTCGTTTCTATTATTTTTTCCATTACTGTATAAATTATCTTTTATTTTTATCTTTTAATTCCTTTTTTCTGCATACACATAAGAAAATCGGACACAACTTTGATTAACTTCAGCTGTGAGCCACTGTATGGGTAGCACTCTCTGAATATGCAAAATCTCTCTCTCTTTCGTTGTGCGCTCTTAGGCTTATGCACATTTGTGATTTGAAACAAATAGGATTCGCAGAATTACAGTTGAAGTGAGCAGAAGTACCGTAACTAAAGAAATCACTCTAAATGAGCACCGATAGAGTTATAATCACTCTCGTAGGATCGAGCAAGAAAAAGCATCGAGGTGGCGGCGTGCAAAGACGCATAAAGAAACGTCAAGCCGAAATCAAGAAGTTACTGTACAGCAGCGAGCAGCCACCACAGTGGGACAAGGCCGTCAAATTGTACGCTGAACTGGAACATCTTGAGGCGCTGCGTAAGAAACCCAAATGTCGACAATTAACCTACGCACAGATACCGAATATCTGCAAGCCGCAAAGCGGAAGTAACGCACCTAAGCCGTTACCCAAAAGCGAGGAACGCTCTGCAGATGGCTGCGAGGGACCACTGTACAGCCCCACAAACTGTCTACAGACGTGTGATGTCAGGCAGCAGTCAAGCAGTGAGAATAAACCACAATAACAGCAGTAACAGATACTCTTAGCTTATGGCTCTAACAGTTTATGTTTTGTATAAGAATTTTGTGCAAGTTTGGCTCAATTAAAACAAGAGAGAGCTGCCTGAAGGCCACTCAATTATCTACTCAATACACGGTTCGATTGGGCTTGTTGTTGTGAGTGTTTGACTCGAACTTGCAGCGTTTGACCCGTTGAGTGAATTGTGCATCGAACTGTTGCATCGAACTTGTGTGCATCGTACTCTTCGTCTGTATTTGATATTGCTGCATTGCTAATTGCGCTCAATCAAATTGAAATTTAGCTATCTGTAAGGTAAATTTCTTAAATAGTACTATATGAAATGATCAATAGTCAATTATTAACTTCTGCTGCCCCATAAAATAACATGTATAACATTGTGGTACTGCTTTCATTTCATCATTCTTAATCTAGAGATGTGTTGACAATCAGCCGCGTGTATATCGATAATGGAGTTGCCATTTCGTGTCTCTGCTCTTATCGATTACTCTTATATTTAATACTGCACCGGTGACTCTCTACTACTACTACAACATATGTATGTATGGACGTACAGATGTACATATGAGTACATTTAATTGAAATATGTTCGGTTAATTCTATGCTAGTTGTTGAAATTTAACATAAGTATGAGCATTTACTTTTGCTGCTCTTGTATTTTGTATGTAAGCAGAAATACATACATACATATGTACGTAGAAGTAGTATACGCAATGTGCAAGCATCAACAACATGTATGAGCCTCTTTTTGCACTCAAACTTGAAGCTGTGCGCTCAATACTCAAAATCTGCTCAAGATCGAGTCAGCCGGCTGCGGAGGTAAGTTCGCTCAGGCTCGTTGAGAGCAGAAGAGAAGAAGAGAGCGTACGCACGAACATGTTGTAACTCAGCTGATAACTGACAGCAACAACTCAAGTATGTATTCGATTGATAACTTTCATTGAATGAAGGTGGCCAACAAGTGTGAATTTCTTTTCATTTTTTCCAGTGTATATATTGCATATAGTTTGTGTGTGTTTGTATGTATGTAGTTATGTATAGCAATTGCAGCACAACAGCCTGGCTTGGCATGAAAAATTGAATGTGCCCATACAGCAGTGCCAGAGGTGCAGGAGGGCAACCGGCAGCCGACAGATGGCGACAGCCAAAGAGTGCAGTAAAGAGCGCCTGGCTGATGCCTGGGCAGGAAGCGGGGTGTGGGGGAGGGGAAGTGACTGAGTCAAGCGCAAGCATAGTTTAGCTGCCTTATCACAGATGCGTCAAAGCGACAACACGACAATGTGAAAGATGTTGGCCAGTGGACCTTAATGCAGCAGTAGCAGTAGCAGTAACAGCAGCAGCAGTAGCAGCTGTTGTTGTTGTTGCTGCTGCTTAAGCTACTTATTTCAGCTAAATAACAGTCTCAGCTCAGATCATTCATTAGCTCAACTAGTAGATCTGCCTGCACTTGAGTATTGGCACTGGTGTGTATTAGGTTTATGTGCAACACTTACCATTTTCCTGTTTGGAATCAATCAACGATTTGCTTGAAATTTAATTGTAAACTTGCTTGAAAATAATAAAAGTTTGTCGCTTTCGTCACTTGGTCGCTCTGTTGTTCTTCACCCGGTTGTATTTGGATATTTGAATCGACAGCAGTTGCCACCTGAGCGCCTTCTGAGCGGTTGCCACTGGTTACCTTTGCCCCGAGCAACCGTTGTGTGGTATTAACAAATTTTATTTGCCTGCGTGTGTGTGTGGACTGTGTGTACTTTTATTGTGTGATTTTCTAAATTTTTGATCAACGAATGAAATCCTTTGGCATCCTATGTGAAACATTACTGAAGTTTCCCTTCGCACTCCCAGAACTCTCAACTGACAACTAAGTACTTGCTAACTAACCAAGTAGCACTTACTACATTTTGGGCCACTTGGGGGCAGACCACAGCTTTAAAACTTATTCCAAATGCCATCAACAGGCGCACGTGCTCCGCATAAGTGTGCTGACGTCGCGATACCCTGTAAAAGAGCTTGAACTTAAAGTACAGTCACCACTTGAGAGTCGTGTAGAATTTGTGTGAAAGAACGAAAGAAGGAAAGAAATATTTATGAGTGCTTAAAAAACATTTAAGACATTCTGTTAAATATATTTTAATACAATTATTTCTACATTCCTTAAGAAATAAATGACCTATTAATGAAAGAAATATTTAAAAGTACTTAAAAAAATTCTATTAAATATATTTCAATACAATTATTTCTATATTCCTAGAAATATATTTACTATTAATGAAAGAAATATCTATAAGCATTTAAAAAACATTTAAGAAACTCTATTAAATATATTTTAATATAAATATTTCTATATTTCCTTAGAACTAAATTAATTAATGAAAGAAATATTTATAAGTATTTAAAAAACATTTAAGAAATTCTGTTAAATATATTTTCATATAAATATTTCTACATTCCTTCAGAAATAAATTAACTATTAGTGAAAGAAATATTTATAAGTACTTAAAAAGATTTAAGAAATTCTATTAAGTACATTTTAATACAATTATTTATATATTTCCTCAGAAATAAATTAATTAATGAAAGAAATATCTATAAGCATTTAAAAAACATTTAAGGAATTCTATTAAATACATTTTAATACAATTATTTCTATATTCCCTTAGAAATAAATTAACAATTAATTTAGTAAATTGTTTCTTCATTATACTTTGGAATACAGAGAGAATTACGGTCTTAACTTGTCTCTAAAAAATAGCTTGAACTTCTTGCTTTAATCGTTTTAAAATGTTTGACACAATATACCCGCTGCTGCTTGCCTTACAGGGTATAGCAAAAACACAAAAAGGAGAAACAGAAAAAACGCCAAAGCGAAATTGAAATACTCGTTTAAGAAGTCAACGGCTGCCCGATAAAATTGCCAGCCAAAAGCATTTCGAGTCGCATAAATATTCCCAGACTCTGCCCCTTCTCAGTGCATTGCATCCCCCCTCCGCCACTGCACACCCATGACTCTGTTTTGTATGCAGTTGCAACACGAAGAACTGCTGCAAAATTACGCTCATTATTGTTGTGGATTTTTTGTTATTGCATTTCGTAAATTATGTCTAAATTATCAAGTCATTAAAGTTAAAATATTTCCCAGTTTAGTTCTCATTAATTAGAAAGCGCAAACCATACACACACACACACACACACACACCACACCCCTTCCTCACCGTAAGTACTGCCCCTTGGCCTGGCTAATTGGCTTGTTTTAAAGCGTAGAACTTTGATTAGATCAACAGCCAGAAATTGGCCAAAAACTTGGCAAAACAATTTACCAGAGTCGAAGATAACTTTAAAAGGAAGCAGAAGTAGAAGTAGAAGAGGTGGAAGGAGAACAACAACAACAAGTTTGGCGCGAATATTTCACGCCTTAATTCATATGCCACTGGGGCAGGCAATTGAGCGTATAGCAGACGGCGAAAAGGGGCAGCCAGTCAGACAGTCAAGTCAGGTGGATGGGGGGGAAAGCTGGGGGAAACTGTGGAAAATTATGCGCAGCTTTCTTGGCGGTTGTGTAAACAGAAGCCCCGAAATAAAAAGGATATTGCTGCTGCTGTTGCCGGTTAAATGCTTTAATTGAAATTAATAACCGCAGAGCCAGTTGAGCATTGAGCACAGTGGCAGCGCAGAAGTGCCACACAGCAGGAGGCAGGCATGTCGGCATGTCGGCTGGCAGTACACTGCCCCAGACTGTGAGAATTTCCAATTGTTTTCATTAAAAGTCAATTTTTTGGCTGACTTTCTGCCGTGAAGGCAACGTGAAGTCAACCCTTCAACAGTCTTAATGCCCCACGGCCTTGCCTTGCCTTGCCTAAGTATGCCACAATGTGGCTTGCGGAGGCGGAGGCGGAGGCGGAGGCGTGCCAGTGCCGCATAATTTTGTATTGGCAGATGCTGTTGTCCATGGGCCATTGCACGGCTAACGGTAACTGTTTACTGTTTAACGGCAACGGCTGCCAAGGGTCACACTCGGCTCGGCTCGGCTCGCCTCGACTCTGCTCTGATTGAAACAGTGACTACAGTAAGTATACACACACACACACACACACTGACAGACAGCTTACATTTAGATAGATTTCAAAACACAATGATTAAGTTTTTGCCTTGTCTATTTGTGTCTGGCTTTAAGCGAAATATTAAACAGCGAAACAGCCAACAAAAATAGATCAGATATAATTTATGCGGCAAGGTTTATTTAGCTTGACATTTAGCTGAAACTGTAATACTCACCTGGTGGCTATTAATTGCTGCTTCGCCATAACCTCTGCAGCAGTTGGCAATGCAATGCGTACGCTAGATGGCGCCAGTTGTGCAGCGGCCTTAGCTGTCAAGAAATGCTGCGTTGAATTATATACAATATGTGTTTATTACATCTAATTAACAAGAAGAAAACAATATTAATTGCGCTGCTGATGCTGTGTGTCGTTCGATGATGAAATACCAATTCGATATCGATAAGTCTCTCGATATTATCGAGCATGTTAGTGCTGCCACACGGCTTCTTAATCAGGGCAGAAAGTTCTTGCGATCAATATGCAGTTTACAGCATAACACCAGTCAACAAACTCATACTTTATGCGAGCATCTTTAACTCTATAAGTGACGAAAATTGAGTAGATTTTATTTCTTTTTCAGATAGTTTTCTTAAAATATTTAAAATTGTATTTTTTTTATTTATTTTTTTTAAATTTTAATTTGCTTAGTTTCTCGACTATTGTTCTGGAATGCCATATTCGAATTTCACATACTACACGGCGTTTGCCAGCATTCTCCCAATTAAATAAATCATTTTTAAATTATACTGTGTTAAATTAAGCAAATTGTAGTTTTAGCTGCATCTTTTTTATCCTTTTTTTAAAATTCAAGTAAAAATCATAATAAATTCGCATCTACTTTAAATTATTTCTGCTTAGATTTGCATTCATTTCGCGTCGTTTGAGATATAAATCATTGAAATCGGTGTAATCTAAGTATTTTAAAATGAGTTTTAACTAAGGGCCAAAGCGTGATCTATACTTGAGTGGTTATAGCTGAAGCTGTTCAAGCTTAAAGAGCACTGAAAAGCTCTCTCTCCTACCCTCTCTCGCCCCACCCGCTCTCTATCTCTCCGGGTGAGCAGACAAGCGTGCTGAATGCGGTTGCAGAAGTTATTTGCTGTGTTATTTTCAGAACAGTTTCCGCTCTGCTCAGAAACGGACATCCTGTTGTGTTTGAGAGTTAAATTTGCGCAGCTGCTTGAACTAACGGCACTAACAGTAACAGTACTAACAGCACTAACACTCTTGTCTTTGCATTGCCAATGTACTGAATGTGACCCCTTCCTCTTCCCCTTCCCCAACTGCCCCTCCCCCTATCACAATAGCCCTGCCACAGTGCATGTTGCAATTGCTACTCGTTGACAGTCTGTGCAGGAATTTGAATCTTTTTTTGTTTCGCCACATTTGGAATTTTTAGACCCTGTACTTTAAAAAAGTACAAAAGGGTCTATTAAGATTGTGCAAGTCCGAAATGTGTGTAACAGGCAGAAGGAGGCGTGGCAGACCCCATAAAGTATATATATTCTTGATCAGGACGACGAGCTGAGTCGATCTAGCCATGTCCGTCTGTCTGTCCGTCTGTCTGTCCGTCTGTCCGTCTGTCTGTCCGTCCGTATGAACACCTAGATCTCGGAAACTGTAAGAGCTAGAGACATCATATTTGGCAGTTAGATGCCCCTATAGCGCAAGCAGATCAAGTTTGTTTTAGATTTTTGATACCTCCCCCCCCTCCCCCAAAAAACGCGAAAAACTACCACGCCCACAATTTGAAAGATACAAACTTGTGTTTTGGCATACGAAATTCTTATGATAATCTTTATCTGTTCTGTGAATTTCGGCCCAATCGGATAATAAACACCGGAGATATTCAAGATTCAATTCCTTGTACTAGGTAAGGGGGGAGCAGCGCGAGCGTATATGTGGTTGCATGCGACTTTGCGCTATGTGTGCTTGTGTGAGTGTTAGCGTGTGTGTGTGCAAAGGAAAGTACAGGGTCTCCTACTGTCGGTTGCATCCGACTGTAGCTTTCCGAGTTTTTGTTTTTGGTTTTTCACAAAGTTTTGGCTTTAGCATATTGGTATTTACATAGCAAGCAGCTAATGTCAGTCTGCTCGGCATTTAATACATATATATATATCTGTTATGCTTATTATAATGCATGAAATGGATCTCAATCAAGTGGGACAGTCGGACAGATAGCCCTGAAATCACTCAGAGTATGTGCTTAGTGTTCGTGGCCTAATGCGACTGTTGTATTATATTTCTCATTAAACCAATAACTTGATACAGTTGGCATAAGTGAGGCACAGTCACTACAAAGCCTCTTTGTAGATTATACTCTACTGTATTATTAATTACTATGCAAATGCGCTTCATTCACCAGGGATTCATAGGACGCCTATAACTTGGCTTATTGCATTAGAGCCAACTTCTCAAAAGCTTCTTAAACTGCATAGAAACGACTGAGACTAAGCTCGTAGTTCATTTAGGTCTAATATATGACCTTAATATAAAACCTTAATTTTATTTATGGTGTTTATTATTCGGTTAAAGCGAGTTTTCTTTATACAAAACTCGACTGTCTAAAGGACATTCGTTTTAGAATACAAGTTGAACCTGTCTGCAAAAGGACACCGCTCTAGCTCCTTAAATGGCCAGGTTGCGGCTGTTTTGCATTTTTAGAGCCTGTACTTAAAAAAAGTACAAAAGGGTCTATTAGGTTTGTGCAACTTAGAAATGTATGTAACATGCAGAAGGAGGCGTGACAGGCCCCACAAAGTATATATATTCTTGATCAGGACGGCGAGCTGAGTCGATCTATCCATGTCCGTCTGTCTGTCCGTTTCTAAGAACACTTAGATCTCGTAAACTGTAATAGCTAGAGAGATAAAATTTGGCAGTTAGATGCTTCTATAGTGTAGGCAGTTCAAGTTTATGTTAGATTTTTGGTAGACCCTTTTGTACTTTTTTAAGGAAAAGAATTCATCAATAAGATATATACTATATACAGTTTTATATACTTACACTTGCATATATATTTAATTATGCATTTATTTACGTAATTTAGTTGCATATAGACTGTACTCACCTTGCCAAACGTTGCAGCTGTCAAATGAAAGGGATTTGTATGTAATAAATATATTTGTCCTTTATTTGTAGAATTTCTTATGCGCTTCGTTTTGTCATAATTTCATTTAATATATATCATATATCATATAGTATATGTCTGTCTGTATATAACTAGGTAGGTATATATGTATATATATGCGTGTGTATATATATAAGATATATATTTGATTTAATACATGTATGTTATATGCTCATTGTTCTGTTCTGTTGTGCGTGTGTGTGTGTGTGTGTGTGTGTGTGTGTGTGTGTGTTACATTTATAGTCGTATCTTTGTGTTTGTCATTCGTATTCGTATTAATGTCCTTTTATTATCATTAGCTTTAGTGAATTTTATTTTTTAATTAGTAATTACTTTTAATGCTCGATATTTATGCTCGTATTGTAATTGCCGAATACATTTGCCCATGTATTGTGTAATTAATTAAATTTAAACGTATTTAATTAAATTAATTATGTACATGCCCACATACACCAATACATCCGAGTATGTACAGAGATGCATATAAGTATAGCCTATATACAAATTAAATTTTGATTAAGCTGAACGACCCATATATACCCCTATATCATGCCACCCCTTCAGCTGGGCTTAGTGTCTACTATCTCAAGTACTTCGAGCACTCTCTGTAGTTCCTATTCCTTCGATCTGTCGTATATATGTTAACATGTGTTTATATATTCCACACGTGTGCTATACATAACATTGATTTGTTTGCAAAGTGAAATTGTTTAATTTACACACACATATATGAATGTATATATGCTTATGACATACACATATACGTAAATATGTGTATATATATTTAGATTCTTCTTCTGGTAATTATCAACGTGCTAAATACATATGTATACAGTTTGGATTCCATTGCTGTGGCTTCGATTATACGAGTATTATTCGATTCAATTTCACTTTATAATACTATGGATCAATACTCTTGCTTTAATCGATAAACGATAACGATAACGATAACTGAGTGGGTGGGGAACAGATATGGAATGATATATTCTATATTCAATCAGAACTGATATTTTCATGGCAGTAGAAGGTTTAACATTCTGATATTTTACTTGGCATATACCGAAGAGAAGGAATACGATAGTTATACAATTAATTGGAGTTAGTTTTACAATTGTTTAATATTACTGTATACATTAAAATATTTCTAAAAATCTGACAAAAGTGAAGATTTTTGTACGATAGTCTCAAGATTCTGAATGAACTAAAACAACTTAAGATTTTGATATTAATGTTATGGTATATTATTGCTTTCGATAGTTGACTTTCTTTGCAGGATAAACTGAATTATTAAATAGAATTAAATGAATAATATTAATAATGAATAAAGCTCTCGCATGAAGTATGTCATACACAAGTCGAACCTGTAAGATTTGCCTTGTTTCAACGATAGTTTAGCGATAGTAAAATGTTTACAATGGTTGCTGAAAGAAGTTTGAGCATTTATATAAGGGAATTGCATGTAGATTACTTACATACTTTATTGCTATTCCTTCATCGATTATCTTTTCGTTTCTCTACTCGTTTATCCACTTGGCAAGAGTATGCAGACTTCGGTCATCCGAAGCCATTGGCTGCTATACGTTTAATGTCAGCTAATAATGGCACATAATATTATTGTTTGGCAACTGCTTAAGTCATATTCGTATAAATAGTACTTCTTTATATAGTATGTATACTATTTACGCGCTTAGTCACTCTAACACCCACCCGTACTAGTATGAGTGAGTCTTTAAAAAAAACAAGAAAAACTTTTGAATCATTTTGACGATTTGGAGCGCAAACCGTTTCAACATTTTGAACAACCTTGTTAAACATTCATTTGTGTAATTTCAGTTTCTTTCACATTAACAATTAATTATTTCAATAATTGTGTTTATGATTTTATACAGTTGGTTGAGTGTTGCTTGAGTACGAGTATAACATTCAGACAGTATTCGAAATGTACTTAAAGCAATGTTCGAACTTAGAACTAAGTGCTAAATGCTATTCATCTATGTTTTCATTACTGATAGCAAACGATTACTCTAAACACAATTTCCCTCTCAATTTTCATTTTCATTTTGCATCTCACATTTCCCCTTTTCACATCTCACATCTCACATTTCACATTTTCCATTTTCCATTTGTTTTGTGTCGTTTGTGTTTATTATCATAGAACCCCAAAAAACAATGAAGTTCTTAATTAAAATGCAGCTAGTTGTAAATAAGTAAATAAACACAGAGCTCAGGCCTGAAACAGTTGAGTATTTGAGATACTGACAAGGAGAAGGAGAATGCGGCTGAGAATGAGAGATTGACAGATTGTGGCATTGAGTGCAGTCCTTCGCCTGCAACAATTGTAATTAAAATCAAATTAAGGAGGAAACTATTGAAGCAAAAGAAATAATAGTGACAAAAAATAACTGTGTGTAATATAAGTATTAAATGAAAATAAATATAACATAAATAAAAATAATAATAAAATACATTAAAAATGATTGTATGTATACTATATGATGACATAATAATAACATCGCCTATTGGTTATTATGTATATAGTAGTAATACAGAATGTAGTTTTATTCATTATTAAACCAAATTCTGCAAGAGCGTTCAATTGCTCGCTTCAGAGTTCAACGCGGGAGAAAAAAGAACCAGAGAGAACCAACGCAAAAAAGAGTACAGAGTCGTATTGAAACATCGATAACTATCAACACTATAAAATATTGAAAGTAATTTCAAATAAAAATTGTAATAATAACATAAAATAATACTTGCATATATTAGAATTAGAAATAATTTGTAATAAGCAAAAAAACTTTAATAGATAAAACTATAAGGCTAACAATAAAAAATCAAAATTAAATTGATTAAAAGAGATTGCAAATTGTAAAGCATAATTTTGAGAATAATTATATAATTTTAATAAAAATGTGCTTACAAGTATTAGTATAGTAGTAATAATAATCATCAATAAAAAGTAAAATAAACAACAAATAAGTTAGTAGTTGAAACGCATTTTAAAAGCAAGATTAAAGGATTAAAAAGGGTTAAAATTACAAATACAAATTAAAGAAAAATGAGAATAGTAATGCAGTGAGCACAGTTGATTAAAAGTGCGTTTAGTAAATAGTAAGGCTAGCCCATTGCCCATTGCCCTGTGGCCGCTTTTATGTGACACAAAATGCTGACAGCAACTGACATGTCTGTCTCGAATGTCAAGTGACACACACACACACACACACACACTCACGTACATACTGCTCTTAGCTGCACAATTAAATGTGCAACATGCCACAGCAAAGGTAACCTGAAGCAGCTATAATTGAATTGGAATTTGAATTTTCGCATTTTGAATTTCAAGTTGCTGCTGTTGCTGCTGCTGCTGCTGCTGTTGCTGCTTCTGTTGAGCAGTTTGTAATCTTGTATGTCTTGATTTAATTTTTATGGCATTCAACTTGTGGCCAACGATAAGATTACAAGCTGCAAGTGGCAGCTGACTGCCTGCCACAGCCACAGCCACAGCCACAGGAGGAGCCTCAGCCTCAGCCTCAGACTCGGCAGCTTCTCACTTGTTTTCTTTTTGTTTAGCAAAAACTTTTAAGGCGACACTGACACACAGCACATTTGGTTTATTAAATCAAAAAACTTGAGTACATTTTTGCCAAACAAAAATGTAAAATGAGCGCATGTGTGTGTGCGTGTGTGTGTGTGTGTGTGTGTGTGTGTGTGGGACAATACAACTTGATTGCCATTTGTTTTAAGCAAATTGTACTCGGCTGCTGTAAGTGTGCGGCAAATGTTATGCGGCTAACTGGCTGCACATAACAAGCGGACACACACACACACACCAGCACACACACACACACACACCAACACACACGCAACATAACTGAGTAAGCAAGTGACGCATTCAATTAAACTTCCGCCAAACATGAAGCACTTGCTGCCTGCCGCTTGTTGCTTACACCAGCCCCTGCCCCTGCCCCTGCCCTTGCCACTAGGGCTGTCAGTCAGCCACTTGCTGCTGCTGCTGCTGCTGCTCTTGCTACTGTTTGCCTGAAGGTTGTAAAATAAACATGTTGCCACACACCAAATTTAAATAGATACAAGTTTGTGAGCGCATAAAACAATAAACCGCAGTAATTTAACAAAAAACAAAAAGAAAGCGCCAAAGTGAGCAAACAAAAAACCAAGATGGAGACGCTGGCATGCCCGCTTGCCACAGCCAGCACAAGTGGTGCAATGGTGTTATTTGATGAGAATTGGTGCTGTTTTTCCTGAGCAAATTAAGTTTTATATTTTAATTTTACATTTTTATATTATTTTATTTCAATATTGATAAATAGATTCGTTCTTTATTCATTGCTAGCGCCTTTATTTATTTGCATCTGGCAACCCTGCTGCCAGGGCATAAATGAGTGTATGTCTGTGTGTGTGCGTGTGCGAAATTAAAATACAATTTAAAAGTACCAAATAGAGCAATTAAGCGGCCTTTTCTTATAGCACTCAGCGAGAGCGCACAATGGGAACGGATTGGCAGGGGATGGGAACAGATTTGAGTGTGAGTGTGAGCGCTCAGCAAACTTCATTACAAAACCGGAACAACTTAAGCAAGCGCCTGGGCACAATCATAAGTACATACATATGTAATACACACACTCACACATAGTGAGAGAGTGGGGGCTTGATGCTGCAAAACATATGCTGCATATAGTACAGTATTTTGAGGCTTTTGTAGTACGACTATTTTGGCCCATATAAGACATACAACAATGATAACAAAAGAGGCGCGTTTACAAGCGGCAAAGTGCCAGGAGACAAGCAGCAGCAGCAGCAGCAGCAGCAGCAACTACAACAACAACGAGAGCAGCAGCAACGCTCTCCCATTACCTTCCCTCTGCCTAGTTCGTAGTAGAGTTCTACTAGTACGTGCAGTTGTTGATAGATGGCGCTTTGATGTGGCTGGAGCTCTTATTGTTCTTGCTATTGCCTGTTTTTGCGCTTGTTGTTGAATCGCCTTGTAATTTGAAACACTTGTGTCAATGTGTGGCACCACCCCTCCCCTCGCCAGTTGTTGCATGTAAAAAGTTGCCGCAAAACTCGCATGTTTTGCTATGTTGTTGCTGTGGTTGTGCCTCAGCGTCTTATTATCATCATCAGTGGCAGCTTTTAGCGGTTTTCTACACTCACACACACACACTCACACACACACACTCACACTCACACATGCATAAAAAGACAAGTGCGCTGATTGTTGTTGTAGCTACTGCCGCCGCCTGCTGACTGACATAACACAAACAGCTGTGGCAGCAGCAGTAGGAGTGTGCGTGTGTGTGTGTGTGTGTGTGTGTGCGGGGTTAGTTGCAAGTTGTGTGTTGTCATCGGGCGTCTTGTCGACGAAACAGTAAAATTCACTTTGCCAAAAAGTTTTTATTTCATTAAAAAGTGTCTGCATGTGTGTGTGTAAGCAATTCATCAAACCAAATACAGTCACCACACACACACTCACACGCACATGCAAAACTAACGGACTGACAGCTCTATAAAAGCAGGCAGCAGTCGCCAGTGCATACTATACCCGGTAATATGAGAGCAAGGGGCATGCTGAGTACATAGATAGAGCTCACAGGGTATGTGCATGTCGTACAGTTTACAGCTAGTGTTGTCGTGTTAGCTGCTGTGTTGCCTTTGGCTTTATCATGGCTGCAAGTTGTAGCCGCAACAAAAACTGCCAAAAAGATGTTCGCCCAGACAGTGCGCTGCCGCTCTGCCAGCTGCGCTGCCAACTGCATTTTCGGCAAAGTTTTTAACCTTTTGCATATGCATGCGCCAACAGCGGCAGCTGTGAACGGGTGACCGAGTGAGCAGAGGAACAAATGAACGGCTAAACGGGCGAACGGGTAAACGGGTGAACGGGTGAACGGGTAAACGGGTAAACAGGCGAACGGGTAAACGGGTGAACAGGCAAGTAAATGGCTCAAGTTGTTGGAGCGTGTTTTTACTTGTGCTAGTATTTGTGCGCGATGTCTGTTAGCATGATGAAAGCTGCTTGAGCTCACACACACACACACACACACACACAAATGCAAGCTGGCTGAGCTGTCCGCTTCGCTGAAAAATGAGCTGCAGTCGTCAGATCTGAAGCCAGGAGAGATAAGTACTTGCACACAGAGCCAAAGAAAACGTGAGAGCTGGAGTATGAGTGAGAGTTTGCCGTCTTTACTGTATGTGTGTGTGTGCGTGTATCTGCGCTGCAGAAATATGACATTTAATTTGCATAAATTATGCGCGTTTGTCCAACCTGCTCTGCCCTGTCCCCTTGGCTATTCATTTTGGCTCGAAACAAGCTAAAAGCAGCTAAAAGTTTTGCTTACAGCAATTCATTTGTGAGCAAAGGAAATGATTTCTGTTTCCTGCCTTTAAAGCGCCACCCCTGATTGATGTCAATCAAAGTGCGAAGGGAAGATGAAAAATACAAGCTAAAACAAATAACAAATCAAAAGTTTCGACACTTTTCTTTTAATTGACTTTCCATTTTTTTTCTGATTCTCGTTTCTATTTCATTTTCTTTCTTTTTTTTTTTTGGGTCGTGTCCTTGAACATTTGAGGTTTTTTGGCATATAAATCGAGTTAGGAAATTAACTTTAGCTTGAACAATTGTAATAATAGAAAAGGTAAGAAAAAATGGTATTTATTCTTGTTAATGACTTGGGCTATCTGACGGAAACGAAGGAGTGTGGAAGAGATAAATGAGAGTGCTGGGAAACAAGTGATTTCATCTCGACGAGCATTTTCCGATCTAAATTTATATATATGTACATGTACTGGATGTATCAAAGCTTTTCTTTGATTCTCTGGCAGCTCTCACATTTATTACACATTCACAGTATTCTTAACCCAGAATCTAGAACTCTTACAACACTGCACAAATATGTGTTTTATATATTTATTTTTTAGCGAATTATAAGAGAATGATTAATGTTTAAATGAGCTTCAAGTTGAGCTGTCTTTAGTTATTGATTTATCGTTTTATTTTGTTCTGCTTTTAAATTCAATAGTTTCAGTTTATTCTGTTAAATGCTAAGTTTCAAATATTTCCAAATGATTACACATTTCAAACATTTCTAAACTAATATTAACAAGACGATGAATACAGTTTGTAACTACAAATCTTAAGTACTTATTATGAGGCCTCTTCCCGTTTGCTCCGGCACACACATTTATCCACATTAATGCACATTTATGCACATCTAACGCATGCTTACAGTTCGCTTAATAAGTATACAGACAGTGCACTTTATAGACCTTGTAACATTAATTACAACAAATTTGCAAAACAAATTCATGTGTATACATATACATATAGAGTATTACTTAAATCAACTTCTTAAATATAGTTTGGATTTTTTGTTGCCTAATGTGAACTCTATGACAGCAGCTGAAAATGGTGGCTGAACCAGTGAAGCTTTCGCCATATTATCCAGCACAGCGAGAGCTTAAAGCTCGGCTTAAAATGCATCGTTTGATTTGCATTTGACCTTTGCAATACTTAAATTTAGTAACTACAAAAAAAAAGTATTCTGTTGAAGCACTGAAAGTTTTCTTAAACAAAACATTGCTGAGCTTTAAAACTATAACAACTTGAAGCTCAGCTGAACAGAGCTTTAATGGGAATTAAGTGGAAGTCAAGCGGAAAGCTCGATGGGGTGGAGCTTTAAAGCTCTTGATGCAGCCACCACTTTCAGCTAGTGTCAAACGCCTGTTTACAGTGACAACTGAAAAAGCCCCATAAGTGTGTGTCGCACACACACACATACACACTCGAGTGTGCGACACACTCATTTGCTTGCATGTAAATCTGATTATACACTTAAATTAAATCTGCAGCTAGCAGAAGACTCTGTCATGTGGTGCACGTTCAAATCTATGTGAGAAAAAAACCACAAAAACAAAAAAAAAAAACACTTCCTTCAACATTCGCACCTACTTTATGGGTGTGTGTGGGTGTGGGTGTGCGGGTGTGCCTAGTGCACTATTGCCAGCATGTATTATAAGAGCCTGAGCACCACCACTAAGCCGGACAAACCCATTAAGAGCGGCTGTCGACGGTGGGCGAGTGCATGCCACAGCCACAGCCAGTGGCGGTGCTGATAGTGTTGCTGATAGTGTGGCAGCCAGGCGCGAAGTGGCGCACCGCCGGCGTTTGCCACGTTGTTGTCCATGGGGTTAATGCCAGAGTTGCCACCAACGCCAGCACCAGCACCACCACCGGCCACACCACTGCCACCGTAATAGGGCGGCTTACGGGTATTGCCGGCATTGACAATGCCATTGCCATTGCCAAAAGCCAACTCCATGTTGTTGCCACCACCACCAGCGCCCTGTGCCACACCCGACCCGGCATTGTTGCCATTGCCACCCAGCTGCGTCTGCTGTGGGTGATGGTGGTGCTGCTGCTGATGCTGCTGGTGCTGATGCTGATGACCACCGCCGCTGCTGGGCTTATGTGTCGGCGGCTTATTGCCACTGGTGTAGTAATGGTGCGGCGATAAGGGCGGCAAGCCGGCGAATTCGCCATCCTCGAAATCCTCAGCAGAACCGTATAGCTCCTCATCGTCCGGCTGGTAGGTGACTTTGACTTGTTGTTTCAGTTTTAAAATGTCATTGGCATCCGTGTCGGCATTGGCATTGCTGCCAGCGTTGCCACTTCCTTTGCTATTCGACGGATTTTTACGATTCGGTCCGGGGATTTCTGTCGTGAACGAGAAACGGCGGAAATGTAACTGTAGCGCTAACGGTAACGGCAGTAACGGTAACAGTAATTGAAACAAAGGTGCAAATACGCCTCCCAGTCACACACACTCCTCACACACTCTCTCTTAGACACACACACACATCCGGTAAATATGTGTCGCGTTTATTGTCCATAAAATACGGCCCACATTACCTTCTACTACCCCCGACCCACCCCCACTCCCCTCTCCCCACTTACCGTATAGCCGGATGCTGCTGTCAACCTCGCCGAGGGAGTTCTTCGCTATACAGCGGTATGAGCCGACATCGTCCTTCTGAAATTTTCGCACAATCATCGACATCTTCGTCTCGTACATGCTCTGCGAGTTCTCCTGCACATGGTATTTGCTCGAGGAGACAATCATCTCACCTGTTGATGGAGAAGGCAGACAATGAGACACGCTTCAGGATTTATTATCTTATTACTAGGCAGAGATTTATGTATAGCTATAATATTTATGAAGTTCCTTCTATATAGATATGGATAATTATTTTATTTTATTTGTAAAACTCCTGTGAAAATTATCCCTGAAAATGGGGTTTGAAATAGATTGGAGTTTTCTCCAAATCAACCACAAAAACCTTGATCTGACTACAATAAATACATAAGTATACCATTTATGTCCACATCTTTATCATAGATCTACATCTATATCTATATCCTATAGATTTTGAGTAGTGGATTCAAGTGAAGATCTGAAATAATCCATTTTCAATTCAAAGGAGTACTATAAGAAATGATATCTGCAAAATCCAACCACAAGTAGTTGAAACTCCTGCCTTAAGACATAAAGAATTCGGGGCTATTTGGAACCGAGTAGGAGTACCCTATATCCAACTGGATTTCCAGTGTGTGTGTGTGCTTCCATAACCATTTTATTGTTACCAAAAATAATAAAACAAAGAAGTGGTAACATGGCATTAACATGAGGAAATCGATGGATGGATGGTCTGGGCCCCTCCCTACACTTGGTGCATGTAGGACAACAGCTCGGCTAGATCGTCGCCCTCGGGAAAGAGCTCCTTCAGATGGGTGTAGTAGGTGAGGCAGACGATGAACAGACTGTGCCTCACAGAGACGCGTAGGAAGTCGAAGCGAGCGCGATTCGGTTTGAGGAAGCGTACGATGGGGTGCAGCTTGTCCAGGCTGTACTTGAGACGCTGCAGCGACTTGATTATGTTGATCAGGTCCTCATCTGGCACCAGCCTCTGCCCGCGATTCTGCATGATGGCGTTCACACAGATGTTTCCCATGGCCCGTGCAGTCCAGCCCACATGCGAGGCATGATCCACCAGGTAGAACGTCAGGGCCAGCTCATTCTCCTTGAAGAGATACTTCCTGCCAGGCACATGGCATAGCAGACGGACCAGGAAGTACCACAGGTGCATGCACCAGGTGGGACGTGCAACAGGCTCGTATATGTGCGCGATGTTCCATTCCCCAACGGGCTTCAGCATGCTAATCTTCTTCATCGAATCGTTGAGCTTGTTCGTCAGATCGGCCATCAGGCAGAGGAAGACGTCGCAGAGAGGGCGCCAGTTACTCTGCTCCACTTCTGGCTCGGTCATGTACACAGCTCGGCGTTGTGGGCGCTGCGAAGCGCTGCTTACCTTACAGAGGAAGTGCGCCGCCATAGTCTGTGCCACGTACATGTCCGAGAGGGCCAGCACCTCGGCCACAGTGGCCATAGGTTCCAGTTCAAGGCGCATGTCCAGAGAGCGGGATATACCCATTGGCACCTCCAGGCAGATCAGCAAGTCCAGGCCGTGGACCACCAGATGCATAGTGATTACTATCTGAGTGCATATCAGCCAGGCGTACATTAGCATCCTATAGTTCTTATAGTAATCGGTGATCCAGAACACTCGCTCGTCAGCCTCCACGCCCAGGAGGTGACTCAGCCAGGGGTTGAGCAGCAGGCTGCCCAGCCAGTAGACGCTAGTCAGCCAGAGTGTGGCAAAGAGCGTCTTGAGGGGGATCTTGACCAACGTGGCATAGAGTAGATCAATGAGTTGGTTCTCGGGTGGAGTGTACTCCGTGAAGAGCACAATCGAGAGCTCTTGGCCCTGGCGCGTCATGACGAAGAAGTGGATGGCAATCAGTACGCCCATCCCCACCACATACAAGTGCTGCGAGCTCAGCCAGTCCTGACGAGCGCGGTAGTACACCATGTGCTGATAGCCCTCCTCCTTCAGGTAACTCGAATAGGTCGTGGCAATGGTGCAGCCCAGGGCGATGTGTGCCACCAGGAAGAGCAGTTTACTTAGTCCGTATCGAAGGCACCAACGAAAGCGATTGGGGCAGTACCGAGGCTCATGCAGAAGCTGTTGCTTCAGTATCTGTGTGTAGAATACCACAGCCACCACCAAGGGCGTGTTCTCGTGCCACTTGCCCAAGTCGGAGATCTGCTTCCAAGTGCACCAGAGACACTCCAAGGGCTGACGCCAGTTGAAGTTGGCGACGATGAGGAACCAGGTGAGCAGCGGGTGCTGGATGATCACACCCAGCAGTGCCGCAGCCATGGAGCGCCAGAGGAAGAAGGCGTTGCATGCATTCCGTGCCACATCCATTGCCACATCCAGTCGAGTGCCACTCTTGACCGCCAATCGAATTTCGTATTAAATTGAATTTTAGTTGATTTTATTAAACCGTTTTTAGTCTGTGCTAATGCAACGTTTTGTTGTTATATTTTCAGAATATTTTTTGGAATTTTAATTTGTATTTAATCACAGACAGATTTCCTCAGACTGAGACATTTGAATTTGTTGTGAAGTACCTCGGGGAAATGAGTTAAGTAAGGCATACTAGGTTTAAAAGAAGTTAGGATTTTTGGTCACTAAATTGAATTTCTGGAAACGGAATTTTCTTAAATAAAAATTTAAGTATTTTCAATTTTTCGAATTAATCAGGCCTGTTCCCGTTTACGAATTCGTTCATTCGATTTACTTATTGAAAAAAATGGGGTTCCTAAATTCGATGTATCGTTTTCAAGATATGAAAATGATTATTGTTCTTAAACACGAAGCTAATCTATTTCGAAATGGACCAAATATGAAGCAAATCGAAAACGATGAATTGAAATTTGGAGCCCCATTTTTTTCAAAAAGTAAATCGATTGAACGATTTCGTAAATGGGAACAGGCCTGAATATTATTTTTAATTTGATTTACTTGTTTTACAACTTCCTTCTGTATGAGAACTTTGAGACTACGACTACTGAAGCGGCTTTATCCAACTTTAAGCTAATCGCAGTAGTCTATATACTATACTGGACAACATAGTTTACCCACTGAACTTAAAGTTGTAGTCGGAATTAAAGAGAAATTGAAAGCGTTTAATATTATAGTGGAATCTTAAATGTGGTTTAATATCAGATGGACATTGATAGAATTCAATTGTATAACGCTTCAATAAATAGTTGCAAGAGTCAATTATAAATTAATTCATTACGGATATTAAAGGCCCTAACAAAAGTCAATGGATTGCATATGATTTATGATAGAGGAGGAACAGCAGCAGCAGCAGCAGCAGTAGCCACGGTCCGCATCAGTGCCAGGGCTGCAGACAGTGGCAAAGCCAGGGCATGGTGCCAATGCACAGATTAAGCTTCAATGTGCATAATGCAGTCGATAAAATGCCACAGGCACCCGGAATGGGGGAGGTTGGGCCCAAGGGGCAGGGCCAGGGGGGATCGAAGAGGTTGGGTAGTCAAGACAACCGCAACATTGACACCAAAGACATAACACGCGCAGTCAGATAGCAAAATATACAACTCAAAGAGCTATACAGTAATATGCATTATACACACACTCACACACACACACACTCATGCGTATGTATTTATGTGTGTGTGTTAAAGGAATCTACTCAGTTGATGCGCTTGATGAGCAGGCCATACATTTGATGCTTAATGATTGAGAAAACAACAGCAGCAGCAGCCACTGCTGAGGACTGTCTATAAACTACACACGCACACACACACACTCTCATGTGCATATGTGTGTGTGTGTGTGCATATGTGTGTGTGTGTGTGCGTGTAAATGTAATAGATTTATAACATCAGTTCAGCACACTTAATCGTCATTAACACTCACTCAGTCGACATTTGACTTTGACAGCTTTATTTCAATCGGCAAGCGCAACTGACCTAAAACCCCCAAATGGCAGACTAGCACATACCCTAACTATCGTTATTCTCATTGGTAAATTATTAAAAATTATTATATATTTATTAACGCAAATCTATAATCATTGATAGGCTTACATGCCTAACCTATACTTGCAAATACTATTAGGGTAAGTGAACTTAGTCTTGGTCGATTAATTGTATAAAAAAATACAGTCGGATGCAACTGACAGAGACTCAGCACTTTCCTTTGTACACACACACGCTAACAAACACTCACACATGCACACATATCGTAAAGTCACACGCAACCACGCATGCACACTTATGTATGTACATACACCCTTGCCTCTCTGGGGTTTATTATCCGATTGGGCCACAATTCACAGCATAGATAAAGGTTATCATTATCACAGCACTAGTTTGTGTGTTTAAAATTATGGCTGTAGTGGTTTTTCGCGGTATTTAGGGGATGGTGAGAGATATTAAAAATCTAACACTATAAGGGGATCTAACTCTAGTCTCTAGCTTTTACAGTTTACGAGATCTAGTGGTTCATACAGACGGACAGACAGACGAGCATGGCTATATCGACTCAGCCCGTCGTCCTGATCAAGAATATACATACTTTGTGGGGTCTGGCACGCCCCCTTCTGTCTGTTACATACATTTCTGAGTTGCACAAACTTAATAGACCCTTTTGTACTTTTTTAAAGTACAGGGTCTAAAAAAAGTCTTAACTTTATTCAAATTTACTTAAAATGTGTTATTTATTAATGTGTTTTTCGACAAATCCAGTTATGTGAACACGCAAAATGCACACAAGATATATTAATATTATTATTGGCTGCAATTGAAAACATATCTAAAAGAGTAGTACAGTCTCAACAGCGTGCACTTTGTTCGTTCACTCTTTCGAGCTGGATCTGTATGCACCACTTTCTGTATTATTTAGAAACTGTGGACAATTTCACATGTCACAGTCTATATACAGTGGGAGAGTACTATGCACTTGATGAGCACAGAAAAAAAGAAAACACTGACTAATGACAATCCACACACACATGCAGATAAACTCTTCTATATACATACATATGTACACGATACACACATGCATAGTGGGGCTACCATACTCACCGGTATCCTTAATCCAGTAGTTAATTGATTTGGGCGAGGCCTCAACGTGACACTCGATTTGAACATCAGTGCCAAGCGGTGCTCCGACTAATTGATTCGGCACTTGGATAACCGGATGGACTGTAAGAGGGTAAAGAACGAAAGTCATTGGATAGTCATATGTAGTCGCAGCAGTGCAACATATTATAAAGCCATTTTTAATACACACTCTCCTACCCTTCATCTGCCTCTCGTTAGCCCACTTTGGCTCCCCTTTGAGCCGGGTATGTATGCCTATGCCACCTGACTTCAACTTCAAATCACTACGGGCAACGCCCTTGCGTCTGGTCAGTCGTTGAAGCTGATTAACGGACCAACTGAACCAACGAGTGGAGCGATAAACGAGCAGATATCAGTGTCTAGGTAGGAAGTAGTATAGGATTACTAGCTGACTTACTTACTTTGGATATAACTATACTAAGGGGATAACGGGGAGTTAACTATAACTATATTAAGGTGATAACGAGTTTAACGTTTGCTTAAGAGAAAATAACGAGAGAGAATGTAACGAGTACAGCGACTCGCTAGCGATAAAAGAAAGCGAACAGAGTGTGTCACTAGAAAAACGAAGATCGAATAAAAGAAGCGAGTGTTCCGTAGAGAGCAAATGACAAGTAGCGAGTAAGGAGCCAGTAGCGAGTGGAGACCGACTGACCTGCTAGCAGTATAGGAGCACCTGTCTGCCAAGTATGATGGCTCTACAAGTACTTTATACTTTTTTAAAGAACAGAGCGTGTCACTAGAAGAACGAAGATCGAATAAAAAGAGCGAGTGTTCAGTAGAGAGCAAAGGACAAGTATCGAGTGGAGACCGACTGACCTTCTAGCACTATAGGAGCACCTGTCTGCCAAATATGATGGATCTGTACAAACTTAATAGACCCTTTTGTACTTTTTTAAAGTACAGTGTCTAAAAAAAAACATCGAAGTATCGCAGAAACATAAAGAATTCTAAGAATCAATGTTCACTTGCAGCGAGTAGAGCAAGCACTCGCTGCATTGTGATTTAAAGTCTTAATAGCCGCACTGCTATTAAACAGAGGTGTGTGTGTGTGTGTGTGTGTGTGTGTGTGTGTGTGCCCCAAATACGATCAATTCTCAATTTAACTTGTGGCATCCATTGTTCAGGCCAGACAATTGAAAATGTTTTGTTGCATTTGTTAGAGTTGCTTGACTCGTTCGTTTACTCTCCACTCTTTTCTCTTTTTTTGCACTGATAAGAAACGATAACAATGGCAAGTTTAAATAAAAGCAGTTGCATTATAAACTATGTGCCACTTGTGCACACACACCCATACACTCACACACACACACACACTGGGACGCAGGCATACAATTATGTAGGGTGCATAGAAGGCCAATTGGGTGTAGCATAACTTGGTGTGGTCATCAAAATGCAATGCAGATGCACTGCACGTCTGACTGACTCTCTCGCTCACTCTCTCACTCTCTCTCTCTCTCTTTCTATGTTTTTCTTGCTCTCTTTCCCTCCGCCTGCTCCCCCTCCATGTGAATGGCAACTCTTTTGCAATTCGTGTGCGTGTTTATTGTCACTTAGTCAGTGAGATACGAAAGACTGAGTACTGTTGCCTCTACACTGTTCAAAAAATTAACTTCTTTAATTAAAATAAGACAAAAATGACTGAAAATAAGATATGAAAATAGAATATAAGTCAACATAAGTTCAATGTAACCTATTCCTATTTTGATCACTCAATTATCTTCGCTTGCTTCAGACTAAATGAACTAAACATTCACACAAGTCAAGTCCTAAATAACCTCGATTAGATTTAGATTTTCGCAGTGTATTATACTGTCCATACACACACACAGACGGACACACACAGAGAGCCACATAAGCAGTGTCTAGCAGACGTCCACCGAGCTATAACCAAAATTGGTGGTTTTGTAAAACTGCCAAAGCCGCCACAGGCCGTTGCTTGCCACATTGCTAACCTCTGTACACTCCCCCTAGCTCCTCCCCTCCTCCCTCACGCCCTGCCCTATCATTCACTCACACTCCAGCAGCAGCTGCGTGGCACTGCGTGTGTTAGTGCGAGCTAACATTTCTGGCCAAGTGCATTGATAGTCAATTGCAGTGCAGCAGCAGCAGGTTGCAACAATGACCCCAACGTGTGTCAGTCTATAACTATACATATACAAGTGTGTGTGTGTGTGTGTGTGTGTGTGTGTGTGTGTGTATCTGTGTGCATCTAGAGCATACGGCAGTTTTGCAAGTTCGTTCGATTTTAATTGATTTCCATGGTCGAGTGCATATGTCTTATCTATCAGATGTCTATTTGCTCACACACTGTAACCATATAGACACAACACTGCAAGTGTGTGTGTGGGTGTGAGTGTGTGTGACTGTGCGTGTGATTTACAATAATAAACATATTTCGACTTGTCAAATAAGCTCAACTCCCAGCTAAAGCTTGATCAAACGGACTCACAGATCGTAGGGGAGAGAGAGGTGGAAGAGCTAGGAGGGAGAGTGTGTTTTTTAGAGAGGCTAGGGAGAGAAATTGAGAAAGAGTGGCTAACAATATTGATAGAAGAAGAGATAATCTATAGAGCTCATACATACGACTAGATCAGCTATTCTTTTCTATACCAAAAAACACAGAATAGAATAGACATAGAATATAAGATATATATTATAACCGTCACAATATGTTCAAGTATGGCTACATATAAGGAAATAATCATATGTATAGGAAATATGTAAAACTACCAGACGATAACTCAGATTACTAGCTGCCATATTATATAACAATGTTACACACTTGACCTAAGTAAACAGAACACATAAACCTAGAATAACAGAGGAACAAACTATATGCGCATTATAAGGAAATGTTAGTACATAGTTTAGCTGTACCTAAACATAGATAAGTACCATATTGTAAATGATCATATGCATAGCCCAGAAATGGGTATAACTAAAGAAGACTGACCGGCCAGTGAGTTGTTCATCAATCATTAACCACGCTGGTCTTTCTGCTGTTCTCTGAACAACTAGGCTTAATCAAATGGTGTCTAAGATCGTTGGGGAGAGATGTGGAAGGGCTGAGAGAGAGAGTGTGTGTTGTTAGAGAGACTAGGGCGTAAGAGACCAAGATTTAGAGACAGAGAAAGACCAAGATTTAAGACAGAAATCTTAGGACAACATACGGCCATAATATCTATTATTTTCTATACAAAAAAAACACTTTAAAAATTGGCTTATTTCAGCTTTAGCTCTGCTTCTTCCTTCTTGCACCAAAACTGGTGTTTTTTTTTTCAAGTTGAATAATAATAATCAATATTATTATATTTTTGTATTTCTACTTTATTATACTCTTATGCTGAAATAAATATCTGTAAGCCTTGATAAACTCGTAAGCTTAAAGCTCTGCACGCTAATTGAGTCGAGTTGTGTGTACACTATCTTAAGGCCTAAACGTATGCACTATTTGCTGCAATTTTCGGCTAGTGTCAGTGAGCCATCAGCAGGCCAAATTGACATGTAAGTCACGCACATGGGAACTGCAACAGCAGCAGCAGCAGCAGCAGCAGCAGCAGCAGCAGCTGGACTTCGCTCAAGTATAAAAATCGCCCTGTCACTGGCACTCGGAGGCTAGGGAGGAGCGACGGTCAGCTTGACCAATGGTTGAGTGCTGGTTGACTGCGTCTATTTTCAATCTGCATACAGATGGAGGCACACACGCACACACACACACACACACACACACACACATTCTTGTGGCAAGTGTGTGTGTGGGCTGGGAATGTGGAGTTAAACGAGGTAGAGACAGAGGCAAACACTTTCGCTTGCGATTTAAAATTTTGCCATGATTATTCCGAGCATGTGCCTTGGCTGCAGCCACGCCCCCTGCCACCGCTGCCGCCCCTTATCCAATGCCAGTGGCAACACCCTGCTGCTGCTGCTGCTGCTGGTTCACTTGTGGCACACAAAGCCACAAATATGCACTAATGACGTCGTCGCAGCAACAGCAGCAGCAGCAGCTGCAACTACAGTTACAACACACACACACATGCAGAGGCACACCTCATCACATTTGGGTGCCATTGTGTGGAACTTTTGAGTTAAAGGTAGGCAAAAGTCCAGCACAAAAACCCAATGATGTGTATTTTTCAGCTCATTGCCAGCGCAAATAGACTAGAGACTCCGCTCTGTCTCCCAGTCTCCCAGTCGCCCAGTCTCACCTCCTTTTTCTCTTTATTCATATGACACTAAAACCCCAAAAAAGGAGAAAAAATACCACACACACGCACACACACGAAACAAAAGATTGAAAATTGAAATGATGCCAGCACCTGTCCATTGCTAAACTTGCCGGATTTTCCTTTAGGCGTACGTGATTTTTTAGCGATTTGTGGCATTTATTTGCATTCGATTTGCCTGCGAAAATCAAACACGCGAGTTTATCGAAATAAAAGTTCCAATCGGCATTCATATACTAGCTAAATTTCTGGGTAGTCTAAACATAAAGACCGGAACCCTATAAAAGGAAAAAGGGTCTAGCAGTGGGAAGCATACTTAAAGTACGACTAACGGATAGATATGTCTGAGATTTTTCTTTATTTCAATAAATTAAATATTATACAATAATTGCGTATACTATTTCAGTTTAATATGTCTCAAAATTTGTATATGACTATCTGAACAGTTAAAAAGTCGCAAACTTGCAGTTCAAAATCAAAATATATGGTTGGGAGGTGGAACCATCCTGAAATCACATAAATGTTTCAGCTTATCCATAGTAACCGATAAAAGTTCGATAGTAACCGATAGAAATGTAATCTTAGGGGAGACCTAGGACTCATAAGGCATCATTTCGGTAGTTCAAGATCAAAATATATGAATGGGCGGTGGGACCATCCTGAAATCACATAAATGTTTCAGCTTATCCACAGTAACCGATAGAAGTTCGATAGTAACCGATAGAAATGTAATCTTAGGGGAGACCTAGGACTCATAAGGCATCATTTCGCTAACAAATTAGATCGCTAGGTCTTACCGTTTGGGCTGTGCGATGTTGTTCAGTCAGTCCGCCAGTCAGGACAAAGAACTTTATATATATAGAAGATATAGATAACTAAAACAGGACACTGTTAATCCAAGGGAATTGGTTAATTAAAGAAGTCCGCTTGGTTGCTCGTATGGGAGGTTTATGCAGAGATATTCCAAAGAGCTCTTCCTTGGGATGAAGACACAAAATGATTCATTTAATCGGAAGATTTCAATGCACCTTCACGACGTATACTCGGCATGTAATGAAGACAATATTAATTGTGCTGCAACAATTGAAAAATGGCTCAAGATTTCTGATGTACATGCTGAAGGAGGGATTTGATGGTTGACACACGAGCGGCAGGCAGTCAGTGAGCAGTTAATTGTGGCCTAATTGTTTGTAGCGCATCCTGATTCTGGCTTCCTGTACCATGCGCCGCAATTGCACGTCCTTAATTAGCAGCACGGTGTAGGAAGGTGGCTAACAAGGCAGGAAACTTCAGCAAATGGTGCGGAAACACGCGAGGGGCTGAGGGAGGGAGGGGGGGGGGGGGAATATGCAGTGTCGGTGTCGGTGTCGATGTCGCTGTCAGTGTTCCTCAGTTACTGTTGCTGTTGCTGTTGGTATTGCTGTTGCCGTTGCCTGCCGCATGTGGCACGCTGCAGCAGAGGCTTTATCTGGCAGCGACAGTTGCAGCATACGCTAAAAGATGCCAAAGGAATGAAGCGAAGGCCATGCAAATAGCTCGCAAGCAGTACGAAAACTTTGTTTTCACTTACGAGCAAAGCGGGGAAGGGGAGAGGAAAGCAAACGGATAGCAGACAGACGCAACATTTGCCAAACAAATTGTGAGCAAGTTGCGGCAGAAATACTATATATATACATATACACAGGAAAGCGGAGAAAACCTCCTTCAATGAATATGACGAAGAGCCATCACAATGGAATGAGAAATGGAGAGCATAAGACTACACTGTGAAAAAAGAGCTAAAATTAAGATTTCAGGTCATGAAATGGTGAGCTCGAAAGAAGGGTAATCTCTTAGCTGTCTTGATTTCAGCATCCCAATCTTGAAACTGCATTTTCTTACACTCCTTGCACATTCGGACTACTATAATTGATTTTTCGGCTTTAGACAGTATTTCTTATGAGGCAGAAGTAATTTTTAAAGACATAGCTGAGTCTATATTGAAAGTCCGATATATTATCACTGCTCTCTTTTTTAGGTAAAGGAAACGAAGATCTTTCCCATTTTTAATAAAACTATTGGAATCACATTATCTATATTTTTAATTGGTCTTTACAATTGTTCAAAATCTAAATTTAAAACTTTCAATTTCATTTCCATTTTTATCAGTGTATCGAGGCAACTGGGTTTTTGTCTTTTGCCAAACTTCTGGCACTGCTTGCCTCAAGTTGATCGAAAACTTTGCAGGTAGCAGGTAGCAATGTGACTGCCACTGGCGCTAACTACTGGCTACGTGTAGATAGTGTATGTGGCAAGGCTTTAAGCACTCGTTCTTCCACTTAAAGGTGTCACATTAACAAAATGTCAAAATGTTAAAAAGCGTGATTTTGCCCAAGTAAATGGCGGCAAGTGTTGGTAGTAGTACTATAGCTACAGCAGCAGCAGCACAAAATCAACAGCAAGCCAAGAGACCAGACGCCTAGTTCTCTGGCCAGGATCAGGGCAGGGCAAACAAGCGCAGTATGTGCTGTTGTTGCTGTCCTGATGATTGAGTGAAACTGCTAGCAGAGACTAGGGGGGTGGGGGAAGGAGGAGACTGGCAGCAGGCAGCAGGCAGCTGAGCAACGTCATCAACTAGCGCACGTGCTGCAGACAGGTTGACAAAAAACTGTGGCCCGTTCTACAACAACAACACAATGCATCAGGCATCAGGTAATGCCCAGTATCAGTGACTGGATTTAAACGGATTACAACAACAACGACAAGGACAACGACAACGACAATCGAGTTAGCGCCACAGTCTCCCCACATCCCCGCCACCCCAGCCCCACTCCCCCTCACTCGTGTCTCCCACGCTCATTCGAGTTTTCGAGTTTGCCTTTTTTTCGCAGCATAGCTGAGGGCGCCTGCCTCTCGCTCTCTGTGTGTGTGTGTGTGTGTGTGTGTGTGTAGTTGATAACTGTGGCTACAGCTGGAGGCCAGCAGAGTAAACTAGATAAACACCACGACACTGGGCAGAGACCCAAACTGAGCAGCAACTAAAACTGCTGCCAAAGCTGAGGTTGCAGCTGAGGCTGAGGCTGATGCTGATGCTGAGGCTAAGCTGTGGCTCAAACTGACTAATGATATGTATATACATACATGTACAATTGCACACACACACACACACTTTGTACAACTCTACACATATGTCAAAAAAGAAGAGACAAAAAAATATATAGAGCAGCAGCAGAAAAGTTGACCAACCGCAGCTCTCTAATTAATGCCACCCCATCATACTTGGCACCTCTCACACTCCTGACCCAGCCCCCTCCCTCGATTCCCCTCCATCTGTATGGCCAGTGAATTGCGGGTTTGCTTTTACTTACAGTGTATGCTAAGCGATATACGCTTTGAAACCGATGGGGGCACACCATTGGAGGCGATGCACAGATACGATCCCATCTCATTCCGTGAGATTTTCGTCAGCTTCAGCACTTCGCCACGATACGAGGACACTGCAGAGATAGGAAGACAGGCAAACAGACAGAATGAGTGGAGCAAGAGAAGCAGAAAGTGTTTGAGTTAGTACAAGTAACTAACCAAGTGGCACTCTGTCTTAAATACGACAATAGGAAATAGGAAATAAAACGCTTAAAAATACTTTCTTTAAGATTCTAATTACAAAATATTCAATAATTTATTGTGAAATAAGGTGACGTAATGTTTCATATCAGTTTTAATACTGGAAAAGCTGTATACGCAGTCCTGTTCCCATTTACGAATTCGTTCAATCGAATTACCTTTTGTAAAAAATGAGGTTCCGAATTACGAGTACGATTCATCGATTTCGATTAGCTTCGTGTTTGATCAACATTAAAATAGATTAATTTGTAATCATAATAAACGTTTTCATTTTACGAAAACTGAGCTTTAAAATTCAGAGCTCAATTGTTTTCAAAACGTAAATCGATTAAACGAATTCTAAATGTGGATGCAGGCCTAATGCTATCGATTGCACTTCATATTACTTTATACAAAGCAATATATACTAAAATTATTAAAAATAGATATGAAACTCTAAAAATTTCTATAAAACAAATAACATTTGATTACTTTAAGGCAACTTTATTCGCTTTTATTGATAGTTACCCAGGGTTTTAGTGCCAGCGTTGTCCTTGAGCACGATTTCACTGCCATCCTCTCGACGCCAGGTAACAATAGGTTCCGGATAGCCACGAGCTCTGTTGTATGTGAAATACACGTAATAATAATTATAATTAATTAAGTATATTTACAGCTTATCATGCATAATTAATTGAATTTAAAAACAATTTATAAAGGGAGGCAAATTTAAATTTTATGTGAGCCCCGAAAAGTATGCAATGCATTTTGCATATTGAATTCACTACTGAGTGAATGTGAATATGCATGCTGGCCATTGTGTGTTGGCCTGGCCCAAAACCCAAAGTTCTACTTGTAATGTTAGACAACGCAATGCTCTTGGCCAAGAGTCGCTGTCTGTAGCTGTGCCTGAGATTCCCTGCGAATGTGTTGAATGGACTTTCTCGAAAGAAAACGAAGACACAGCCATGGAGGGGGGCGAAGTATGGGGAAGTACAGCAGTTGAACAGCGACGACCAGACACGGGTGTGGTACATTTTTATGATGCCGCAAACAGATGCAAAATAGCCAAGCAAAAGAAAGTCTTACACACACACACACACACACACACACACCCACACATACACAGTGCGATATTCAGAGTGCAAAAGCAAACACAATGGACGACCGCCTGGGTGCCAGTCAGTAGCAGTTGCTTAGTTGATAAGTTGCTTTAAGACTAAACTAAGCGACTGCCAAGCTGATTGTTTGTCTCCACATTCTCTGTGTGTGTGTGTGTGTGCTGTGTGTGTGTGTCTTCAGTAACATGTTTATTCACTGAGATAACTGCAAAGTTGTACAGGGAAATGCATCAAAAACGGTTGATCATTGTGCTGCTACAGCAAATCTATTAAGTAATTATGTATTGCCACAAATATACCCTATATTTAGGCAGTACAGGTATGCTAATGTGGGCTCTATATATAATTATCTATTGCCACAAATATACCCTATATTTAGGCAGTGCAGGTATACTAATGTGAGCTCTATATATAATCATATATAGTCACAAATATACCCTATATTTAGGCAGTGCAGGTATGCTAATGTGGGCTCTATATATAAATATATATAGCCACAAATATACCCTATATTTAGACAGTGGAGGTATGCTAATGTGGGCTCTATATGTAATTATCTATTGCCACAAATATACCCTATATTAAGGCAGTGCAGGTATGCTAATGTGTGTTCTATATATAAATATATATAGCCACAAATATACCCTATATTTAGACAGTGCAGGTATGCTAATGTGGGTTCTATATGTAAATATATATAGCCACAAATATACCCTATATTTAGGCAGTGGAGGTATGCTAATGTGGGCTCTATATATAATTATATATAGCCACAAGTATACCCTATATTTAGGCAGTACAGGTATACTAATACGACCTTTTTATAGGGAGTTTCCTTAATATGATAATAAACATATTCTCACATAATTTAAGCCTCTTCTTCTATACTCCTCAACAGCTTAACACACATACACATATGCATAAACTTTGGACTATTTTACGAGTCATGAAGTGTACATTTTTCTAATAATCTTTATGTTTTAGCAGTTGTTTTTGCAAATTTTAAAACAGTTTTTAAAACAATTATAATGCACTCTTCATAAGCCGCAGCAGTGATAACTGACTGCAATTGTTTTCACGTTAAGCTCAAATTAAATGTATAATAAAAGAATGTCCTTGGCACAATCTACTCTAGTGGAAGTTGAAGCCACAGCTCATGTCGTTTTAATTTTGTTTGTTGTGAATGTTAAAGTTGAAGTTAAAGTTGAGTTTCAGTTCGGTTCAGTTTATGGGGAAACTGTCCTAAGTGGTATTAAGAGTAAAATGAACAAAAATTGCAGACGATGTCTCTAATAGCTTTCCACACACAATCACACACAGTCACACACATACATATAGAGAAACTATGGAGGTGTAGGTTTATCGCTCCGGTTCTATCATTCTGCGGTTAAATCGTTAAAATTACTTCGTGGTCGTGGTCAAGTTCATAAATCAACGGCGACCAAATGCGTTGCTAGAGTCCTTGTCGCAGTTGGCTCTAAAAGGAAAAACCGCTGAAAATAACAAGAGCTAAACCAGCTATAAACTAGCCAAGCCCAAAGCCGAGCCAGCTGATACCCTAGAAAATATGTAAAACAAAAGTGTGACAAGCAGAGTTATGCTTAAACTTAACACATGTCACATGTTTACTTCCAGAACCAACATACCCCTGCTCTATGGTTAGGGTACGGGGTCAGGGGGGCAATGGCGCATATGGCGGGCAGCGACCCAAATCAAGAGAAATGAAGTGTCGCTTAATTTGCTGACATTATTAAATGACGATGATGATAATGACGATGATAATGATAATGATGATGATGGTGATGAGGCGGGCGGGGTTTGTCGTGTTGATAGCCATTTGGCTGGGATTTTGGCTGCAATCCAGTTAAAGCACTCCACATACAATTGTCCAAACTAATCAACACACACACTCCATTACTTAATAGTATTTTGATATGATTCAGGACTGAGCTTAGACTTTAAATCATAATACCGTTAGCTGAAGCTCAGCTCTACACTCACCGACACGTTAAACGCACTGAACTGCCCTCGGGCACAATGACATCCGATGAAGTATCCTCGCTGATAAAGTCCGGCGGTATAACAACGTCCAGAAAACCAATCTAGAAAAAGTCGAGGAAATTCAATAGTTATAATTAAATTTTAGAGAAATTTACTTATATTATGAAATGTGAATAAAATGTGATTAAAGTATAATCAGGACTGTTTCCATTTTCGAATTCGTTCAATCGATTTACTTTTTGAATTCATCGTTTTCGATTAGCTTCATATTTTGTCCATTTCGAAATAGATTAGATTCGTACTTACAATAAACATTTTCATTTCTCGAAGATACATCGAATTTCAAAACGTACATATATCGATTCAATGAATTCGAAAATGGCAACAGGCCTGAATATTTGAATAGATAGATTAGCTAGAACTCTTAGTCTATATATCAGCTACTATATAAAGTTTTCTTTTATAATTCTTAACAAATTACACATTAAGTTATTCAAAATCTAACACTATTTCAAGCCAAGACTTAGTAACTGAGAAACAGGTACCAGGACTTTGCCATGTTGACAAAATAATAATATCAGTAATAATAGTAATAATAATAGTGATAATAATAATAACACTACGAAAGCCAAATAAAACAGTCATCAGTAAATTGTTGAAAAGGTCGTCCGTTGCTGGACAGAATTTACTATACACTCAGCGAAAATTTGCTGATTATGCAGGCGGTCATAAAGCAGCTGAAGAAAGGACAAGGCAGAATGTTTTTATGTGCCAAATGGGGGCCCAGAGATCATTACAACAGTGGGGGAGGGGAGAGGGATTGCATATAAGAAACACAAATACAGACAGACATATGTACTCACCAACACACACACACACACACACATATGTAGAAAGCAAAGCAAATGAAATAACGCTAAATAGTTGAGGACAATGACAGTCGAGAGGAATAACAACAACAACAACAACAAGCACACTTAACGCAATGGAAATGGTAATAGAAAACAACAACAACAATAAGAAGCGGAAGAGGAAGACAAAGGAGAATACCAACAACTACAACACATGAGAATGAAATGAAAACAAAGCATAAGACAATTGGGCTAAGGCTGCGTGTGCAGCTCGCTATGCAGTGCCCCCGCCTCTGCCCCCTCCCCTCTGCCGATTCACACACTGGCCACTAGACCTCCCCCATCCCCCCTGCCCTGTCCTGACTCTGCGATGCTGTGTTGTCCTTGCGAGAAGCGTTAAAGTAAAAATAAAAATTAAGGAAGCATGAAATACATTTTATTGGCGCCATAAACTTCACTTGGCTGGACACATGAGTGTACGTGCGTCCACTGTACACACACACACACACATACGCACAGTAAGTACACTAAGTGTGTGTGTGTGTGTATGTTATTTGCCATAGTTTTCGCTTTCGATTTGCTGCGCTTTCTTTCACTTGCTCGGCGAGGCGCTGCTGGGCCACTGGCCTGCCTCTCTGGAGGTGTGAGTGTGGAGGTGTGGCAAGAGGTGGGCAGCGACAACAAGTGTGTTGCATTCAACTCTGCTTTTGCCCCTTCAAATGCTGCATGAAATTTTCCTCTGGACACTTTGGAAAATTGCTTTCAGCCATGGCGCAGCGAAAGCATGGAAAATATTTATAAACATTTTCATTGTCTTCTTAGCTCAAGCATTCAATTTACACGGGCTTTCATGCAGGCATTCATGCATACATTCGTTGTTATTTGAAGGAGTACTTCCAGAGGCATTCGAAACGCTTGCAGGCAAATAATGAATAGCTAATGATATTGATAACGCTAATTCTAATGATAACAATAACAAATAAATCAATTATTAATGAAGTTGCTAAGAATATTGATATTGAAAAATTATGATAATGACAATTGAAATTAAAATTGTAATGATGATGATGGTGGATCGATAATGATAATATTGATGACAATAATGATGATAATTACCATACTAATCACAATGACAATGATTATGATAAAGACAATTATACTGGTATAATAATAGTGATAATGATAATGATAATGACAAAGAAAATTGCAATGATGATAATGGCGCATTAATACTTATAATGTTAATGACAATAACAATGATAGTTACCCTGCCAATCACAATAAGAATAACAATGATAATGATAATGACAAGTATAATGATATATTGATAATAATAGTGATAATGATAATGACAATGAAAATTGCAATGATGATAATGCAGTATTAATACTAATAATGTTAATGACAATAACAATGATAGTTACCCTGCCAATCACAATAAGAATAACAATGATAATGATAATGACAAGTATAATGATATATTGATAATAATAGTGATAATGATAATGACAATGAAAATTGCAATGATGATAATGCAGTATTAATACTAATAATGTTAATGACAATAACAATGATAGTTACCCTGCCAATCACAATAAGAATAACAATGATAATGATAATGACAATTAAAATTGTATTTGATAATGATACTGTTAATGACAATAACATTAATAATGACAATGATAATCACAATGACAACAACAATTTTAATGATTATGATAATGAGAATGTTAATGCAATGACAAACACAATGTTAATGACAATGAAAATGATTTGAAATGAAATTATAATTAGCGACAACTTACTTGACTCTTCATTGGATCCGTATTCAACTGACACATATAACCACCGCGATCCTCCTCGGAGACAGCCTTTATGTGTAGATTCCAGGTGTTCTGGTCCAAATGGCTGACCGTGACACGAGGATTGTGCGTGATCACGTTCTCGTGTATCGCCTGTATGGCCTTTGTATCTGCCTTAAGCCAGCCCACCTGGAAATTCCATGCAAGTTTAAAGAGTGGCAAATAAAATTGAGACAGTATCGACTTGGAAAATCTGAGCACAATGCATTTAGAGTGTGTGTGTGCGTGTGTGCGTGTGCGTGTGTATGAGTGTATACTTACACGATAGCCGCCCAAATGACGCACGTGACACGTGAAGGTTGCATCGCGACCCATGGCGACCGAAACATTTGAAATGCTCTCCACAAACTCCGGTTGAAAGGCGCCAATCGCTGTGGGGAGAAGAAGAGGGTGGCAGAGGTTGAGTGCTGAGATTAGAATGCAGTTTGTGAGTTTGTGAGTGCGGTGTGAGTGGTTAGTTGTTGCAAGTTAATGATATCGCCAGGCACACCACCGCCACCACAAGTGGCGGTAACTGGCGCCTGCCAAAAACTGCGTGATTTATGGCTTTTAAATGTGCCCGACGCACCGATTGCCAAGTAGCCGAGACGGACGACAAGCCCCTGGTATAGGTAGAGGCGGAGTCAGAGAGTCAGTTCGTTAGTTGGCAAGCCTTCTGCTAGTCGAGGCTTTAATACAACTTCACTATTAACTGAATGATCGCACTCACACTCACTCAGAGCGGGAGAAACAGCGGGTGTTTTGTGGGTTTTTAGGCTGTCGCTGCGACACACGCAAATATATAAATAATTTATTGAATCATTGAAAATCAAACATTTCACTTGCAAGTTCTGCTCCAAAAAAACTTTTCCCATGCAACACGCAATGAGGAAAAAAAGAGAGAAGAGAAGGAATTGCCGTGGCAAGCGGCTGGGTGGGATGCAAAGGACTCTCTCTAATGGTGGAGAGTGCCAGACAACCGTGCACGACTGCCAGCCGTTGCCCGGATTGTGCCGCAGCAACAAAGTGCCCTCCCACCACACCCCCGCCCCTCCTTCGTAATGCATGCAAAAAACTTTTGCCAAACTTGAAATTTAAATATTTATAGACAGTGCCGCTGGCAGCGGCAAGTGCGTCGGCCATCCGTACCACTGTGCAACTCAGCAAACTCAACGCGTCTGTACGACTGCTACGACAACGCTCTGTATTGTATGTGAGTGGAGCTAGTGGAGAGGAGGGGTGGGCGGGATGGGAGGCTGCAGGGGCAATCGGGGTTAACGGGGTCGTTGGTAAGTAGAAGAATGTGCTGAATTGACGCAATTGGCCAAAGGCATGATTTATTTCATACTTTTCAAATTTTTTACTTTTCATTCTCTCTTTTTTTCTGCTTTT
The DNA here is from genome assembly GCA_035045005.1 of Liodrosophila aerea. Classification (NCBI taxonomy): domain Eukaryota; kingdom Metazoa; phylum Arthropoda; class Insecta; order Diptera; family Drosophilidae; genus Liodrosophila; species Liodrosophila aerea. The sequence goes on from JAWNNL010001456.1 coordinate 1,243,034, forward strand.
TTGCTTTTTCACTTTGCCATAAAAAAGGATATCGATATCATTTGTAGGACAGTTATGAACTGTTCATTGCTACGTGCGTACAATGGGCCTGAAAGCGACATAAACTCGACAGGAAACTAAACTTAATATTTTGTAAGGAAAAAGTTAGTTAGGCCAAATGTACGATAAGTATGAATTACGAATATATCGTTCATAAATATTGTGAATATTCTCCTGATACTTGTATCTATATTATATTTGTAATAACTTAAGTTTCACCTCCCCGATTGAGTCTAAATTTGGTGTGACCTATTCTTATGTTATTAATGACTTAAGTCGTAAATTTCATCATCTTAACTTTAAAGACTTGTAAGTTAAGTATATATATGTAGTATACGAGCGATGATGCCACAGCTGGTTGATATGGGGCATCGAACATAACTCACAAATGTTTATATATTATTGAATCTTATATGTACATTTTTAGCTACATAGCTTTATAATTGGGAGAACTGTTAGTATAATAAAATAACTACATTTATAAGAATGCAAATGTGAGAAAATATAACGTATGTTGGCTTGGACTTTATGAGCTCAGATAATATAAATCAATATGCGTATTTTATAAAGTACATATTAAAAAAACTCGGAAAGCTACAGTCGGATGCAGCCGACAATAGGAGACCCTGTACTTTGCCTTGCAGCAGCTAATGCTAACAATACACACAAACACATATCGCAAGGTCACATATGTACATACATTAAGTGCATGCTCGCTGCTCCCATTGCCTAGTACGGAAACTTTAATCTCGAATATCTCTGGTGTTTATTATCCGATTGAGCCACAATTCACAGCACTGATGAAGGTTACCATAAGATCGTTGTATACTTTGTATCTAAGCACAAGTTTGTATATTTAAAATTGTGGCTGCGATTGTGAATTTGAAATGAATGTTTCACACAGTATATTTTTGGATAAAACACTTATTTGACTTTAAATGTATTTAAATAATCAACCAAAAACCTTTCACTTAAAAACCCTGCAGGTAATTCTCACTAAATATTAGATGAGTTCTCATCAAGTTGTGTTTATTTAATAACAATTTTATACGTTTTTATTTCAACTCGACAATAAATTTGTCAGTGTATTCACTTGACCACAATTGATGATTTAATGTGATTGCATCGTGTGTACACAATTATGTGTGTGTGCGTGTGTGTGCAACAATTAACACTCCCAGGTTGTCAAATAATTTACAAATTTAATTACACGCCTTGTGGGTAGGTACATAAGTAAGTAAATATATTTCTCAGTGTATTTGTATATGCAGAAGAGGCAAATCGAATTTCATTTGTTTGCGCTGACCCAAGGGCCAAGGGCAGATTAGAAGAGAAATGGGGTTAACCAGACATTACTTAATACCAAAATTAAATATTTTTGGAAAATAAATATGTGATGAGACGTAGAGAGTGGAGAGTGGAGAGTGGAGCGTGGAGAGAACTGAAAACTGAGAACTCTACTGCTGTCGAGTGTTTGTGGTTGTGTGTGGGGTGCTCTGCTTGCAGCTGGATTTATTTGCATAGACTGAAAGTAGTAATCAAAACGACCGAACGACCGAACGACCAACTGACTGACTAACAGAGTTTTTCATTAGGAGACAGACAGAGAGAGCGAGAGAGAGAGCGAGAGTAGTATCGTATCAAAATCAACAAGAAGAGCTAAAAGTTCAGGGCAACAACTGCAAATCTTTTGCTGCAAATTACAGCAGCACACGCAAAAGTCAGAGGCAGCAGCTTTGCATAGACTGTAGACAACACAACAAGAGTAGATACACACACACACACACACACACACACACAGTATGACCAAACAAACTGCACTCAAATGTAGTTGCTGCTTGGCTGGACTGCGGCTTGTTTGTCAATCTGTTCAACTGAATGCCAACAAGACAGAGGTGGCAGTGGCAGTGGCAGCTTGACTGCTTCTTCAGCATTGTGCCAATTCCAATGAACTTGTCACCGCCCCAGTGCAGGCCAAACTGTAGCTGCAGTCCAAGCCACCTCAAACCTCGCTGAGCGAGCACTTTGCATGCGTCGCCCTACTACGACTACTAATACCACTGCACAAAAGTCGCGTATGCTGGCAGAGTCAATTAAGACAGGCACTCACACACACACACACACACACACACACACACAGCTGGTCAGCCTACACACATACGAACGCCTCTCTGCTCTGCGCTCTTTTTGCGTTAACATAAATTTCAGCGTCTCCACTGGGACACACACACACACACACACATGCACACATGCACTACATCAGCTTCATTTCAATTTTCTTAGCTGGCGCCGCTTCCACTCTCTGCTCTCGCGACAGCTCTGCTTGTGTGTGAGTGTGTGTGTGAGTGTGTGTGTGTGTGAGTGTGTGTGTGTGTGAGTGTGTGTGTGTGTATAGGCCTGTCACTTTGGCTATAGCTAGGTGCCGGCAGTGTCGCCCCAAAAGTTTAAATCACACAACGACAATGAGGATTTACCAAAGCAAATTTATGGTTAAGGACATTGGCAAAAGTTAAGCTACTATATCCACACACGAGTGTGAGTGTGTGTGTGAGTGTGAGTGTGTTAATCAAGTGTCTGCGTGTATATGTGGCTACAAAATATATGGCCTGGCTACACAAAATACGTAGGAAGAGCAGAAGAAAAAAGGTAAGAGAGATACAAAGATGCCAATCTGCAATCTGCATGGCACCTTTTTTTATGGTCCGCACACACAAATCCGACGCCAAAGCGCCAATGATAGGTGATAATGGCAAATTTGAGACGGCAAACAGCACATAACGGGAATTGGCAGGAGAAAATAAGGAAAACAAAAAGAAAGCCTTGACTTGACTTGACTAAACCAAAGCAAATGCTGCTTCGGCTTTAAGGAAAACTCAACTATAGACCAGAAATCGGAACAGACCCTAAAGTGGAGTAAGCAAGTACCTATAATTCACACTTGAACCTGACCTAAACTACTTGAATTTCAGTTAAAGAAACTTAAACACACACTAACTATTCCGAGATCTCTTAAACAGTCCTAAGCACCTCAAAATGTAAATATTTTCAGCTCTAATATGATTTAGTCGCTTTTATATAAACTATATAGATACTATATAAACTATATAAACCCTATATAAACTATATAAACCCTATATACCCATTTAAATGTAGCTCCTTCATATAGAAAAGTAAAAACCAAAGTCTATTGCCATTTGGACGCGAAAAACTAACCAAAATGCCAGCAAAGAGCACAAGAAGACATCGCATAACAGCCAAATGGCGAATCGAAAAATAGAAAAATAGGGAAATAGGAAAATAGGGAAAATAACAAATGATGACTGCCAGAGTGGTTTTCGGCTAGACCCACGCGGTTTTTGGTGGCAAGTGCGCCTAATGGCCAGCAGAGACTGCGAAATTTGCATTTTTACAAATCGTCGTCTACAACTTGTAGCACTCGCAATTCAATTTGCACTGCCCAACAAGACAAAGGCACCCACACGCAAACACACACATAAACCCAACCAAAGCACACCTAAAAAAAAGAGAGGAAGTCTCCAGTTAAATTTTATAGTTACAGTGTAATCGACTAACAGCTACCCTGTTAAGCAGAGCTGCATTAACAAATACTGTTAAAGCAGTGACTCATAATTCCTATCACATGTGCGCTTTGCTGAGCAGCGCTGCTTTGACACACACAGGAGATTTTCTCACATGTATAGGCGTCACGCTTTGTTGATTTTACACTGCTTGATAGTGTGAGTTGGGGCATCACTGTGTTAAAGTAATGCAAGCAGTGCATAAAGTCGAATAACTATGTATAGCTTAATCCACCGATCGCAGAAATTGGCGTCAGCGCGGTGCACAAGCAGCTCGCGGCTCGCGGTTCGGGAGACTATTACTACTAAATTTTATGGAAAATACATATGTGGGCGTGCAAGCAGTGCATTAATTTCATTAACTACGTAGCATTTAATCTATTAATTTAGTTTATGCCCAAGTTTTATACAAATTAAATGCAAGTAGTGTAATCTGTTCACTTATTTCAATGCATTGCGAAAGTTGTTTACTCTAATAGTAAATAATGAAAAAATAAACAGAAATTGATAAGTCAACTCCATTCCATATCAAACTTCTCTGCTACACAAACCCAGTATACCCTTTCGCAGAACCGAGACTAGGCTAGGAGCTCGTATAATATGATGTGATAACATTTCGACACATGGATACTATTGTCATGCTCTCAAGTTTTCCAATTTCCATAGGGTATTATCGAAAAACATAGAAAAATTCAATTTCATTCATATACACACAAATATTTTAGGAGGATTTCGGTTTGCTTCGGTCTTTACAAACGTCTTGCAATTAATTGTGTCTTGATTTTTGTTTCACACTTTGAAATGGGTTCGCAATTCAGACCTTTTTTCTAGGGTTGCCACCCATTGCAAATGAGCGACGAGTTGCTTTTAATTGCCAAAGTTTTCCCACCTCTCTCTTGCCATAGACGGAATCGGGAAATGTGGCAGGGGGACTGTCAGCTAACGGTAGGGTCAGTCTTAAATCAACATTAGCTTAACGGAATTCACCTTAAGCAAGCATATTTAATAACTAATCGGTGCTAACTTGTTTATAAGTTAATCGGATATGCATTGAATAATTGAATTAATACTGGAATTGTAGCTATATGTATGTATAACTAATGAGTTAACCATATAGTTACAGCATGGATAGTTTTTTTCTTAAATATATACTAGGGCTATAAGAGGTTTATTGATATTGAAATATTCTTATTATCGACTCACGGAATTGTTTTATGAAAGTCAAATTAAAGGCGAGACAAAAATGAATACATAACCTATATAAATAATACTCGAAAATTTATTTAAAATTATTTATATTATCATTTTTTTTAGTAATAATAAAACTGTTTATCCTGACTGACTGACTGACTAACTGACTATTAATGCACAGTCAAAACGATAAGACATAGAGAACTAGTTATTGCGCGAACTGATACTTTTTGCCTCTTAGATGCCCCCTAAGGACTCGAATCTGCGGAAATCCACCTGGAAAAGAGTCAATCTTAAGCTCAAAGGTGCAATGAACTCAAGCAGCTTCTACTATGATCTACTACTATCTACTTTTAAATAATTCTAAGGTAAAGTTAAGAGTCTTGTAAATTTAATTGTTAAAAACCATCCATTCTATATACTTTAAGTAACTCTAATTCAAAAATAAATAATCTGACTGCTTTAAGGCGTGCAAATAATTGTCTAAAGGCTTTAATCAGCGTTTTATATTTTGCTTTGTTTCTTATTAAACAGTTTAAAATGTTTACACAAAGTTTATCAACTCTAAAACTTAGTTAACTATTTGGCCTCATCAATTAAGCGTTGCAATACCTCGTAGACCACTTTAGCCAACTATAAATATACATATGTATATATATTATGCCCTTTGATCTGCAGGCTCTACTAGCTAAAATGCCATTTAAGTAGTTTATGCTTTTTTAAGTGACTTTTTTTAGTAACTATGGGCAAGTGTGTGTGTGTGTGTTGTTAAGTACTTAGCAACGAATTTGGGCGTCCTTTTAGTAGAATATATTTTTTTATAGCCACACATGTTGCAAAAGTGGCGGTCAGGCCGTGGCAGTTGCCACAGCTGAGCTGAGCATGTGGCAGACGTAGAGGGATACCGTGGACGCTGTGGCTATTGTGGTCGCCAGCTCTAAAAGCTAAAGAGCCGCCGTACACACACACACACACATACATGTGTATATATAGCTATATAGTCGGGGCGTGATGTGCATCGCTGTATCAATTAAGACACCCAAGGGACGACAGCATTGAGTACATTGAATTTACAAAGTGGCAAAGGCTTAGTCTGTCCGTCTGTCTGTCCGTCTGTCTGTCTGTCCGTCTGTCTGTCTGTTCGTCTGTCTAACTGTCCACTGGTCTGTGGTTTAGCTTACATTTATGAATGCATACTGCGTGCACACAGAGCAGAGCAGAGCAGAACGCACTACTATAGTACACGTGGGCAGCTTCTAGCTTATCATTTATGGCCTCCCATTCACGTTTCCCATTGCTGCCACATGCTGGGCAATTAATTTGCATTTCATTGATATGCACACTCACACACGCACACACACGGACACACACCCGAGCGAGATAAGCAGCGCAAGCAAGAGTGGAGAGCGTGTGTTCTGCTCCCATTTTGCAATATTTGTTTAGGATTATTATCGGTTATTAATGTTGCTGTAATTGAAAATTATTTTCACTTTTATGTTTATCATTATCAATGGCCATTACGACTGACCAGCTGGCCAACTGTGGCAAGGTGGCACGGTGGCAAGGTGACCGAATGGGCGGGGCATGTTGCGCTTAATGCACTCACAGTTCGCAGTGCGTTATTATCACTGGGGAATTATTGTTTACCGAGATTTAAGCGTTCAGTTTCTCTTTTTTCCTTATTTATTTTTATATTCATTTACAGTATTTACACACACACACACACACACACACACACACACACACGCCACAGCATACATATTTAATATTTATGCACTGGTCCAACGCATATATCGCCTGTCTGTCCGTCTGTCTGTCTGTCTGTCTGTCTGTCCCTCTGCCAATTATTCACATGCAAATATTTTGCATTACATTCCGTTCAAAGTTGTTATTATCATTGTTTTTTCCTCATTTTATTTGTGTTTTTATTACGTATCTAAAAGAGCAGTTAATTGAACATGATTAAAGTGCTGATTACAACGCTGAATGCAGCGTTAAATGGCTTTTTGCTAAGTGAAATGGAAAATCAGAACGACAACAGAGACAGAGACAGAGCCAGAGCAGGTGGAAAGACAGATTGCTCAAGCAGCACAACAATCTGATATGAATATTAGTATATGGGTATTCTCTAGTCGAATTTCTGAAAAAAACAAACACATACCAACTGCTCTAACCCAAAATCTCGGAAAGCTACAGTCGGATGCAACCGACAGTGGGAGACCCTGTACTTTCCCTTGCATGCTCGCTGCTCCCCCTTGCCTAGTAAACTTTAATTGAATATATCCCGTGTTTATTATAAGATTGAGTCACAATTCACAGCACTGATAAAGGTTGCCATAAGATCTTTATATGCTAGAGCACAAGGTTGTATCTTTAAAATTGTGGCTTTGGTGGTTTTTCGCGGTTTGTGAGGGAGGGGAGGTATCAAAAATCTAACCCAAACTTGATCTGCTTGCACTATAGGGGCATCTAACTGCCAACTGATGTCTCTAGCTCTTACAGTTTACGAGATCTACATATATATTTCTGACTTGCACGATCTGAATAGACCCTTTTGTACTTTTTTAAAGTACAGGATCTAAAAAGCAACTAAACTACATAAATGTAAATATGTTAACAACCAAATTATGTATGTAAATATCCAAACCTTTCAAGCCGAATTCCTTTGCAGTAGCCGCTAATTTAAATTAACTACTATAAGTAAATAAAATATATAAATATGTATACTTAACTTCTACTCGTATTTCAAGCGAATTCGCAAATTAAAATAAAAAGACTTTGACATTAATTGGCACCAACAGATCTCATTAATTGCACCACATATTACTATACTACACACAAACACACACACGCACACACATATTATAATCTACTTTCAGCTGATATAATAAACTTTGTACTTTTATTTTCAACTCGTAATTAAAACTTGTCTACATTCATTGACTGCGACACTTTTCTATTTACGGCCGCTAATAATATTGTTGTTCATTGAATGGGGTTCAATTTATATGAAATACGGCATAAATACGTCATTAATTACTGTATTCTATATATATATATATATTCTATATAGTGACTCTTTATTGAGTTAAGTTGAAAAATACCCCACTGCAGTTGTTGTGCTATGAACACCTCTAATTTTTGGTCTTAGATGTAGCAGAAAAAAAGAAAATAAAATAAAAATATTTTTAAAATTTTAACTATATGAAATTCCGACAAGAATAATGCAAAGTTATAATTTTTCTTTTTTAAACAATTTAAAATATTTTTACAATTTATAAAAACTTATATGTTATATGGTTTAAAGAGGGGAAATTATAATTGGCATACTAAACCATTTTATTTCAACTTCAATAGCAATTAAATGAATATAAAATGTTTAGATTTAGTTTAAAAATAATTTTATAATTTTCGCAGCCCACCGATCTCTGATTAATAATAATAAAATAATGTGTATTACTTGAAAATCAAATGCTGGCTGTGCAACTTTTGAAGAGTATTTTAAGGCAAGAAAAAATCTCAGAAGCGGAATCAAAATTTAAAGTAAATTGAGCAAACCTTAGATAAATTTGTTTTATTTATTATTTATGTTTTTATTATAATTAAACTAGTACTATATACCTAATAGCAAGAAATATGAAGGCAAAGCTGAGCTTAATTATTTCTGAAGTTATATAAAATTCAATTCAAATTATTCACAGAAGAATGTACTCCTTTTTGATTTAGAAATATCAAGTTAATACCTTTATGGTTTTAACATTTGATTTTCTATACCCTATTATATTTTTTATTAAGTTTTATGTTTATTTCCCAATTGTAGATAGATTCAAGTGTCAGCCTTGTTCATTTAAATATCGCTATAAATCAATTAAAACAAATAAATGTGAATTAAAGCAGATGAATGTGAAATGGTGCCTCAATCAGTGCAATTGATAAATCGCACATAAACAAGAGAGATATGCGTACAGAGTAGATTGCAATTGTATTGTTGTTTTACATTCATTGAAAAATAATCAACAAAAGTAGGTTTCCAGGTGGTGGAGGAGAGGGTCCAGGGGGAAGCTGGTGGACACCTCATTTGTTATGATTACGAGTACTTTTCAGCGGGAAATTCAGGGAAATTCAGCCGCAAGCATTAATAAAATTCAGATGGAAACTGCATTTTTGTTCGTGCAATTAAATCAAAGGATAATTTGGTTTGTACATATGTTGGCATAGGGATCGTTTCCATTCGATTCACTTCAGTACAGTCTGGTAATGGTGTTGATAATGGTTTGCTATGGTTTGGTTCGGTTTGGTTTGGTTTCGACTCTGGTCAATTAAAGTGGCATGTTAATATTCCTGTTGTTTTCCTTCTGTTTATCAGCTTCTGCTGCTGCCATATTAATATATTATTATTATTCTTTTTTTGTTCTTCCTTTTATTTGCGTATTATTTACACACTTGCAATGCCAATAGCAACGATGGCAATTGACAGAGGCGAACAATGACGCTGAAATTCCATTGGAAAATTCCTCTCATTTTCGCTTCTCTTTTTCTGTTAGTGAACTTAATTTTTTTACACTACATTTTATTTATTATCATAAAAAAATAGTATATTTAAAGCATAATTTTGATTAGAGATAGCTCACGGCAACAGTTTAATATTCATTTTATTTAAGCTAGCAAAAAGTCAACCACAGCAAAAATATGTTTTTTTCAGTCTGAACAAAGTAAAAAAAAAAAAGGATTTTCCTTTTCAAAATCTAGTTAAAAATCTATTAGATATTGAGAGGCAAGAAATTTAGCTTGCATTGGTCAACAAAACACATGAATTAAATTTAATATTAAAATAAAAATAAAAAAAAAAGTTAAAAAAGAAACACTGTACAATTTTTTAGTTTTAAATTTTTAATTTTTAAAAGATTCGTAGAAAACTCAATTTTTACAAAAATAGAAAATATATATATTACATAAAATATATATACTTTTAATTTTAAATTATTGTTTTCCCTGTATATTCTAGGCGGAAGCTAGGGTCTTGCGTCCATATCACACAAAACAAAAAATTGTACAGAGAAAAATTAAATTAACCTAAATTCTAAGAAGACCTAAGAATAACGAACTAATGTTACTAATGTTTTTACTGCATGTATTTTAATTTTCAAGCCATACAATGAGTTTAAAGTTTTATATTTAAACACCAATCAAACTGACCAACAGTTTTGTTATATAATATTATTTTAATTTAATTCTTCACTTTAAACTTTTTATTTTTTAAACTTAACACTTAAGTTAATACTTAAATACCATACTTTAATAAACTAATTTCTATTTAATTTTAAATATTTTCATTCTTAATTTGTAGTTAACTGAACTTAGTTCATATTGTTCATATAAATAAAAAAATAAATTTCTTTTATTTTCTTTTTAATGTGTGACTGAATTTTATTTAATTTTGTACTACGAAGTATGCTTTCTCACAAACCAAGAAAAAAACGATAGATTGAATATCCTTATAGCTTTAGCATTAGTTCTCCTTTAATAAGTTGCACACAGTGAAAAACAGTAGAAACTTCAGCTTGTTTTTTAGTTTCGGTTCAGAATTATTTCCCTGCAATTCGTTATCAATTTTACCTTCAATCAGCGCCACTATCAACAGAAACACGATCAGCATTTTCTCATGGCGATGGTGACGATGTCGATGCAGTTTTGAATGGATACGCATTTGATATACTGAGCTTGGTATTAATGCGGATATTGATATATCTAAATGTATATCGTATTTCTTGTCTGAGTACTGACACTGCGCTCAGACATTTGGGCTCTCTCGAGAATATTTTCACACAATTTTCAAACACAATATTCCAGCGAATATTACACGGAGTACTTGAAAAAAAATCAGTGGCTGAAGCAGAAGTGTGTGCACACACGCTCTATCGATAATTAATCGCTAATTAATGCGTACTACGCGATAATTATAATGCACTTTCCCAGAACCGTTAAATCACGCGCGTAATCTGTGCGTATTTGCGTGCGTGTGTGTGTGTGTGGCTCTGTCAGCCGTCAAGCGCCAGACCAACTAGCCGATGGAGACGTTGATGATCAACTGAAAACGCAGCAGCAGCAGCATCACAAACGGACAGCCATAGCCGACCGCAAGCCGAGCGCTGTTCGTGCCGCCGTCGGGGGGATTCGTTAAGTTCAGCCGTTGGATGCTGGATGCTTGTGATGGCCGAAGAGGTCGGCCGAACAGCCGAACGCTGGATTGTCGTTGCCAATTGTCGAAGTGGATTTTCGAAACGAATGGCATCCACCATGTGCCGAATGGCATCCACACGCCAAACACGTGGTGGACTCCATGGCATATGGACGGCGGAGGCCGAATGGGGGGTCTGTGCCCCAGTTGGCACATGCGCAGCGTGCTGCGAGGGAGGAGTGTCGATGCGTCCTTCTGACAAATGGTACGACAATTGCTACAAGCTGTGGTGGCATTTGGCGGCTTGGGTTTGTGGCAAGCGGCAACGCGGTTGGGCGCCTGACTCGTCATCAGTCGTCGTCGTCGTCGACGTCGTAGTCGTTGTAATCATCATCGTCGGCTGCACTTGTTGTGGCATCATCGGACGACTGCTGCGACTTACTACTACTTTTCATTATACCTACACTAGTATGTGTGTGTGTGTGTGTGTGTGTTTTGGGCTCGTGTGTTTTGTTATCAGGCTAGCAGCTAGCAGGCTGTGGCACATGCCACATGCCACTTGCCACAGTTGCCTAATCAACATGCCATCATACTAGGTATGGTACGGCGACTGTGCGTGAAGGTCTCTGCCATTTAGTGGTTGATTAACTGCCTCCAAGAAGCTCAGGCTAAAGATGAGCCATGCCACACGCCACATGCCACATGCCACACGCCACTTGCAACTGCAATTGTCCAGGCAAATGGAATGCGTCAATCATTCGGGTGAACACAAAAAAAGGCAGTAGAAAACTTTTGCCAACTCAAAAGTTTTTAATGTGAATTGCATTTTGCCATCAGGCTGCTGCAACAGAGGAAGATAGCAAGCAACGTCAGAGGGGGACAGCAGCTAGCATTTTCATATCGATAATTTTTCAATTTCTCCAAATATATATCCCAGATGAATTGAAGGGAAATCGAGAGCTAACCGCACTTGTCAAATGAAAATGGCAAAACTGTAAACTGCGAAACTCGAATGAAATTTAATTGAACTTCAACTTTGTGTCCTTGTCAGTGGCATGGAGGGGAAGGGGAAGGGGGCAGGCATGTCCATGTCTCAATCGCAAAATCTCAAGTTGTCTTAAAATGAAATTGAGCGCAGAACGTGAGAGAGAGCGAGCGAGGGGGAGGGAGGAGGGATCTATCCTAGTAGAGGTTGTAGTAACAGTAGCTGCTGCTGCTGCTGCTGTGTGGCATCAACAGTGTGGCATCAACAGTCTCTGGTCTCTGCGTCAGCCTCTGCAGCTGACAATTCAAAGTAAGGCTGTCAAACCTGTCGCAAAGTGGCTTAATTATCCAATAGACGTTGGACGTGCCACACAGGCGGTGGCATGCGGCATGCGGCAAGAAGGTATTAGACTTGTCAGCGCACAGCGAATGTCAGTCATATCAAATTACGACTATCACACAGCTCACACTAGAAATCTAACTCAATTTGAAAACTCCAACAACTTTTTGTCATAATTATGCAATTAGGAATCGTTTTTTTCTCTCTCTGTATTACACTGTGCAACAAAAACGAGAGCATTCCAAGTAAAAAAGAAATCAAAGTGCGAGTGCAAAACTTTCGACAGTCAAAAGCTGCAATTATGGTTAACTGCCAGAAGGGGGAGTGGCAAAAGGGGGCGGGAGCTGCTGCAGCATGCTGTAGTAGGGTGTAGTGGGCGGGGGGTGGCAAGTGTTGAATTTGACTAGAGTTGACAACTGCGCATATGCTTCGAATATAAAAAGTTGTTTTGACAAAAGAACAAAAAAAAAAGTAAAGAATAACAAAAACAACAACAACAACAGCAGCAGTAGCAGCAGCAGCAGCAACAACCGCAGCAACAACAATGATGCGAACAAAGAAATCAAAAACTTTTGTTTCTAAAACTCATGTTGAAATCTGCACACGTATACACACACCTACACACACACACACACACGCACATAGATAAAGGCTTGTGGCTGAATTTTGGATTTTGAAAAGGTGTTGCTGCTGCTGCTGCTGCTGCTGCTGCCAGCAACAATAACACTCACAACAATGACACAAACACATGCTGCAGCTATGTATAATAAGCATGCAACAACACACGCAGCAGCAGAGGCAGCAGGCAGCGGCAGAGGCAGCGGCAGCGGCAGAGGCAGCGACAGCACAAGTTGTTGGGTTTCTTTTGGCTGTTAGGTGTTAAAATAGGCGGAAGTTATAGGCCATGTACTTGTAGAGCAGTGTACACACACACACACACATACACTGCCAGAAAAACTATGTTAGTATAATCTATAAGATGTATTAGTTCAGTTTTCTCTCAAGTGTAGTTTAAATTCACATTCAATAACATTTCCAACTGACAAATAACTATTGGTGAGCTGTTTTTCTCTCAGTGTAGCGCTACGTCAAGTGCAAGACCTGCTCCAGATAGTTTTCTCTCAAGTGTAGTTTAAATTCACATTCAATAACATTTCCAACTGGCAAATAACTATTGGTGAGCTGTTTTTCTCGCAGTGTAGCATTGCGTCAATATTAAGACCTGCTCCAGTTAGTTTTCACTCAAATATAGTTTAAATTTACATTCAATAGCATTTCCAACTGGCAAATAACTATTAGAGGCCTTGCTTTCTCGCAGTGTAGCGCTACGTCAAGTTCAAGACCTGCTCCTAGTCACAGTCGCAGTCGCAGTCACAGTCACAGTGATGCTGGCAATCGCAGTCGCTGCAGGTGTAACTCAAAGCCTCTAGGCTATGGGACAGTGGGGGGAGGAGGGGTTTAGGTAGTGTGGCAAGGATTTTTGACTATGTAAGTGTGTGTGTGTGTGTGTGTGTGTGGGTGTGCCTGTTTATGTGCACGTGTGCCGCCAGACTCATGTACTCAGTACGTGTGCCAAACTGCTGGCAACAATGTGTCAACCGGTGTGTAGCTGGGTGTGTGTGGGTGTGTGTGGGTGTGGGTGTGCGTTTGTAGTCGCACATTTCAATTTGCATGTGTTAGCAGCAAACTTTTGATAAGTGTTACTCGTATTACACGTACGCACACACACTGACACACACAGACTTACACACATTCATATATCAATAACCAGAGTGCATATTGCCACAATTACTTTGAGGCACTACGTGCCATAAACCCAAACACAACGCAAACTTATCGAAACTAAATATATGTATGTACATATATGCAAAATCTCATATTTACACTATAAAGTCTGATATGAATTGTACTTGCATATAGAATATCCAGATGCTAGACGATGGCTAACAAACTTTTCAGCCAGTTATTATAGCACTAGCATCAGCTATCGGTACTCTGACAATCTCTGAATTCCATCAAGATAACTACATATGTATTTCCACTTTAAAGTTATTCAACTTAGTTTGCATTTTGCAATTAAAATCACGCAAGAAACTGTTATTTTTCAAGGCACCCAATTGACCCCCAAATGTATGCTACACTTTTTCAACTGCAAAGAATCACATGTATTTATTAAATATTAATGAATATTATTGCTGAATTTGCTAACTAGTGTTAATACGGAAATCTTAAGCTACTTTTTAGCAATTTTTTTATTAGCATTTTCATTTATTTATATAGCACTTATAAGCGGAATGCTGGCTACAGTTAAATTGGATTTAGAGCCATTCCAAGTCTACTTGTCCATCTTCTATGGACTTGCAGGCAGTGCACTCATCTGCCATTTTCATTTACAAAAAAATTCACAAGCACTAAGTAAATAAATAATAATTACTTCAAAATATATGTGTATGTATATGTATGTATTTAAATCAATAAATTATTTCTTAGAAAATATAATACAAATTATGTCATAGAAGAGAAAATTGAAAACGGTTTCCTAAATAATTTCTTTGAAAATAAACCGATTTTATTTTTATATGTATAGTATATATATACATATATGTATATTAAGAAATATTTGTATTTAAAAATATAATATATATAATATTTGAAACATAGCATCACTTGCTTAACTCATTTCCCAAGCTACTTCACATCAAAGTGAAACGATTCAGTCTGAGGAAATCTGTCTGTGAATAAATACAAATTAAAATTCCAAAAAATATTCTGAAAATATAACAAAAAATCGTTGCATTAGCACAGACTGAAAACGGTTTAATAAACTCAATTCAATTCGAAATTCGATTGGCGGTGAAGAGTGGCACTGGACTGTAATGGATGTGGCACGGAATGCATGCAACGCCTTCTTCCTCTGGCGCTCCATGGCTGCGGCACTGCTGGGTGTGATCATCCAGCACCCGCTGCTCACCTGGTTCCTCATCGTCGCCAACTTCAACTGGCGTCAGCCCTTGGAGTGTCTCTGGTGCACTTGGAAGCAGATCTCCGACTTGGGCAAGTGGCACGAGAACACGCCCTTGGTGGTGGCTGTGGTATTCTACACACAGATACTGAAGCAACAACTTCTCCATGAGCCTCGGTACTGCCCCAATCGCTTTCGTTGGTGCCTTCGATACGGACTAAGTAAACTGCTCTTCCTGGTGGCACACATCGCCCTGGGCTGCACCATTGCCACGACCTATTCGAGTTACCTGAAGGAGGAGGGCTATCAGCACATGGTGTACTACCGCGCTCGTCAGGACTGGCTGAGCTCGCAGCACTTGTATCTGGTGGGGATGGGCGTACTGATTGCCATCCACTTCTTCGTCATGACGCGCCAGGGCCAAGAGCTCTCGATTGTGCTCTTCACGGAGTATACTCCACCCGAGAACCAACTCATTGATCTACTCTATGCCACGTTGGTCAAGATCCCCATTAAGACACTCTTTGCCACACTCTGGCTGACTAGCGTCTACTGGCTGGGCAGCCTGCTGCTCAACCCCTGGCTGAGTCACCTCCTGGGCGTGGAGGCCGATGACCGAGTGTTCTGGATCACCGATTACTATAAGAACTACAAGATGCTAATGTACGCCTGGCTGATCTGCACTCAGATAGTAATCACTATGCATCTGCTGGTCCACGGCCTGGACTTGCTGATCTGCCTGGAGGTGCCAATGGGCATATCCCGCTCTCTGGACATGCGCCTTGAACTGGAACCTATGGCCACTGTGGCCGAGGTGCTGGCCCTCTCGGACATGTACGTGGCACAGACCATGGCGGCACACTTCCTCTGCAAGGTAAGCAGCGCTTCGCAGCGCCCACGACGCCGAGCTGTGTACATGACCGAGCCAGAAGTGGAGCAGAGTAACTGGCGCCCTCTCTGCGATGTCTTCCTCTGCCTGATGGCCGATCTGACGAACAAGCTCAACGACTCGATGAAGAAGATTAGCATGCTGAAGCCCGTTGGGGAATGGAACATCGCGCACCTATACGAGCCTGTTGCACGTCCCACCTGGTACGGGCATCTGTGGTACTTCCTGGTCCTTCTGCTACGCCATGTGCCTGGCAGGAAGTATCTCTTCAAGGAGAATGAGCTGGCCTTGACGTTCTACCTGGTGGATCATGCCTCGCATGTGGGATGGACTGCACGGGCCATGGGAAACATCTGTGTGAACGCCATCATGCAGAATCGCGGGCAGAGGCTGGTGCCAGATGAGGACCTGATCAACATTATCAAGTCGCTGCAGCGTCTCAAGTACAGCCTGGACAAGCTGCACCCCATCGTACGCTTCCTCAAACCGAATCGCGCTCGCTTCGACTTCCTACGCGTCTCTGTGAGGCACAGTCTGTTCATCGTCTGCCTCACCTACTACACCCATCTGAAGGAGCTCTTTCCCGAGGGCGACGATCTAGCCGAGCTGTTGTCCTACATGCACCAAGTGTAGGGAGGGGCCCAGACCATCCATCCATCACCATACAAATATCGATTTCCTCATGTTACTACTGTGTTACCACTTCTTTATGTTTTATTATTTTTGGTAACAATAAGATGGTGATGGAAGCACACACTGGGAATCTAGTTGGGTATAGCGTACTCCTACTGCTTGAGGAGCAGTTCTTAGGTACAGCCGAATTCTTTATGTCTTAAGGCAGGAGTTTCAACTACTTGTGATTGGAATCTGCAGATATAATTTCTTATAGAACTTCTTTGAATTGAAAAGGGATTATTTCAGACCTTCACTTGAATCCACGACTCAAAATCTATAGGATATAGATATAGATGTAGAACTATGATAAAGATGTGGACATAAATGGTATACTTATGTATTTATTGTAGTCAGCTCAAGGTTTTTGTGTTTGATTTCAATATATTTCAAACCCCATCTTCAGGGATAATTTCTCCTGCTTCGGGTACTCCTACTCCTTGAGGAGCAGTTCTTAGGTACAGCCAACAGACTGAACGAACTGACTTTGCCATAGTTTCTGAAGCAAGTACTGTGAAACCTCTCTTGGGCGTATACTTCTTGCGGCTGTCTAAGGGAGGCTTTAAGGCTAAGATTTGTTTTATAAATAGTTTTCATTTCCAGTCAAAATAATACACCAAAACGAATGGCCTAAGAAAGTCTTCTGCTATTAGGAGTATCATTCTCTCAGAGCTGTCCGTTAAGAGAGGCTTTAGCATGAACAAACTGATATAACTGTATAACAAACTGAAAAAGAGAGAGTTTGATTCTACGACACACTAAACAATTCATCTTCCACCGATTGCATTCAATAGAGGCAGGGTATTAATAATATTTCAAATAAGCAAATGTATCTGCACATCATAGATACATTTGATGCCCTTACTCTCACAGTAATATGCAAGCGATAGTCTGACAATAGAGGGCGCTGCTGTGCCACGTGGGTGTGGCAATAAGTTAACGATGCCAACGCTTCGCTACCTTGCTGTTAACAGTTAAAGCTATGAGGGTGCCTGTGCGGCAAAGGGGCAAAGGGGGGGGAAGTGGCAGAGAAAGCTAAAATAAATCTTGCACAATAAGTTTGGCGATGGCGTCAAAACGCTCAAAGCGCAGCAACAACAGCAGCAGCAACAACAAAGCCAATGGGAACAACAGCAACGCAAATGACACGGAGCTAAGGGAGCAACAGCAGCAGCAGCAACAGCAGCAGCAGCAGCAGCGACGACAGGCGTTTGCCTGGGCAAAAATAGCCTTATCAGTTCCTGTTTCCTGTCGAAAGTTTTCATATTTTTGCGCGTGGCTGCAGCAGTGGCAGCAACACGGAAAGTGTTGCCATTTTTTCTTGGTTCGCAACAGAGTATGGTTTGTCTGCTGCCTTTTGATTCTGCACACTTGCCACACGCGGCATGCCCCATGGTGTGGCACCGAGCACTGAAAGCATAACCAGCAACCACAATAAAAACCAGGAAATATTTAAACATTTTTCTTTTAGTTTTGCATGGCACTGACGTCGACGCCGGCAGCGCTGCGGCAGCGCAACCATTTTCACACTTATTGTCAGATTTTGCTTTGTGTTTTGCCTTCGTTGTTGCTACCGTTGCTGTTGCTGTTGTTGTTGTTGCCCCATCGTCGTCGCTGTGAAATGACGCACAGCCGAGATAACATGTCGCAAAAAGCAACAGCAAAAAAAACAGTAAAAAAGACCGAGCTGCAACAATTTTTATGTTGCAGCTGTAAATGTGACCAAAGAGCACCCAAACCACACCAGTTACAGCCAGCAGAGCATGCCACCATGCCACCATGCCACCATGCCACCATGCCACCATGCCACCATGCCACCATGCCACCATGCCACCAGCAGTGTCACCATGCCACATATGTTGCGCATACGCCTGCCAAACGCTCAATTTGTTTTGCCTTTTGTCTGCGTACTCTCCGAGTGTGTGTGAGTGTGTGCGAGGGTGTGTGTGTGCTCTGTTTGACATTCTTAAATTTACAGGATATGTGCATAATTTTCAAGCACACAATGCGCCTGTCACCTTCACTTAATGCCGCCTCTGTCAGTGACAACTTTGTGAGCATCGAGTGCTTAATCGATGATAGCGTAATATGTTCGTTATGAGTACGTTAACCGAGACCCTGGATCACAAACACACTGCATACACAGTGGAAACTAATGGACAAATATAATTTACTTGAAATAAGCTCCATTTAAGCACTCACATTCGTTGAAAAATGTCTTGCAATGAGAATGTTTGTCTCAAAATAAGTATAAAAACTCTTAAACTAAGAATGCGTGTCTCAAAATCAGCATAAACACTATTGAAATAAGTATGTTTGTCCCAAAATAAGTATAAAAACTCTTGAGCTAAGAGTGTGTGTCTCAAAACAAGTATAAAAACGCTGGAAATAATAATGTTTAACTCAAAATAAGTAAACACACCCTTGAAATAATAATTTGTGTCTTAAAATAAGCATAAACTTTATTGAAATATGTATGTTTGTCACAAAATAAGCTCTTGAACTAATAATGTGTGTCTCAAAATAAGCATAAACTCTATTGAAATAAGTATGTTTGTCACAAAATAAGTATAAGAACTTTTGAACTAAGAATGTGTGTCTCAAAACAAGTATAAAAAGGCTGGAAATAGTAATGTTTTACTTATAATAAGTAAACACACCCTTGAAATAATAATGTGTGCCTCAAAATAAGCATAAACTCTATTGAAATAAGTACGTTAGTCACAAAATAAGTATAAAAACTATTGAAATAATATTGTGTGTCTCAAAATAAGCATAAACTCTATTGATATAAGTATGTAGGTCACAAAATAGGTATAAAAACACTTTAAATATTGATGTTTTTGTCTCAGAATAAGTATACAAGTTCTTGAATTAAGTATCTTTGTTGTAAAATAAGTGGAAAAAACTCTTGAAAATAGAACAACTTGATTAGAACACATGCATATAAACATAACAGACTTTCCAAAAGTTTGGACAGAGTCTTTAGCTTTAAATTGCTGCTCATATTTTATAGTTAATATAATGTATAATTTGTACTGTAAAAATGTAGAGTTACAACACGTGCCCCACAATGTTGCAGCCACGTATCACCCACTGCAGCGGCAACTCGAAAGTGCAACTCGTACTGTTGGTCATATCTATGTAAACTTTTTTGTCGCTCTGGCTGTTGGCTGTTGTCAGTCATGCCCCATTCGGTGGCAGCAGCGGCAACTGTTGCAAGTTGCACATTTTTATGATATCTGTGCGATACGAGCGTGTGTCCATGTGTCCACATCCGTATTCTTCTTCTTCTTCCCGTTCTTCTTCTTCGTTCATTTCATCAATGTGCGCTCGCAATTTGCAAGTTTTATGAGCAATTCTCATCTTGTTGCTGTTGTGGCATCATGGCTTTGCAACTGTCGTTAGACCAACAACAACAATGCGCGTGTCATTATGAGGTCAGCTTTAAAGCAAGACAGGGCGAAAGGACAACAACATTTGCCTACTTAGGCGGCTTAGCGTGGACTTTAAAGCCTTCGGCAGTGATTTAATTAAATAAGTCACCTGCCCCAATGGGGCATGCCACAAGGTAAGCCACGGCAAAGCCAAAGCCATTCCATTAGCGCGACCTGTGCTACCTGTGATACCTGTATTATCTGCCGCGATCCGTTAGGCGACACGGACACAGAGAGAGAGAGCGAAACGCGAAAAGCGAAATCTGCTTATTTAGTAAACACTTTAGCACTGCCGTTGGGCCAATAAAGGCGATGTGGCAGGCAACGAGTGCAACATAAAAATACGACCATGAATTAACGTTAAAACATTGCCAAAAAGGCAGCACAGTCGAGAGGATGTACAGGATGTAGTACCACTCCTCCTCCTCCTCCTCCTGCCACGCCACAAACAAACACATAAAAATGTTGTGGACGCACCGCATGGCATGGAGGTCTGGCAGGGTCTGGCAGGGTCTGGCATGGTCTGGCAGGCTCTGACTCTAGCTGGCATGAAAAATCATTTAATTTACTACGCAAACACAAGCAACAGCAGCAAATGTAGACCAAGGAGCGCGAGGGGCGGGTGTGGGTGGGGCAAGCCTAACAATATGAAGTAAGTTTCATTTAATGGACTGCACGCGAACTGCTGCTGCAAAAGATGTTGCCACTGCAAAGCTAAGCCCAGTTATGCGGTTGCCACACACACAGACAAACACACACATTAACAGAACCACAACACAACACACACACCACACACACACACACACACACACACACAACTTTCAACAGCTGTTGAAAGTAAAAGTGTTTTCAAGCACTGCCACTGACCACGCTATCAACTGTGATTTGCCGTATATTAACCATGCACTATGCTAAATATAGTCTGCATATTGCATACACTGTGCGAAATAGTCGCCACAGTCAAGAGTTTGCTTCACCTATTCACTGATTAAAGGCTTTGTGCACTGTAGCTATGCATTTTAGTCTTGCTTAAGTCAACTTGGAATATTCCAATATCAAGAACTGAACTTTAAACATTAAAAAAAGCACGGAAAGCTACAGTCGGAGACCCTGTAATTTGCTTTACCTTGGGCGTCGATAACAGCAGCATATACATACACACATACACTGATTCTTGCACCAAGCATTCAATGTGTCTTCAACTTCATTCATGCTAAGAAATAAGACAGCGACTCCAAAACTGTACTTGTTGAGAATATTTTTACGATTTTGCGGGGATGGGGGATGAGATATCGGAAATCAGAAATAAACTTGACCTGCTTATGAAATTCTCGAACCTAACAAAAATTCAATAGTCTCTAGCTCTTATAGATTGCGAGATCTAGGTGTTCATACAGACAGACGGACAGACAGACATTGCTATATGCACTCAGCTCGTCGTCCTGATCAAGAATATATATGTATACTTTGTGGGGTTTGCCACACCTCCTTCTGCCTGTTCCACACGAATGTCATTTGCACAAACCCAATAGACCCTTTAGTACTTTTTTAAGATACAGGGTCTAAAAAACCATTCATCTAAAACTGAGTTTAAGAGCAAACTATGGACTACAATCAGAAATTCATGTAGATAGTTTTCACTATTATAAATATATAATACCTACATATATGTAATATATATAATTATAATTAAATGAAACTACATTAATGTGATAGAAAATGGGTTTAACATTTTCAACAGTTTGTTTCCAGTTTATGTTAATTTTAGAAAAATGTTGAATTAGACACTTAAATGCAGGGAAAGTAGTTTTATTTATTTTGTTTTGTATGTTCTGTTGCATTGTATTTGTATTATAATCGATATTGAACGATACTATAATCAATATGTTAGTCCCTATTTACACGATGAAGCTTCCTCATGAAGTTTTTTTCGATTCCGTTTTGAAACATCTTCGAAAATCACGTCGCATTTACACGGTGAAGTTTCCTCATGAAGTGTTTCTTTTGTTTACATATGTTTCGCAGTTTATTTATTATCGATATACATATATTTAATATTCTTTGTTATCGATTCCTCTGTTGGCGAAAAAGATTGGTTGTCAATACATTAATTTGTGTAAAATATAATATTATGGATATGTTGGACAATTTAATAACTGCAACGGCTCTAATGGTCGATGTCGCAGATTTTGATTGCCCAGAAGATACTTGTTTGGTCACGCAACCAAATACCAGCGGCACAGCAGCATAAACCAACAACAACTAATTTTCTCTTTAATTGTAAGCTGCTCTGCGTAGCAGCATCTCTTTGTTATTCTTGCCAATGTAACTTTGCTTTGATTTTCTCGCTCATTTGCATTTGAACTCATTTCGCTCTTATACTTAAATTGTAATGCAAGCATATAGCTAATTCCTTGCCCTTGTATACTTCATCAAGTTAGTTTGATTTCGTTTCGCTTTCGCTGCGCATCGATCACGCTGATCGACTTGCAATCAATTACAACAAACATTTTGTGCCAAATAAGCAGAGGCAAATTGAGCCTGCCTGCAAATATAAAACTTGTACCAACACATACCAACATTTGAATTGCCCTCAGCGGCTAAAATAAATAATTAATATAAATTAAATCGTGTGTTAATTATTCGCTAAAACTAGCTACTCTACAGCTGCTAAAAAAGCTTAGTAGCCCAAACAATACTCTTAAGTAGTTCAGTAAGTAATTCCGATAGTAGTTCACTCGCTTACGAACTGGTGAACAAAAGAACGCACTAAATAAGGACAATATATTATCGGCGTCACAGAGAAAGACAAACAAATTGTAAAAACCGCGAAACGCAAATAAAAGTAGTAATTAAAAAATAAATAAAACACCATAAATATAGTCGTAATAGTTCCATCATTATATCGGCGGAGATAATTATTAACTCCGCCGGCGGAGATATCTCGGCGGAGATAATTAACTCAGCCGGCGGAGATATATCGGATATATCGGATATCTCGGCGGAGATAATTATTAACTCCCCCGGCGGAGATATCTCGGCGGAGATAATTATTAACTCCGCCGGCGGAGATATCTCGGCGGAGATAATTATCTCCGCCGGCGGAGATTTGTCGGTGGAGATAATAATTATTAATACCACATATCTCCGATCGGAGATAATATTTATCTCCTACGACTACCCTTTTGTACTTTTTTAAAGTACAGGGTCTAAAAAACTGTCCAATGTCTCTGTTCCGGAGGCGTTTTTTACGTTTTCCACCGATATACCGGTGATTTTTAGGGCTAATTTAGATATGTAAGTGAGTTTTAAGTAGCTGGCCATATGCTGCTACTGCTAATGCTGCTGCTGATGGCCGTTAGTGGTGGCTAGTGACCGTTATTGGGTTATAGGTTAGGTTTTCAACCGGAACACACCAGTGTTCCATTGGCGTTTTTTACGTTTTCCACCGATATACCGGTGATTTTTAGGGCTAATTTAGATATGTAAGTGAGTTTTAAGTAGCTGGCCATATGCTGCTACTGCTAATGCTGGCGGAGATAATAATTATTAATACCACATAACTCCGATCGGAGATAATATTTATCTCCTACGACAACCCTTTTGTACTTTTTTAAAGTACAGGGTCTAAAAAAAAATTATCGGCGGAGATAATTATTAACTCCGCCGATAATTTTTTTTTAGACCCTGTACTTTAAAAAAGTACAAAAGGGTTGTGGTAGGAGATAAATATTATCTCCGATCGGAGTTATGTGGTATTAATAATTCTGACAAATCTCCGCCGGCGGAGGGAGTGTCAATAATTATTAATACCACATATCTCCGATCAGGAGATAATATTTATCTCCTACGACAACCCTTTTGTACTTTTTTAAAGTACAGGGTCTAAAAACTGTCCAATGTCTCTGGTGTTTATTATCCGATTGGGCTGCAAATCGCACAGCAATACGTTTATGTGCCTCTTACTTCGTTCAGTTACGTATTGCTGTGCGATTTGAAAAACCAATCGGCGGAGTTAATAATTATCTCCGCCGAGACATTGGACAGTTTTTTAGACCCTGTACTTTAAAAAAGTACAAAAGGGTTGTCGTAGGAGATAAATATTATCTCCGATCGGAGATATGTGGTCTTAATAATTATTATCTCCGCCGACAAATCTCCGCCGGCGGA